>JALIGW010000090.1:747500-1467518 GCA_023053685.1 Diadophis punctatus similis | reverse complement strand
ATAGAGACCCTCGGGAACCGCGGAGCGGGGCTTTTCCATGCTACGGCCCTCCCCAAATACCCGAAAACATTTTTTTTTTATTTTTGGGTGTGCGATTTTCAAACGAGACACATTATTTGGAAGGCACACACCACGCATATCCAATACCAAAAGCCTTTCTCGCCCTCCCTCCCTCCGCCAAAGCTGCATTTTCTTCCACTTCAGCATTTATTTTCCGATTAAAAAATAAACACATCTAAATGAAGCGAACCGGTAAGGTCTGGCGTATAAACCCGTCGTTTCATGTAGTTGTGTGGGGTTTTTTTTTAGGCCGTGTTGTGCGCGGTCTTTTTTGTTCTTCGGTTCTGAAACAGATTTCTGACTTGGGGATATTTTATTCATTTAGATCTTTTCCAAACCACTGGGGGGGGGGGGAGAGAAATGTAATTTATTATGGCGGCTTTCAAGACCTGCCAGGTAGATGGTTGGGAGAAAAATCCCAAAGTTTAAGATTGATTTAATTTTAATTTTTTTTAAAGAATAAGAAAAAAGACAAGGAGAATAAACGAGAAGATCGACTGCTTCGTAGATTTATTGGCAGCTTTTGTCAACGCAGATATATATATAT
Source organism: Diadophis punctatus similis (assembly GCA_023053685.1). Lineage (NCBI taxonomy): Eukaryota > Metazoa > Chordata > Lepidosauria > Squamata > Dipsadidae > Diadophis > Diadophis punctatus. The sequence continues at coordinate 1,466,911 of JALIGW010000090.1, read as the reverse complement.
ATATATATATATATATATATATATATATATATATATATATATATATATATATATATATATATATATATATATATATATATATATATATATATATATATATTTAACAAGAGCAGTAGGATAACAGCAGAAGTGTTCAAATCTGTAATCCTATATCATCGCCCATTAACTGGGAGGAAGCCCTATTGAGTTCAACGAGCCTTTCACCAGAGGGAGTAGAGTTAGACTTCCCAGGCCAGACATTTTCCAAAGTTTGGAAAAAGGGAAGTCACAATTATCTGCATTTTCAGGTCTATAACCAAGGCACAGATGTATTTTCTCCTGCGGGAGCAGGAAGTGGGTAGCTATTTATAGAATATATTATCTTGCTCTTTGAAACATTTGTTCTTTTTCAGATTTTTTTTTTCGGGGTGGGGGTGGGGAAAGCCACCAAACTTTGCTTTCCAACTCAGCGAAACATGCGGGGGTAACTTAGGAGAAAAATAACAAGCCTTTTTTTTTAATGCACCGTATTTAAAACCCGGCTTTCTCCCCCCCCCCTTTTTTAAAAACCTGATTTAATTAGTCATGCAATGACTTTTCTCCTTCTTCTGCACTGCAAAGAGCAGGGAATAAACAGCCTGCTGCAATGGAAAGGAGCTGCTGCCTGCTTATTTCACAGTGCTCCGCTGCGAAGAGATCCACGTGTACGTGGCGTATCTTTCCAGGATAAGCCCGTGGGCACCTCTTCCTTCAGCTGGTTGAATATCTGGAAGAACCGCTGGGGCGTTCGGTTGTTATCACACTGGGGATAAGGAAGAGAAAAAAGCAAGGCAAGCCATGGTGATCTTCCAGGCAGCGGAAGGCAACAGTGAACAATACTTGGGGAGGGGTGGGGGGGTCGTTTATGGTTTTGACAGCCTTGGTGTTTGCAACAATTCAGGTCGTTGTTGATCAGCAAGATGGTCTGAGAAATGTCTGCAACGCAATTAAAGACGGGAGAGATAAAGAAACATATGGGAAGAATAAAAGTGTGGTCCATCTACCGCCATTTACAAAATTATTTGAGACAGAATGAGGTTGTGGTGGGAATAGGCCCAGCAGCAGCTATTATTAATATTAGTATTGGTGTTATTTTAAAGTGAAGGGGATTTTAAGGCATCTATTCTTTACACAACTTCTGTTCTGACCTGCCACATCTGTCTCCTTTCAAGTCTTCATGCTACATTGACTTCTTTGGACCTTGGAAGGGAAAAAAACAACCCACAGCCTTGAAACACAGGGCTCTCAACTTTTTGCTGAACACTCAATCTTAGAGAAGAAAAAGAGGAGGGAGGAAACCATGTTTAAGGCTGTCTTTTTCATCTTGGTGACCTCCATAATTGAACATGATTGTGCCTTTCATCCACTTCTTTCTGCCTCTTGGTTGAAGACAGAATTGTCAAATACCTTATGGACTCCAGGTTGGGTGGTGCAGAAGTTTTCTTGTATTGGGGAAAACTAGAGGAGAGATAAAAGGGATGAGCTACAAGTATGTGCCCATATGCAATAGTAAACACTGTGATTCCAGTACGTAAGATTTAATAAAGGTAGCAAAAAAAAAAAAACCAGCAACCTCAGTTCCATTTTTCAAATACACATATAAGTTATAATGCAATAATTTTCAAAGCTCACCTTATTAAGTCTCTAGCACAACTTTTCACAATTTAAAGAGGAGTATTATGACACAAGTTCTCACAGAGTAGAGCTTAGTTGATCAGACGAATCTCCTTCATGCAAGAACAGGATTTAGGGGCAGATGTTGAGAAACCCTCCTCCACAGATGATACAAGGGAACCTCGAAGTGCAGTTGAGTTATTCCCAATTGCTTAGCTCACAGGCCATAGAAACCAGAGAAGAAGACAATGTTGAATGGTCCGTATAATCTAACTGGGGGTTGGCCATCAGTTTATAACAAAATGTATATTTGTATTGGATTCAGGATAAATGCTATTGTGTTCTTCAGAAAAACATTTCTGCTTACCGCTGTGATTATTATTTCACTTTAGGATGGAACTAATTAGCATAAGGGATCCTATTTATGGGTCCCTTCTTGTCCTCCAATTCTACAGTATGGGTACCAACATAAACCTTCTGAGAAATTATTTGTGAGTGATGGGAGTCTGGATACTGAAGCTGAGGAAGAACGAGAGCTACGTGATACTTCTGAATTCTATATTTGTTGGGGCACCTGCCCTCTATAACAATATACTCCCAGATTCCCACTCTGATATTGTTGAGGGAGTCACTAAAAACTGGGCTATTCTCCCAGATCTTGGGTTGGGATGATTGTCAAGTCCCTGTAGGATTTTTTAAAAATTCATTATGAACTATTTTTCTTCTGTGTTTCTTACTTTAAACCGTGAGCCACCAAGCCATTTGAAGCCAGATGGCCTCTAAATTGTATAAATAAACCAACAAACAGACAAGTCTAAGATACTTCATGAACATCTGAGAAAAAGTAAGATAATATACGTAGGATAGCAATAGCAGCAGCAACAACTTGCCACAACATGTTAGCAAATACCTCAGAAGACGATCATTGGGTACACTTCCCAGTGGAGTAATACAAGGAAAACTGAAATTTGCCCCAGTGGGAATGTGTCAAATGAGCCACAAAAAACCATCAGGAGCAGACAGCAAAATCACCACCAGAACTTATGTGTGGGTGTGAGTGGGTGGGTGGGTAGGTGCCAGTGTTGGGGGAAGGGAAGCTTCCTTTCTGATTCCTAATTTCCATCAATTGAAGCTTTACTTTGGGTGAACTGCTTGGATTCTTCCTGCTTGATTATTCTAGTCAATCCTTCACTGAATGAAATCTATTGACTCCCTGAAGATGCTCAAAAGAACGCGAAGCTTTTGCCTGGGCGGCTGGTTCTGTGGTGGCTCATTCAGGCAGGCAGATCGCTGCTGGAAGCTTTTGAATATGCAATAGGCAGCAGATAAGATTTTAATCAATTTTATTTCATTTCAGTTGAGGAAAAAGTTATCATTAGGAGTGGGGGACAAGAGAAAGGCACAACTTCATGACCAAGCATGAATGTTGGTGGTTTTGACGAATGCCCCTGTAGAAATATTTGAGTTATACCAGAAAACATCCCGCAGAAAGCACAGCTCAACAACACAGTCATTTCAGCAGTTCCAAGAAGGCTCCACCCCCATTTGCACCACTCAGGTGACCCTGAGGACAAAGATAAACTTCTAAGTGGCCTCAATGACTCTCTAAAAGGATGCAAATGACCAGCTTGTCTGCAAGGAATATAAATCCTTTCATTCCCCACCATCCAGTCAGAGCTGAAGAAGCTTCTTGGATGAGAAGCGAAATGTCTTCAAAGAAAAACCAGAAAGTTCAGTTGCCTCTTGAAAAAAGCACCTTTGGGACAACTATGACCTGGATGACTGAGAATTTCCATAGACATACAGCTTGAACCAAACCAGGATCTATGGCTTGAGCTGCATTCTTGCCCAAGAGAGGAAATGTGGCTGAGTATAGTTTGTGTAATTCACACGAGCTTTCTTATTAGCTCTGAAATTGCCAGAGGAGCTTGTGAGAATTTTTTTTTCTCTTGCTTTGAGCACCTCCAGTTATATCCTTAAGGCACAGCCAGTATGGGCTTGCATACATAGCAAATTGTCCTACTTATGAGTCATTGGGAATGTTGCAAGCTTTCTGTTCTGTAGGTTTTTAAGGAAACACAAGTGCTTCCTTGCACAACTATTCTTGTCATACATCCAGGGCTAGGAATAAACAGCATGGTACCCGTGGAGATGATATGCTAGTAAAATATTCATCAAGTGCTCTACCTGCATCGGAATTAATTTTTTAAAGAGGAAAATAGCTGAGTTGTAAAGCTCCACATTCTAGCCCGGGGGCTGCTAGATGGACATCTGCAGGCATTATGATAACGTGACTTTTTAGGTGGTTGTCCAATGGCTTGTGTAAAAATATTTTAGTAATGACTAAAATGTTCCAAGGATACCAAATCCTCTCATGTTTATATATATATATATATATATAAATATATATGTTTTCTGAGGTTTTCGCGGGTGTTTGTATGTAGGTCTTTGGTTATTCGGGTTTTCTCCCGCGTGAAATTGGAAGTATATATAAATACTTCCAATTTCACGCGGGAGAAAACCCGAATAACCAAAGACATATATATATATATATATATATATATATATATATATATATATATATATATATATATATATATATATATATATATATATATATATATATATATATATATGTGTGTGTGTGTGTGTGTGTGTGTGTGTGTGTGTGTGTGTGTGTGTGTGTGTGTGTGTGTGTGTGTGTGTGTGTGTGTGTGTGTATCTATATCTATATCTATATCATCTATGTCTATATATCTATATATCTATATATGTGTGTGTGTGTGTGTATATATATATATATATATATATATATATATATATATATATATATATATACATATACATATACATATACATATATACATATACATATACATATACATATACATATACATATACATACACATACATTTTTCTTTAATAAACATCAAAAGCTCAATATCTATATGAACAGCATGTTTTTGAGTGACAATGCCAATATTTTATGAGATTCAGTGATCTCAGAAAATTCCAGCATTTAAAAAAAAGAAAGAAGAAGAATTAAAATATTTCTTTTGGTGCCCATGTTATTGTACACCATTACCCTGTTGGTGTATTTTTATGTCATTTATTTACAGGAATGCCTCTGAATTTCACAAATGATTCCAAAAAATTTTGTAAAAAAAAAATTGCAACCGGAAGGTTAAGAAAATATTAGAAAAGGGAAGGAAGTGGAAAGAAAAAAAAGGGAGAGGAAGAAGTACAACCCAAACCATATTTTGAATGGTGGTCTCTTCCCTTCCTTATCTGTAGTGTGATTGCTTAGGATCATAGGTGAACTAATACCATTCAAAACAAGACTCAGTGGCTAAATAAAGTGAGGAGAATTTCATTTTAGCACATAACTGAGCAGAACCTGCTGAATGGAGATTGCCTCAACCTTACATCTCAGAGAAAGCACAATTGAAGATCTGTTTCCAGAAACATAGACCTGAGCAGAAGAAATGGGGGTGGGAAAGAGAATGTGTGAAGATTCCCCTTCTTCAGAGAAATTTGATCTTGGGTTTCCTTTCACTGTCCCCTGGCAGCAGCAACATGAACAAGACCACTACTGTATGCTGCTATGACTGGGACTCACAGTCTTTTTGCGGTCTTGCCAGACTCTTGCAGTTCCTAGAAGGAATTTACAAAGAGATCTTCCCAATGGGAATGGAATCACACAATTTCTTTTTTTTTACTTCCAACTTTGTTCTAGAAAACAGCAAATACCAACTTTCACTTGGAATTCAGTGTGGTATGTGTATTTATGCTAGCTAGTTATTTAGTTAGACAGTCAGTTAGTTAAGCAGCCTGGTAAAAATCCAAAGTGTTGATGTGACATTATCAGTCTTTCAAGGAACAGGAAACAGACTATGCAAGGATTACAGGAATGCTACTTTCTTGTTGTAGGCATCCAGCATGGTTTCCCTCTTCCCTCTTATATCAGACAAACTCAAGGCAAAGTTGTTTTACACCCCCCCCCCTCATGCCTTCTTCTTTCTCAGAATTGAGTTGACTCTTATACTGTATTTAACTGTCCCTCCATACTTTCTAGATCAGTGATGGTGAACCTTTTTATTTCTCAATAAAGTCCAGTAACAAGAAATGTATATTAGATAAACTTGTATTCTGTCTCCTTCTCTTTTTTGACTTCTTCCTATCAAGTTGTTGTTATTCACATTTAATTTTTCTAACAGAGCCAGGGGTGAAATCCAGCAGGTTCTGACAGGTTCTGGAGAATCAGTAGCAGAAATTTTGAGTAATTCGGAAAACCAGTAGTGGAAATTTTGAATAGTTCGGAGAACCGGCAAATATCACCTCTGGCTGGCCCCAGAGTGGGGTGGGAATGGAGATTTTGTAGTATCCTTCCCCTGCCATGCCCACCAAGCCACGCCCACAGAACCGGTAGCAAAACAATTTGGATTTCACCACTGCAGAGAACCCTGATATATGCTTGCTCAGACATAAATTCCATGAGACATAGATTTGAAGTCTAAATTTACTGCACCTGGATGTATAAACTCCTTTGAAAGTAAGTTTAACTTCTGAATAAATATGAACGTGATTGCAGTGTTAGTCTTCAAGAAAAATAATGGAATCCCAAATGAAACTGAGTTTTAGGTACCTAGATAGATACAGGTAGTCCTTGACTTACGACCACAATTGAGCCCAAAATGTATGTTGCTAAGTGAAACATTTGTTAATTGCGTTTTGCCCTATTTTACGACTTTTCTTGCCACAGTTGTTAAGTGAATCATGGCAGTTGTTAAGTTAGTAACATGGTTGCTAAATGAACTTGGTTTCCTCAATGACTTTACCAGTCAGACGGTCACAAACACTGATCACTCGACCCTGGGACACAGCAACGTCATAAATATGAACCAGTTGCTAAGCATCTGAATTTTGATCATGTGACCATGGGGACGCTGCAACGGTCATAAGTCACTTTTTTCAGGGCCGTTGTAACTTTCAACGGTCACTAAATGAACTGTTGCAAGTCGAGGACATAGTCTTATCAAATGGAAGAAAATAATGGAATTAAATCGCTTCCAGAGGGCACTTGTAGCTTGCGCTTCTGCCTGTCTTGGCTATTGTAAGGAGTTGGTGATGACATAGTCATCTGGATCTGGGTGATTGTCCACATTTCTTTGCAAGGGTGGGTGGGTTTGCCAGCAGTTTTGGAGGAGACTACGATATGGCTCTCCTAAAGATTCCCTGGATCAGGGGTGGGTTCCTCCCGGTTTGGTCCGGTTCGCCCAAACCGGTAGCGACCCACTGGTGACATCACAATGACATCAGCGAACCAGATTGGTCGGTGCCGGTCCGTGGGTGCCGCCATCATTTTTTTGAATTTTTTTCAATTTTTTCAATTTTTTTCCTTCTGCACATGAGCAGAAGCTGTGTTTCCGGCACTGTGCATGCGGTCGCCATTTTGTTTTCGGCTGGGTTTTTTTTAAAAAAAATTTCGGGGTTTTTTTGTACTGCGCATGCGTGTGTGCGTGAAGCATGCACGCCCATGAGGCGCGGCCATGCGGCACGGGAGGAAGTGAACTGGCAGCGAGGTATGTTGGAACCCACCCTTGCCCTGGATCCAATGATCTTAAGAACTATTATCCAGTCTCTTTCTTTTTGGAGAAACGATTGTTGAGACTGCAGCAATCCTAGAAGAAGGAGATTGCTTATACTGGATGGTCCAACCTTGGCAATTTTAAGACTTGTTGACTTTAATTCCAAGAATTCCCAAGACAGCATGGCTGGCTGGGGAATTCTGGGGTTTGATATCCAGAAGTCTTACAGTTGCCAAGGTTTGACAGGCCTGGTTTAGACCTTTTTCAGCCAGGCTTCAGGACTGGGCATGAAACTGAGACAGCATTGTTTACTATCCTGGATGGGGATAGGATGTCTCTTCTGGTTCTTTAGACCACTTGATGGATTTCAATGCCATGAATTGTGACATTGTGCTGTTCTGTCTACAAGATTTGGATTTGGAAACACTGTTTTGTGGGGTGTTGCTCCTTCTTTATTAGGTGGGTTTAGTCTATTGTGTGGGGGAGAGGGCCCCTTTCCCTTGCTCTTTAAAGGCTATATGAAATCACTGAGAGAGGTCATTTGAAAATTTGCAGTATGATGTCATCAGTTTGTTGAAGATACCCAATTATAGATTGCCACTCTGAACTATAGGGGTGATGCTGTCAAGGTCCTATCCTGGTGCTTAGAAGCTGTAAGAAGCTGGATAGGAGAGAACAGATGAAAGTTGAACCCAACAAGGTAGAGGTAGTGTTTGTCCATAGCAGTTCTCTATAAACATCAATGTTGTCTCTGAACAAGCAAGCAGTACCCTTAAGGGAGCAGATCTATGATTTTTTTTGGGGGGAGGGGTCCCTCTAGACTCATGCAAATAGAAAAATGTGGCAAGAGGTTTCTTTGTTTTCCTTTGGCAGGTGCACCAATTGCAGCTTTACCTGCAGTACAATCTACAAATATTACTAATAAAGAGCTGTACTCTTTACAGTTTAGCTTTACACTGTACAAAGGGGCCTATCTTTGAAGACTACTTGGAAACTACAGCTGGTAGTGAATCCAGCAGCCGGTATGTTAACTAGCACTTGAGATTGGGTGCATATAAACACTGATACTGCAGGTCCTGTAAAGGTTATCAGATGGTTTCCAGGTACAATTTGAAGGATTGGTTTTGATTTATAAAGTCCTTTATACTTTGAGTGCCTATATACTTTGAGTGCTAACTTAAATCAGCCCAGCCTTAGATCATCAAGAGGGAGAAACGTAAGGTCCCATACTCCCAGGAGGGGAGGGGAGCTAAAATTAGGAAACGCTCCTTTTCAAGAGGCTATGCTGGTGCTTTGGAATAATCTCATGATGGAAATTAGCTCTCTCCCTGATGGTGTTTAGAAAGGTGTTAAGAACCAAACAATTTCAAAAAATGTTCTGTGAAATTTATCCCTTCTGCCAGAGTTTATTATTTTTATGATTTCATTGTATTGTTACTTCATTTTATTGTTGCTGTACTTTGCACATGTTTTGTCATGCTATGATTTGATTGTTCTGTTGCTGTTTTTAAATGTATCTTGGATATTTTAATTGATTTCTCTTATGCCATGTAAACTGCCAAGAGTTGTTAGAGTTCATAGAAGTGAAATGAAATGAAACAAGTTAATGAATGAATTCCAGATAGTTTAACACAGCTAAATAACATCTCATGCATTCTACATTTTGTTATTGGTCCCTCTACAATCTCTTAAAGTTTGCAGGGTCCTACTATCCAGAAGTATTATACTATTTGGAGGCACATTAATGAGGAAGTGACATTATTGCATTCATGTTTCTGTGAATGTCCCTTTAAGCATTGGCCTGGCCACTGCAAGAATGCAGAGTCAGGTGTGAATGGCATGGCATGCTATCTCACTTGCTGATTAGAGCAAATAAATATCAGAATCACCCAACAAAAGGGCTGATAAGGTGTATTATTGACTGTTACTGGAGAGCTACAATATATATACATACAAAAATACAGATGCATAAACACAAATTCTTATTCTGCTATTTATTTCCATAGGAACAGCCATGTTAGTGTCTACTAGCAAAATCAGCTAAGGAGCTTATTCATTTATTCAACTTTGTGGAACCTTAACAAAGAATATTTACAAAATATTGAAGAAGCGCCTATCCATGCTTGTACTAAACTGGAATTTGATCCAAACAACTTTGATGTAATGATAAGCTCATTCCTCTCTAACACTCCATATAAGGCTCTGCGTGTGCTATTTATTTTTGCTTTAAAAGGCAAAGCCTTGTACATATTGTACATTACAGCTCCTTGTCTATGTGGACATGTCAATAGAATGGGTAATTTTTTTCCCTACCCATGCAGAGGAAATCTGTATCAATATCAGAAAAACAGAGGGAACAAAATATTTTTTTAATAAAAATGTGATTGTAATGCAGCTATGCCTTTAAAATAATCCACCACCACCCCACTTTCTGCAGAAATTTAAGGAACAACAACAACAACAACAACAACGCAAGTCACTATGGTTTTTTTTAAAATCCAATTATTTTATTTGGTTTATGTAAGAAAATGAGAGAAAATGTGGAGGAAGCAATAAAAGAAATTGAATTGAATAGTATTCTTTCTCATTATATTTCCTTTTTGTTTGCACTCCATACTTGTAAGTATTGCAGAACTACTTACAAGAGATTGCAAGGTAATCTTCTGACCTAGAATCTTACACATTAACACTTCTTCCAAAGAACCATGTCATGTGGCCTCAGATCATTCAGATATGGATTATAGAAATCTGAAAATCAAAATTGTTCGGGAGTGCAGCTGGGTCATATATAGTGTAATAATCAAAGGTGATATCCACAAAGCAAATTACTCTTTCAGTGATTCCCTGGATATCAAGGAAATTTTTCCAGCGGAATAATGGTTTATTCTGCTGCTATTTCCAGACTGTAATTGAAAATTTGATCTCCATGAATATGGATGAAACATAATAGCTGAAACACAACAAAATATAACAACTTACTCCTTTGTCTGGAAAAAAAACACGTCATTTGAGGAAAAAGCTGTCATATCTATTAAAGATATATTCTTTACTTGTCCTCTCAGCAACTACAAAACACACAACCACTGACCCAGTGACCCACATATATGACAACAAATGAAGAAAAATCCTGACACCTTGAACTGGGAATAAATATTGCAAATTAAACCACATGGTTTGAAAGTACAATCTTTCTGAGAATTTGCATTTGGGGTTGATAAGAGGCACAACTAGCAATGGGTAAAAAAAGAAGGTAAGAAACATTTCTTACGTTCTGAAAGGGGCCACAATATAGTGGGATTCTAGGATCAGTGTGGTGTATATTGCTGGAATTTTGCAGCAGTTTGACAACAGCCCCTAGCTGTCCACATTGGCCTGTATTCACTATTAACATGAAAGACATGTTAACTGCTCTGTCTGGGAAAGAAGTGGGAAGAATAGGGTTGAAGAAATGGTGGGAAACCGTTCAGGAAACTAGGAGCTACCACCTCTGGCCTTTGAACCACTCTCCTTATGGCTTGTGAGTCATTTTACACATGCACACGCAAACACTGTGATTTTCACATGCAGTCACTTCATTTCCTGAGCAAGAATTCAAGAGCAAGACTTTATAATTCGGCACTATGAATAGGCTTCTTCTTGTTGTTGAGGAAGCCAAGGAAAGAAAGCAATGTACCACATTTATCCATCCTCTGGATCTAAATATTGTCCCTGGCTTGTTAAAAGACACACAACCTGGTACCCTTAGATTATTCCACTTTTCTTTAAATATCATTTAGAGAGGATTTCTGATAAAATCACAAACACCCTGGAGAAAATCCATAGGGCCCACTCTTCCTTTCACCTCTGACCTTTTGACCTCTGCCTTGCCTCAGGGCACTGATGACCCGGTCACTGCCTAACCCTGAGTCAATAAGTCTACCTTCATTAGCATAAAACATGAATCTAATGGCAGTTTGACAAATTATAACTTCAAGCTAAAGATCTGCCAACTGGCTAACTCCTGTAATGACTATTTATCATTGGAAATGGTAAATCATAGGAATTCAGATGACTTAATTATTCAGATATAAAAGTGCAAAAGTGAGCAAGAGAATGGGAGGGTGGGGGACATCCACCCACCCACCCCCCACTTTCTGCAGAAATTTAAGGAAGAAAGCTTCTCAGCCAAACAGGGTATGATCCTTGCACCAGGAGTGGAGTGGGGGTGGGGGCACGCCTCCTGGACTGGGACCATCATTTTCTCTCCCTCCAGCTCTCAATCTCCACTCCTTTGTCTGCTCATTCTTTTCATCCCCACTTCTCTCATTTTTCTTTCTCTTTGTCATTATTTCTTCCCATCTCTTGCTTTTTTTTGTCCTTCCTTCCTAGCCTTCATCTTTGTGTGTCTCTTTCGCCCGCTGCCCTGCCTCCTCCCCTATTTATCTCAGCTTTTACTATTCTTCTTCCCACCCACTCTTTTTCCCTATTTCTTTTAGAAATTATTAGTCGCATCATCATCATCATCATCATCATCATCATCATCATCATCATCATCATCATCATCATCATCATCATCATTATTATTATTATTATTATTATTATTATTATTATTATTATTATTATTATTATTATTATTATTATTATTATTATTATTATTATTATTATTATTATTATTATTATTATTATTATTATTATTATTATTTTTCTCCACTTCCGTCCCCCACCCCTCGACAATTCTTATTCCCTATGGGACAAACGGGAGGGAGAGTTTGTAAAGACATTTATTGTTCTTGGGGTTGTGAAGGTTTCTCTTCCTTCTCTCCACTGCCCCCCACTCCAGTTCATGTTAAGGGTTTTCATTCCAGAACAAAAGGCAGGGAGCCTTGGCTCAGCCTTATTCCGCTTGGACATTTGGGAGAGCTTAGATAGCCAGGTTGACCAATCAATCTTCGATCAAACGATAGGCCAGATAAGGGTGACATGAGACAAGGTCAAGGGTGACTGTGTCTTGGGTCGCAAGACATTATTTTTCTTCATGAGATGATGCTATTTCGGGCATACTCTTCCTGTTGCACCCAGGATTCAGAGAGGAAGAGTTCTCGCAGTGCTGAGAAATTTTGTTATAGGGTAACTTTATTTGGATTTTTGAGAGAAGATCATTTCTACTGCAACAGCACGGTGACTCTACAGATTTGGTGACTCTACAGATTTGGTGACTCTACAGATTTGGCTGTTCAAGGTAAAGTATGAGAAACTTGCCCCCACTTTCCCAATATTAACATATCGAAGTTGAAAGCAAGCTGAATGTTACTTCACCATTGGCAATAGGGTAGCATTCTTCTCCAGGGCAGTCACTGAGCGAGTGGTCCTTAAACGAGCATTTCCTGTTAATAATAATTTGTGTTGCCCTGCCAGACAAACCTGTTTCAGTAACAAGGCTTGTGAGTGATCCAGTCCATACAGTTTTATTGCAGGATAATTTTAAGGGCCACAATGGGAGGATTCCTGCCCCCCAGCTTCGTCCCTCCCCCGCCCCCAACATGCATTGACACCACCCCAAGGAGCTTCCGCTGTCTTTCCAGTTGCCTGAGGACTAGGCCTGGAAGTCCTTTGGGCCAATAAGCTATTTCCAAAGCTGTTCCAAAGGTGCTTTTTCAAGAGGCAACTGGACTTCCTGATTTTTCTTTGAAGATGTTTTGCTTCTCATCCAAGAAGCTTCTTCAGCACATCCATGACCTGGATGACTGAGAATAATCTCTGAGCTGAAGAAGCATCTTCAGAGATAAACCAGAAAGTTTAGTTGCCTCTTGAAAAAGCACCTTTGGGACCACCATGACCTGGATGACTGAGAATCTTATATGCCGCCCTGAGTCCTTCGGGAGTTGGGCGGCATATAAGAATAACAAAATAAATAAATAAATCTCCATAGGCGTATTTATTCCCAAGGATATTTCTGGTTTTTTAGAAGAATGCTAGACCTAGAAATATAAAGAGCTGTGTAATGTCTGAATGGTATTTTATAGAGAGCATGTTGGGTACAGGAAGATGTCTGCATGGAAGCCAGATGCCCAGTATCTGTCCAAGTCCAAATGGCCATCGAGGAAAGTGCCCAGGGACTGGAAGGAGTCAGCTTTCTCATTTTTTATACTTTTTACTTCTCTTTTATAAAAAGAGAGGGAGGGTTGCAATCTGAAAGGGCAACCTATCCTTAGAGTTGCCGATTAGCCAGCTCATGTGGTGCAGTGGTGAAGGTATTGGACTAAGTGCAGGAAGGGCCAGGTTCTACTCCACCCACAGCCATGGAAGCTTTGGGCCAGTCACTCTCTCTCAGATCAACCTACCTCACAGGGTTGATATTGTGGGGAAGAATAGGAGGAGGGAGCCCTCTGTATGCTGCATTGATTTTTTGAAGGAAAAGTGGGATACAACTCTAAATGAAGATATATGTGGACACAAAAGATATTTTATAAACCAGTACAGGTAGTCCTTGACTTACAACAGTTCATTAGTGACCGTTCGAAGTTACAACGGCCCTGAAAAAAGTGACTTATGACCATTTTCTGCACATATGACCGTTGCAGCTTCCCCATGGTCATGTGATTTACATTCAGATGCTGGACAACTGACTCACATTTATGACGGTTGCAGTGTCCCGGAGTCGTGCGATCCTTTTTTGCGACCTTCTGAGAAGCAAAATCAAGGGGGAAACCAGATTCACTTAACAACCGTGTTACTAATTTAAGAATTGCAATGATTCACTTAACAAATGTGGCGAGAAAAGTCATAAAATGGGGTAAAAACTCACTTAACAAATTTCTCACTTAGCAACATAAATTTTGGGCTCAATTGCATTTGTAAATTGAAGACTACCTGTATATATTTGTAGTTTATAGTAGTGATGCAGTATAAATAAATAAGACTGTTTACCTGTATTTGTCCAGCCATTTGATTGATCTTGGCTGATTTTAGAAAGCTCAGAGCTGGCTAGAACTTGGATGGGAAACCAGCAAGAAATCTCAGCTTTGAAGGCCAAACTGGGAAGCTGTATCAATATCCCAGAAGAAGGCCGTGGCAGATCATTCCCATATTTTTATCAAGAAATGTCCCCGAAGACCCAAGTGTCCCCAAAGACAGCAGGAGCTAAGCTAGAGCCGAGATGGTGCAGTGGTTAAATGCAGCACTGCAGGCTACTGCTAGTTCAGCAGTTCAGTTGTTCAAATCTCACCGGCTCAAGGTTGACTCAGCCTTCCATCCTTCCGAGGTGGGTAAAATGAGGACCCAGATTGTTGGGGGCAATATGCTGAACTCTGTAAACCGCTTAGAGAGGGCTGTAAAGCACTATGAAGCGGTATATAAGTCTAAGTGCTATTGCTAAGTGCTATTGCTAATTGAGGGAGTTTTATATTAAACATAGTACGATAATTCAACAATTACTCTCTTTACCGTGTTCTTGTCATACAGCCAGCTAAAGTGAGAACTCTTCCGGTGTGGTTCAGGATTACAGCTGAGGGCCTCGAAACCTTTGTAGTATTTTACTACTACATCCAACAGAAAGAAGGAGGGGTGTGTGGAGAGGAAAGCTTAGACTGAGTGCTGCCCCAGCACACCCTTGAAAATCACAGACTGCCTGCAGATTTATGAAGGAGGGCTCTCTCCATAAATCAGCCTGGGTCTCTCCCTCCCATGCCCATTTTTGCTGTGGTAGAACTCTAAACACCTGCATCTGATTATCTTTAACTTAAGCAAGCAGGGGAAAATCCGGTTGGCATTTTCAAGACAAAAGAGGCAAACAACTAATACCGTCTGCATATGTGTATCAGAGAGAAAGAGAGAAAGTTGCAATAGCCACTAAGTGGCACCCATTAATAGTCATTATCACCGCTGCCCATGCAAAATTGAAAGCTAATCTTTATTTTTCTCTCTTCGTCCATCCATCATCTGCCTACTATCTACCTACCTGTCCGTTTTATACTTATTTGCAGGACGTCGGGGAGTTTGCCCTAGTAATCCTTGAATTGAAAGACTAGAATCGATTAGCCAGGCCTGCCCATATCTATCAAGTTTGGGTGTTTTAATGGGAGGAAACAATTGTCTTTTCCCTCCTCCATCTTGTTTTGTTCCCATGCCTATTCTTAGGCCTGGAGTTTTATTCATTGCTTTTTTTTAAGGACTTAAGAGTGGAGGCCTGAGCCTCACAAACTTAGTAACAAGAACACACCAATGAGGATGCAAAGCAGGGGAGCAAATGCTTCCTTGTCATTTCCAGATCTCTCATAAGCACTACGCATTTCTCTCTTGTCACTGTAATGATTCCGTCTTCTAGCGATTACCTCATCTTTCTCCTAAACCCCTGACATGTAATGAAATGAACTCAATATGATCTTTAATAACGGGCAATACATACATAATGGATCTATCCATCCAAATATGCAACATTACTGTAAACTTGCCAGGATGTAGTGGCTATCACTTTGACGCTTCAACCGGATGTCAGAAATCACAGGCCTTTTGTGTGTGTGTGTGTGTGTGTGTGTGTGTGTGTGTGTGTGTGTGTGTGTGTGTGTGTGTGTGTGTTGTTTTGGTTTTTAAATCAATCCTTTGATATGCACCAAGCGTATCAACTTTTGATATGTTGATATTAACTTTTGAATTAAAAGACTACTGTCCAAACATTCTTGTGAAGCTTTTTCAACAAGGGGAGAAAAAGACTTTACTTACTACAAATTAACAGTACTGAGATAGAGCCAGTCATGTAATGCTTTGCCAACTGCACTGGCTCTTCTGGGCTGAATTAACCTTTAAAGAGCTTGTGGGAAAGATACAGAAAGGCCTCTCTCCTTTCGTATCTTCAGGGATGTGGGTAATAGCAATAGCACTAGCAATAGCACTTAGACTTATATACTGCTTCACAGTGCTTTCTTTACAGCCCTCTCTAAGCGGTTTACAGAGTCAGCATATTTCCCCCAACAATTTGGGTCCTCATTTTACCCACCTTGGAAAGGATGGAAGGATGAGTCAACCTTGAGCCTGGTGAGATTCGAATTGCCAAATTGCAGGCAGCAGGCAGACAGCAGAATTAGCCTGCAGTACTGCATTCTAACCACTGCGCCACCGCAGCTCTGGATATTGTATTGTATTGTAATCCCAAGAAAGGGGGAATTTTCATTGGTGTTGCCCGGTTTAGGAAATGCCCTTCCTTGCATCATGTTCCCTTCAGTCCCAAGGAAAATCCTTTTTTATTTCCCCCAGCATTTAATAACACTATTTTACTGCTAGTTTTACTGTTGCGATTTTATGTGCCGAAGATTTATTATTCCTCTTTTGTTAGCAGACATAATATTATTATTGCTGGTACTTCTGATTTTATCTCGATGATTGAGCTGATTTCCATGCTTTCTTTTTCTTTTTACAAAAGTCCCTTTTGTTTTCTAAAATTTGTTTTAGAATATTTTTGTGTTTTCCAAAAAAAAAAAAAAAAAACAACTGCAGTCACCAGGCAATGTAGAAGCATAATCATAAATCAGGATGACTAAAACTGCATATCAAGGCTGGTATCAGTTTGGCAAAGCACTTGGCAGAACCCCAGATGTGACTCTTGGCAAGACATTTAGCAGCATGGGGAGAGTTGGGGAAATCCCTTTTCAAGGCAGTGGGAGAAACAACAGTCCTTTTCCTTGAGGGGTGAAGTTAAAATGAACAAATGTAAACTTCTGTCCCAGACTGTATGGAATACAGGTAGTCCTCGCCTGACAACGGTTCGTTTAGTGACTGTTCAAATTTACAACGGCATGAAAAAGTCCCTTATGACCGTTTTCATGCTTATGACGGTTGGAGCATCCCTATGGTCACAGGAACAAAATTCTTGGCAACTGACTCATATTTATGACGGCTGCAGTGTCCCGGGGCCATGTGATCACCTTTCGCGACCTTATGACAAGTAAAGTCAAGGGGGAAAGCCAGTTTCACTTAACAACCGTGTTACTAACTTAACAAGTGCAGTGATTTACTTAAAAAATGTGGCAAGAAAGGTCGTAAAATGGGCCAAAACTAACTTAAGAACTGTCTTGCTCAGCAACAGAAATT
Source organism: Diadophis punctatus similis (assembly GCA_023053685.1). Lineage (NCBI taxonomy): Eukaryota > Metazoa > Chordata > Lepidosauria > Squamata > Dipsadidae > Diadophis > Diadophis punctatus. The sequence goes on along the minus strand of JALIGW010000090.1, from coordinate 1,449,629 downwards.
TTGGGCTCAATTGTGAGCATAAATCAAGGGTTCATCTCCCATTATCTTTAAGTAGTAGGTGCATGCCAGGTTCAGGCAAAAGAATAAGATAAATTAAAAAACAGCCTATGGTAGTTGCCAAAAAGTGCTGCTACTCACCTTTTAAACTTCCACTACCTTTGGGTTCTCAACCAGTTTTGAATGGAGTAACCTTTCCACTGCTATTGTTACCTATCTGCTGCCTCTGGATATTTTATCTCCTGTATTGTATTGTATTGTATTGTATTGTATTGTATTGTATTGTATTGTATTGTATTGTATTGTATTGTATTGTATTGTATTGTATTGTATTGCATTGCATTGCATTGCATTGCATTGCATTGCATTGCATTGCATTGCATTGCATTGCATTGCACTGCACTGCACTGCACTGCACTGCACTGCATTGCATTATTGTATTGTATTGTATTGTATTGTATTGTATTGTATTGTATTCTATTCTATTCTATTCTATTCTATTCTATTCTATTCTATTCTATTCTCTCTCACACACAGTTTTAAATAAACACTGCTGGTTTATTTAAACAAAATATGTATATCAGTGATTACTTGACTTCTGTAGATGCTATACACTAAATAAAATAAATAAATGCTTGCTCCTAAGCATATCATTTAAAAATGATCACAAATCACTGGATTTTGCTATTTTTCATTCTTTATTTAAACCAGGGTGGTTTTAGTTGTGGACTTCAACCCCCAGAATACCCCAGCCAGTGTGGCTGGCTGGAGAAGTCTGGGAGTTGAAGTTTACATGTCTTAAAGTCACCAAAGTTGAACCCCCCCCAACCCCGATTTAAATATTGTCAAATCAGTATAAGTGCAGGGCTTAGGGCTTCTAATCCCCCTTCAATATAATCTAGGTTTGTTATTGTGCTGATATAATGAGGGGAGAGGACACCTCCAGATTCAGTGCTTTGCATTCCCAGAGAAAAGACAGACTACAAAAGGCAGGTTTTCTTCAGCATCACTATTACCATCGCTTTGTTTTGTGCATCTGACAAAAGAAGGGAGAAGTGTTGGAAAAACATGGAAAAGTGATTGGATGGCAGTGTGTAGATGCCATCGCCCAGCGCTTATTTCAGATAAACACTTTGGAAACACCGTATCCCTAACTTGCTTAGGGATGAGATCCTGGAGGTATGGCTACAATGTTAAGCTTTCTGAAGCATAAATGTCATTCATAAGCATTTCTACTGAATACATCAAATGCATGAGATACATTGGGTGATGCATTTGCGTAAGTTTTGAAACAAATAGAATACCATGTGATTCAGAGCCAAGCTGTTTGCTAAGCAACCTCACTCCTCAGAACAACAGAATAAGAGAGTCAGAAGGGACCTTGGAGGTCTTCTAGTCCAACCCCATGCTCAAGCAGGAGAACCAGGGGTGGGTTCGGACTGGTTCGCCTGAACCGGTAGCGACCTGCTGGTGATGTCACGATGACATCACTGAACCAGATTGGTCGGTGCCGGTCCATGGGCGCTGCCATCTTTTTAAAAAAATATTTTTAAAATATTTTTTGAATTTTTTTTAAAAAAATTTCTTCTGAGCATATGCAGAAGCCGGGTTTCTGGCACTGTGCATGCGGTCACCGTCTTGCTTTCGGCTTTCTTTCTTTTTTTGAATTTTATTTTATTTTATTTTAATTTTATTTTTTATTTTATTTTTCTTCTGAGCATGTGCAGAAGCTGAGTTTCCGGCACTGTGCATGCAATCACCATCTTGAGGAAGCGAACCAGCAGTAGGTAAGTTAGAACCCCCCCCCCCCCCCGAGAAGAACTTATACCATTTCAGACAATTGGCTGTCCAATCTCTTCTTGAAAACCTCCAGTGATGAAGCACCCACAACTTCCGGAGGAAAGTTGTTCCACTGGCTAATTGGTTCTCACTGTGAGGAAATTTCTCCTTAGTTCTAGGTTGGTTCTCTCCTTGGTTAGTTTCCACCCATTGCTTCTTGTTCTACCCCCAGGTGCTTTGGAGAATAGTTTGACTCCCTCTTTTTTGTGGCAACCCTTGAGATATTGGAACACTGCTATCATGTCTCCCCTAGTCCTTCTTTTTATTAAACTAGACATACCCAGTTCCTGTAACTGTTCTTCATATGTTTTAGCCTCCAGTCCCCTAATCATCTTTGTTGCTCTTCTCTGTACTGTTTCTAGAATCTCAACATCCTTTTTGCATCTTGGCGACCAAAACTGAATGCAGTATTCCAAGTGTGGCCTTACCAAGGCATTATAAAGTGGTATTAACACTTCACATGATCTTGATTCTATCCTTCTATTAATGCAGCCAAAGATTGCCTTGGCTTTTTTGCAGCACATATTTAAGTGACTGTCCACTAGACTCAATCATGTATTTTATTCTAGATTAGTCAATCCTTCTGTATTGTTTTCTGGACTCCTGGATAAAGTATTTTAACTACCCCCAGCATGGTTGTTACTGGCATATTTGGTCATTAGGAGTTGAAAATGATAGCCCCTAATCCACAGCAAAACACACTATAAATGCACCCTACCACCCCTACCGATTAACCAGGAAAGCAAAACGGATCCAGGCATGTCACTTGACAAGGGACACAAAACGTGCACACTCCAACTTTCCAATCCTGTGCTCACTGGAGACAATGCCCCCCCCCACCTCACTTGGTGGGTACAAGAGACAGAGGTTTTGAGTCTGGGTTATTTGTCGTCTTCTCATTGACGTAGGAAACAGCTATGGATGGATGGGTGAATCCCAGACATTTAATATTATTGACTTTGCTTCGATAGGCCAGTAGCTTTTGATAGCTTTTTTTATTGCTCTTCAGGGTATGTGTGTGTGTTTGTGTGTGTATGTCACTACCATCATTTTTAGTCATTGTCTAGCCACTGCAGGATGAAGGTCTCTTCCTCATGTTTCCAACCCATAAGTTCCTGAACTTTATTTTGCCAATTGGGCCTGCAATGCTTGCTGATGTCGTAGATCCGTCATGTTTTAGGGCTCTTTCGTGGATGCTTTTTATCAAGTGGGATCTATTCTATGACTGCTTTGGTTCACCTGCCATCAGTTCTTCTTGCTATATGACCAACCCATTTCCATTTCACTTCTTTTACTCCCTTGATGATATCGTATACTTTCATTTGTCCTCTAATCCATGTGCAGGTCTTTCTATCTTGTCTTGTAATGCCGAACATGTATCTTTCCATGGTTCTCTGCGCCAAATGTGTGTGTTATATTTATTTATATTTGTTCAAATTCAAGCAATTTAGGAAACTCTCAGGTTTCCAGGATCAAAGGCAGGATGCAGAGAATTTCATAAACAGATCAAGACAAACTGTATGAAAAGTTCTGTAGGAAATGATGGTTTTCTTAAGTCGCAATAAACCTTTGATAGAGGTTGAAGAAGAAGACAGAAAAGAACAACCTTCTTTTTAGAGAAAATAACAAAATACGTACATGTCTTGTGCATCAGGAACTTGTGATTGATAGCAGATTCCTATTGAAAGCAAGTGTGGAAAAAACTCCATTTTGCCACTATCGCCTGCTAAGATGTGTGAAACAACCTCAGGAAGATTGGAAGGGTGGGAGGGAACTGCGTGATGAAAGGAACTCGAGTGTGTCTGGAAAGTTGCTCAGGGAAGAGAGATTTGCACATGTCATTGACCGAGATAGACAATTAAGACGGCTTCATTAATGTTGACAAACATGAAACGGCAGAAGAAGAATTAACATATTTTGTTCCTATACAGTATTAATGCATGCATACATGCACATTTGATAAATAATTGCTTTAGTGTAAATAAGAAAACAATAGATAAAAACTATCGACTTTTATTAACACCCCAGAAGACAAGCTCAGGATCCAAAAAGATCTTGACAGATTTGAACAATTGGCCCCCATCCAACAACATGAAATTTAATGTGGAGAAAAGCAAGATTTTACTCCTGGGCAGGAAAAACCAAGGTACAGGTACAAATTGGTGAAACCTGGCTCATAAACAGTAACAGGGAGAGGGACTTTGGAGTCTACTGGACGATCACTTAAACATGAGTCAGCAGTGTGCAGCAGCAGCCAAAAAAGCTAATACAATCCTTGGTTGTATAAACAGAGGCATAGAATCAACTAATCAAGGAAAGAAGCAACCTGGAATTGAGGAGAAACTTCCTAACGGTGAGGACAATTAACCAGTGGAACAGCTTTGCCTTCAGAAGTTATGGGTGCTTCATCCCTGAAGGTTTTTAAGAAGGGATTGGACAGCCACTTGTCTTAAATTGTATAGGGTCTCTTGCTTGAGCAGGGGGCTGGACTAGAAGACCTCCAAGATCCCTTCCAGCTCTATTCTGATTGTTTGACTGCTGGCCAGTTACCATTCTGAATGGACAACTCACATTGAATGTCCTACTTTTCTCCTTTTAGGAGTCTTTCTCTTTAAAATGAAGTTAGACTGAATAGTTGTTCAGAGACAATAACAGATTGCTGTCTGTTGCTTTTCAGATGTGACGCTGTACTCTGTAAAGTAGGTCAAAGGACAGTCCACTACTCTAACCACCACATTCATGCATAAGGCACATATCAGATCATTGTAACTACACAACATGGTTTGTTTACTTATTTATTGCAACCATTAGGCCAGAAATAAAAGCTATCAAAATGCTAAACCCTGGTTACAAGCAAAACTCAGTTATTATGCAAATAATGCAGAAATAAAGATAACATTAACACAGCAATAATTCTTATTCTCGTGCCACTGAGAAAAAAATATATAAAGTACTAATAATGACAATCCTGGATTATTATCAAATGTTAATATAACATTTAACAGAACTTTCTGGTAACATAATTAGTAGCAGGACTATCTTCTCCTCAATTATTCTAGGATAACAATTTAAGAAACAAGAGAGTATAGTCTGCTGTTTCTCTGTCATAGTTATTGCATAGACAAACTCATAAAGAAAAAGCAAGGCTATGTATCTTCCCCAGAGCATCTCCGAAGCTAATACATTAAATTGCAGCAGAGAAAAACGCTAGCCAATATTGAGCTACAAAATTGAGCTAAGTTCCCAAGATGGGCAGCTAACGGGCAAAAAAACACATAGGAAATATCTAAGGAGCAGGCATTTGTATGAAAGAAGCAAAGAGGTCCTTGAAGGAAATGTCCCTAACCTTGTTTTATTAGTTTTAACAGAGCAGTACAACCTAGAGGGGGGGGGGAATAAGAGGAAGAACATAACCCAATGCAGCAAATTCTTTAGCTACCTGAGTTCATCCAATATTATTGATATCAGGGAGGGGGTAGTTCTGTACCCTTATTCGAAAATGTAGATTTTCAACTACAATTTTGTGACTACCATAAAAGCCATGTAATGGTCTGGATACTGCCTGTCTGGTTTTCAGATGTAGATGAATTGGTAACATATTTTGGGTTATGGAAAAGAGCTTGAAAAAAAATTGGCAGCCATGATTTACTTCTGAGGTTGTTCTTGACCCAGATAGCAGTTTCATAGAAGAGAAGGGGATAGGGAGAGAAATCTTACTATAGGAAACCTTTTCAGCTATACGGATATATTGACTTCCTTTCATTGAATCATAATAGCAGCCTGACTAAAATGGTTTGAGAGCAGAGGTGGGTTCCTCCCCGTTCGGACCGGTTCTATGGAACCGGTAGTAACTTGGTGGCCTGGGTTGCTAGAACCGACAGCGACCCAAGTCTGCCACGCCCCCAAACTGGCTCTCTCGATGGCGCCATAGGCACCACCATCTTGTTTTTTGTTTCTGCGCATGTGCAGAAGCTGGTTTTTTAGCACTGCACGTGCGCCCGCGCGGCGCGTAAAGGAGCAAACTGGCAGCGAAGAAAACCAGAACCCACCCCTGTTTGAGAGCTATATACCCTCTGTATAGACCCAGAGATAGATATCATTTTTTAAATTTTCTTCTATACTTTAGTTTATCTAGTTGTCGGCTATGATGGGTGACTTCTTCTATTAGAATCTTGCATTGTAAAATTGTTCATAGACAGCATTTCAGTCATTGGGTTGGGGTGTGTGTGTTTCCTGGTTACAAGATTTCCAGCAGGGTTTCAGCTTTAAACATTGAAGGCTAGCTTTTTTTCATAATAACACAGTTTGAAAAGTATTTGTCATGGTCAAGTATTTCGATAAATGCTATAGGACTATTGGAGTGACTTGTTAATCAGTGAAACATAATGGTCTCTGGCAAATGAGAAGCAGTAGACAGCTCACCTCACAATGTTATTGAAAAGATAAATAAAACGTGAGACCGCCTATATGCTATTCTCAGTTGCTGTGGACAAAACCTGCAATAAATAAACTTACTGCTCAGAGCAGTAGAATATTGGGTACAAAATTTGACTGTCAGACAATCACTTTGAGCTTCAGAGCACTCAGCTTCTTCAAGTGCTCAAGCATATTGCTGTTGTGTTTTGCTTTACTTTATTTCTACACTATTCTGCCTCCCAGAGGAGCCCAGAATGGCTTACAAGAGAAAGGACGAAAAAAGATGTAGATAAAGCCATCACATAATGCTTCAAAACAATAAATACAAAAACAAAAAAATATAGTTCTCTTTTAAAAAGGAAAAAAAAGTAGAAAAGCAGGAAAAAACAACAGGCAAATATAAAGGTAGCCTGTACACATTATAATTCTTATCCCATAAATGTTAAGTGAACAGGCATACTTTCAATTGTTTTCTAAAAAGGACTATTACTAATAATTTATATTACACTTTAAAATGCAAATGGATTTCATACAATTATTGTTATTCTTTTGCAGGTATCCGTAAGGATGTGGAGGACCCTGAGAGTGGGCAGAATTTAGAATAAAATACACAAGCACATAATAGATACACACGTATGATAAACTGCACCAAACTTGACTGCAGAAAATACGACTTCAGTAACAGAGTTGTTAATGCCTGGAATGCACTACCTGACTCTGGTTTCTTCCCCAAACCCCCAAAACTTTAACCTTAGACTGTCTACTGTCAACCTCACCCCATTCCTAAGAGGTCCTTAAGGGGCGTGCATAAGCGCACCAGCATGCCTACCGTCCCTGTCCTAATGTTCCCTTTTATTCGTATCCATTTCATGTATTCATAATTATGTTTATACTTATATCTGTTATCTAATACATACCTGGCTAAACAAACAAACAAGCATAAATAAATAAACAAACAAACAAATAAATTGCAGGAAGAGAGATTCATATAAAGTTTCATATGAGGAATTATCAAAACAAATAGGTATATTTCTTCTATCAAAAAAAAAATCAGAGCAGAGTTCAGCCCAAAGAATATCAGATGATTCCTAAAGTTAAGATATTAGGTACAATGGATTGTGGGATTTCTCATACCAGACAAATAATTGCTGTCAATATATGTACTGTTGTTCATATATTCCTGTTTCATATTTAGCAAGGGGCTGGACTAAGTAACTTTCAAGATCCCGTCTAACATTAAGCCATAATTCTCAACCAAGCCTTCTCCATGAGTAGTGAAAGTTCCTAGTTCAAACAGGCCAGAGGCCAGATACCTATCTGGGGCAAATATGGGTCAAGTGCTCAAGGCAGCAATCAAAAGGCTGGGAAGCACGTAACAGGGAAGGAGAGGTTACATTCCAGAGGTAGCAACTGAACATCAGAGGGCTGAAGTGAATTGCACCAGGCATCAGCAACCTTTCCAGGTGCTTGGGATCAGTGTAGAAAGTTGTAGGTGGCCCTTACCCCAAATTTTAAAACAGGCTCATGAGACTAAGGGTGACATAATAGCAGTGTTCCAATATCTAAGGGGTTACCATAAAGAAGAGGGGGTCCACCTATTCTCCAAAGCACCTGAAGGAAGGACAAGAAGCAATGGATAGAAACTAATCAAGGAGAGAAGCAACCTAGAACTAAAGAGACATTTCCTAACAGTGAGAACGATAAATCAGTGGAATGATTTGCCTCTAGAAGTTGTGAGTGCTCCAACACTGGGAGTTTTAAAGAAGAGATTGGACAACCATTTGTCTGAAATGGTGTAGGGTTTCCTGCCTGAGCAGGGGGTTTATTTATTTATTATTTATTTATTTATTTTGCTGTTCTTATATGCCGCCCTACTCCCTGGGGACTCAGGGCGACGTACAACAGAGTAACAATAAAACAAGAACAGTGGCAAAAATAAAACATTTAATTAATTAAAAGATTAAAAAACCAAACAGCACATTCATACCTGGGGTAGACCTAAGATGTTCATTTGGTCACATCACTCCACCTGCAGGAAGAGCCATGTCTTAATAGCTTTCCGGAAGGCCAGCAAGGTGGGGATAGATTGGATCTCTGGGGGTAGTTGGTTCCAGAGAACCAGACCCCCCACAGAGAAGGCTCTCCCCCTTGGTCCCGCCAACCGACATTGTTTGGCTGAAGGGACCTGGAGGAGACCGACTCTGTGGGACCTAATTGGTCATAGGGATGTATGATGTAGGATGCGGTCCCGGAGATAACCTGGTCCTAAGCCATGTAGGGCTTTAAAGATGATAATCAACACCTTGAATTGCACCCAGAGACCAATGGGCAACCAATGTAGCTGGTGGAGAATGGGTGTTACGTGGGTGTATCTGGGGACACCCACCACAGCTCGCGCAGCCACATTTTGCACCAGCTGCAGTCTCCGAATACTTTTCAAGGGTAGCCCCATGTAGAGCGCATTACAGTAGTCCAAGCGAGAGGTGACAAGGGCATGAGTGACCGTGAGTAAAGCCCCCTTCTCCAAATATGGTCACAATTAGTGCACCAGGCGAACCTGTGCAAAGGCGCCCCTAGCCACAGCTGTAAGATGTTGGTCTAATTTTAGCTGTGGATCTAGGAGCACCCCCAAATTGCGAGCCCGGTCCAAGGGAGATAATTTCTCTCCCCCGAAGACCAAGGAGGGACAATCGGTATAATCCCTAGGGGGCAATATCCACAGCCACTCAGTCTTGTCAGGGTTGAGCTTGAGCCTATTCCTTCCCATCCAGATCCTAACATCGTCTAGGCAATGGCACATCACATCCACTGCCTCCCTGAATTGTGACGGGGTGGAAATGTACAGCTGGGTGTCATCAGCGTACTGTTGAAAACTCACCCCATGTCGACGAATGATCTCCCCCAACGGTTTTATGTACAGTAAATGTTAAACAGGATGGGCGATAGGACCAAACCCTGAGGGACCCCACAAGTCAGGGGTCTAGGAGACGACCTCTGCCCTCCTATCAACACCGACTGCGACCTATCAGCGAGGTAGGAGGAGAACCACCGTAACATGGTGCCTCCCACTCCCAGCCCGCCAAGTCGGTGCAGAAGGATACCATGGTTGATGGTATCGAAAGCCGCTGAGAGGTCAAGTAGCACCAGGATGGAAGAGTAACCCCCATCCCGGGCTCGCCAGAGATCATCCATCAGGGCGACCAAGGCAGTTTCCGTGCTGTAGCCGCGCCTGAAACCTGATTGAAAGGAATTCAGATAATCAGTTTCCTCCAATAGCCGAAGAAGCTGAAGAGCCACCAGAAGTGGACTAGAAGACCTCCAAGGTCCCTTCTAACTCGGTTATTTTGTTACAAATCAATGGGGATTTCAGCAATTTTGTGAAAGAACCCTAACACTTTATGAGCTATTGTGTGAGAATGCAGAAACCTTGCAAAATCTGGCAATCCTGTGAGGACTTTAAAAAATAAATAAAAATAAAGCATAATTAATTTGACAAGAGCACAGATACCATCTCAGATGTGCTACTTGCAGATTTCCAGTTATATGAACACATAATGTGGCTTGGCTGATTTTGACTGTCACTGAGTCAATTCAGTGGTTGTGGTTGTCATTTAAGATTTAGCATAACATGTGGTAGATCCAACCACCATTCCTGCAGGCAACGAGAAGGGTTCAAATTTCCAAAAGGAAGGAGTTTATCTTGAGAAACCAATCAGATTAAGATGCAAGATAATCTGACATTTAGGCTTTATAGGGCCTACTGATAATATTAGCCCTGGTAGGTTATATGATGGAGTACTCAGGTGACAAAATACCGCTCTCATCCATGTTTACCTTTAAAATATAAACTCATGGGGCCAAGCTGGCTGACGATGCAGACATCAGGTAGAGGAGGAAACAGATACCATAGTCTGGCTTGTTGGAAGTTCTAGTTAAAGACATATTTCCTTGGTACTTTGCAACCGGATAAAACATTTAATCATGCAATCCAGCACCAGCAATTTGAATGATATTTGATCATGCAACCCAGCACCAGCAATTTGAGTCATATACCTAGAAACAGTTTCACCGTGTAATCTGTGGATGGTGTCTACAGACAAGGCTAGAGAATTCAAATCCCAGGCAGGAATGTAAAAAGTGCTAGGATGGATCAGAAAAACCATCCATCCAGTTCATAATTCTGTCTAGTGACAGTGATCAGCCAATTAATTCAGAGAAATTAACAAGTAGACCCATTGCCAGACTTGCATGGATCTGCAAACATGTACAAATAGTCATTCATCCACTGGAGTTGAAATCAATTATCCTTAAGTTGAATGAGCTTGCCAGAATTCACTTTATCATTCAAGGAACTTGATATACACATCATTACACATACTGCATATCCTAGACCCGTGTTTCTCAGTCTTGGTAACTTTAAGATGTATGGACCAACTCCCAGAATTCCGCAGCCAGCATGAAGTCCACAAAGTTGCCATGGCTGAGAAATACTGCACTAGACAGATTTATTCCTTCCTCCTAGCAATTTGTGGACCTGTTTCCTACAGTAGAAGATCAGTGATTTTGAACAGGGATCCTAGAGCAGTGGTTTATGGAAGGAGGGAACGTGGCTGAATCTGCTTTTTCCTGTTGCTGCTGCTGGTATTAATAACTAGGGATAGGTTTTCCTCCAGCCAGTTCATCAAGTTGACCAACATTTTGGCAGGAAAAACAGGTGGAGTCCCTTGCTGCTTTGCACTTTTAGTACCCCAGCATTGCTTGTCTAGAAGCAATGTTAAATCAACAAGTCTCCTCCAGTCTTTTTTAAAAAAAGTTTTTATTTATAATACAATTGGAAAAAAAACAGACAAACAAACATAAAAAACATAAAAACAAGTACATGGCGGATTATCCAGTTTGCATATTTACATTTGATTACTTCTTTTTCCGTTATCTTTCATGGAATATCATACAGAATAATAACTTTCTATACATCTCCCACATTTTCGCTAATTTATATTCCTGGCTTTCCTCTTTTCCCACCAATAGTATAATTTGTCCCAGGTTTCAAAATACTCTGTTTCATTTTCATCTTCCAGCTCTAACGTTAGCCTATCCATCTCTGCACATGTTAGTATTTTATATAAAATTTCTCCATCTGTGGGGATATCTTTGTTTTTCCATTTTTGAGCAAAGACCAACCTCACTGCGGTCAGAATGTGTAACATTAAATATGTTGTGCTTTTATCGTATTTGTCTATAGTTATTCCCAGTAGAAAAAGTTCTGGTTTTAACTCTAATTTTATCCTCAATAATTCTTTTGTCCATTGTCTTATTTTATTCCAAAATTCATGTGTCTTGTGACACTCCCACCACATGTGGTAGTATATCCCTGGCATCATTTTACATTTCCAATTGGAAATTGGAAAAGTCTCCTCCAGTCTTATCTACATCTGAGAAATTATTTGAATTTTTGAAACTCTTCTGAATGTTGAATTTGTATAAAGTTTTGTATGAACTTTCCCACTATCTCCATCACCTCTTAACCTTGTCTTCAGTTCTACTTCAGATTGCTAGCTAGTTTTCCCAAGACGGATAACAACTATTCCAAAGGGAAGATCAACACTCACAACAGGTGTCCATTTTGTGCATACCATAATTGTATGCAGTAAACTTTCACCCTAGGTTGCTGCTGACACTGAAGATGTATTGTTGTTACAAAAATTCAAAAGGGTTTGAGGTGATGTTTGTTTCTAACTCAGAATTCAGATTTTCAGAATTGTTTCAAAGCAAGCTGAGATCCTCCTTCCCCAAAGAGATTGCTTATGAGAACCTAAAGGGTACACTGCAAACAATAAATCCACGTTTAATCGCCTTATTTTCAACGATGAAAATCCCACCCCACCACATAAACTTATTTAATTATGAATGCAAGCTCTAAGCCCAAATCTCACCCAGTCTTCAACTTTAATATATATTTTTTCTAAATTAAAGGTTCTCAGTGTGAACGTAAACTCTGTGTTCATTCATTTTCTTATCAAATGCCAGCCTCCTGTTCCACATGACCAATCAGGTAATTGCCAATGGAAAGCAAAATATGAGCAAAGGTGATTTCATGAATGAAATCATACATGGCCCATGATAATGTTGTAGGATCCAATTTGGGTTGGTCACCGGGACTAAGAGGCTTTGTCTTTTGAGCTTTTGGACTCATGCTGGAGCCCATCTTCAGGGAACTTCTCTCTAGCCAGAAGTTAGGCTAGAAGGAAGTTCCCTGAAGATGGGCTCCAGCACAAGTCCAAAAGCTTGGAAGACAAAACCTCTTAGTCCCAGTGACCGATCCAGATTGGATCCTGCAAAGATGATTTCAGTATGTTTGGGAAGAGGAATTATCTACACAGAGGCAGATGTAAGGGTCTCCTGCTTGGGCAGGGGGTTGGACTAGATGACCTGCAAGGTCCCTTCCGACTCTGTTAATCTCTGTTAAAACAGCCCTTGCTCAGTGCAAAGACAGATAATGATTTTGTATAGAGGAGAGGCAGAGCCAAAACATAATGATGATGATGATGATGATGGAGTAGGAGAAGGAGAATGTCACAATGTGATTTTTTGATTGTCAGCTGTACTCACATGTCAGACTTTATGACCCAGAGATTTTTAATACAGCAAAGCAGTCACGTGAAGGGTGATCTGCGCATATGCACATTCCATTCTATTCTCCATTACCCTTCCTATGCTCTCCTTCCTTGGAGAAGGACCTATTCTTAGAATTGTCGAGATGTAGTCATTAAGATTTATTGTTTTTGTATTCTTTTCTACTGAAATAAATATCTTGTTATTTAGACTTTTAATCGCGTTTTATTTTGTCAAGGATTAGTTTCCAAAAGAAAAGATTCATCACCTCTAAGATTTATTTTCTCATCCTAATAGAGAAGGAGAAGGAGAAGAAGTAGGAGAAGACGTCCATTCAGTCACATTTGACTCTTGGCAATTCTATGGGCCAGGTCTCTCCACATCTCCCAATCTTGCACTATTGCTTTGAGTTGTTCTATGCTCTGGTTGGTGTCAGCTTTGATCAGGGGTGAAATGCAGCAGGCTCTACCCGGCTCACGAGAGCTGGTAGCGCCAGCGGCAGGTCGTTGGGAGAGCCGGTAGCGCCAGAAACTGGGATGTCATCATGTCCCGGTTTTGACCCTCTGCGCATGCGCTGATGATGGCGCACACAAATCATCTAGCCGGTAGGAATGGTAAGAGCATTTTCCCCCTGGCTTTGATGGTGTCCAGCCACCGTGTTCTTTGGCGGCCTCATTTCCTTTCACTGCTAACACTTCCAAATATAATTGCTTTCTCGGGTGAATTTCCTTGCATGACATTGCCAAAATAAGTGAGACGCAGCTTTGTGATTTTGCCTTCTAGTCACATGTCTGGTGCTATGCGCTCCAGAGCCAAAACATAATTGCAACCAAACCAGGGTTTTGCATCTCAAGTGAAGGTATATTTTTAAGGAGAAACAGTTCACAATGAGTGATGAGATATGAAACAATGCACACACATACATGTGAATTATCCCCAGGTTACTTCCACCGTACTTAAAATACCCTGGTGCAGGGAGAGTATGTTCCATGTTTATAAGATCCACTCAGGGGTGAAATCCTCCCGGTTCACTCTTACCTGTCGGTCGCCACAGAGCCGAAGAAGCTGGGGGCGTTCACGGCTCGGGGCTTTCCCCACCCGCCTGGACGCCGCTATTGGCATTCTTTTGCCCTCTGCGCATGCAGAACGCTTTGCGCATGAGCAGAGGGCAAAAGAACGCCAATGGCGGCGTCCAGGCGGGCGGGGGAAGCCCCGCGCCACAAACGCCCCCAGCTTCTTCGGCTCTGCGGCGACTGACAGGTAAGAGCGAACTGGGAGGATTTCATCCACTCTGTTTTGGGTTTTCGACTCCTGGCAAACTATAACATAAAGTTGTAGAAAAAGAACCCAAACTCCAAATGGCAACAGCAAACAATATCTTAAATCTAGCGTCATACAGGACATTTTTTTTGCATATTGCTGGCATTACATGTGTGTGTCTTGTAAATGTTGGAAAAAGTGGAAGGACAGATGGATCCTTCAGATACAGTACACGTTTTCTTACTGGTCAGACTAAATTTGTTGGATCAGGGGTCTCCAACCTGGGCAACTTTAAGACTTGTGGACTTTAACTCCCAGAATTCCACAGTCAGCTTTGCTGGCTGAGGAATTCTGGGAGTTGAAGTCCACAAGTCTTAAAGTTGCCAAGGTTAGAGACCTCTGTGTTAGATGATAGGTTACTGTTAGGGTTTGCGATTTTTGGAGAATGGAAGATGCAGGTGCCATAGGTTTGCCATCACGGACCTAAAGGGATATTCTCTTAAGGATCAATGTGATGACTAGCTTAAGGTGACCAGACGTCCCGCTTTTGGCGGGACAGACCCGCTTTTTAGCTATTTGTCCCGTGTCCCGCGGCGTTTCAAAAAAGTCCCGCTTTTTAATTTGAATTTGCTAGTTCGTTTCTTTTGTATTTCTTCTCTTCAATGAGATACATCCCATCATTTCTAGGGCTTCTGCAAATCTCTATTAAGGGATTCCCACCTTTTAACCATGAAATAAACAAAGGAGATCTGTTCTTTTGGGTAATGCAAAGTGCCACGAGTTCCTGCCGGTTCGGCTCGGCCAGTCGTTCGGCGTAGAGCCGATGGAACTGGCGGCGGTCGCGGCGCGGGGCTTCTCCCGCCCGCTTCCCCCTCCCAGCTGGACGCCTCTGCATGCGCAGAGGACAAAATAACCCGAATGGCGACGTCCAGCCAGGCGGGAAGCGGGCGGGAGAAGCCCCGTGCCGCGACCGCCGCCAGTTCCATCGGCTCTACGCCGACGAACAGGTAAGCCTGCGCCAGTAGGAACCCACCCCTGGCTGCGATGAAGGGGGGTGTTGGGGGGGGTGCACAAAGCTGCAGGATAAGAGAGACAGACCCCCCCTCTTGCTCCCCTAGAACCCCCCCCCCCCGTCAATAGTGTCCCGCTTAAAAAAAAATCTGGTCACCTTAGACTAGCTGTTATTTATGTTGTGAATTTTCTTGCTGTATATTTGAAACAAAGAATTATTAAGTGTTGTAAAAAGGTGTCACACTTATATTTTTTTCTGGCTTATTTCACAGAATAGACATTTTCACTGACAGCAATAGTTGCAGATCAGCTATTTAACTCATCTCTGGTTGTAATAACTTGTTAGTTTCAAGCCACAGAGATCAGGAAGAACTATTGGAGCCTCTCCACTGCCATCTGTTGGTGGGGGAAGGTTCTCTGCAGGAAGGCACCCAATTCAGTATGTATTGCATGCACAGGATCTATTGCAATACATCCAGATTTCTGCATCGGCATGAATCACACAAGGGTGCCTAACTTACTTCTTGAGCCATCATAATATGATTTCCTGGCTTGTGGCTTAGTGTGATATTTAATCTACTCATTGTGGTTTAGTGTTCTATGTGAACATGACTCAGTGGGGAAAAAATGATTTTTTCCTACCGTCCCTGTCCTACTGTCCTATTGTCCTCTTTTATCGTTTCTTTTTTACTTATGTTATGTTTATACAAACAATTACTATCCTATACATGTTTGACAAATAAAATAAATAAATAAATAAAATAAAAAATAGCTTAATGGGTGAACCCAGCATTGTTTACATCCTTCAATTAAATACTGGCATACCTAGAACCTGGCTGAAAAATTCTCCACTCAGAAATTATGATTGGTTTCTTAGTGTTCAGCCATGTATCTAAATAGAAATCCACATTTTCTGATTCAAGTCAGAAGACACTGTTCTGGATTTTCTGCACAAAATGTTGCTTCAAGTAGACACAGGGAAATGCCTCCGATGAAAGAACCAGAAGAGACATAAAAGATTTTTCACTGTTTCTAATGTTAGACCAGCGGTTCTCAACCTGTGGGTCGTGACCCCTTTGGGGGTCGAATGACCCTTTCACAGGGGTCGCCTAAGACCATCGGAAAACACATATTTCCGATGGTCTTAGGAACCAAGACACCGCTCCTCTATCCATCTCCAGGCGGGTCCACCGACATGCAAATAGACTACTGCAAAAAAAATATCTGTACCATGGGAACTTCTGAGCATGCGCAGAAGCTGAATTTCCGGCACTGTGCATGCATTGCCATCTTGTTTTTGGCTTTTTTTTTTTTTTGCAATTTTTTAAAAAACAATTCAGCACTGCGCAAAGTGCACATGCGCCCACGAGGTGCGGCCATGAAGCGCAGGAGGAAGCGAACCGGCACCGAGGTAAGTTAGAACCTACCCCTGAGTTTCCTAATAATTTTATTATTTTATGGTTGGGGGTCACCACAACATGAGGAACTGTATTAAAGGTTCGCGGCATTAGGAAGGTTGAGAACCACTGTGTTAGACAATGGGGTTAAGTCAGAAATCGTTACTGATCTACTGAAAATTACACAGATATCTGTCAGTAGAACCCCATCTTCCTTCTACAGTGCCTCTCTCTCTGTCCTTCTGTTTTGAGGAATACTATGACCTTTGTAACATTTCATGTCGATAGACCACTTCATATGCATGCTGTTGTGCATAGCTTTTCTGTATGAACAAGCATCCTACATGTTACATGGAATAATGTTTTAAAAATAAGTCTAGTCAGGAAATGGTCGGTGTGACGGCAGCAAGCTTCTCTGTTGCTGTACCCAAACCTTTTTAAAACAAAAGAAAAGGAATTCCACCTCCCCCTTTTCTGTCAGGATGTGGCAAAGAATGGGAGCAGCTTTGGGGTTCACTGATTATAGAAGCATGCAGTGAAGCTGCATCTCCAAATGTCTACTCCTTCCAGTGGTGGGTTCCTACCAGTGCGGTCCACTCTATAGCACCGGTAGCGGCCCGCTGGTGACGTCACAGTACCAGTGCGGTCGGTTGCCGGGGCCTGGGCGCTGCCATTTTAAAAAAAATTTTTTAAAAATTTCTTCTGCGCATGCCCAGAAGCCGAGCTTCTGGCACTGCGCATGTGCTGCCTTCCTATCCCACAGTGAGTCCAAGCAGGGGAGGATAGCTGAGGGACCGCGTGAGCCGCAGAAAGAACGGGCGGCAGGGGCTATCTCCATTCCCCTCCCTTCAGCAGTCCAAGAAGCCACGAACGCACGGTGATGATCCTAGGCATTTTTGCACGTTTGAGGCTTCTTGAGCTGCTAAGGGGAGAGGGAATGGGCGGCAGGACCTATCTCAGTTCCCCTCCCTTCAGCAGTCTGAGAAGCCACGATCGCGCAGTGATGAGTCCAGGCATTTTCGCACGTTCGAGGCTTCTCGAGCTTCTGACGGGAGGGGGAATGGGCGGCAGGAGCCTAGGATCATCGAATGGGGAGAAGCATTCAGGCCGGATGGAGCCTCCTAGAAGAACCGCTGCTGCGGTCTTGCTTCTCCCGCTGCGGGGGGCTGCGTTGCGGGTGGGCAATGCCCTACCGCTTCTCCGGCCGCTGCCAAGCTCCCGAGGCCCATGCCCACCCGGTCACATGGCTGGCAAGCCACACCCACAAAATAAGCCACGCCCACAGAGTGGTAGTAAAAAAATTAGGAACCCGCCCCTGACTCCTTCCCTACAATTCCTGGAAAGATAGAGCAGAGGGGAACCATTGATTGGCTCACAAACCACTGCTGTAGCTTTAGGGCTTTTTTTAGGGCTTCTTGTCACCTGCCTTCTGAAGACACTCAGCAGGAAGGTGGCGAGAGAGGCTTCAGAATGGCCAAGACGTTGGAGATAACTGGCAACTACAAATATCAACAAACAAATGCTCTGTCTTACACATTGGCAAAAAGAATCCATACACAAAATATAAACTTGGAGGACACGACCTTGTTGACGACCCTCACTCTGTTAAAGACCTTGGAGTACTCATATCTAATGACCTAAGTGCCAGAGCCCATTGTAACAACATTGCCAAAAAGGCACTAAGAGTTGTCAACCTAATCTTGCATAGCTTCTTCTCTGGCAATATTACTCTGCTAACCAGAGCATACAAAACATTTGCCAGACCAATCCTCGAATACAGCTCACCTGTCTGGAACCCGCACTACATATCGGACATAAATACAATTGAGAGAGTCCAGAAATACTTCACAAGAAGAGTCCTCCACGCTTCTACTCGTAACAGAATTCCTTATTCCACCAGACTTGAAATTTTAGGCTTAGACAACTTAGAGCTACGTCACCTTCGATCTGATCTAAATGTAGTTCATAAAATCATCTGCCACAATGTCCTACCTGTCAATGAATACTTCAGCTTCAACCACAACAACACACGTGCACAGAATAGATTCAAACTCAATGTAAACCGCTCGAAACTCGACTGCAGAAAATACGACTTCAGCAACAGAGTAATCAATGTCTGGAATGCACTACCTGACTCTGTGGTTTCTTCCCCAAACCCCAAAAACTTTAACCTTAGACTGTCTACAGTTGACCTCACCCCATTCCTAAGAGGTCTGTAAAGGGTGTGCATAAGCGCACCATCGGGCCTACCCTCCCTGTCCTTCTGTCCTATTGTCTAAATTTACCTATACATACTTTGCCTTTGTTTATGTTTACATCATACCTGTTATCTTCTACACGTGTTGACAAAATAAATAAATAAATTTGGATGGTACAGGAATTCAATAGGCAGTTCATAAGCAAAGAATAACATTGGGGACAGGCTGATAGACCCTTGAAACTAAAGAGATCTTCCTTAAGCCAGGCTTTAATTTGATGCAAAATTAATGACTTTTCCCTGTAGAATTATACATTTTCTTATTTATTTTAAACACGTCTTTATCTTTCTTATCTAAAGCAGTGTTTGATTTCCCCTTGCTTAGTCTGAAACTATTTTTGTCTAAGATCTGCTTCAGAGCCGGTTAAGCTATCCTCTCACCTAAAAACAGGAGGCCCTTGTTTATCCATAAAGGGTTTTATTCCAGAATCTTATTGCTCCACTCTGCCAAGATATTAAAAAAAACACCAAAACAATAAAAATATTGTGTAACCAGACTTCTCGTATTCTTCAGGAGGGAGAGAATTTGCAGGAGAATCTAGAAAAAGAAACACATCCGTCTTTGGTGAAACACACACTTGTGATTTAGTGAAATCCATGATGTAAACATGTATATATGTAAGGTAAAATATAAGACAAACGGGGAAAAGCAAAACAGTTTAAGGTTTTTCTGAGCACAGATGAGCTTTTAGTCAACCCGTGATAGAGGAATGAAGAGGCAAAATTCTTTTTTACTTGACCCTAATTTACCATTTGCTATAAATGACAGCTACAGTAAACTGGTAGGAAGGCTGTTCCAGACAGTGAAATCTTTGAGAAATATGCATGAGGATACATGAAAGCCAGTCATTTTCTCCACTGCACTGAATTTTTTTTAAAAAGCATGGGTGCCATCCAAAAGCAACTCTTAGGGCTGTGCTTCAGCAATTCCATTAATCCGAAGAAGTTTCTGCACAAACTCCACATAGATGCAGACAGCTAGTGAAACTGCTGGATGAAGTTCAAATGCAAAGCATCTTGACGAAGCAGACTGTATCGCCTCTGCATTGCGAGGAGGCAAACTGTCTCCACTGCGGGAAGCAGTATTGCCAACTTGAAAATGCAGCTGCCTCAAATCCCCAGACCAGATTCACAAGGGTTGAGTGATCCTCCCTTTCCACTAACCGGAGGTGGCAGTTTTGACAAGGTTGAAAAATTCTTCTCGGTGTGCGAATGAAGAGTTTCAAGGTTCAGTTAGGGCTCGTTTTCTGGTTGTGCCCCCAGTAAACCATGCAGATGCTGAAAATATTGCAAAGGCCACTGGGGGAGAAAATGTCTTTTGGGTTCAGGGCTCACCTTTATAGAGAATTCTGTGGCTTTCATCTCAGGTAATGCCTCCATCCTTATTGTCAAAGCCAGTGGCATTCCACAGCTTCTACAGAGGAAACAAAGAAGGGCAAGCAAAGTATTGCGCTGGCTGTACACATCATTTACCAAATGGAACAGCCCAGTAGTGGGTTTTAAAACCCTTTGCTACTGGTTCACGCGTGTGCTTGTGCACACACATGACACTTCTGCGCATGTGCAGAAGCGTCCCGGGTGGGTGGGTGGAGCATCCCGGGCAGGTGGGCGGAGTGTCCTGGGTGGGTGGGCGGAGCCTCCTACCACTGGCGTTACTGGTTCTTAGAACCGAGCCAAACCGGGAGCAACCCACTGGTGGAACAGCCAAAATTGGATCAAAGAGATTTTTTTAAAATTCACATGGATCATCTGGTGGACCTCTATTAACATTTAAAGAAGAATGCCATTTAAGAAGGGTTTGTTAGACAAGATTCAGCTATCTCGTTTTATAAAGTAACACTTAGAATGTCCTCCAACATGCTACAATTCAATGGTTCAGCATATCTATTATATTGGGGAGGGGGGGAAATCCTGAATATTTGGGAGGTCACGAAATGTTATTTCATAACTCACCGTAGTGATGATAAAAAATGCTGAAAATAGGAGAGATAAGACATCTGGAACGTGCGAAGAGAGATTAACAAATATATTCAAGGTTCAGTTGCTAAATGGCACGCTGAGTTTCTGCCTACAATTATACTTTATTTTCAAGAACGTCAATATGTTGCTTCAGCATGAAGAATCAGTGATCCACAGATTGTATCCTACCATGCATCTCTATGTAGGATGCTTTATTAAACCATTGATCATACTTGAGAACAAAGATGATGTATAATGTCTGTTGATATCACCAAGGAAGATATTCAGATATCAGGCCAAGACTTGGAATTCTGCCATAACACCATCTGTTCCATTTGCTAATCATTCCCCATGCATTTTAAACCCAACTAGCAATTCCTCCACTACTCAAACCTCCCCCCCCCAATTTTATTCTTACCATCCACAGATCCAAATTGCGTTTAGCATGGTTTTGAGCTTCATAGGAAGCACCTTCAGCCAATCATTACTCAGTCCAAACTAGCCAACAGCTGAGGTCTGAGAACACCAGCCAATTATTGTTCACTTTCGGCTTCAAACATGCGGATTGCCAAGTTCACTCCCCCACCCCCAAGTGGCTGGATGAAACAAAGAGAGATAGAAAATAAATGAAAAAAGAGGTTCACCGTGGCGCTATTCTAGCAAGTTGCCTGTTGTATGTTATTGAAAAATCCGAAAATCAGTGTAGCAAGCTGAATTTGAAGATGATGCCCCCACCCCACCCCCAAGATGGAATCGGTAAAATAGTATTGGAATGGGAAAGAGGTGGACCTTGTATGCCAGTCTGTTCAATGAGAAAGAGGGCATCCCCAGAGACAGGTTGCAAACTTCATTCATAGGAGAAGCATCTAAGAGTAGCTTATTTTTAAGGTGGACAGAGGAATCAGAATTTTTAGAACTGGGGTGTATGATCACTGGATTTCTGTTCATGTCATGAAACAGGAAGGAATGAAATGCAGGCTTTTATTGATAGGCTTTGCTGCATTGCAGTTGATCGAGAAAGTGGAGTCTTGATGGATCATTTAAGATCGGCAAATTCCATGCTGAAGCAATGAGATGTTATTGAAAGATCCTGCTGTATATATCAGTGGTGGGGTTCAATTTTTTTTACTACCGGTTCTGTGGGCGTGGCTTGGTGGGCATATCAGGGGAAGGTTACTGCAAAATCCCCATTTCCTCCCGATCAGCTGGGACTCAGGAGGCAGAGAATAGATGGGGCCGGGGCCAGTCAGAGGTGGTATTTACCTGTTCTCCAAACTACTCAAAATTTCCGCTACCGGTTCTCCAGAACTGGTCAGAACCTGCTGAATACCACCTCTGGTATATATATATATATATATATATATATATATATATATATATATATATATATATATATATATATATATATATATATATATATATATATATATATATATATATATATATATATATATATGTAGGATTTTTTGCTGATAAATGAAAATAAAGGGAGACTATTATATATATAGCCACATGCATACAATCTAATTCCACAGAAGTGGTAGTTGCGCTTGAAGCTATAGGGGCAGAAATTGTGAAATGCTTACCGCTACAGACTTTTTTTGGAACCATTTCAGGACTTGATACCACAGAGCAAACAAAATGATCTTTATGTGGAGGTCGCGTGGTATCAAGCCTCCCCAGTTCTACAGTACCTGCCATATGTTGTGGGTATAGAAGGATCTATCCATTTTAGCATCAGCTATACAAATGAGAAGTTCTAACTAATGGGCAACCCCAGTTTCCAGAACACTTTTGTTTGCTGAAATATGCGTTCTTCATCCCAAACAGTACTATAATGATTTCTGTGAAAACATGTCCAGCCTGGTTAAAAAAAAATGCAATCAAGGTCAGCAGAAAGTCACGAGGCAGCTGGAGCCTATGCAGGATACACAGGTATTAGTAATACTTTTTTGGGAATCATAGTATCCAAAATCAATACATTCAAGAAATACAATCGCGCTGAATGATCACCAGTCACTGATTTAACCCACAAACAAAAATCTGCTAAATATATCTATTTGCAGGCAAGGAAAGTAACTTCTTAAGGTTTTGGAATGACAAATTATACGGTACTTCTGACTTAGTGAATTCTCACGCTTTATTTAGATGCATTTCTGGTTTTGGAGTTAGGAGAAGACCATTCTAACACTATCCAATATTGCCTCAGATTCGGTTGTCAATGGCAGGCTGACTCTGCTCACTGCCACAAGTTCGATCCTCACTGGCTCAAGGTTGACTCAGCCTTCCATCCTTCCAAGGTTGGTAAAATGAGGACCCAGATTGTTGGGGACAATAGGCTGACCCTGTAAACCACTTAGAAACCGCTGTGAAGCGGTATATAAATCTAAGTGCTTTTAGATCTAACCACTTAAGGTTTGAGAAACAGAATGTATGTTGGGAAGGAGATTTTGTGCATTGTGGTATGCACAATGCATAGCCATAACCATGTCCTTATTTTTCATTCTGAAATATTGCAAACTATAGTACGGCCAGTTAGACTGCGGGAAGAAAAGAGCTCTCAAACGTGCACTACAATATAAAGCAGCATCTTCTAATCCGGTGCCCTTCAGATATGCTGGATTACAACCTCCATCATTCCCAGCCTAGATGAGCCCTGAAATTCAGCATATACAGGTCATCCCACTGGAGAAGGTTATTGCACAGAATTGTAAAAAATAAAATAAAAAATGAGGGGATTCTTAGCTAAATTCATACTAAAATACAGTGGGGGGGGGGAACGATACTTCTGTTCATTTTATTCATTCATTGCTTTCACTCTACCCTACTGTAATAATTAAGATGAGCAGTATTGAGCCCAATATAAAGGAACGATTAAATGTTTTAATACAGGAACAGTGGCTAAAACTGCATGCCAAGATCCCGGTGCAAGAAATCTCAGCCTTTGTGTAAGAACTGCAACCCCCCCCCCCCAAAAAAAAAGACACCACAAAAGTTGTTAGTGTGAGTGGGCAGGAAGGAAACCAGTCTCTACAATAGGCATGTTACTGTTTATACTCTAAAGGCCCTACCGAGTATTTTGTAAAGCTCTTCCATGTATATCAAGTAAAAAGTAAGAAAATGAAAGTGCAACCTTTGCATAAGGAGAGGTTCTAACAAGTGTTTTTTTTTTTTCTGACGGTGAGAGCAATCAACCAATGGAACAGCTTGCCTTCAGAAATTGTGGGAGCTTCATCACTGGAAGCTGTCAAGAAGAAACTGGACTGCCATCTGTCAGAAATGGTGTAGGGTCTACTGCTTGGGCGGAGGGTTGGACTAGATGACCTACAAGATCCTTTCCAACTCAGTTAATCTGTTAAAAGTGGTCCAAAAGTTATTTCCCGGAACCACATAGACTTCCTATATATGTCTCTTGAAGCTGAGCTAGTGGATATTTTCCCTTTTATAAAACTATGCCTGTTACATTTTACTCTGGAGAAAGATAATAATTCCCCATGTCAAATCTCCTGCTAAGAGGAAAAATTGGCTTTAAAAGTAGGGAAGAGACCTAAAGTTTATTCAGACAGAGCTGAGAAGTTTGCCCCAGTGTTGTGGACAAAGTATCCCACAAGAGGTCCTTCCAACAGAATGACCCTACATCAGTGATGGCGAACCTATGGCACGGGTGCCACAGGTGGCATGCGGAGCCATATCTGCCGGCACGCGAGCCCTTGCCCTAGCTCAGCTCCAGTGCACATGTGCATGCCCGCCAGCTGATTTTTGGCTCATGCGGAGGCTCTGGGGGAGGGCGATTTCGGCCTCCGGAGGGCCTCCGGGGTGGTGCAGGGGAGCGTTTTCACCCTCCCCAAGCTCCAAGAAAGCCTCTGGAGGCTGGGGACGGCAAAAAACAAGCCTACCGGGCCTACTGGAAGTCGGGAAACGGGGGAGTGGGAGGGGGCGCACACGCATGCGCAGGGGGGTGGGGCGAGTGGGGGGGCTTTGAATTATGGGTATGGGCACGCACATGCATGCGATAACGCGCATGCGCACTATTTCGGCACCCGAGGAAAAAAAGGTTCGCCATCACTGCCCTACATGTTCATGGGTAATTGTGGAAGGGGTTGGACAGAAAGTGCTTTGGTTCAGCAAATTGCAAGGCAAGGATCAATAAGGAAAAAAGACAGATTGGCGACATGCTTCTATCAACCCATAACGCTACCTCAGCATTGTTTTCCCTGGCTGGGAGAAGCAGGCCAGATCCAGCAGCCTTTTCTGCGCTACTCATTCTAACAGGTCTTTAATCCTCCCATGGAAAGTAAACAGCCCCGAGATTTGCCAAGGACGAACCACACAAATATCACTGATATATTCAAATACGCTTTCCTCAATACCACATAATAAGTAGAGATTACTAATTAGCAGTGGCTTTGTGGCCGAGAATAGCAATAGTTTCATTTTGGGAACATTTGAAGAAGAAAAAAAATGAAAGAGGAACGAAAAGCAAGGCAGTATTTCTTGGCCACCATCTTCTCTTTTCTATCCTTCCTGGACAAAGTAGAAGCAACTCATGCAGGCAAAGAGGGGAGCAAGTGAGCAAATGAGATTTTTATTATAAAAGATGACTTTATCATCTCTTGAATCGTGCTATTCTCCCCCTTTCCCCCCCTTTTAATTACCTGCGACCGGCTTTATTTTAGCTAGTAACAGAAGCAAAATTATTTCTGCAAGACAAATCCCCTCTCCCCCCGTGTTCTTTGTGCATTCACATCTCCTTTTTAAATACTCTATTAGAAAAATATTGCCTCAGCAGCTGGGATGCATACAGCGGTGGTGGAGGTGGTGGAGGGGGGGAGACCAGGAGCAGGATGATGTGGGAGGCATGTAATAAAGAAAAGAAAGAACCAATAAAGATTAATTATCTAATTAACGGAGAAGTAAAAAAATAGAGGGAGAAATAAATGCCTTGGTAACATTTGCTTGGGAGGCTTATTCCCTTTCCGGTGATCTTTCTCTTGCTCTTAAATATATAAATTTGGTAAATCTCATTGCTTTTGCCCTTTCAGAAGCTAGGACACCGCGCACAAATGCTACCAAAGGTCACCGTTTTAAAGTTCCATGGTTTTCAAAAGAGAAATATAAGGGTGGGAAAACCTACCACCACCATCATTCTTGGGGGGGGGGGAATCTGGAGTCAGAGTTTCTCAAATAAACTCTGCATGTCCATAAATGATTCCAGATTAAAGGCTGGGCATTGTTTAACCCAGCAGTAGAGTAGAGCATTTTTCTGTACCAGGGAGGTAACTTTTTTTAATTCAACGTCAAGAAAGGGGATAACAGATGCCAGATTGCTGATGGCACAGTATTGGAAGAAAGGAGATATACCAACTATCGAGGAATGGACATTAAAAGTTGTACATCTGGCTGAAATGGCAAAAATTTCATCATATCTCAAAGACCATTCAAACGAGAGAGAGATATTGGAATGGAGTAGATGGACTGACTATATTCAAAAAAAAGTATCAAATAAAGAAGATACAAATAGTTTAATAGTGATATATGTTTAACCTTTAGATTATGCTTTAAAAGTTTGGACTAACAAGGAGTTAAAGAACTAGAGAAACTTTGAAATTAATAATCTGTTAGCATATTTTAATTTTATGTTTATTGAATACTATACCCTGTGCTTTTTCTGGGAAGTCGGGATGGGTGGGTGGGTGAGTGAGTGGGGGGGAGGGTAAGGGGGGTGGGGAGGGGTTTGGGGGGGAGGGGGGGAGAAAAGAGAAAAATGTTTGTACTTTGTACTAATAAAACTTTTTGAATAAAAAAAAGAACGGGGATAGTGCAGGGATAAGGGTAGGGAATTTGGAATGTGGTTGGTTTTTTTAAAATATGATTTGAGGTGCACCTTATTTTCTTTGCTTTTATTTTGAAGATTGGTGAAAGTCTTTCCGCCGCAATTTGGTTTGCCACTGAACTTCAGCAATGTCATCTACTTTTTTTGGGGGGGGGGGGGAGAAAACAGAAAAAAATAATGCCTGGACCTGTGCACAACTCATGACCTACAAGTGCCCCCTGGTTTTTTGGGGCCCTTGCCGTAGGCAAAGTGAGATTTGAGAAATGATCTTTCACTGGTGTGCTGCTGTTGTTATTATCATTCAAAGCAGCTGTGCTCTAGCTCTGATCTGGAGAACAATGTGGGGAGCTTTCTTCCATGCCCCTTCCCCATCCTCAACTCCACCGCCCACCTCAAGCTGCTGTTTACTAACTCAGGGTGCTGTAATGCTTTACTCATCACTGGACTAATAGATGCTTCAATGGGGAGGCAATTTAGATCAGGAAATTGTCCCCTCCCTATCGGTGCTTCTCTCCTTTCTTCCTATAGGACCTTTGAATAAAGCTGCTTTTCAAGGGAAAAAAATGCCTAGCCCCATAATCTCTATTTCCCACTGTAGCCAAGGCTAAGAAGGCGTAATGGAAATAGGTGCATATTCTTCTCCTGTTTTCCCCCCTTCCACTGCCCTCCCTCTCCTTCCTCTGTTATCTCCCCTTTGTCAAATGGTAGATAGCAAATCCTCAAGGCAGAGACCTGCCCCTCATACTTCATAAATTACACGCAGATGGTGTTAGGTATATAATATATAATAAAAACAGCAAACAGAAACATTGGCCCCGCACCTTTCAACATTTCAGCATGAATACTTCAGCTTCAACCGCAACAATACACAAGCACACAATTAAACTCAATGTAACCGCTCCAAACTCGACTGCAGAAAATAAGACTTCAGCAACAGAGTGATCAATGCCTGGAATGCACTACCTGACTCTGTGGTTTCTTCCCCAAACCCCCAAAACTTTAACCTTAGACTGTCTACAGTCGACCTCTCCCCATTCCTAAGAGGTCTATAAGGGGCGTGCATAAGTGCACCATCGTGCCTACCGTCCCTGTCTTTCTGTCCTATTGTCTAAATTTACCTATACATACTTTGCTTTTGTTTATGTTTATATCATACCTGTTATCTTGTACATGTGTTGACAAATAAATAAATAAATAAATAAAAATAAAACAAAATAAAGTGATAGATTGGTTCTTTCTTTTAGGATCAACCATCAACAGTAAAGGAGCAAGCAGTCAAGAAATAGGCCACCAGATTAGTCCTTAGTAGAGCAGCCATGAAGGTCTTGGAAAAGATATTCAGAGGCTGTGATGCATTTATAGCAGAAAGATCAGAATAAGTGCAAGCCATGGTATTCCCTGTGACATTCTATGGAAGCAAAAGAAGAAGCTGGAAAGAAAGAGAATGGATACTTCTGAACTTTGATGTTGGAGAAAACTCTTGAGCATACATGGACAACCAAGGGGGGGGGAGAAACACACCAAGGGATCATCAAACAAATTAATCCAGATTAATTCTCACTCAAGGCAAAAATATCCAGACTCAAATTATCACACCTGTACACATTATAGGAAGACCTCACTATTTGGAGAATGTTCTAATGTTGGAAAAGGCAAGGACAACCACCTCATCAGGAACGTGTGCATTGTTGGAAGACCTGAAGGACAAGGTTAGGGTCAGATTGTCATGGAGAAAATCTATCTATGTTGCTGATAAGAATCAACACTGAGTTGATGGCACATAATCAATCAATCAATCAGACAATCCTTTTGGGATCGAAGTGAGACCAAGGTTAAGATACAGAACAGTCTTTTGGGAGTTGGGTGGTCTTAAAAAAACCAATACTTACATCAATCAGGTTGCCTTGATAAAATAACACAAATGGGAAGTGGGTTGGCACTTCCAATACACATAGAATGTGTATTTCTATTAATACAAATATAGGAAGAATTCCAACAATTTAAAATAGAAATACAACTGAGAAATAACACACATACACACACACAAACACACACACAAAGAGAGAGCCATAACAAATCAATTCCATATCATTCCATGCAGAAGTACTTTCCTAAATCACCAGGAACTGAGCTCCACTCAAAGGGTATTTGATTTTGATTTTGAGTAGTGTATGAGATACTGAGCAGGTGACTTGTTTACCTATTCAGCTTGCTCTCTACATGTCTGGCCATAAACCCCAATGTTGGCAGTTTACTTTGAAATCTGGCTTTTATTCTGATTTTGATTATGGAATTATAAATCTCACCATATCAATACAAGACCATAAACAAAAGGGACTAGCCATTCATCTCATTCAGTGGCTTGCTGCAGAAGAACTCATCTGGCCATCAGCTCCTCAACAGACTTCCATTATCTCATAAAAGGAGGGAAGAAAGCAACAGTAAACACATCTTGTGTATGTTTGCAGCCAAGCGGTACACAAATGTGAGCTTTTTATTGTCACGCCATCAATAATCCTTAAAGCCTGAAAATCATTTGATTTGTATTTATCTTATTCATTCTCTAAGCTGGCTAGATTTTTATGAATAGGTTGTATTTTCATAAAAGCTCTTTAAGGCAGATTAAGCAGAAGGTGAGAGAATGTTTCCATACCCTTGATCTGTGGTTGAATTGAATATTGGAGTGCTATTGTATTACATTGTTGTGGTTCGTCGCATACTCAGCCAGATGTTCAGACTGGATTTGGCATTTTTATCCATGTATTGAATCCTTTCCAAAGACCTTGGATAGGCAGATGTGGATGTTTGATGGTGTTAGAGGTATCATCGCAGGGTGTAAGCTGTTCAGAGTAAAGCTGCCTTTTGCAATTGATTGATAGTGATTTTGTCAATGCCGATGGTGTTCAAATGGTGCTCCAGTTATTTTGGGACTGCATCCAAGGTGCCTATTGCTATAGGTATTACCTGGCTAGCTGGGGAATTCTGAGAGTTGAAGTTCACAAGTCTTAAAATTGACAAGTTTGAAGGCCCCTGCTTTAGTTCAAAATAACATTTTCTCTTGTCTTCTCATTCAACTTCCTTTCTTTCTCTTTTTTATTCAGATCTGCTCACACTTCAGCTGTTTCCTTAACTCTGCACTTTTTCTTTCTACTTCCCTCTCTCCATTCCTTTCTCTCCCTGTGTTTTCTACTCTGGGTTATCTTTTCTCATTTCATAGAGATGGCTTTTTGTTTTTCAGCACTGGGATATTTGCTTAGTAAAGCATTTTTATGCTGCCTAAAGACCTCTTAGGAAGATGGAAACTATTGAGGAAATTATCTCTTTATTTGGTTTTGGAAAATGTTCACTCTTGAGATGTGCATTTGGCACATTGTTTCTGGATCTGAAATTGTAGTATAATCTTAATAGAACTGCAGGCTTTTCAACTGAAGCCACTAGAATTTTGTTTTCAAATGAAGGAAGGAAAGTAACTGGCAGCTGAATGATGTTTCTAGCCACTTTCTCATGCCAAAGGATTCACTGTGAATTAGAAATGGTAAACAGGCTAAAGCCTTGCTTTTACAGGTAGTCCTTGACTTATGACCACAATTAAGCCCAAAATTTATGTTGCTAAGCAAGAAAGCTGTTAAATGAGTTTTGTCCCATTTTATGACCTTTCCTGCACAGTTGTTAAGTGAATCACTGCAGGTGCTAAGTTAGTAACGTGGTAGTTAAGTGTATCTGGCTTCCCCATTGACTTTGCTTGTCAGAAGGTCACAAAAGGGATCACATGGCCCCAGGGCAGTGTAACCATCATAAATATGAGACAGTTGCCAAATGTCTGAAATTGGATCACATGATCATGGGGATGCTGCAGTGGTCATAAATGTGAAAATTGGTCATAAGTCACTTTTTTCTGTGCCATTGTAACTTCGGTCACTAAATGAAGTGTTGTAAGTCAAGGACTACTTGTATGCCTGTACCTCTACCGTCCTTTCCTTCTTTTTCAAAAGCTGCCTGTCTTTCACTTTCTACTTGTCACCCACAAAGCGCTCACATCAAAACTGCCTTGCTTTCTTCTAAAAATCAAGCACTATATGTTGTTCTTCCGCACACCTAATCAATCCCACTCTCCTTGTGTGACATCTGGCACCCTCCCCAGGACCCCATCCCCCATCCTAAAATGGAGAGCTGATAATTGATGGGCATTCTGCACATCTCCCTGTCGTTTGAAAGCACTGCTTTTTTTTAAAAGTTAAATCTGTTCTTCAGTAAAGAAATGAGACCATTAACAGCACTTGTGTGTGTAGAGCGTCTTTGCCTATTTCTCCAGCCAGATGTTCCACAGTTGTGAATTTCCAAAATGGGCCACTCCATCCTGTTTGGCTTTACTTTATTAAATCATCAACACATTTTGAAACATCAGCTCTGGCTCTGAGTCTTTTTGCAAATTTCCTCACTTAAGGCTCTCAAATGGCAATAGTCGTAATTCAGTTGACTTCATCGGAGTGTCATAAAAAACATGTCCCACTCTTCTCTGCCATGGAGAAAGGGAGGAGGGTGGGTTGAACTGAACACCCAGTCTAGAACAATGCACAGTTTTCATTCTAGCTGTACCTACTGGTATGTCCAATTTTTGCACATGGCAGCATATTCAATCAATCAATCAACCAGAAGAGAGCTGGAAGGGACCTTGGAGGTCTTCTAGTCCAACCCCCTGCTCAAAAGGCGACCCTATACCCGTGATGGCGAACCTATGGCACGGGTGCCACAAGTGGCACGCGGAGCCATATCGGTGGGCACGCGAGTTCAGGTCCGGCGTGCATGTGTGCACCAGCCGGCTGATTTTTGGGCCTTCTGGGCCCACTGGGAGTCGGGAAACAGGCTGTTTCCAGCCTCCAGAGGGGATGGGGAAGGCCGTTTTCGCCCTCCCCAGGCTCCTAGAAAGGCTCTGGAGCCTGGGGAGAGTGAAAAATGGGCGTGCCATTGCATGCTGGGAGCAGGGGGGGTCATGCGTGCATGTGCGGGGGTGCATGGAATTATGGGTGTGGGCACGCACACACGTGATCCCCTGCATTCCCCCCCCTTTTTGGCACGCGAACTAAAAAAAGTTCGCCACCACTGCCCTATACCATTTCAGATAAATGATTTCCAGTCTCTTCTTAAAAACCTCCAGTGATGGATCACTCAGAATGTCTGGAGGCAAGTTGTTCCATTGGTTAATTGTTCTCACTGTTAGGAAGTTTCTCCTCAATTCCAGGTTGTTTCTCTCCTTGATTAGTTTCCATCCATTGTTTCTTGTCCTGCCCTCTGGTGCTTTGGAAAATAAGTTGACCCCTCTTCTTTGTGGCAGTCCCTCAAATACTGGAATATTGCTATTTAATTTAATTTAATTTAATTTAATTAAAGTTCTTATAGGCCGCCCAATCCCATAGGACTCAGGGCGGCGTACAACAAGGATAAGAACAGTAAAATAAAACGTAATTAAGACATGACATCATTTTAAAAAATCACTCAAATCACGCTATCATGTCACCCCTAGTCCTTCTTTTCTCTAGACTGGCCATAGCCGGTTCCTGCAACTGTTCTTCATCTGTTTTTGTTTTCAGGCCCTTAATAATCGTAGTTGCTCTTCTTTGCACTTTTTGAATATAGCAACAAACATTTGCAATGTTTGTTGCTGTTTTTAGGTAAGGACCAGTTTATATGTCTCACAAGAAATATTGAGACCGTGGGTCAAGTCAAGATGTGTAATATTTGATATTTTCCCATTGCGATAGATATATGATTTAAACCTGAACACTTTTTCTTTACAAAGAAATGATTTAAATCAAAGTGAAGCAACCTTAAGATTGAAGAATTTATCATGGGAAACCATGTGCTTAACCGTCTCATCAAAAGTGTATCAGATGATGATGATGATGATGTTTGGCTGCACTGGGCGAGTAGTCTTCGTTTGGCTGGCTGTTGTGACTCTTACTTAAAACTGTTCTTCAAGGGGAGGTTTGCCAGAAACATTTATTTGCATCACAAAAGCCGCTTTTCTGCTCAAAATCATATCAACTACATTTCACAGTCTACTCATCCTTCATTAACTTTTCCTCACTTCCTTTCCTCCGCTTTCAATAGACTGCAAGGTCTTTGGGGCATGGACCTCTTCATTTTTCCTTTGCTGAGGTTGCGAAATGCTACAGGCATTGATGAGGTTCTAACATCAATAATAATTACTCTACTATTTACCTTAAGACATCCTAGACTGGCAGGTTCGAGGGAATAAGCAATGTGTACATCATTTAAGACACCAGACAATCTGTATCATGCGTGTCTTTATTATTATTATTATTATTATTATTATTATTATTATTATTATTATTATTATTATTATTATTATTATTATTATTATTATTATTATTATTATTATTATTACTATTACTATTACTATTACTATTACTATTACTATTACTATTACTATTATTATTATTCTCCACTATACATCCATACATATACCGTATTTTTCGGAGTATAAGACTCCTGCATGCGCAGGAAGCAAAAAAAGCCCAAAAATTTCAGAAAAAGGATGGCACCGCGCGATGGACCGGCGAAGACGGCACCGGAGCTGTCGCACGCAAATTGCGCAATCAGAAGGTCCCTACCAGAATGGTGCACTGGACCACACCGGTAGGAACCCACCACTGCTCCAGGGTGACAATCTTCCTGGTCAAGGTCTTCACAAAGACCTGCATTTTCTCACAGAGTTTAAGCCGTGGTGGCGCAGTGGTTAGAATGCAGTTTTGCAGGCTAATTTTGCTGACTGCCAGCAGTTCAATTCTCAGCCTTGACTCAGCCTTCCATCCTCCTCAGCTCAGTAAAATGAGGACCCAGATTGTTGGTGATGGTGGGGCAATATGCTGACTCTATAAACTGCTTAGAGAGGGCTATAAAGCACTGTGAAGTGGTATGTAAGTCTAAGTGCTATTGCTGTTGCTATTATTCCTCAGAGAAAAAATCAAATGGGCAAAAAGCAACTTTGTCCTCCTTATCAAATTTTTTTTCTAAAGGAAGCAAAGAAGTTGTGGCAACTCCCACAATCCTTTTGAACCTCAGGTCTGTGGTGATGATCCAGTTTTGTACCCACGGGGCAGATTTCTATAGGCAAAGGTGTCAGAGGAAGCTTTGCGTTATTAGCTTATAACAACTCAGCAAAAATTACATTGTGGCTGCACAACCAATACAGCTTAACAAGGCACTATTACCTATTATTCTCATGACAGAAATTAACTAGCCAGCTCTTCAAATCCAAACATTCTGGTCTCTGAATGGATCTGAGGGAAAGATACATTTTTTTAACAGAGCTTTGGGAGAAAGAAAACGAGATTCAGCAATTTGGAATTTCCTAGCAACCAGGAAGTGTATTTGTTTTCTGCTGTCATCCAAATTGGCCAACTTTGGTTTAGCAGGCGAGAGGAGTTTTGATTTTATAGCAATAGCATTAGCAATAGCACTTACATTTATATATCGCTTCCTAGTGCTTTACAGTCCTCTCTAAGCGGTTTATTGAGTCAGCATGTTGCCCCCAACAATCTGCATCCTCATTTACCAACCTCAGAAGGATGGAAAGCTGAGCCAACCTTGTGCCAGTCAGGATCGAACTCCAGGCTGTGGGCAGAGTTAGACTGCAGTACATTCAAACCACTGCACCATCATGGCTTTTTATGGAATGCTGTAGATATTTATTTAAAGGACTGTCAAAGAACAATCTTTATTTAATTTCTGATTGATCTACTTACCGTATTTTTCGGAGCATAAGACGCACCGGAGTGTAAGACGCACCTAGATTTTAGAGGAGGAAAACAAGGAAAAAAGTATTCTGAACCAAATGGTGTAGTAATATATTATATAATAAAATACCACATTTCTACCTCCCTCCCTATAGCAGTGCATCAACAAACATTCTAGGAATATTGAAGCACTTGAGAGCAGTAGTGGGATTCAATTTTTTTACTACCAGTTATGTGGGTGTGACTTGGTGGGTGTGGCTTGGTGGCAGGGGAAGGATACTGTAAAATCTCCATTCCTGTTGTGGCCCACCAGCAGCCCATGCAGCTGATAGTGGATCCAGTTCAAGAGGAGACCGACTTGGTGTTGTGCCAGCGGCCTATGCTGCTGGCACCCGAGTTGGACAGTGAGGAGGCTGGCAAGGACTCAGTGCCAGAGGCAGAGGTTCATCCAGGGCCTTCGGAACCTCCAGCATCTCATAGCAGTGATGAGGGAGAAGAGGCTTCTCCTCTTCTGAATGCAAGGGCACGCAGAGCTGCCAAAAGGCAGGAATGGTTACTCCGGACGAGTTCTCCTCGGGAGTAAGACTTGGGGCTAATTGGCCACTCCCCTAGTCTACCTAGCAGAGCTACTGAACACATTCTTCGCATCAGTCTTCACACAAAAGGAAACTGCAGCTCAACTACCCAGCAACACAAATATAAAAAACAGATTTGAAGCAAGACTAAACCTAAGCAAAAATACAGTAAGAGATCACCTATCTGAACTTAACGAATACAAAGCACCAGGACCTGATGGATTACACCCCAGAGTCCTAAAAGAACTAGCAGAAGTCATTTCGGAACCACTGCACCACATCTTCCACAAATCCTGGAACACAGGGGAACTCCCCGAGGACTGGAAAAGAGCTGATGTGGTCCCCATCTACAAAAAAGGTAAAAAAACAGACCCAGGAAACTACAGACCAATCAGCCTAACATCAATACCTGGGAAAATACTGGAAAAAATAATTAAAAACCAGATCTCACATCATCTAGAAACAAACCAAGTAATAACCAACAGCCAACACGGATTTGTTAAGAACAAGTCATGCCAAACCAACCTCATTTCATTTTTCAACACTGTGACCAAATTAGTAGACCAGCGAAATGCAGTAGACATAATATACCTGGACTTCAGCAAAGCATTTGACAAAGTAGACCACAACCTACTCCTTCATAAGCTAGAAAAAAGCGGGATAGACAGCTACACAACCAGATGGATTAACAACTGGCTGACCAACCGTACCCAACGAGTAGTCCTCAATGGCTCTAAGTCCACATGGAGAGAAGTAAGCAGTGGCGTACCACAAGGTTCCGTCCTAGGCCCAGTACTCTTTAATATCTTCATAAATGACCTAGATGAGGGAATAGCAGGAGAACTAACCAAATTTACAGACGATACCAAGCTGGCGTGAGTAGCAAACACCCCAGAGGACAGACTTAAAATCCAGACGGACCTTGACAGACTCGAACACTGGGCCCAAACCAATAAAATGAAATTTAACACGGAGAAAAGTAAAATTCTACACCTAGGTAAGAAGAATCAAAAATACACATACAAACTGGGTGAAACCACACTCAATAGCAGCGATTGCGAGAGGGATCTTGGAGTCTTGGTAGACAGCCAACTAAATATGAGCCAGCAGTGTGCAGCAGCAGCCAAAAAAGCCAACGCAGTCCTGAGCTGCATAAATAGAGGGATACAATCAAGGACCAGAGAGGTACTAGTACCACTCTATAAAGCCTTGGTCAGACCACACCTAGAGTACTGCATTCAGTTTTGGTCACCACACTACAAAAAAGACATTGAAACCCTAGAGAAAGTGCAGAAGAGAGCAACCAGGATGATAAAGGGTCTGGAAAATAAAACATACAAAGAGGGTCTGGAACTGAGCTTGGCCAGGGGTGACATGATAGCAGTGTTCCAATACTTGAGGGGATGCCACAGAGAGGAGGGGGTCATGCTGTTCTCTATGGCACCAGAAAGCCAAACAAGGAATAATGGATGGAAGCTGACCAAGGAGAGATTCAACCTGGAAGTGAGGAGAAACTTTCTGATGGTGAGAGCGATCAACCAGTGGAACAGCTTGCCAGCGGAGGTTGTGAGAGCCCCAACACTTGCGACCTTCAAGGGGAGACTGGACTGCCATCTGTCTCAAATGGTGTAGGAACTCCTGCTTGAGCAGGGGGTTGGACTAGATGACCTACAAGGTCCCTTCCAACTCTAATAATAAATCTAAATAAATCTAAATCTACTTAAGGCAGCTGAAAGGCTGCAGGAAACAACATTTGGAAATCTGTCTGGTCATCGTGTGCTTTCGTGTCTGAAAAAACCTCTGCTTTGTTTCTCTGCTTCGGTTTGGTTGTCAAGGATTACCTCTAGGCATTTTGCCAACTCTCTGAAGCTTCGTAAGATATCAAGACCTAATTGCTCTTCTTTGCTTTAAAACTTTTTGAACTGATACCAGCTGTTAATGAAGATTAATTAGCAATTGGTTGCTTGCAAGAAAAGACTGCTTGTAGATTGGGAAAAATGGAGAGAGGCTGAATTTATGTAATTCATTTGGGGCTCCTATTTTAGGAAAGAAAATAGATTCAACATTTAGACTGGGGATGGGGAAAGGGAATTGTGAAATTAGTTTGAAAAGTTATTCAGCCTCCTCCCTTTCCACATTTCCACAGGAAGTCCATATTTTGATTGTTAGTTTGGGGAGGTTCCTTCAAAGAATTAGAATGCCCTAATTCTATGCTGTTCTTCAGTCCCCATATTTTGGCTTTGGGAGTGGCTGTAATTAAGGTCACATGCTGGAAATGGAGAACGGAGAGTGAGTGAGACAGCAAGGCATTTTGCCTGGAAGACAGAGAAGATGGTCTGTGAGTAAGCAAAACTGGATATGCTGTTGGTAGAAGAGAAGAACAGAGAGATGTAGCGGAATGAACAGAGGAGGAAGAAAGATTTGCAACATTGAATAGGCTTTACCACCAAAAGAGTTCTAGATATTTGATGTAGAGTGTGCAAGTTAGCTGTTGTGTTGTGTTGCATTGTATTTATAGACTGTCAGACTCCCAAACAACTCTGGGTGGCATATAACTAAAAAAAAAAAAATACAAAAAGAATACAATAGACCAGAAGAGCAAAATACAAAAATAAAACAAATAAAGGCAAATTAACATGAAACAATAACATAAACTTGCCGGTCTGAAAGTACTTGTTGTGGCCAGGTCCAGGGCAATTAGCAGCCGATCCCGAGGATTCGGAGGTAGTGAGGGTGCAGTACAGAAGACCGGTGTTCCTGGCACCAGAGACGGAGAGTGAAGAGGATGTGGGGTCAGAGGCTGGCGAACAATTAGAACCTGATGCATCTCCTGAGATTAGTGACTCAGGAGAAGAGGAGGAGGCTCTTCTGGATGCCAGAGCACGCAGGTTCTCAAAGAGACATGGGTGGCTAATCAGGAGGAGGCTTCCTCGTGAGTAGTAATGCAGGGCTTGACCACACCCTGAGGGTATTTAAGGGTCTGTCACGAGGGGCTTCGTTGCAGAGAACAACCCCGTTCTGTGGTTTCAGCATTTTGTTCTTGTATCTGCAGCTCGGATTATCAACAGTTAACATTTTTCCTGTGATTAATGAGAGTTTGGATTTCTGCCAAAACCTCCATGAGGTGAGATAAGGCTCCTTAATTGCTCTCTCAGACTCTAGCCAAATACTGGAAAGACTTTGTGAATGAATGATATTCTTTTCAAAAGACTCAACTCTGGCTAAGAATTTATTTGCAGTAAAACAATATTGTTTCCAATTCCTTCTTGTGCATCTTATTTTGGGGGCATACCCGTGGGGACAGAACAGTACTTCTCTCCCCTCTTGGCTTCACAGTCCAAGAAACTAGGGAGGGTCCCTTCCGAGATGTTTGCCATGTTCACATTCCTTCTGGGGAATTCAGCTGCCACTATTCTGACCATTGTTTAGTCTGCAGCTCTTCCTCCTGTCTCCCAAGGTCATTCCCACATACCATTACAACTGCTGAGAGACCAAGGAGTGCAAGGATGGGAATCCGACCCTCATCACGCCACTGCTATGTGTCATCAACGAGTGCAACTAATGCCACCTTCATACCAAACCTCAGCCTGAAATGAATACTAATAATCCATTTCCTTCAGAGTCCTCAGGAGCTGAAGCCTCATCACTCTCTCTACTGCCTCCTGTAAAAAGAGAAGGTTGGAGAATTGGAGGAAAATTGTCAGGGAGCATTGGGTGCAGTAAAGTCTTCTGGAAAAGATGCACCACAGCCTCCTTCAAAGCAGAGGGGAGCGCCCCCCCCCCCTCAGGGCAGCAGGCACGACATGTGAATCCAAACAAGTCGTCTTCCAGGAAGCTTTAACCATCCCGGAGGAACCTGGATCCTAGCAACCAATGGCGGGATTCAATTTTTTTTTTACTTTTGGATGGGGTGAAAGGAAATGATCTATGACATGGATGTTCTGGACACATAACAACAGCTGTCTGCATTATCACAATTTTATTCATGTTATTGTTGTATTTTGTGTATTGCTTTACTGTTATTAACTGGGTTGGCAATATAGAAACCCAATAAGCAAAACATATGTGCCGCTTAATCATAAGTGTACCGCATATACGAGGTCTTATAATCAGTGGTGGGATTTAAATAAATTAACAACCGGTTCTCTGCCCCAATGACTGGCTTGGTGGGCGTGGCCATCGTGGGCATGGCCAGGGGTGTGTGACAGGACGCACTCGGCCTCTTGCACCCCCCTGGGAGCAAAAATGGGTCGTGGGGGGGGGCGCCACATTTTGGGCCTAGTAGGCCTCCCTGCAGCCTCCTGGGAGCAAAAACAGGCTGTGGGGGCCCCATTTTCCACCTCCCTGGGCTCCACGTGCCCCCTGCACTTACCTGGGATCCAAAATGGGCCATGTGGGGACTCCTGGGAGGGGAGCGGGGTCATCAGGTCGTCAGAACTACCAATTCACCAAACCAGATGTAAAATTAACATCCGGTTCGCCCGAACCGGTCCCAACCAGCTGAATCCCACCTCTGTCTTATATGCAGTATGCATGACCAAAAGATCTTTCAGTTTGAATCCCAAAGGTGTTTTTTCAAGAGGCAACTGGACTTTCTTGTTTTTCTCTGAAGACGTTTCGCTTCTCATCCACGAAGCTTCTTCGGCTCTGAACTCAACTTTTTATTTTATTTTATTTATTTATTTATAGTTAAATTTATATACCGCCCTTCTCCGGGGACTCAGGGCGGTGAACAGCCAAGTAAAAATACTTCTTGGATGAGAAGCGAAACTTCTTCAAGAAAAACCAGGAAGTCCAGTTGCCTCTTGAAAAAAGCACCTTTGGGACAACTGTGACCTGGATGACTGAGAATCTCCATAGACGTTCCGGTTTGAATGCAAATATGCAACCTGGAACTCAGGGAAGAAACACTTGTTTGCACTTGCACAGAATTTCACACGTCTATTTCTGCACTCCACTCTGCCTAGAAGTTTTCCGGGTGCAGAGTGCTTGAGGATCATCTTAATAATCAATTGATAAATTAAGCCAAGGGTGTAAAATACAAAACCAGGCCTACAAAAACAGTTCGGGGTGGGGGGAATGACAGTTTATCTAACAATTACCTTCATGAAAAGCTGCAAGCTATGCATATAGACTCAGCAGCAACCTACCTTTAAAATAAATAAATAAAGGAAATAAACATTACAATATTATAGCCATTAACTCCAGTGTTTGGCCATCTTCCAGACCAAGTAATTACCTTCCGCTTGAAAATTACTTGCAATTGGCTTTCAGTTCCTCTTCATTTCCTGTTGTTTATTGTTTCACTTTGTAGAAATGCTGCTCTCCATTTTTCTCCTTTACTCTTTCCCCACTGCTGAGTTATAGCATTCTCCATCCATCCATGAGTTGGCAGAAAACTATACACTACCAGAATGGTATGCACTGCCCCAGTGGTGGGTTCCTACAGGTGCGGTCCACTCTATAGCACCGGTAGCGGCCCGCTGGTGACGTCACAGTACCGGTGCGGTCGGTTGCCGGTGCCTGGGCGCCGCCATTTTTTTTAAAAAATATTTTTTTACATTTTTAAAAATTTTCTCCTGCGCATGCCCAGAAGCCGAGCTTCCGGCACTGCGCATGCGCTGCCTTCCTACCCCACAGTGAGTCCAAGCAGGGGAGGATGGCTGAGGGTGCGTGTGAGACGCTGAAAGAACGGGTGGCAGGAGCTATCTCCATTCCCCTCCCTTCAGCAGTCCGAGAAGCCACGAAGGCGCGGTGATGATCCTAGGCATTTTTGCACGTTCGAGGCTTCTCGAGCTGCTGAGGGGAGGGGGAATGGGCGGCAGGACCTATCTCAGTTCCCCTCCCTTCAGCAGTCCGAGAAGCCACGCCCACCCAGTCACATGGCTGGCAAGCCACACCCACAAAATAAGCCACGCCCACAGAGTAGTAGTAAAAAAATTAGGAACCCGCCCCTGCACTGCCCCCATGGTTTATCTCTTGCTTGCCCGCATTGCATTTGTTCTGCCAAATTGTTGAATGGAGCTGTCCTCATTTTGTGGGTGCAAAACATCATAGGCAACGTGATTGGTTGAGTCCTTCCTCTTCTGCTGTCTATAGGAAAAGCATCTGAAGATTGGGTGGGTAGGGATATAGAATATTGCCAACACCATCTCTAGATTCTTTTCTGTACTTTTTATCCTACACCTCCTTCTGTTGTAACTTGAGCTAAATTTAAACCCAACCACAACCATAACCACAGATTGGAATTACAAATGGAAGAGTTTCACAAACAGAACTTTTACCAAAGATTTCTCTCCCATTTCTCCTTTATATAGGCAGCAACCACTAGATTCCACATTTTTTCATGCTTGGTTTGGGAACCAAAGGAAGAAGGGATCACTCTCATAATTTCAGTCAAGGCTTTTCAGCATCTAGTTCTATTGTTATTGCATCATTTCACGGTTACACTATTCTACTCTTGCACCGTTTTGTGCCAAACCAGTAAGGTAAAGTTAAAGCACTTACAATATTGACAGTTGAAATAGTCTTGGTTTTGACATCACATCCAAGGCAATGGGTGGTGAGATATATTATGTTCTCAATTAATCTACAGTTTCTAATTTCTGGTCTTTGCTGCTTTGTTCTCAAATATTTTAGATCGAACACTTTATCATTTGTTCTAAAGGCTTATCAGATATTGGTATCAAGCTGTTTCACTCTTTTAAAGATAAGGGTTATAACTAGGGAAGATAACGGACATTTGCCTGCCTTCAACCATCTAGCATTTTACTCATTTTCCAGGTTTCTGAAAGATGCCACATAAAGTTTACCAGATCAGTTCTTGTACTCTGAGAGGTAGTTAATTTAGCTTTTCATTCACTATGGATAATTCCTTGCTCATCTTTCTGTCTGTCTCAAGCCTCAGTACTGCCCCCTAATTGTACTTTTCAAAATTACTGGTGGAACACATTATCCTCTTTTCAGAGAGTTGAATATCTATCCTTTCTTTGTATCTGCTAACATTTTGCTATCTTCGTTGAGTTATTGATGTATGATTTATTTTCCTTTTATTTTTACCACCTTTTTGCTGTTGTTTTTATATCCTTAGCTGACCTTGACTCATTTTGAACTTTCACTTTTAGAACATGCGCTCTTCAGTTCTAGGTTGTCTCTTGGTATTTGTTTGGTGAAATGTCCGTTCTCTCCCATCTCTGCCTTTCCTTCTTTTTCAGGTCTTTGCTAATTTTTTTGTATTGATGTATTGGCTTTTTCTGCTGTTCCTTTTTCCTCCTCATTGGAATTGTTTTCAAATGTGCTTAGAGTTTCTCTTCCTTTCTTCCTCCCTCCCTCCCTCTCTCTCTCTCTCATCTCTTCTCACTCATTTTGAACTCAGCTTCTCTGTATGAAATTCTACTTATCTCTGTTACGATCTCAGTTGACTGCAATCAGCTTTAGTTTCTGTTAAAATAAAAACGTCAACATTAAAAGATAACATTCCTCCCTATGTTCTGCTGCTTCTATGACCTCAACTAAATATTCTGTCATGGGAACTCCTCTAAGAAACTTTGATTTCAGATGATATACCATGCCAAGATGCGGAAAGGGGGCGGGGGACTAGACATTAGCATGTCAGTGACTTACTGAATAGAACAGGAACTAAAACTGGATTCAGATTTCAATAATTGATCCTTACATTCTGGTAACCCTAGCACAGAGATGACTTATTCATTGTTATCAAATGAGGACTCATCTTTATAATCTCATCATTTCTGAACAGAAGTCTGTTGCTGTTCTAAAAGCATGCTAAAACCCAGTTGGCTGTTGGTGAAATGAAGGAGGAAGATTGCCCAGTATGCTAGGATAACTCCAATTTGCTTCGCCCACCATTCTTCCTCCACTTCATCAACCTGTCTCCTGTGTTATTTTTGGACACGGATTTTGAACTCTACCAGATCTGCAGACCCCTGATTAGAAATCATGACAGTCATAATTTGCCTGGAGAATCTCTTCACTGGAGACCTGTCACTTATGCAATGTGAAAGATGACTAAAATCTTTGCCCCAGGCAGGGGTGGGTTCCACTTACCTTCGCCACTGGTTCACATCGCGATGTTTTGTGTGCACATGCTCGATACGCTCACGCACACACACGTGTCCACTTGTGCAATTCTGCTTCCGCGCATGCTCAGTAGCTAGAATCAGCCCGAAACACAGCTGAGGAGCTGATCAGCTGTGCTTCGGGCGAAGCAATAAAGGTCAGTATAAACCCAGGGGCGAGCAGGAGGGCCCTTTTTCAAGCAGCAGCAGAGGGAAAAAACTTCCAAACAGTAAAAAATTTGGAAAAAAATCCCCAAAAAAGATGGCGGCACCCACGAATTGGCACCGACCAAACCGGATCCGTGACGCCATCGTGACATCACCTGAGGGTCGCTACTGGTTCGGGTGATCTGGTCCGAACCAGGAGGAACCCACCCCTGGTCCCTGGTAGTCATTCCCACCCACTTGAGGACTGTGGTTGATTATTGCTTGTCCCATTAGGAGGAAAAACACAGCCGGGAGAATCACCAATCACTGTGCTTAAGTTATCCTATGTTAAACTGGGAAGCAATACAAATCTTCACCCTTGGCTCTAAGGCAGAATGAAGCTCTACCAACAGGCCTTTCTGTTGATTCAGGGTTGGGAGGAAGGCACATTAATGAGGCTCTGAAGGGAAGCCCTCCATCTTTCACCTTACTGATACTTTTCGACAGAGATGATGGAAGACTGAAATATATTTTGTATAGCACAAATGTTATGTCAATAGCCAGGCAAATATTTAAATGATTGTACATGAAAGTGACATTAAAAGCCTCTTATTCAGACAGCAAAGTCAAGTATTTGGGAGTCATAAAGTGCCAGATTTACAGCAGTCTGTGTGATCTTAATATAGTACTGCCGCATCGCAAATCAGACAGAAGTCCCATTGAGAAAAAATTAGCATGCAGTCAAAGTGCCAGCAAGGGACCTCAGCCTGTTGAGACAGCTTGCATCACAGTGGCTCTGCTCAGCTGCTTTCCTTAAATTTCTCTTTGCGT
The DNA here is from genome assembly GCA_023053685.1 of Diadophis punctatus similis. Taxonomy (NCBI): domain Eukaryota; kingdom Metazoa; phylum Chordata; class Lepidosauria; order Squamata; family Dipsadidae; genus Diadophis; species Diadophis punctatus. The sequence continues at coordinate 1,405,660 of JALIGW010000090.1, read as the reverse complement.
TGGTAATTATACATGTAACTTCTTTTATTTAGTTATCATTCAGGAACATTAAATCATTGTCTGGAAAAAAGGAAAGAAGAGAAAATGGGATTTTAAACAATGGTCTGTTGAATAAGCCTCGTGGTGCCAAAGAATAAATCATGGTTTATCAGCCACAAAACTGGATTAGTAATCCATGGTACGAGGTATTGCGAATAGCTGGTTTTGACTTAGCACAATGTGTGAACTCAATCAGAGAGGAGGAAAAATTGCTCAGAATTGGAGAAATAAACACCCAGAGGTCAAAGAAGTAATCCTTTTCACCCTTAAGAAATTAACTCCTAGGTCGGTAATCAAGCAATACCATCATAAAATAATTAGTAACTTTTTGAAATCTCTTTACACTTAACCAGAGTTTAGTATGTGGTTAAGCCCAAGCTAGCTGGTTCTTGCAACCCAAAATCTAGTCTTAATTACAGTTGTTCTGAAATGATTAAAAAGGGAACTTTTCCTCACATCCATAATGATGTGCTACTCTCCCTTCCTTTTGTTGGGAGAAGTATAACGATGGTTGCACCACCTCCCCCCACCACACACACATGCTACACTTCTTTTGTTTAGCAACGGGACTGGACTACACCAGTGATGGCGAACATTTTTTGGTTCACGTGCCAAAAGGGGGGGGGCGGGAGCGTGTGCCAAAAAGGGGGGCATGCACATGCGCGCCAACACACATAATTCCATGCGCCCCCTGCGCATGCGGGCATGACCTACCCCGCTCCCAGCACGCGATGGCACGCCCGTTTTTCACTTTCCCCAGGCTTTAGAGCCTTTCTAGGAGCCTGGGGAGGGCAAAAATGGCCTTCCCCACCCCCCCTGGAGGTCCTCTGGAGGCCGGAAACGTTCCATTTGCCGACTTCCAGTTCAACCGGTTGAGGATTTCTGGGGGGGGGGAAGCCGTTTTCGCCCTCCCCAGGCTCCTAGAAAGGCTCTGGTGCTTGGGGAAAGCAAAAAAAACGGGCCTTCCCCACCCCCTCCAGAGGTTGAAAGCAGGCTGTTTCCCGACTCCCAGTGGGCCCAGAAGGCCCGAAAATCAGCTGGCCGGCGCACGCATGCGTGCCGGACCTGAGCTCGCATGCCCACCGATATGGCTCCATGTGCCACTTGTGGCACACATGCCATAGATTTGCCATCATGGGTCTACACAGTAATATGGTGTGGTTCCAGGGCAGGTCCTGGTGGAATCTCAGCAGTGGTGGGTTGCTACAGGTTTGCCCGGGATCAGGCAAACCGGTAGCGGTGGTGGCGGGAGACTCCGCCCACCTGCCTGGATGTCTCTGCGCATGTGCAGAAGCTTCTGTGCATGCACAGAAGCACCGCACGTGCACGCACGGTCCCAATAACAAACCGGTAGCTAAGGTAATTGAAACCCACTACTGAATCTCAGCCATGGCAGAATGTTGCAGGTCTTATCCTCTAAGACAGTGTTTCCCAACCTTGGCAACTTGAAGATGTCTGGACTTCAACTCCCAGAATTCCCCAGCCAGCGAATGTTGGCTGGGGAATTCTGGGAGTTGAAGTCCAGACATCTTCAAGTTGCCAAGGTTGGGAAACACTGCTCTAAGAAGATACATCTGGTGGGACCCAAAAGAGGGGTCATCTTCGTGGTGGCTCCCTCTCTCTTGAACATCATCCCTCTGGAAATTAGACGGACCCCAACTCTGACACTCTTTCGGAAGGCCCTGAAGACATGGTTCTGCCAGCAGGCCAGGGGAACCCAGAGCGGAATGGAGCCCATTAAATGGTATGAATGTGTGTTGTCGCCGGGATGGGGTGGGAGGTTATTATCTTACTATTTTTTTATTATTTTTATTTCTTTTATATTGTGTTTTTATTTCCTGTAAGCCACCTTCAGTCGCCTGTGAGCGAGTAGGCAGCAATATAAATTTTCCAAATAAATAAATAAATTCTTACATGCCCTAATACAGTGGTTCCCAACCTTTCTAATGCCGCGACCCCTTAATATAATTCTTCATGTTGTGGTGACCCCCAACCATAAAATTATTTTGGAGACCCAGCGAACAAAGAGGCAAACGGAGGGAGGGAAGAGAGAGACTAAGAGATATTAAGAGCCGAGGTGGCGCAGCGGTTAGAGGCAGGTACTGCAGGCCACTTTAGCTGACACTGATCCGCAGGTCAGCGGTTCAAATCTCACCGGCTCAAGGTTGACTCAGCCTTCCATCCTTCCGAGGTAGGTAAAATGAGGACCCAGATTGTTGGGGGCAATATAAATATACATTGCTTACTGGTGTAAACCGCTTAGAGAGTGCTTGCACTGTGAGGCGGTGTATAAATGTCACTAAATAAATAAATAAATAAATAAATATTAGCACAGGGCTAGCCTGATCATATGGAGCAGGGCGGCGGCGATGGACCATGCTCTGGCACCACCTCCTTCTCCAGTTCCCTCCGGCTTAGCTCCTCCTGCCCCCGGCGGTAGCGCCCTCAGCACCAATGCTGTATGATCAGGCTAGCCCTGCGCTAATATCTCTCAGTCTCCGCGCCAGCCGAGGGCGAGAGGGCAGACAGACGATTCCGACCCAGCTGTCCTCCTTCCCACCTCCTTCCCACCGTCATGTGCTGTGAAACTTAAGTGGTCGTTGGCTGGCCGTTCCCTCCTGTGACTCCCTTTCCCTTCGACACCAGCGGGAAGAAATTGCCGCTGTGAGCAGGAGACAGGGGCGGCCACAGATGTCTTAAGCACAGCCATGTACTCTCCAGTGCGCAATCTTGCGACGTCCCGCCCCTTAGCTGATGCTGTCAAAGCTCGGCCTCCAGGCGTCACAAACGCCTCTCACCGAATGGCACCTCTCCCGACCAATCGGAGGGCTCGGGCGAGTTGAGCCGATATAGCCAGGCTTGTGGCAGTGGGGGGGGGAGCTGAGGATGCTGGGGCGACCCCTGGGAAATGATCGTTCGACCCCCAAAGGGGTCCCGACCCCCAGGTTGGGAACCACTGCCCTAATAGGAAAGCAAGCCATTCAACACTCCTTTGAAAGTGCAGAGAGTACCACACTGATAACAACAGTTTTGATAAGAAAAGATTCTCAGGGTGATTGATCTTCAATTATACGGACAAAAGTCTCTGGTTTGTTTTTTCCAAACCAAATCAGCACCAGACCAAAGGCAAGAACATTTATGGCTACTTTAATCCAATTTGGAAACCAGCAGAGTAGCCAATTCTTGTCTTTTGGGGGGGGGGGTGTTGTTTGTAAGAGTTCCAGTCCTAGGAATATTGCCTTGCCTGTATTTCTATGGACAGCATTTTTCACCATTTTGTGATTTCCAGCCCCTTGTGGAAAAATGCAGCAAAGACCTTAAAAAAGAAAAGAAAAGAAAGAAAGAAAACCAGACATAGCTGCCTGCTCCAGTTACACCAAAAGTGTATCAAATTTCACATTCATAGCCAATTCATAGAACTCTTTTCTTTCTTTCAAGGAAAGTGAGAATTTTCTTCAGAGTAATAACCAGGGGTGAAATTCGACCGGTTCGGACCGGTTCGGGCAAATCGGTAGGGACGATTTGAATCTGTTCGCCGAACCGGTAAAAACCACCCCTGGTTCGCCCTGCCCACACTCACCCGCTCGCCGCTCACCCCTTCTGGCCGCTCAACCCACCACCCGCCCCCGCCCTATATATGTTGCCTTCGCAACATGGCCCAGCCAGTCGTCTTACCAGTTGCCTCGCCCGCTCAGCTCACCCAAGGTAAGCAATGCATGCCATCCGCTCGCCCTTCACTTTGGGTTGGGGGCTGGTGCCCAGGGACGCGCCATTCCCCGAGGCCTTGGAATTGCCCCCTGCCTTGGCCAGGTTGGGGAACATGCGATTCCCTGGCTCTGGCCTTGCCCTGGAGGTCCGCCCGCTTGCCGCCTGCTTCGGCAGGTCAGGGAATGCGCAATTCCCTGGCTCCGGCCTTGTCCCGGAGCCTCCACCCGCTCACCGCCTGCTCGCTCACCTACCTTCATGCCTTGGGGGGGGGGAACACAGCGAGGCTCTGCTGCCTTTCACCCTGAGAAGCCTTCAGCCTCCAGCAGTCATTTTTGGCTGCCTTCTGAGCAGCTCCACTGTGAATGGAGAAAAGTTCAGTTCCTCTCTGCCACAGCATTCAACATTAAATGCTGCAGCAGAGAGAATCCGAACTTTGCTCCCTCCATTCACAGTGGAGCTGCTGCAGCCTGTCCCTTTAAGGTACTTCGACCCCCAGGAGGGAGGGGGCCGGGGGGACCATAAAGGAGCAGCAGCTCTGCTGTGAATGGAGGGAGAAAAGTTCGGATTCCCTCTGCCACAGCATTCACTATGAGCCCTTCTCGTGCCCATGCACACATTTTTTCCTACCAGGTTCTGTGGGCGTGACTTGGTGGGGTGTCATGTGACTGAGTGGGCATGGCCGTGAGTAACATCAAGTTGGCCACGCCCACTCAGTCACAGGAACTCCCCCACCAAGCCACGCCCACAGAACCGGTAGGGAAAAAATTTGAATGTCACCACTGGCAATAATGAGTTATTTGAATGGTAGAATCCAGTGTGTGACATTTCATGCTGGATCAATTAAAATCAATTAAAATCATGTGATGTGATGTTATTTTATTACATTACACTACACTACACTATACATTACATTACAGATAAATTATCTCTCTTTATGTGTGTAACTGTATGTGTGGGTAATTTTGTTAAAACTTTTATAAAGATTAAAAACTAATACAAACTCATATATGCTAAGGAAGAAAAAAGAAAAAGAAAGAAATCAAAGAGAAAGCTAAAAGTGCAAGAAAAGAAAAAAAGAGTAAAAGAAAAGTAGAAAAGAAAGAAAAGAGAGACAAAGAAGTGGCTTCTGATATTCTTTATAGCAGTTATAAATATATTTTAACCTCTGTCTCTAAAGTTACATCATGATTCTCTTCTTTGTATAATCTATCCTATCTAATCATCAAAGTCATAAATCACAAGTTCTTCCCCCACCCCATTTTTATGCAAAAAGTCTATTAGAGGTTTCTAGTCACAAATAAATGCATAAATTGTCTTTCCGTAAATCAAAGAAGTTATCCACCTCAGCAAAATCCATCAATTTCACCAACCATTCCTCCATAGTGGGTAGTGGTGAATCTTTCATCTTCATGCATCTTGGCATACTAACCATATATTGAAATAAACTTCCATGACTTTTTTCTAACTCTTCAATCCTAAAAGGAGAAGTTCTGGTTTCAGTTGAATATTAATTTTTAAAATCCTCTGTATCAATGTGTTCTGTCCCCACAGGTATGCCCCCCAAAATAAGATGCACGGGAAGGAATTGGGAACAATACTCTTTTACTTTCAATAAAGTCTTAGCAAGAGTTGGAATCTTTTCAAAAGAATATCAGGTAATTAAGGGGTTATTTACAAAGTCTTCTCAGTAGATGGCTAGAGTCCCAGAAAGCAGTCAATTAGTGTTATCTCAACTCACGTAGGTTTGGCAGAAATCCAAATCTCATTAACACAGGAAAAATGTTCACCGCAGACACAAGAGCAAATGCTGGAACCACAGAACGGGGTTGTTCTCTGCAATGAAGCCCCTCGTGACAGACCCTTAAATACCCTCAGGGCGTGGTCAAGCCCTGCAGTACTACTCACGAGGAAGCCTCCTCCTGATTAGCCACTCATGTCTCTTAGCCACTCATGCATGCTCTGGCATCAAGAAGAGGCTCCTCCTCTTCTCCTGAGTCACTAATCTCAGGAGATGCATCAGGCTCTAATTGTTCGCCAGCCTCTGACCCCACGTCCTCTTCACTCTCCATCTCTGGTGCCAGGAACACCGGTCTTCTGTACTGCACCATCACTACCTCCGAATCCTCGGGTTCGGCTGCTAATTGCACTGGACTCGACCTGTCCACAACACAATGTATGCATTTGAATCCAATTGTTTGGCTTGTTTACATATCCACCAAGCTTGATAGACTGTCCCTTCATTTTATTCACATTTTTTAACATACATTTGAAGCAACTTTATACATTCGAGATAATTTTTCTGGCACCATGTATCAATGATATATTAATTTATCAGCATTCTCTTTTAAGATTACAACATAATATAAATTCCAACCGTTTTAACCATGTATTTCCCATTGATCCATCTTGATATTATAATCAAAATTCTCATTATCATATATTTTTAACCTGTTCTTCCTGTGTTTCAAATTTCAACATTTTATACACTTTAGCATTTACATATTCATCATCAGTGACAATTGTACTTCAAATTCTTCTCATTTTGCTCCATACCTTAAGTCTTGCGATTAAAGTCAGTGGCCTGAGATTAAACTAGACTTCAGTTTTTCATGAGGTCAATACTCATCTCTGAAAAGAAGAATAGAGCAGCGCAAGAGAGATGTGAAAGAGCAGTACAGATAGCTGTGGAGGCCAAAGAGTCCAGCAACTGGATGAAAGAAGTCGGTGCACAACAGACTTACTAGGCCAGGGGTCTCCAACCTTGACAACTTTAAGACTTCTGGACTTCAACTCCCAGAATTCCTCAGCCACCTTTGCTTTTGAGTTGAAGTCCACAAGTCTTAAAGCTGCCAAGGTTGGAGACCCCTGTACTAGGCCATCTGGAACCTAGTGAATTGCTAATTTCCAAAGGCTCCACTTCCATACTTTGTTTTGCTTTGTGGGTTTTGTTAGTAGAATATTTTACTCTGGGCTGCCTGTTGATTTAATGCTTCTTGCTGTTTTTGTTTTTTTAGTTTTGAACCCTGCCCAGAGTCCACTGGAGGTGGTGTTGGGGGGGTGTCAATAAATAAACATTTCAATAAATAAACTAGAATGTCCTCATATTCATTCGCCAGACCAATCCTTGAATACAGCTCATCTGTCTGGAACCCACACCTCATATTGGACATAAATACATTAGAAAGTGTCCAGAGATACTTTACGAGAAGAGTCCTCCACTCATCTACTCGCAACAGAATACCTTACGCAACCAGACTTGAAATCTTGGGCTTAGAAAGCTTAGAACTACGTCGCCTTCGGCGCGACCTAAGCATAGCTCATAAAATTATCCGCTACAACGTCCTTCCTGTCAACGACTACTTCAGCTTCAACCACAACAATACATGAGCACACAACAGATACAAACGTAAAGTGAACCGCTCCAAACTTGACTGTAGAAAATACGACTTTAGCAACAGAGTGGTAAATGCCTGGAACTCACTACCTGACTCGTCACCAAACTCCCAAAACTTTACCCTTAGACTGTCCACTGTTGACCTCACCTGATTCCTAAGAGGTCAGTAAGGGGTGTGCATAAGTGCACAAGCGTGCCTACCATCCCTGTCCTAATGTTCCCTCTTATCAGTACCCATCTTATGTATCTAAACAATGTTATATCTATGTATATTACCAACACGTACTTGACTAAATAAATAAATAAATAAATAAATAAATAAATAAATAAATAAATAGATAAATAAATAAATAAATAAATAAATAAATAAATAAATAAATATGCAAGCTTTGTGTCACAGAAGGGGGGAAAACACCACATTTGTGCCAGAGTACCTAACGTTTAGCCTTGGGCTGCCTTAGCAAGCAAGCTGGCAACTAGATTAATGCCTGCATCAAGGAGGACATATCCTCCATGAACAGTTAGTGGATTATCTTCATGCCATGGTGAGTTGGACATGAGGATGAGCCCAAACAATAAATATGATCTTGCATATACACAGAACTCAGTGGGGCTTTCATTCTAGCCATTGTCTATCCACTGCATGATGAAGGCCTCTTCCGCATGTTTCCAACCCATAGAGTCCAATTTGACCTTCAATACTTGCTGATGTCGTCGCTCCATCTTATTTTAGGTCTCTTTTGTGGATGCCTTTTATCAAGTAGAATCTGTTCTATGACTGCCTTAGTCCAGGGCTTAATCATAAATAAATGTCAGGAGCAAGAAACCAGGAACAAGAGTTTAGGTTAATTTACAGGTAGACATCAACTTACAACCGTTCGCTTAGTGGCCATTCAAAATTACAACAGCACTGAAAAAAAGTGACATGACTATTTTTTCACACTTACGACCTTTCCAGCATCCCCATGATCATGTGATCAAAATTCAGACATTTGGCAACTGGTTCATACTTTTGACCATTACTGTGTCCCAAGGTCATGTGATCACTTTTGCGACCTTCTCATAAGCAAAGTCAATAGGGAACCCGGATTCACATAACAAACAGGTTACTAACCTATCATTTGCAATGATTTGCTTAACAAACTGAGACAAGAAAGGTCATAAAACGGGGCAAAACTCACTTAACAAATGTTTCACTTAACAACAGAAATTTTGGGCTCAGTTGTGGTCGTACGTCGAGGGCCACCTGTACTTCACGTTTATTACAGGCTATCTATACGCAAGAATCTGATCTACTAACGGTCAACGCAAATTGGTACTAGATAAGAGTCAAGGGGACCTGGACTTTGGTCTGTGGTGGGAGTGGAGTGACTCCAAACTGATGATGCCTTTGACCCCGCCCTTCGGCTCACCCTGGTCATCTCCTAAGTAATGGCATTTAAGTAGTCCTTGACTTAGCGCCACAATTCAGACCAGAATATTCATTGTTAAGCAATGATTGATTAAGTGAGTTGCATCTGATTTTATGACTCTTTTTTGCTGCAATTGTTAAGCGAATCATTGCAGTTTTTGTGAACCATGTGATTGTTAAGAAAATCCTGCTTTTTCCATTGACGTTGCTTATCAGAGATCAGCTGGGAAGGTTGCAGAGGTGGGATTCACATAATTTACCTACCGGTTCACCCGGCACTGAAAATGTGAGCGCGTGCATGCGTGCAGCCTTCCGCTCATGCACTTTGCTTGTACGCACGGCTTGCATGCATGTTTGTGGCTTCAAAACATCCCTAAATAGGACGGCATAGCGCCGCAGGTCCCTACTACCGGTTCGCCCATACCAGTCCAAACCGGCTGAATACCACCTCTAGAAGGTTTCAAATGGTGATCTCATGACCTCAGAATGCTGCAACCATCATAAATACATGCTGGTTACCAAGTGCCTGGACTTTGATCACATGATGATGGGAATGCTATGACAGTCACAAGTGTGAGGATCATTCACAAGTCATGTTTTCAGTGTCATTGTAAGCTCAAATGGTCACTGAATGAATGGTTGTAAATAAAGGACTACCTGTGTAAGACTGGAGCCCCTTTGATACGTTCTCTAAAGTTTTGAGAGCAAAGTAGAATTCATAACAGATCTGATGATTTATATATTCTGTTATTTTTAATTGTATTTGTTGTATGAAATTTGTTGTAAATTAGATTTAATCTAGAAGTATTTAGATTCCAGGGAAAGCAGGAGAAATATGGACTCAAGAGAAATACAGGAAGAGAAAAAGCTAATGAGACGGCCTTTAATTTTCAAGTCAGTCAGACCTAATGATCTTGATGGGATGAAAAATTGATCTTAAAAACCACTTAAATCATACAAACAGCCCATTAAAAAAAATCCCCGCAGTCTCATTGTTTTGCTTGGCTGCTGATTCTGTAGTTCCAATGTTTAACTTTGACAGCTGCTTCTTACTTCTTCAGAATTAGTCAGATGGGGGATCCTACCCAATCAAAGGCCACTCCTGATGTAACAGAGCCATGTACAGATTGTCTTTTTGAAGCTGTCTTCAAGAGCATAACCAGGTGAGTCAGACTGAAGACATTGTAAATAGTGGGAGAACATTATTTTGCAAAAGAAAAAAAAAGTTTCTCAAATAGTATTTTGTTGACTTTATCCTCTTCCCTCTGCCACATTTAGTTTTGATTTGGTGTGGCTGTAAACTCACCTGTAAATACGTTTTACGGTGAGTTCACAGCCACACCAAATCAAAAGAGAGGAATGCAAACATATCTAGAACAAGAAGGATAATAGTGTGTAAAGAAAGTGCCTTGAGAAAGTGGCTGAATCCGGGAGAGAAGACTTTTTGGTGAATTGGTGTCCTATCAAAAGTGAAAGTGACATGGGAAGTGATGGATGGGAAACATCTGCTGGGTGGGGAGTCTGATCCTCAACTATCTTTTTAAGCTCCACAAATCTTTTGTGGAAAAACCCAGACCTTCTTCCCACTCAAATGACCACTGCCACGCCAGAATCCTTTCGCTTCTTTCTCTCCCTGTGTGCACAGTGCTGACACCACAAATTCCCCAACTCAGCTGGTTCACAGAGAATCTTGCATTATATAAATAACAACAAAGAAATGAACCCTAGAAAGGCAAAGACGCCTCCAGGAAGATAAGGGCAAAGGCCTGTTTCCAAAGCATGACAAGAAAAGCCCTGACAACGTCATATTTCTCTCCCCCCCCCAGCCCAGATGTTCCCAGACAGCTTGACAGAATCAGCAATTCTGTGCAGAATAAACATGCCAGCCAGAAAGTGCTGAGATCAGCAGTGCTCTAAATGATCTCGGTAGGCTCACAGTTCCTCTGCAAAGATTGCTTTGAGGGGAAGGTGGCCTCAGAGGAGAGCGCTGAAGCTGTGGTCGCTGGCCTAAGGAAATAGAAGTAATAACAATAACGGGCTATGATTCTGCTGATGAGACTCAAGCCTGCAATGGGGCATTTTTTTCCTGTATTGGTTTAGATCAAGATTCCTTTATCACTAAGTTCTGATACAACGCCTGCTCTGCATGCAAAACGCATCTATGACAAGCCTCTCTGGCTCTGACCAAGGAAGACGGCTCTCTGAAGCCCCCCCAAGGTGCCACTGCAAGGCAACACTGTAGTCCTGCCTTCTCCACCTTGATGGCCTCCATTTGGGCAAGGCGCCAATCCCTGTACCTTTCACTGCCCCCTTGGTGGTTTCAGATTATGGGAGTTTGTAGTCTGTAACCTGCTATATTAAAAAGTGCCAGGTTAAGAAATGATCTGATTTGATAGATAGCAACTTTCCATGCCAGAGGGGTGGTGACAGCATCTCTCTCTCTCTCTCTCTCTCTCTCTCTCTCTCTCTCTCTCTCTCTCTCTCTCTCTCTCTCTCTCTCTCTCTCTCTCTCTCTCCTCTCTCCCTCTCTCCCTCTCTCTCTCTCCCCGTCCCTCCCTCCCCCCCATCCCTCCCTCTCTCTCTCTCTCCCTCTCTCTCTTTCTCTCTCCGTCCCTCCCTCCCTCCCTCTCTCTCTCCCCAGCTCACCTCACAGGGTTGTTGTTGTAGGGAAAATAGGAGGAGGAAGATGCGTTAGATATGTTCACTACCTTGAGTTATTTATAAAAGTAATAAAGGCGGGATACAATCAATCAATCAATCAATCAATCAATCAATCAATCAATCAATCGGAAAGCCTTCTTCCCCATGCGCTCTTTTCTATACATAAAGTGACACAGTCCATTAACATGTTGGATAACCGTTTGTCTGAAGTGGTGTAGGGTTTCCTGCCTAAGCAGGGGGTTGGACTAGAAGACCTCCAAGGTCCCTTCCAACTCTGTTATTCTATTCTATTCTATTCTATTCTATTCTATTCTATTCTATTCTATTCTATTCTATTCTATTCTAAAAATTTAGAAGACTGTCCCATTCCAAAATGACTCTGGATGTCATACATAGCGTTAGGGTGAAGGAGAAGAAAAAAAAACACACACTTTTAAAGGCGGAGGGGAGAGAAAAGCACTCCCTCTGTTTTCTGTATAAACAGGGGCTAAAAAAGATCTTTATCTGGGACCCAATTTGATCAAAGATTGCAGAGAAAACCCTGTCCGCAAAGAATTTCCTATGAACCAGCTGTTGTGCCTGCAGTTTTTTTACCCGAATGATAGAAAATTGAGCAATTTATAGCTGTGAGAAGAGCATAAATTCCTTAGGGCCTCCTCCTGACTGGATTGAACTGTCTCTCTGAATATATGTGAGAATCTGGATATGAAAAAAAGATGTTTTATAACACAGAGTCAGACATGAATGGAACAGCATATTAGCATTAGCAGAAGGAAAGGGGCAAAGAGATAGAGCACCTGATGGAAAGCTGGAGCCATTGTTTCAGCCGTCCTAAACCTCCAGTTAGCTTCTCCTAACACACGGGGTGAGCCCCAGATGAGGGAAAGGTATACATTAGAAATTTGCCATACCCTTTCAGAAGAAGCTGATCTAACAAAATAGGACTTTTAAAACACATTGCTTGGACCATTAGAAAGAATGTGCTGTGTGACACAGGTAGTCCTCGACTTACAACTGTAATTGAGTCCAGCATTACAGTTCCAAGTCATGCCAGTTGTTAATTGTTACCACATGACCGCGCCTGATTTTATAACCTTTTGTTTTGCTTTGGTCATTAATCAAGTTGTTAAACAAATGCCATGGTTGCTAAGCGAACCCATTTTACCCAATGGGCATTTTTGTTTTTGTTGTTGTTGTTGAAAACTAGAAGTAAACACTGGAAATTGGCACCCAAAAAACCATGGTCAGGTGACCGTGGGATGATGGAAACAGCCATAAATGCAAGTGCTCATAATGCAATCATGTGGCCGGGGTGGGGGTGGGGTATGTGGTTGTCAGAACCCCAGGAACCAGATTGTAAATACCTTTTGGGTGGGAATCCATTATAACTTCAAATGGGGTCACTAAGCCGTTAGGTGAAACTACCTATATTTATATCAGTGTTATTCTTTTATTTTGAAGGCGAGTGCTGGTTTTTGTTTTGTTTTGTTTGTTTCAAGTTACCGGTACGTACGTATCGGTGTGCATGCCTATGCGTCTTCACAACCCCATTGATTTGAGTCCCAGGGATGAAATGCTGCTGGTTCGGAAGGGCCGGTCAGTCGTTGCAGAGCCAATGGAGCTGGTGGCGGTCACGGCGCAAGGCTTCTCCCGCCCGCTTCCCCTGCCCGCCTGGATGCCGCCATTTGAGTTCTTCTATGCTCTGTGCATGTGCCGCGCACCGGCTATCATCACCATACATGATAGTCACCAATTCCAAACTTTTAAGCATTCAGTGTGCTGTGGAAAGAGGTTCATCCTTTAAGCAAGCACCCACTGTTAATGTTGGCTTAAATAAGGAGCTGGTCAGACCATAGAGTGGTGTTTTTCAAACTTGGCAACTTTAAGACACGTGGACTTCAACTCCCAGAATTCCCTAGCCAAAGAAATTGCCAAATTTGAAAAGCACTGCTGTAGAACAAGGGACCTCACCTGCTTTTCTCCTCACTCTTCCTTCCAATAAATGTAACATTTATTGCCTACATAAGGACCATTTAGTGACAGTTTGGTTACATTTGCAGCTTTGTCACTTAGTGTCTCCACTGTAAACTTCGTTGGTTCGCTCTTAGCAGTTAGTGCCAGTGGGAGCACTATATTAGACAGAATATTTTGAACACAATTTGGCAAAAACTGTGGGGACAAGTACAGGAAATAGAGATTTTGTAAGCACTGCTAATGGGACTGGACTGTTCCTGAGTCTCCTTTCAGCTGTCAAGCGGCTGGAGGGGAGGAGGTGGGGAGATGGGAAGAGAGATGAATGAGAAAACGAAATATGCAGAGTTCCCCATTTAAAGCCTGGTGGGAGGAATTATGAAGGCCTCGCCCAACATCTCCATACACATTTCTAGGAAAGAAATAGTGGATGACTCCACCCAGTTCGAGGATACTCTGGCCCTGGGGTTCCCTGGCTATTAGTGTTCTGACTCAGCCTTAGCAGAAATAAGAAACAGACTCCTTGTCACGAAAACCCCCCTCTTTATGTATCTCCTGTGAATTAATGGCATTTACACACCAAAAAGTCCAGGCAATAGTCCTTTCAAAGAGTTAACTGCAGTAAGTGCAAATTAAGTTCTGGCAAGCAGTCTCTGAGGCATGAAGCACAACACGATGAGCCAAATCTTCAGAAATCTGAACCGGATTGAATGAACAACAACCACTCTCCTTTCCTTCTATTTATTCCCCGGTCAGGGAGGGCCATTCAGCGTTCACATCAGAGGTGGGTTCCTGCTGGAGCTGCCCGGTACACAGCTCCGGTAGGGAGCGACGGATTTCAAAAACCGCTCCGGAGCACTCTCTGCCGGTCCACCTGGCGCGTCGCCATTTTTTTTGGTGATTTTGGGGCGATTTTGCTCCCGCGCATGCGCGGAAGCAAAATTGCGCCGAAATCTCACGAGGGGACGCGTGCGCGCGAGAGATTTCGGCACGATTTTGCCTCCGTGCATGTGCAGAAGCAAAATCGCGCCAAAATCTCTCTCACAAGATTTTGGTGCAATTTTATTTCTGCGCATGCGCAGAAGCAAAATTGCACGAGGGGGTGCGTGCACGTAGTGAGCGCATGCGCCCTTGAAGCGTGGAGATGCGTGCGCATGGCTCCGGCAGCGAGGTAAGTGAGCAACCCGCCCCTGGTTCACATGTGCCTTGCTTCCTGAGCTGACTCCTTGTCCTCAGTTGTTCTCCTCTCCTAATAGCTCTGTGCATACATGCATCTGGAACAGGCCCCAGTTGTTCTTCCTCCCCACTTATCTCAGCCTCCAAAGGCAGCTGCCTCTCCGGTGGCTGGGAAATGTCGGACGGCCCTGACTCTATCTCTGTGTCGACGCAGAGCATCCATCAGAACCTTCCCCAAACTCCAGAGCTGGCCCCAGTTCCTCCCCAACCTCCTCATCGTCTGAGTCTGCCGCCAGCTCTGCTGGCAGCTGGCGGACCACAACAATTAGATAACATCTTTCTGGAGGCAGAGTGTTCTGCTTCACCAATATAATTGGTTATATGGAACTGGTGAAGTCAACCTCTGTCCCTGCTTCCCAAGCCCAACCAGCTTCTATGACAGCAAACGTGCTTTTTCTTTCTTTCTTTCTTTCTTTCTTTCTTTCTTTCTTTCTTTCTTTCTTTCTTTCTTTCTTTCTTTCTTTCTTTCTTTCCTTCCTTCCTTCGTTCCTTCGTTCCTTCTTTTTTTTCAAGAGGCAACTGAACTTTCTGGTTTTTCTTTGAAGACATTTCACTTCTCATCTAAGAAGCTTCTTCAGCTCACAGAAGAAGCTTCTTGGATGAGAAGCGAAAAGCCTTCAAAGGAAAACAAGAAAGTCCAGTTGCCTCTTGGGGGGGGGGGAGAAGCACCTTTGGGGCAACCATGACCTGGATGACTGAGAATCTCCATAGACTTCTATGCCAGCAGAAAAAAAGACCACATAGTAAGATGTGGCCTCAGTATTATGCAGCAATCTTGTCCTTGGGCTGGAAGTTCCCCGTTCCTCCGATATATTTCAGTTTCCTTGATAAAAATGTTCAGTCCAAGCAATATATTATTATTATGGCAAGCCGCATGGGTCCACGTACCACATTTCCTTGATTAAGGTCAATTAAAAATATATGTGGTATGGCCTCATTCCATGAGCAATACAGCAGGAAAAAGGACCTGGAAGCCCAGTGTGATTTCATGCCAGCTGGGAAGTCATAGGGGTGGGTACAGGTTGGCATGAAGCTTAAGCCGTCAGTGCTGAGCCCAGGAAGGAAGCAAATTCAAAGCAATGTGGGATCTAAGCTCCTTGTGGATGACATTCAGATGTTTGATGAGCAATATAAAACATATAAAAAGCTCTAGCTCTGCACACATTTACTGAAAGTTATAAAATAAAAACCCTTCCAATTTACAGGGGGAAACGGTAAATTACCAGCAACATTTTACAGAGTTAGCAGACACCTTGAGCAGGGATGGCAAAGAGGCAAGTGGGGGGGGATGAGAAGGTTCAAAGATTTGTTTCTTAAAAATGAACGGAGTGTTGGGGAATGTTTTCCCCCTTACTCTCCTTATTTAATAAAAAAAAACGTAATCATAAGTCAGAAGCATAAATACTGAAGATGACAGCTCCCTTAGTTTATGGTTACAAACAGATAAGGAGATGAATGGAGATATATTGGTACCTTTTTAGAATAAAGAGCAAGCAAGGGGCTGTAAAATGCAGTGAAACGTCAACCATGCCTGCAGTATTCTGTGTTCATTCGCCCTGGGAAAGGTGGGAGGGAGGGAGACTAGGTGTAAAAAAAAAAGAGTCCCTAAAGGAGGAGAAAGGTAGAACAATCTCACCCAGTTTGGCTTGAGTTTATTAAAGAGAAGGTTTAAAATAGCAATAGCACTTAGACTTATATACCGCTTCATAGTGCTTTACAGCCCTCTCTAAGCAGTTTACAGAGTTCAGCATATTGCCCCCAACAATCTGGGTCCTCATTTTACCGACCTCAGAAGGATGGAAGGCTGAGTCAACCTTGAGCCTGGTGAGATTTGAACAGCTGAACTGCTGAACTAGCAGTCAGCTGAAGTAGGTTGCAGTGCTGCTTTTAACCACTGCGCCACCTCGGCTCCTAATGGCCTAGGTTCCTATCGTTCCTATCATCCATCTCCTCCCACTTATGACTGTATGACTGTAACTTGTTGCTTGTATCCTTACCATTTATATTAATATGGATTGTTTCCTGATTGCTTATTTGAACCCTATGACAATCATTAAGTGTTGTACCTCATGATTCTTGACAAATGTATCTTTTCTTTTATGTACACTGAGAGCATATGCACCAAAGACAAATTCCTTGTGTGTCCAATCACACTTGGCCAATAAAGAATTCTATTCTATTCTATTCTACATCTGTGCCCCCACCAACTGGAGATCTGGTGGAGGAAGAGGGGCTCAGGAAAAGGCAAGACACCCTCCAGTCAAGTTCAATTCTGCTGATTGTGTGGGCATCCTTCCTGCGGTTTTCTTGATCATCTTAGAGAAGTGGTTTGTCACAGAATATCCCTTCCACAAAGGATATTCTCCAAGATGATTAGGGGACTGAAGGCAAAAACATATGAAGAACAGTTGCAGGAATTGGGTATGTCTAGTTTAATGAAAAGGGGATGACATGATAGCAGTGTCTCAGTATCTAAGGGTTTGCCACAGAGAAGAGGGGGTCAGCCTCTTCTCCAAAGCACATGGGGGCAGGACAAGAAGCAATGGATGGAAATTAATCAAGAAGAGAACCAACCTAGAACTAAGGAGAAATTTCCTGACAGTGAGAACAATTAATCAGTGGAACAGCTTGCCTCCAGAAGTTGTGCGTGCTCCAACACTGGAGGTTTTAAGAAGAGACTGGACAACCATTTGCCTGAAATGGTCTCCCTGCCTGAGCAGGGAGTTGAACTAGAAGACCTCCAATGTCCCTTCCAACTATGTTATTCTGTTGTACTTGCTAACGTCCCAGTCTAATCCTCAGCTTCCAAGTCCACGCAAGTTCAAATTACCAGCTGTGACATGGGAAAACAAATACCTCTTTTCTACTTATTCATTCTACTTGATGTGGAGAAGCCTGGCCTTCTTTTCTTCTGGTTACCTGTATCAAGATAAAGTCCTCTGCTCCATCCTGCTTCAATAGCAGCACCACAAATAGAAGCAATCACATGTTTCCAATCTGGGCACTAGAAAGCTCTTGAAAAAAAGTGGAAAGCAAGGGAAAACAAAGGACAACCGCAATATGGTTCTTTATGAATTGCCTATACACATTCTGAAAAAAAAGGGAATTGCAGTGTCAAAAAAGGATACATTTGCATAAAATCTGCATATGCTTATCTATAATTCATGAATGCAAATTGTGAAATAATTACTATAATTTAAAGAGAAGTGCAATGCATCTCAGCATACTGAGGATATATAAAAACCACATGGCCTCTTGGGAAGCTAAGTCAGCACTGGAGTACCAAGTTCTACACATAAATCCTAGTAGAAGCAGTGAAGGAGCCACACACACCCTGTTGTTTCCACTTCTTCCGAGTTTCGAAGACTTTCTCTGTTAGCATAAGGGACCTTCTTCTATTTCCCATTAAGATATGGGAAGACATCAAATTCTGTCTTGCAAACATTCTGAGCTCTAATTCAAGGAGTCATTCTTACTGGTATTAGCTTTGTGTCTAGATGTAATATTTATTCTTTTACTATGTTGTGTGCATATGGACAAAACTGATCCGTCGCATGCTTTGAATTTGGTTGCAGATAATTTCAGGGGATGGTAAAAAAAATCCATTCTCCTCCCTTCACCCCTTTTCTTATCTTTAAACCAGAATTAGTCCTTCAATAGTATACCTTTGGCAGCAATGCAGATAGGTGTGTTAATATGGCTCTCATCTCTTTGCCATTTCAAGACACAGAGAGCTCACCCAGCCAAGTCACTTGTGATTTTTAATATCACAAGGACTTCTTTATGGTGAATCAACTATGCTGTGAGAAATCTGCCTTGGGAACTCTGCCTATAGATCCAGTTGATTTCCTGCACTCCTCACAAGTAAAATTCCAGTTCTTATTGCCAATTTTCTCAATGGCTGCTTAAATTTGCTGGCTTACTATGATGGGATGTGTACCTGCAGGAGCAGTGAGGGAGAATTTTGGCAATACAGAGTTTTCTCATAAATGCACTCAGATTAAGAGACAGTGCAGTCCCAAACTGGAAGGGGGGGATGGAAAAGCTTCTGGGTAACCACCCCTAGACTCTCTCAGGATATATCCAGTAGCTTAGAAAGTTATAGCTTTAGTTTGGCAAGAGTCTGTCCATGAGGTATAAGGTAATAAAGGGTTGAACTTGATTGGATGTTGCTGTCTCAGCTCTGGTCTTCTTATTTATCAGTTTATTCATTTTACTGCAGTAGTTGTTCCGGTCTGAACTGATACCTACTATGCCACTGGAACCAAATAAATTAGGGGGAAAAATAACCAGAGAGAAAATCTAGTCCTTTGTTTCCAGTAAAGCTTGGACAGCAGAGGCTCAGCGGTGGGTTGCTCCCGGTTCGGCCCAATTCTGCGAACCGGTAGCGGTGGTGGGAGGCGCCGCAGAAGCATTGTGCTCGCACGCTCACACTTGTGCGAACTGGTAGCAAACTAATTAGAACCCACTACTGCAGAGGCTGACAGGGCATTGGAAGCATGGAAGAATCAACCCCTTTATGTCCAATTTCAGTTCCAATTCTTACTGCTCTACTCATACATTTTTGTTCTAAATGACACCTTACACTTAAAAATGGTATCTTTTGTTCTTCATTTACCAGATTGAAACTTAGTACCCTGTTTCCCCCAAAGTAAGACGTCCTCTGATAATAAGCCCAATCGGGGTTTTGAGTGCATGGCAATAAGGCCAAACGCTTATTTCAGGGTTCAAAAAAATATAAGACAGGGTCTTATTTTCGGGGAAACACGGTATTTCCAGCTAGAAAAATAAGTGTAAGTAACAGTTTTTCAAGAGAGGAATGGATTTGCCCTGTCTTCAGTTGCAATTATTTTTTGCACGAAATTTACAAAATTATAAAGGACAGTCCAGGTGTATTGTTTGCAAAGACCGAAAGGTAAAACAAAAGATGCAAGACAGACATTTACTGTCTGTCCATTTGCCTGGAAAAAGTACTCTAATGCAGAGATGGAGAAACTGTACATCCCATCTCACTGTATTGTGGAATTCTTAACCACCCCTTTCCCCATGTAGCCAGCACAGTCAATAATCAGAGATAAGAGCCATGGTGACTCAGTGGTTAGAATGCAGTACTGCAAGCTACTTCTGTTGACTGACTGTTGCCAGCAGTTGGGCAGTTCAAATCTCACCGACTTAAGGTTGACTCAGCCTTCCATTCTTCCAAGGTTGGAAAAATGAGGGTCCAGATTGTTGGGGGCAATATGCTGACTCTGTAACACCTTGCCTTCAGAGATCATGGGCGCTCCATCACTGGAGGTTTTTAAGAAGAGACTAGACAGTCATTTATCTGAAATGGTATAGGTTCTCCTGCTTGAGCAGGGGGCTGGACTAGAAGACCTCCAAGGTCCCGTTCTATTCTATTCTATTCTATTCTATTCTATTCTATTCTATTCTATTCTATTCTATTCTATTCTATTCTATTCTTAATTTAAAACAACTTTGGGCAGTTTACACCAGAGTATAGATATACCAGGGTAAAAATCAGAATCTCTCTTTCTCTCCCTCACTCCGAAACAAATTCTACATCAGAACAGAACTCTCCCAAGCATTCCAATGGCCAACTATTCTATCACAAAGCTCAACACACACACACACACACACACACACACACACACACACACACACACACACACACACACACACCAGTAGTGGGTTCTAAATCCCGTTGCTACTGGTTCACATGTGCGCTCGTGTGCGTGACACTTCTGCGCATACGCAGAAGAGTCCCGGGCAGGTGGGCGGAGCCCCCCACCGCCACCGCTACCAGTTCGCAGAACCGGGCCGAACCGGAAGCAACCCACTGCTCTCTCTCTCTCTCTCTCTCTCTCTCTCTCTCTCTCTCTCTCTCTCTCTCTCTCTCTCTCTCTCTCTCTCTCTCTCTCACACACACACACACACACACACACACACACACACACACACACACACCAATCTCTCCCTCACTGTAGCTTTGTTCATATATGAAAAGAAAGCTGCAGTGTGTAAGATTCAGCTGAGGCAAAAAAAACATCAGAAGTCTCTTAGCATCTCCAAATCCCTCTGAATAGAAACCTTTCCAGGACTCATACGTATGTAAAGATTATGGATGGCCATCACATATGGATTTGTAAAGGGCACGTGGGACGATCAGAAGAAATCACCCCAAACCCAGTTTGATACAAATGCTCTTCTCCTGCTAATGCTTTATAAAGACACACCACAGTCTCTCTGATCATTTCACTGAAAAGCAGTTCATCTCCTTAATTCCTCGACATGTTGCAAAGTCGTTTACACATTCCTCTTTGGTGAGATTCAGGTTTCCCTAACTATCATTGCCAGGAAAGGAGTTACCTGGAATGTGTCAGAGGTCAGTTATCATTTATCATGTCAGCTGCTCCCCAGGAATGTCTCCTTGGAAAGAGCTGGACATAACCTGAGTGCTTATCAGAAACCTCCAGGTGCTTCATAAGAGGTGCCTATAACATGGCATTTGGCAGTAAGCCTGTTGCTATCGTCTCCTGCCGTCAGTGAGTCTCTGTGTTAACACAGCAGGCTTCTGTAGTCCATGTAGAAACCAGAGTCTGAAAATTCCATCTGGAAGGAAAGGAGGACTCTTAACTTCCATGATTAGTTAAACCAGCCTTCTTCAAACTGGTGCCCTCCTGGATGTATAAGATCTACAATTGTCTGAATTCCAAACTTGGACATGATGATAAGTCTACATGATTTCGGCTGGCTTGAGGCTTTGTCAAGGCCCATCCTCCAGAAGGGGACAAGGAGGAGTTCTTAGTGGATTCGGTCTTAAGAACTTGCAAGGTTTAGGGCAAATATTTTGCTCTGCTTCAGATAATGAAGGGCCAGGTTACTTCCGGGACCGCATCCTACCACATTCCTCCCTACGACCAGTTAGGTCCCACAGAGTGGGCCTCCTCCAGGTCCCATCAGTCAAACAATGTTGGTTGGCAGGCCCACGGGGGAGAGCCTTCTCTGTGGGAGCCCCGTCTCTCTGGAACCAACTCCCACCAGAGATCCGGACTATCCCCACTCTACTGGCCTTCCGCAAAGCCGTAAAAACATGGCTCTTCCGGCAGGTGGGGTGAAGAAGTAGAAGATCGGATTCACCCTGAATGAATGGTTTTTTTAAAATGATGTTATGTTTTTACATTATCATGTTTTTATTGTATTGTTTTTATTCCTATTGTACACCGCCCTGAGTCCTACGGGATTGGGCGGCCTATAAGAACTTTTAATTAAATTAAATTAAATTAAATGAAGCTTCCCAAAATGAAACGAATAGGAGAAGGATTTGATCCCATCCATTCTGCAGATACTCTAGGGACTAACAAAAGGATGTTTGTGCACTGCTTATGACCTCTATGGCACCTTTTGCCCTTGTGTTCTACACATTTTGTAGCCGTGGTGGCGCAGTGATTACAATGCAGTACTGCAGCTAATTCTGCTGCCTGCCGGCTGCCTGCAATTTGTCAGTTCAAATCCCACCAAGCTCAAGGTTGACTCAGCCTTCCATCCTTCTGAGGTCGGTAAGATGAGGACCCAGATTGTTGGGGGCAATGGGCTGACTCTGTAAACCGCTTAGAGAGGGCTGTAAAGCACTGTGAAGCAGTATATAAGTCTAAGTGCTATTGCTATTGCTATTTGGCCATATGTGTCTTAGTTGTCAAAGCCAGACAGCAGCCACTCGTCCCCTCTTGTAAGCTGGGAGTTTTCAGTCAATATTTCTCAAGTCAATTCCCATCAGAAAATTTTCTATGTGCTCAAAAGAAGTCCATTTTTCCCATTGTTGTCCTTTATATCTGGAAAGAAATTGCTGTTTAGGTTGACTTTAGAATAATGCTACCATGCCTTCTCATTCAAACTTTTCTCAGAAACCAACTTAACCATAAAGACTTTTCTTAAACAGGACATTTACAGTACTCTAACTGACTCATTTAGCAACCATTCACAGTTACAATGGTGATGAAAAGGTAACTTGGCAACCAACCCTCATGTTTGCAATCTTCACAGTCCGGTACAGCAAAAGACAATTGAAGATAGTATCATCAAGATGTTTTACTTAGCAATCACTTCACTTAAGAACTGAGTTTTTGGGTCCCAATTTTGGTCACTAAACGAGGACTACCTATAAAATAATTGCACACGTTTGGACTTTATTCTCCCGAAGCCTTCCTTTTCTTTGTTTTTCTCTTTTTGGAAGCACACCCATTATGCCTCCATAATTGTATCTGCCAAATGTCTAAAGCAGAGGTCTTCAAACTTGGCAACTTGAAGACTTGTGAACTTCAACTCCCAGAATTCTCCAGTCAGCATAGCTGGCTGGAGAATTCTGGGAGTTGAAGTCCACAAGTCTTAAAGTTGCCAAGTTTGGGGACCCTGGTCTAAAGAGATTTTCAGACTTCTCTCATGAGAAGCCATTCAGGGAAACTGACTCCTGGCAGGAAATTCAGGAGCAATTTGAAAAAAAGAACCGTCTATTTTTCATACAATGCGTAACTAATTTATGAAACTCAGTGTCACAGGATGTAGAAAGTAGGGAAGAGGCAACAAAATAGACACAGGGTTTGGTTTGGTAGCACCTTCAAGTCTATCCAACTTGGTAGAACATTTCATGAGGACCATCTCACTCCATCTGATGCGGGTGCCATTTAGGATATGGAAGGAACACTGAACATCTCAGAATAACAAGTACAGATAGTCCTCGACTTATAACCATTCATTTAGTGATCGTTCAAAGTTACGACGGCACTGAAAAAAATGAATCATGACCGTTTTTCACAGTTACAACCTTTGCAGCATCCCCATGAGCATGTGATCAAAATTCAGATTCTTGGCAACTGGTTCATATTTATGACCATTGCTGCGTCCCACAAGATCACGTGATCCCATTTTGCAACCTCCTGACAAGCAAAGTCAATGGGGAAGCCAGATTTCACTTAACAACTGGGTTACTAACTAATCAACTGCCAAGGAGTCACTTCAGAACTGTGGCAAGAAAGGTCATTGAAAATGGGGCAAAACTCACTTAAGAAATGTCTCGCCTTAAGGACAGAGATTTGGGGCTCAATTGTGGTCGTAAGTCGAGGACAACCTGTAATTCCTTGCTGAGTTTAAAAAGAAGAGTAGGCAAAGGAGGTGGAGCTTGGAGTGTTTTGATAAGATTTTCTACAGCTACAGATCCAAGGAGCAGAATGATGAGAAATGATTATGCCAATCCGATGGATGGGGCAAATTCTGAGAGAGGAAGATGATTGGAGGAATACGTTAAGCCCATCTTAAAACTTTGCTTGCCTTCCTATCCCACCCATATTTGATGGAAAATGGCCCTGCTAAATTTCCAATGTTTTCAATCCAATTTTGGGGCTCCAACTTGGGGTATTCTGGAAATTATAAAAGAGAACGAGAACACAGAAGTAATCCCCGGGCTATACGTTACCCGCCCTGGTGTTGTTTCGGTGTCTGATTTTAATGACAAAATTAATGTAGGACTGCCTGATGTCCTAGTTGGACAAGACTAATGACTATAGAGCAAAACAGATTGGTCACGAACTTACTTATTTCTGCTACTGCATTAACATTCAGCTCACCCAGAAAACAAAATGCAAATCTTTTTAAGTTACAGCTCTTTTTTACAGTCCAGCTGGGCTACTTCAAATCTGGATGATGGTGGAAAGCCACAGAGGTCAGCTTTTTATGCGGTGGAGGTCAGTTTCTCTGGACAAGCTCTTAAGTTCTGCACACTCAGGTTCACATTAAGGGGCACCATCAGAGTAGTGAACAGAAAGTGGTGGTGGGTTTTGCATTGGCAGGAGAAGAGCACACAAGCCAATCCTTTCCTTGAGACAAAGTTGCTCTGTTGACAAATCACATGCTGACGAATACATGCTCAATCTTCCCATCGTTCCCAACACCCATCTCCCCCCACTAATGACTGTATGACTGTAACTTGTTGCTTGTATCCTTACGATTTATATTGACTGGTTCCTAATATGATTTGATTGCTTATTTGTACCCGGGCTATCATTAAGTTTTGTTCCTTATGATTCTTGACAAACGTATCTTTTCTTTTATGTACACTGAAAGCATATGCACAAAAGACAAATTCCTTGTGGGTCCAATCACACTTGGCCAATAAAGAATTCTATTCTATTCTATTCTATTCTATTCTATTCTATTCTATTCTATTCTATTTTATTCTATTCTATTCTCAGCTGTTGAAATAAGAAACATTACAGGCATCCCTTGGTTTATGGCCCCAACTGAGCTCCAAATTTCTGTTGCTAAGCGAGGCATTTGTTAAGTGAGTTTGGCTTCATTTTACGACCTTTCTCACCACAGTTGTTAAGTGAATCACTGCAGTTGTTAAGTTGGTAACACAGTTGTTAAGTGAATCTGGCTTCCCCATTGACTTTGCTTGTCAAGGAGATCATATGACCCTGGGACACTGCTACCGTGATAAATATTTGCCAGTTGCTAAGCATCTGAATTTTGATCATGTGACCATGGGCATGCTGCAATGGTAATAACTGTGAAAAATGGTCACTAAATGAACTGTTGGAACTTGAGGACTACCTGTAGAACATAGAAATATCACATAAGGAATCAGTATGAAAAGTGGGTTTCTTAAAAGTCAGCGGACATTTCAACTCTGAGCTACAAATATTCTCCTTTATGGTAATTTATGTTGTTAGTGAAGCTGATGTAGTTCATCATTCCTTAATGTAATGTAAAATAATGGAAGGTGAAGTTTTTTCTCCTTGGTTTTGTTGCTAAGTAAAACATCATGATTTTACTATCTTCAACTTCCTTTTGCTTTAAAGGGCTGTGAAAGTTGTAAATGCGAGGATTGGTTTGCAAAGTTACCTTTTCATCAGTGTTGTAACTGTGAATGGTTGCTAAGTGAGTCTGTCACTAAATGAGGACTATCTGTAGTAACATTCAATGGGTTTGGAAAGAGCACAACAAATGTCCTGTTTAAGAAAAGTCTTGGTTTTGTTTAGTTTTGTGGGTTGGGCCATCCTTAAAAGGCTTTCCAATGTTTATCCAAATGTCTAATTTCTGCATCAGGGGGTACAAAACATTTTTTCTGACCTCACTTGACGTCTCAGGGCTGTAGTTCAAGAAGTTGGTGGGTCCAGGACAAAACTAAATATAATTAAATTTAACATTCACTAACACACACAAACCTTGATTATAGTTAATAGAATCAGTGCATTAAATGCTTTCCCCCTTTTCAGTCAAATTCAATTTTCAGTTTTGTGACAGCTTTCTGGGATCGCACATTCCTGGGTCTAGGCAGTTTCCTGTGTCCTACTCCAGATACATTCATTAAAATAGCAATAGCACTTGGACTTATATACTGCTTTATGGTGCTTTACAGCCTTCTCTAAGCGGTTTACAGAGTCAGCATATTGCCCCCCCCCCAACAATCTGGGTCTTCATTTTACCCACCTCGGAAGGATGGAAGGCTGAGTCAACCTTGAGCAGGTCAGGATCGAACTTCTGGCAGTCGGCAGAATTAGCCTGCAGTACTGCATTCTAACCACTGTGCCACAACGGCAATGAGTGTGACATGGTTCAAAATCCTGATCCATAATAATGGCTCTGTTGATGGTATTTTCATGCCGAGATGGTGCAGTGGTTAAATGCAGCACTGCAGTTCAGCAGTTCAGCTGTTCAAATCTCACCGGCTCAAGGTTGACTCAGCCTTCCATCCTTCTGAGGTCGGTAAAATGAGGACCCAGATTGTTGGGGGCAATATGCTGAACTCTGTAAACCGCTTAGAGAGGGCTGTAAAGCACTATGAAGCGGTATATAAGTCTAAGTGCTATTGCTATTGCTATTCATTGGTAAGGCTCCGCTTAGCCATCTTCAGTACATTAGCTAGGTTTGCTATTAATTGCGTGGTTAAGCTGGAAAACTTCTGCCAAAGCCCCAGACGAAGGAGATGGATTTGTTTCTGTAGCAGAAAAGTCTAATCTGTCCGGTTTTTTCTCTCCTCCTTTGCTGGAACCAATCAAGCTGTGGACTCCTCCTCCTAAGAGGGATTGAACTTTTTCTGACATTTTGGAGACTTTTATGAGCTTCCCCATCCCACCCCGGTCACAGCTGAAAAGGTTGTTGTTCTGCTTAACAAAAAGGAAAAACACATTGCAAAAGACCAAATGACCTTTCCAACCAGCCCTGCTGAGGATCAGCACTATTTGATCCCCTTGGATAGAGAAAAATAAATAACTGCGAGCCTCGGAGAGGAGAGATGGCGAGAGCTACCCTCCTTTTTGGCCACTCAATTTCATCACTGGGCTGTCTCGGTTGCGGAGAAAACTTAGCAGAGGGAATATAAACAACCATTCACTCTGCCTCTCCTGGTTCTGGAACCGAGCCTGGCCAAAGGAGAAATACCTTAGTCTAATGAAGAAAACAGTTTTCTTGGCAGCCCTGCACAGCTTTCTGGAAAAAAAAATGTCTGAAGGCTGCTATAAAGAAGCACAAACTGCAGGTGAATGGCCAGGAACTGATGATATGGAAAGAAATTCCCTCTAAAATGCTCAAAGCCAGAAAAGATTATACCTTTCTGATTGATGAATTTAAAAGGTTAAATTTACATTACAAATGGGAAGCACCAACAGGAGTTGCAGTGAAATTTCTGGGAAAAAGATATCGGCTTAATACAACAAAGAAAGCTATTGAATTTTATGTCAACGTCTTAAAGGCTGATATATCCAAGATTCCAGAGGAAAGATGTATGAAAACAAAAGAGGAGGAGGAGGGAAAGCCATCCCTTCCTCTTCAAATCGAAACAGATTTACAAAATTTAAATGATTGGCAGAGCCAGACAGATGTCTACAGTCTGGAAAAGGAGATGGAAGATCGGGGTCAGATGGGAGGCGAGTTGACAACTACAAAATTATCAAGTTACAAAAAGATGCAACCATCATCAAGATACAACAAGATGCAGTGTTGAAGTTTATTGGACAGATGGTTGCCATTATGACTGTACTTTTCTTTTTCCCTTCTTTCCTTAATTTTTTTTTCTTTTCTTTACTTCTTGCATTCTTTTTTTTTTCTTTTGTTTTTTTTGGGGGGCTTATTCAAAGTATTATTAATTCTTTTTAAAGATTTAGAACTTTTTTGAACCTAATAATTTAATACATAGTAACATTTTGTTACTAATAGAGTGGTAGAATTTATGATGAAGTTTAAGGTTTTTGTATTATTATTTAGTTATTTTTTGTGTAATATCAATTTAAGTTTTATTTAATTGTGAGAAAGATTTGGAATTGTTATCTATCCAGTTATAAAATATTACAATTAGATTTAACATTTTTTTTTTTTGGGAGGAAGGTTATTTAAAGTTTGGAATTAGTGCTTATAATCTGATATATAGTAATAGTAAGTTATTTATATACTGATTGATTTTATGATGAAGTTTAAGGTTTTTGTATTTAATACTTAGTCATCATTTATGTAATAATCATTTAATTCTTAGTTAACAGTGAAGAAATGTTGTGAAGGGTAGATGATTGAAAGGAGGAGGAAGGAATTTTTATTAGTGTACAATTTGGAGTTGAAGTTTTAAAAAAATAAGGTGGAAGTCAAAATTTTTTAATTTAATTTAAATTTATTTTATTGATATTATGCCCTGTACTCTCTCTGGGAAGTCCGGGGGGGAGGGGGGAGGGAAAGGGGTGGGTTAGGGGGGAGAAAAATTAAAAAAAATGTTTGTACTTTCTATTTAATGTTTAGCTATTATCTATGTAATTTTGTACTAATAAAACTTTTTGGAAAAAAAAAAAAAAAAAAAAAAAAAAGAAGCACAAACTGCGCACTCCTGCCCCAGACCAGAAACACTACAAACCTTTTACCATGAATATGTGTCAAAAACAATTTATTGCAATTTCAACAGGAGGCAAAAATTATTTATGAAAATTGGAAAAACCATGTGGCACTTGACTAATATACTAATATACAGCCAAGAAAGTCTTGTCAATTCTAGGTGGCCATCACCAAACATAAATGGGGGGGGGGGAAGGGGACACATAACTTATTTCGGAATGTCAAACTTGATTTCATTGAGGGCCGCATCAGGGTTGTGTTTGACCTTGGGGGGCCAGAGTGGATGTGGCCAGGGTGGGCGTGGCCAGCTCAACATCACTCGTGTCGGGGACGAGCGTTCTGCCAGCGAAAACGGACTCCCGAGCTCCGTTTTCGGCTGCGACAGCCTCCTGCAGCCCTCTGCCAGCGAAAACAGAGCTTGGGAGGGCTGCCCACGGCCCTCGCGAGCTCCATTTTTACTGGCAGAGGCACTGCGGGCCGGTCCTTCGCTGTTTTCAGGGCAGCCCCACGGGCCAGATCTAAGTACCCCATGGGCCAGATCTGGCCCACGGGCCTTGAGTTTGACATCCCTGGCTCCATTCATTCATTCATTCATTCATTCATGTATAAAATGTATTGGCCGCCCATCTTACCATAGGGTAACTCTGGGCAGTTTATAGTTACATCTATGCTAAAACAGAAAAAGTTAAAATCAAATATTAAAACCAAAGACACAAGGGGAGGGCGGGGGCAGAGTGGGGGTGGGAGGTGAGATCTGTAATTACTCCATCAACCACCTCCATTGCATTGTTCCCCCACAGGGACACCAAGCTGACTGGCAAAATCACTGGGCCAACCATTCCCTGAGGTCCCCCAGGCTTGCTGGCATAAACCAGGTCTTCGGAGAACTTCAGAAGCCCAGGAGTGATGATGCTGACTTCATCTGGGGGAGGGGGGGTTAAAAATTCCACAGCTGAAAAGACCCGCCACCTGTGGGCCTGCCAAATGTAGCTCCCTAGACCAGGGGTCTCCAACCTTGGCGACTTTAAGAACTCTGGGAGTTGAAGTCCACAAGTCTTAAAGTCGCCAAGGTTGGAGACCCCTGCCCTAGACAACAGAACTCATTACATACAGTACATGCCCATTCTATGGGATCTGGTGGGATGGACAGATGAAATCAGGAAGAGAAGCTTGTGCAACATCTTAGAACAAAGTCTAATTCCTAGCCATGCATACAGGTAGTCCTCAACCTACGAACACAGTGGAGCCCAAAATTTCTGATGCTCAGCAAGACAGTCATTAAGTGAGTTGTTGTGTCCCATTTTATGACTTTTTATGACAGTTGTTAAGCAACTCCCTGTATTCGTTAAATGAATTGGTTTACCCTATTGATTTTGCTTCTTGGAAGGCAGCTGGGAAGGTTATAGATGGTGATCCCATGAACCCAGGACAGTGCAACTGTGATAAATACATGCCAGTTGCCAAGCAACCGAATGTTCATCACGTGACCATGGGGATGCAGTAATGGTAGTATGAAAACCAACCATAAGTCGCTTTTTTTCAGTGCTGTCGTAACTTTGATCAGTCTCTAAACAAATGGTTACAAGTCGAGGACTCCCTGTATATACTTTTGATGCCACTCAAATCGTATATTTCTGCATACGGGAGGGCAGAGGCAAGGGATTGCAACCTACAAATCTACACTGCCTTTCTCACAACATCAGATAACAGCATCAAGTGCTATTCAATAGCACTGCATGGAGTTTTTCCATTATAGAAACACACCTGTAGAGCTGAATAAACATTCCTGGCCTATTTGTACAGCTGTGACAAGAATGTAATCATCATAATTTAAGCAAAAGTACCACAGTGTGGATTCAGTTTAAGACATGGATCTGGAACTTAAGTGGAAAAGTGCAGTCCATCTATTTATAAGGATGGTTGCAGGGGTGAAATCCAGCAGGTTCTGGAGAACTGGTAGCGGAAATTTTAAGTAGTTCGGAGAACCGGCAACCTCTGGTTGGCCCCAGAGTGGGGTAGGAATGGAGATTTTGCAATATACTTCCCCCAGGAGTGGGGAGGGAATGGAGATTTTGCAATATCCTTCCCCTGGAGTGGGGAGGGAATGAAGATTCTGCAGTATGCTTCCCCTGGAATGGGGAGGGAATGGAGATTCTGCAGTATCCTTCCCCCAGGAGTGGGGAGGAAATGGGGATTTCGCAGTATCCTTCCCCCAGGAGTGAGGAGGAAATGGGGATTTTGCAGCAACCTTCCCCTGGAGTGGGGAGGGAATGGAGATTTTGCAGTATCCTTCCCCTGGAGTGGGGAGGGAATGGGGATTTTGCAGTATCCTTCCCCCAGGAGTGGGGAGGAAATGGGGATTTTGCAGTATCCTTCCCCCAGGAGTGGGGAGGAAATGGGGATTTTGCAGTAACCTTCTCCTGGAGTGTGGTGGGAATGGAGATTTTGCAGTATCCTTCCCCCAGGAGTGGGGAGGAAATGGGGATTTTGCAGTATCCTTCCCCCAGGAGTGGGGAGGGAATGGGGATTTTGCAGTAACCTTCCCCTGGAGTGGGGTGGGAATGGAGATTTTGCAGTATCCTTCCCCTGCCATGCCCACCAAGCCATGCCCACCAAGCCACGCCCTCAGAACTGACAGTAAAAAAAATTGGATTTCACCACTGGATAGTTGTAAGAAGTTAGGTGAAGTCTCTGGAGGAAGCTTCAGCTCATGAAAAGTCAAATATCATGTTTAGACCATCCAGGTAAGAAACCAACGGCATTCCAAGGATAATTGGGACTTTGGACTTTGTTATGGAGAAACAGACATTACGTCGATGGTGATTCTGGTCTGCATTTCCCATTTAGCAACAGAAACCAATGTTATGAAAAGACCTCAAAACTATGCCAGCAATACCACACTTGGAAATATATACCCAAGTTCAACGAGAGCTGGAAGTCTACCACCTGGAAAATAAATAGGGTTCCCTAGTGATTAGATATACAACATTGCTTAGAGGGGGGAATCTATTTGTGTACACAGTATATATTATACTGTAATATTTCCCAAGCTGTAACGATTAACTCCCTTAGGGAGGTGCAGACAGAGTCCAGGGGAGATACGAAGATTTTTATTTTTATGTCTTTATTAAAAAAAATAAAGCTTCACTGTATTGTTTTCATTGTTCATTTGTGTTTATTTGGGTGCTTGAATTTTCTAGGGAGTTGTGTACTTACAGATTACACTAAAGAGAGAAGTGACGGCAAAAAAGTTAGGGAATACCTGATATATATTGGGTGGTTTTTTTCTTGAAGACCAAAGACTGTCATGCACAAAGAATCAATCAACGGTGAGGCTGCAGCACAGAAATATTTATTCATGCCTATATATGAGAATCTGGTATACTGAAGTTCAACATTAAATTGGCACCGTATAAGAGTCAATGGAATTCAGGCAGGGTTGGACTTGGAGCGCTTGTGGGAATGCAATGATTCTCAGCTGATGATGCATTTAACTCCACCCCCAGCTCTTCCTGCTCTTTTCCTACAAAACCAGATGTGTTTCCCATGGACGAGATTGTCCCCACCACAGGGGCAGAGTGAAAGTGGCCCTGTTTCCCACAGTGAACACTATGGCTGGAGAAGCAGGAGTCTTCCAGCCCCAAGCAAATATAGAAGACTAATATCCCTGCAAAAATCCATTGGTCAAATGCTAGAGTAGAGTGAAAATCGACACAAGTGGCACTGGTGACTTTCCCACATGCCACCCTCCCTTTAACATTTTAAATAGATACAGTATATCAGCACTCTCCAGTCTAAATAAACAAACAAATAAATAATTCAGCATATTTTCCCCCAAAGGCACTTCTTTTAATTTTTATTTTCTAGAAACAACAAGAGGAATATTCTGACAAAAAGTTTATTCAGACAAATCTGGGTTTTTTTTGGGGGGATGGCATTGATTCAATCCCCATCAGTCTCCTGACACAATAAGCAAGGGATCAATCGGTCCAAAGCAGTGGTGGGTTGGTGCCGGTTCGGGTCGGTTCGCCCGTACAGGTGGCGGAAATTTGCCTCCGCTCGCCGAACTGGTAGCGATGGCCGGATGGCCACGTCCCCAAACAGGTCCTCCGGTCGCTGCTCCTTGAAAGCGGCTGGCAAAGAACCCTCTGTGCATGCAAAATGCGCATTTCCGACGCGATGCGAATCGGTAGGAAAGGTAAGTGGAACCCACCCCTGGTCCAAAGTGCCAGTCTTTCACTTATTCCAAAGGTTTCGTTTTAACCCAGGGACTTGACCCAATTCCCTCTGTGCCCTTCATGTTTTCCATGCAGATTTTCTAAATGTTTTCTGTGATTTGGTTTCCCTAGGGGAGGCATCTCCTTGAGAAATGGCCACATGGTTTCCTCTCTGAAAGGGTCACAGGCAGTCCCACATTTCATTTCCTTGAGACCTCCCTTTAAAGCAATTCATATCTCGTTTGTCATATTTTGTTTTGCAAAGAGATAAGGAGAAGAGAGGGAACCGTTGCAAGTTGCTTTTTTTTTCTTGTTTTGTTTTAGTAGGAGAGGAGAAAGCATTTTCCCCCTCCTCCCATTCCTGACCAGATGTAGTAGGAGAGTGAGATCTGTGGGTGGGTGTAAAGGACACTTCTCTGTTGGATAGCTTGGAGGAAGCAAAGACAGGAATGGTGATGCCTACGCCCATTTGGCATTGCACGCAGGCTATGTTTTGTAAGCACATCAGTGGTGGGTTGCTGCCGGTTCGGACCGGTTCTCATGTACTGGTGGTGGAAATTTCCACCCGCTCACCAAACCGGCAGCAATGGCCGGCTGTCCACGCCCCCAAACTGGCTCTCCGGTCGCCGCGGCCGGCAAAGAACCCTCTGCGCACTTCCATCATGATGCAAACCAGTAGGGAAGGTAAGTGGAAACAACCCCTGTAGCACTTAATGCCACTTGAGTCTCTGTTCCCAATATTAATATTAGAAAGATTAATTAATTATTAGAAATCAGGAGTTCTCTGATTTCTTCCTAAATACAACTGTGGGCAGGGACAGATCATAAGAAGTATCCAGCAGTTTTCCCCATTTCCAGCTAACATGGAATCAGGGGCAATAAGGACTCACTCGTCCCAGAAACCCAATGGGGAACCTATGAGAGGAGAAGTTAAAACCATTTCAGTTGATAGGCATACAACAGTGCCAGGAACTGCTGGGATCAAGCCTCAGGATATCTAACAAGGATTTGGTCTATTTCAGTTTTGCATGTGTTTCTTCCCGAGCTCATTCTGCCCAGTTTCCACTTTTTTTAAAACGTACCGGTACATAAAATAATTATTTAAGGATGCTTAAGTATATATTTATACCTATTAATAAAGCACATAGCACAAACCTTTTAAAACTGATGTTTCCATGTTAACTTGAGCTGCCATGGAATCGGGAAAGTGCAGAATACACAGACAGCTGTTTGGGAGGTGGTCAGGAGGCTGCATCAAACTGCTTGGAGAATCAAATCCCTCCAGCACACTAGACACCCAGTTCTACGCGGCAGCTTGGAACATCTTCCCAGGCTAGTGGTGGCAACTCAATGCCTTCCAGATGTGTTGGACTTCAAATCCCAACAATCTCAGGATGTCCGAATGAAAAGAGATTGCAGAAGTCACTGTCCAAAAACATCTGGAAGGATCAGGTTTCCTGTCCCTACAGTAAGGGAGTAAAGGATTCCCAGGATCGAAGCTATTCCGATGGCTCTCTTCCCCAGGAAGTGAGAGGAAGGTTCCCAGTTCAGGGTGGAGCGTTGATTCCTTTCCTCAGTTCTGAAACAGACTTCTTCATCCTCAATTTTTTAAAGCTCTCCCACTAGTTAATATCTTTAATTCCAGGACATGACCAATGCCCAGTGCCCATAACCCTCGTGTTGAGAATAACTACTTACCATCAGTGCTGTAAGTAGAAGAAATAAAGGAAGTGAAATGCTTTGGTTCATTCCAGCTTTAGATCAGACTCCATTATGTCCACTGAGAAGTGGAGTGGTTTTACATCTCCTGAAAAGAAGTGGGAAGGCATCCCCAGCCCCTGTGAACATGAATTATAGTGAAAATTAATGTACACTTAGAAACAAATGGGCAAGAACGGGCACATGAACTTTCACTGTATATATCTTCTCTGCTAACAAAAAAAGTAGGAGAGACCACGGCATTAACTCACACCAAATGTAGATTGTGTGAATGTGTGTGCCGCAAACCAATGTATATTTATTATTATTTTATGCCTTTGGAGAAATATAGGGCCTGACCTCTGCGTGCACCCTTAGCTGCAAATCTTCTGTTATGATGGCAACCAGTGTTCCCTTGGTGCTTGAGCTGCAAGATTACGGACCATAAGTAGCCACCAATTTGTTATGCTGCTTGGCATTCTTTATTTGCAAAGCTTGGTATGGAGAATAACAAATTAGCCATTCCAACATGTGTGTGAAGTACCTTCAGGCTCCTTCGCCCAGATGGAGTAAAGGAGAGGGCGTAAACAAGGCTCAAACTGCCTAAAGCGAAAAGGGGTTAAGCAAGCTGTTAAAATAAAGGATAGGTCTGCTCCAGGCAGCTGTGTTTCACCTCCACAAGGTGCTTTGCAGGGTAGAGGTGATGTTGTTCACCTTCCTGAGCCAGACTGTGTGCCTCTGAGCGTCTTACCCAGCATTTGCAGGATTCTTTTCCAAGCACTGGAGCCGCTAGACAAGCAGTTCAGAGCAACACAAGGTGACATAAGGCAGCACCTTTGCTTTTAGAATGGGAGAGGGGCATGTTGCAAAGTAACATCACTTTGAAAGGAAGCACCTGTAATGGTATGTGGGAATGAGGTGGAAGAGAAAGGTGGAAGAGCTGCAGACTACTAGGCAACGGTCAGATAATCAATCAATCAATCAGAATAGAGCGGGAAGGGACCTTGGAGGTCTTCTAGTCCAACCCCCTGCTCAAGCAGGAGATCCTATACAATTTAAGACAAGTGGCTGTCCAATCTCTTTTTTTTAAACTTCCAGTGACAAAGCACCCACAACTTCTGAAGGCAAAGCTGCTCCATTTTTCTCACTGCTAGGAAGTTTCACCTTAATTCCAGGTTGCTTCTCTCCTTGATTAGTTTCCATCCATTGTTTCTTGCCCTGCCTTCTGGTGCTTTGGAGAACAATTTGACCCCGTCCTCTTTGTGGTAGCTCCTCAAATATTGGACTACTGCTATCATGTCACCTCCTAGTCCTTCTTTTGTCTAGACTGGCCATACCCAGTTCCTGCAACCATTCTTCATGTTTTAGTCTCCAGGTCTTTAATCATCCTAGATTATGGGTGTCAAACTCACAGCATCATGTTGCCGTCACGTGACATTTTTCCCATTCGCGAAGCTGGGGTGGGTGTGACCTGCGTGTGATGCCTCCCACCCGTAGGCCGCCAGTTTGACACCCCTGTCCTAGATGCTTTTCTCTGCACTTTCCCCAAAAGTAGTGCAGAATAAGTAGTGCAAAAGTGCAGAGGCATTTTGGAAAGAGGCAGCTGACCCTGCAAAAGGACTGGGAGCACAGCAAACATTTCAGAAGGGGCCTCCCTAATTTCTTGGACTCTAATAGAGAGGGAGGAAAGATATGTATTTTTCAGAGTATAAGACGCACCTTAGTTTTGGGTGAGGAAAATAGGGGGAAAAATCTACCTACCAGGTATTCATCTGGCTAGTGTCCTTAGTCTGTTCAGCTTCAGCACATTATTTTATCCCCTGGTTAGGGCTGAAAAAACCTTTTTCGGAGGGAATAGCAAAGAAAACAAGCCTGCAAAGACTTAGGGCTGGAAAAAAAACTTATTCGGAGGGAGTAGCAATGAAAAAATCCTGCAAGCTGGGAAGATCGTTAGCACCTTGTTAGGGCTGAAAAAACCTTTTTCAGAGGGAATAGCAATGAAAACAAGCCTGCAAGCCAGGAAGATAATTAGCTCCTCGTTAGGGCTGGGAAAAAAGCTTCAAAAAAGCTACATTCGGAGTATGAGACGCACCCAAATTTTCAGCCTCTTTTAGAGGGGGAAAGGTGCGTCTTATACTCTGAAAAATACGGGGTATGTATTTTCAGACTTGCAAGAGTCTGTTAACGTAACCTTACAATAAAGTTGGAGCTAGTACTTCTGGCATGATTCTTGTTTGGACAACCTGGTAAGACTGACATCATCTCTTCAATTGGCCCAGCTGAGATCAAGAAACAAAAGTCACGTTACATCATCAATGTGCTTAGCTGGGTCTGTACAACCCTTGTGGGTTCAGGTTTTTCTGCCACTTCCTCTTTGCACACTCAGCCGCTGCAGCACCCTTGAAGTTGCATTGAACGATTGGAAGCATTCCCTTTCTTTTCAGTAGAAGTTACTTCTGAGTTCTTGCTTGTACTTTGGCTCAGGTAACTGACCACAAGCTAAAATAAAGCCATGATCCTACTAGCTTATTCAGTAACAAAGTGAAACTTCTCTTGACTGGACTGGATTAGGGAGGATTTGGACATATCCAGTGTCAGGGTTCCAAATAGCATCCAAAACTAAATCAGAGTCCGAGGCAAAGCATTCCTCAAAGTTCCAATTTATTAGCAGAGCCATGTTGGCACATCTGTGAGAAACCCGAATCTAAGCTACGAGGGTTTCTCCACCCAATTTAAAGTTCATTCCCTTGTTCCCACACCCACAAGTTCATCACGTTGACTAGTGGTCTTCTGCCAACGTGTCCGATACTCCCATCAGCTTCCGGCCAGGTTCTGAACAATGGATGACTTTGAAAGCCTAAAAGAAATTTGTTATGGCTATATGTCTACATTGCTCATGCAATAGCCCCTCCCAAATTCCCACAGCAAGACTACATTCTAAACATCATGTGTGACAGGCCAGAGTCTCTAATAAAATATGGCTTTCGCCTGACATCCAGCTCTTCTGGATCTCATTTCTCCAGGGAATTTGATCTTGAGGAAAGCAGTATCTTCTCTTTAATTCTGATCACTGTTGAGATCTATTGCCATTGAAACAAAACTCAGCTCTCAAGCTATGTTAAACAACATAGCCTAACACAAGAGGAGAGCATCTACTCTATTCTCACTGTTTTTCGTATCCACCTCAAATATCAACACCAAGTCTGGAAGGATCATTTCAATCCTTTTGTTTACAGAGACCCCTCTGTTCTTCTGAGACCTTAAAATAGTATATGCCATGGGGGAAGCAATAAAGCAAAACAACATAATATGCCAAATGCCCTAGAAAGATGTTGGATTTAACTGCAATTTGATCCTCTTTCTGTTAGCCTATTTAACATCACAGTCTGTCTAGGTTCTCCCTGGGTGGGCTAATAACTGGTAGGTTTCAGGCTGGATTTGGCCAAGCCCATGGCTTAGATTTCCCTATGGGATGTGAATATTTGCAATTTCCATTTTGCATATCAGGGGGGGAAATGCTTCATCTAGCTGTTCAGTGGAGAGATTATACAAAGATGGGAAAGGATTTTTTTGCACCTTCTGTCCATGACCCCTAACCACTATATAAGTCTGTTCTTAAAAATACATAAACGTATACAAACTCTTAGTTTCAACCACTTTCTTAATACAAAGAATACTAGTTGATTTATTTTCTTACTAAGCACGAACAGAATTTCAGTTTTCATCTGAGATTCCTGTGAGGTCACTTCTATCATTTTCTCTCATCTAATTTTCCTGGGAATTAGAAAGCAGAAGACGGAGTTCTAGTCTAGTCCCGCCTTAGGCACAAAAATGACCTTGGGCCATTCACTCTCTCTCAGTTCTCGGAAGAAGACAAGGCCAAATCATTTCCAAGAATCTTACCAAGAAAACCACAAAAACTAGTCCAGACAGTCACCGGCAGTCAAGGCTAACTTGAAGGGGTGCGTGCGCGCACACACAAACGTACACTACAAATAATTGGTTATGATGTTATTTGCTCCTGCATTGATTTAATTGTACAATTGGAATGGCATTCTTTGTTTCTATATAATGTAATATTTTATACTCTATTGTTTTTCACCTTCTAGTTTGGTGGACACCTTATAAGTTAAAAAATGCGCGTATGCGGTTTTAACAGCTGGATTTTCTATTTCCAAAAATGGGAAATTGCTAATTGTTTGTTCCTTTTTTTGTGAAAGCCTCAGGAAAGTTTACAGCACTTAAAAACCAGACAGCACCCGATTTGCTACTCTGCAAACTAATTGTAGAAGACTATAAGAATGCCAGCTTGAAGACATTGAGAGCAGGCTGTGTTTAAACACCAGCTGCATTCTTCCTCCAGCACACATTTTCCTGTTCTCTCCCCCCCTCGCCTGATAAAAGATTCTTGAAAACTTCACTTCCATGATATCAGATTTGATGACTATACATGACAGCATCAGGACCAGCTCAAACTATTACACCGTCTTTCCTGAGACCAAAGGCAAATGCTTCCCTCCACCCACCCCCCAATTACGTATAGGCTGTGTCTGAAGGCCTCTTTCTGTCATTCCGCTTAACATACAGCATCTGGACAGAATGAAGTTCAAAGCAGAGGTGAGGGTTATTCTTCTGCTGGATATATTAAAACCATCCCTGTAAGTAGAAAAATTAAATCACAGGGAACATCTGCAACAGAACTGCTATCTCTGATGGCTAGTTGGTTTGCTTTAATCTGGAAGAGATTATAACACTCTGAAGAAGCAACTATGGTAATATTCTGATAGCTTCAAATTTTACTATCATATCCCATTCTCCTGAGTATATAGACAAGGCCTTAGTCTCACGTCAGCTCTTATTGTTATTTGTACTGTATATAATAAAAACTGTGGCTAACTTTAGGCCAGGCTGAAGAATTTATGTATGTATATGTATGTATATGTATGTATGTATATGTTCATAAAATCATCTGCCACAATGTCCTACCTGTCAATGAATACTTCAGCTTCAACTGCAACAACACACGAGCACACAATAGATTCAAACTCAATGTAAACCGCTCGAAACTCGACTGCAGAAAATATGACTTCAGCAACAGAGTGATCAATGCCTGGAATGCACTACCTGACTCTGTGGTTTCTTCCCCAAACCCCAAAAACTTTAACCTTAGACTGTCTACAGTCGACCTCACCCCATTCCTAAGAGGTCTGTAAGGGGCGTGCATAAGCGCACCATCGTGCCTACCGTCCCTGTCCTTCTGTCCTATTGTCTAAATTTACCTATACATATTTTGCTTTTGTTTATGTTTATGTCATACCTGTTACCTTGTACACGTGTTGACAAAATAAATAAATAAAATAAATAAATAAAAAATAAATTTATTTTGAACTGAAAATTCTGAGGGCCTCAGGAAGCATTTCAGGGTATTTACTAGGAGAGTTAGGGTTGAGCGTTTTCAGTGTTGGGTTTTTTTTTAGTAATTAGCTAGTTTCTTCTTCTTTTCTTATGTAAAATATAAGTGCTTAGGGTGATCTTGAAATTATATGCTTCATCAAAAAGATCATTAAAAAGATAAGAAGATACATAGGTTGACCTCTTCATTTGGCAATGTCCTCTCTATAGACGAGGGACTGGAAATCTGTGTTCCTCCAGATATCACACTTATCCCCATTCAGTATGGCTACTAATCGGAGATGACAAGAGCTGGAGTTCAATGACATTTGGAGAGGTACAAATCCTCAATCTGTACTGTATTGTGAATTGAAAACTGTCCAGGCCAGAGCAGTTGATGTAATTGTCCTCAACTTATAACAGTTGATTCAGTGAAAGTTCAAAGTTACAACAGCATTGAAAATAGCGACTTATGACTGTTTTTCCCACTTACGACTGTTGCAGTATCCCCATGGTCACGTGACTTATATTCAGACGCTTGGCAACTGGTGTCACGTGGTGAATATTGCCAGTTGTATGTATATGCAGGGTGATGTATCCCTATCCTAATATTATGGTACAAGCAGAACACGTGATGTGATCTACTACGCATGTGTGCATTCCTGATTCTCCATTATTCAATTGTGGTTTGGCTCTGACCGGGAGCGGTCGCATTTAATTAGCAAGAATGTAATTATTCAGAATTTATTGTTTTTGTACCGAAATAAATATTTTTATTAGACTTTAACTTCGGCTTTATTTCTAAATGTCTGAGTTCCGAGAGAAAGATCAAACATCGCCTCTGTGAGATTTATTCTCACTCTAACAACTGGCTTGTATTCATGCAGTGTCCCAGGGTCATGTGTGATCACCTTTTGCAACCTTCTGACAAGCAAAGCCAATGGGAAAGACAGATTCACTGAACAACCATGTTACTAACTTAACAACTGCAGTGATTCACTAAACAACTGTCATAAATACAAGAAAGGTCATAAAATGGAGCAAAACTCCCTTAACAACTGTCTCACTTAGCAACAGAAATTTTGGGCTCAATGGTGGCTGTAAGTTGAGGACTACCTGTATAGGATGGCTCAAGATGACGCATAAGCAGAACCATTCTCTTCTTGTCCAAACTGCAAGGATTTGCATTCCCCCACCTCAAAGAAAAAACGGCGGAAGCTAGTTTATTTTGCGCACAAGCAGGGGGTGCCATGTTCACTTACAAACGGCTTTGCATTAAAAGTCAACCTTACTTAGTCTCTGGGAAATTAATGATTGCCAAATCCAAAAGGTCTCCTATATTTGAGTAGTCACTTGGCGTCTTGACAGGGCTGCATAGAAAGAGAGGTAGTCAAATATGACAATTGGCTTGAAATATGTAGGCATCTAGCCTTCTGTAATATATGGGGACTGCATTCCCTGTAAAAATTATTTATTAGGAACTTTTAGTTACTGAGTGGCGCTGTGATTTAGTGTACGACTGCCGCATTCGCCTCTGGGACCCAGGGTTCTAATGCAACTGGTGAGACTGAACTTAAGCGGCGCTAAAAAGTTACCGAGGCTGTCTCAGCTCACTTGAGGATGAGCCATAAAACTGTCATAACCATCTTAAATCAAGACCTCTTGCGCACCGGGATTTCCATAGGACATCACCCCACCGTGTGTTTCAGAGGGTGGACTATAAGATGGAGAGGGGGGTGGGGGAAGCACTCAGGTATACGTGGGGGTGGGGGGAGGGGCAGAGGGAATTAATTCCACTTATTTGGAGTATCAGTTTAAGAGTGTTGTTCAAGGGGCAGCAACCTCTAACCCAGCAGTGAAATCTATTTACCTTTCCTCCCCGTTCGGAAGCGCCCCCGTCGCGCGTGCATTTTCACCCTCTGCGCATGCACAGAAGGCTTTGCGCATGCGCAGAGGGTTAAGGAAAAAGAAAATGGCGACGTCCGGGCAGGTGGGTGGGTGGAGCCTCACGTTGCCACCACTACCAGTTTTCCGAACCACCCGCCACCGCCACTACCGGTACGCCAAACCAGTAGCATTTCACCCCTGCTTAACCCAATGGGGAAGTAGTAGGGGTAGTACTAGATCAGCATCTGTGCCTGCAAAATAGTGGTAGTTCTGGACTTACGACAGTTTGTTTAGTGACCGTTCAGAGTTACACTTGAAAGATGTGACTTAGGGCCATTTTTTCACAGTTACGACCTTTGCAGCATCCCCACGATCATGTGATCAAAATTCAGAGGCTTGGCAACAGGTTACTATTTATGACCAAGGTCATGCGATCCCCTTTTTACGACCTTCTGACAGTCAACGGGGAAGCCAGATTCACTTAACAACCAGGTGACTAGCTTCTCAACTGCAGTGAATCGGTTAACAACTGTGTCAAGAGAGATCGTAAAATGGGGCAAAGCTCACTTAACAAATGTCTCACTTAACAACATAAATGTTGGGCTCAATTGCGATCGTAAGTCGAGGACTACCTGTCAATCCATGGGATTAAGGATAAAAAGTGGGAAACTGATCAAGAACTAAAGCCTGTCAAAAATCCCCCACTCTCTGAACAAGTTGCCAGCCCTTTTCATTTCAATATCCAAAACTATTTAAGGAGAAATCAGCAGCAGAATCTCTACAAAGGGGTGGGCGTTGCTGCCCATGCTGACCAATGGAGGTGCCTGAAGCTCAGCCTCACCAGACGATCATAATATAATAATCATTGTATTTCTTCTGGTATGAGAGTCCTAAAAACGGCTTTGTGTTTTTATCTCTGGCCTCTGAGAAAGACTGCTGCTAAGCCAAAAAGTATAAATGCAACTAATTTGTCCACATTCTAGAATCTTTTGCTGCTTTTTCTTCTGGTTTCTTCATAGCTGGCTGTGAAACCCTATTATAAGCTGGAGTAACGATTATACTCCTTCTGCAATTTGACCTGAAGGACAATTCCTACCAGCGTGGTAGTGATATTCTGATTCAAGAACCATCTGCCTCGCACAACAATCTCCATCTTGGGATCTCTATCCCATCCCTTCAACGTCGACTATGGCAATTTCTGTTTCATAAAGAGATGTACAATATGTCTTATTTCCTTTTTATCAGGGTTAAGAGGCTGTCCACTGGGAACAAGCAACCCAAAACTCTTTGTCCTTTGGATGCTTTGTTGAGCATCCAAGGACTGATCGCAAAAAGCAACTGGAAGAAGTGGTCGGCCCACAGCAGAGACAGGTGGGCAGATTGTTCTCAATGCCATTTCCCCACAGGTTTCATTTGAGAAGATACCCAATGCACCCTTTCCACCACCAGCAGCTGTGGGAATTTGTGCACCTCTCTTTGGCTCTCCTGCTTCCTGATCCTTTATGGCTTGCCAAATACAAGGATGTAACTTTTCCCATGTTTTTTCTCCTTGTTCCTCTCTCCACAGTGCCTCTGCGGTCAAAAGCCTGGATGCAGAGATCTTTGCAGAAAGAGCCTTCAGGATCAGCTGAAGGAGAGCAGGACTTTCAAGGGCATAAAGACCAACCCAAAACTGCACCATTGGCAGTACTGCCCTCAGCATGATGTTCTCTCGGCCTCTGCAACAATACCTGATGCTCTCCCATATCCGCTTTCTCCACCCCCTTCTCCCCATCTCCCATCCCATCCCTCCAACCTCACTTTTCTCAAGCAGCAAGGTAAGCTGGCTATTTCGTAGAACTATTAACCGTGTTGGAACTGTGTTGTAGAGCAAAGTCAGCTTCACCATTCATGGTATCTTTGTTTCCTGAAGATAGAACACCTGAAACCTCTGCAGTTGTAGAGCACTAAATTGCATACAGGTAGTCCATGACTTACAAGTATTTTTTTTAATTATACACAAAAACATAACATCACATACAAACACATAATATTAGGAATCTTAGTTCCTATCTTAAATACAGTTGAAGATCAGTTCATCAAATTTCATACACATATACTATAAATATTTTTCTTCTTTTCTATATCCATAGTTACTATATGCTCTTCTATATATACACATTTGTTTTCTGTTTTATTTTGTTTAATTACTTACATCTGTAAAAAATTAATATTTGATATTTACACATTCTATACTTTATTACTCCTTTAACCATTCATAAAATCTATTCCATGTTAAATAATATTCTGATTCCTCTTTATCTTGTAATTCTTTCATCATCTTATCCATCTCGGCGCAGTCAAAAAAAATTCTTATAATTTCCTCCTCATTTGGTATGTCATTATGTTTCCATTTTGTTGCATATACTATTCTAGCAGTTGTCAATATATGTATTATTAAATAATATATTTCTTTCACATAGTTACCAGATATAATTCCCAATAAAAAAATTTCTGGCTTCCAATCAATGTGATCTTTTATTATTTCTTCTATTATTTTTCTAATTTTAACCCCATCTTTTTTTGCTTTTTCGCATGTCTACCACATACGATAATATGTGCCGTTTACAAGTATTTGTTTAGTGTCTGTTCGAAGTTGCAATGGCACTGAGAAAAGTGACTTACAAATGGTCCTCACA
Organism: Diadophis punctatus similis; assembly: GCA_023053685.1. Classification (NCBI taxonomy): domain Eukaryota; kingdom Metazoa; phylum Chordata; class Lepidosauria; order Squamata; family Dipsadidae; genus Diadophis; species Diadophis punctatus. The sequence goes on along the minus strand of JALIGW010000090.1, from coordinate 1,361,500 downwards.
CTTACAACCATTGCAGCATCCCCATAGTCAATGATCAAAATTTGGGCGCTTGGCAACCAGCATGTATTTCAGACAGTTGCAGGGTCCTGAGGTCATGTGATCACCATTTGCGACCTTCCCAGCTGGCTTCTAACAAGGAAAGTCAATGAGGGAAGCTGAGTTTGCTTTATGACAGTATGATTCACTTAACGTCTTCAATTATTCACTTAACAACCTTGGCAAAAAAAAATGTAAAATAAAGTTCGAGTCCATTAACAATTGCCTTGCTTAGCAATGGAATTCTGGCCCCAATTGTGGATGCAAGTTGAGGATTAGTTGTGCTTTCTGTGCTGCAGGCCTCTGGATCTACATCTGGCAGCCCAGCCTGTTGCATTAAATGGATTAAGTTTTACTTCATCTATGGCTTTGGATTTTTTTCCCCTTTTTAAATAGAAGCTGCTTGGGAGAGGTGATCACACTAATATTCACCAGAGTTCTGGGACAGAAGGAAAGAATTCTGACTTTCTGCTCCCACTCTTGACATCTTAAGTATCACTGGGTTATTTTAAAAAGAAAAACAAGCATTCACAGTAGTTGTTTGAGCACCTGTGTTGTGCAGCTGATAGCGGATTCCGTGAGAGAGGAGACCGACTTGGTGTCGCACCAGTGGCCTGTGCAGCTGACACCCGAGTCGGACAGTGAGGAGGCTGGCGAGGACTTGGTGCCAGAGGCAGAGGTTCAGCCAGGGCTTTCGGAACCTCCAGCACCTCATAGCAGTGATGAGGGGGAAGAGGATGAGCCTCTGCTAAATGCACAGGCACGCAGAGCTGCCAAAAGGTAGGAATGGTTACTCCGGAGGAGGTCTCCTTGGGAGTAAGACTTGGGGCTAATTGGCCACTCCCCTAGTCTACTTAAGGAAAGCAGAGGCAGCTGAATCTCTGCAGGAAACAACGTTTGAAATTCTCTTGTTCGTCGTGTGTGCCTCGTGTCTGGAAAATCTCTGCTCTGTTTAACTGTTTCGGCTTGCTTATTGCATATTTCTATTTTCTAGCTGCATATCTCCCTTTACCTAACATTGGTCTAAGCCAAAATGACTTCTAGGCATTTTGCCAGCCTTTGAAACTTCATGAGATATCAAGAACTAATTGCTATTATATGATTTAAGACTTTCTGAACTTATGCCAGCTGTTAATGACGATAAATTAGCAGCTGGTTGTTTGCAAGAAAAGACTGCTTTTAGATTTGTGTGTGTGTATCCACTACTAAGCCAGTTATAAGTAGTTGGGTATTGATTAAACTAAGTTTGAACAAACTGTGTGTTTGCTACATTCTTAGCTGGGGCAGAACAACCTGTCCTTATGAACACAGGTTTCAAGTTTGGCTTTATAGTCCTAAAAAGTTGATGGCGGCTTTCAGCTTTGTATCCTCTAGAGACATTGGATTACCACTTTCAGACAGACAAACTGCAGAACTTAAGTTAGTCATGAGTATCAGAAACCCCATTTATTTCAATGGATTATTTCAAGGAGGGTGACCCAAGCCCGTTTGACAGATGATTGATGTCCAGATATCTTAAAAGAGCTGCAACAGAAATGGTTCTAGCCTAACAGCAACTTGATTCAGCGTCTGCTGCCAGCAGGACAAAGCTCACCAATTCCTTTCTTCCTGCAACGGAGGAGTATTCCAGAGCCAGCAATCTATGAGGGAAACCTGCTTGCCCTGCTCATTCACATGTTTTGGTCCTTCGTCCTGCAGGATGTGGACCTCTCCAAGCATCCTCCATGCTGTTTTCCTTCCTGGCTATAAGCAACCCTGGCAAGCAGCCTTTTTGAGTCTACCTTGCTTCTGCCCCTCCTCTTCAACCCATCCGCCTCTCTCCGCAACATAGTGGTGCCCTAACTTGCTTTGACTGCTCTCCATGGACCCTCTTTAATCGAACCCATTTCCTCTTATCAAAGATAAGAAAATTTAAAGTCGCCAAGAGCGAGACTGTAGATCTTGCCGAGGTTGCCATACCTGATGTATTTCTTCCTTTAATCGCAGAAATGATGTTGTGTCACTAATATTTTATGTTGTGCTCGCCTCCTCCTCCTCCTCCTCCTCCTTCCACAGAGTCTGTAGCATGTAGGGAGATGCAGCCACAACCCAAGATGCCAACAGGGTCAGGAGTGTGTTACTGTAAAGGTGCTGATTCATTAATGAGCAGCCTAATTATGTTCATAAAATGTATTAAGGATAAGATATTATTTTCTTCGGGCTTCATTGTGTGAAAAAATGGGATTTGGTGGCTCCATACCTGTGTGTGGGTCGGTATGTATAGGGAGCCTTCAGCCCTGCATGTGTAGCAGTTCCACCAGGTAGAAAAATCCAGTTATCACTTTAAGGAAGGCTCAAACTAATATTTTGGAGAGTGGCTACAACGGAATCTTGCAAGTCAAATTGTGTCGGACTTTCTTCCCTTCTTATACCCATGTGAATTAGGAAAGTGTCAATTGGAGATTCTTCCACATATTTTCTGCTTGTAGTGGACTTAAGATATCTTTTCTCCTAGTTGCTTTGGTAATGGATCTCACCTATCCTCCAACAAGATCATCTTCCTTACTCTCTGCAATAAGAAAAAAAAAATGCAAGAGCAATTATGTATTAACCACTGCCTAAAACTAAAGCTATCCATCAGCTGTGTACATGTCACTTCCTCATAAACTTCTAGATTTATTCAACCATCTTAGTGAAAAAATAACAGTAATGACTGGATATGCTTTAAACAATTGGTGGACAGTGCCATGAAGATACTTAAATCACTAATGGGGAAACTGTCAGTCAGTAGCTCACAAAGAACTCACCAAACTTTTTTTTGTTTTTTCTATCACACCCCTACCCATCTACCACCCTATGTAAGATAATCTAAATAACCTATGACCTGGGCACTAGGGGCTAAAACATATGAAGAATGATTGTAGGGTATGTCTAGTTTAATGAAAATAAAGATTAGGGGTGACATGATAGCAGTGTTCCAATATCTAAGGGGCTGCCACACAGAAGAGGGGTGTCAACCAATTCTCCAAAGCACCTGAAGGCAGGACAAGAAGCAATGGATGGAAACAAATCAAAGAGAGGAGCAACCTAGAACTAAGGATAAATTTCTTGACAGTTAGAACAATTAATCGGTGGAATGACTTGCCCCCAGAAGTTGTGGGTACTCAAACACTGGAGGTTTTTAAGAAGAGATTGGACAACCATTTGTCTGAAATGGTATAGGGTTTCCTGCTTGAGCAGGAGGTTGGACTAGAAGACCTCCAAGGTCCCTTCCTCCTTTTTTTATTCTAGTGGTAGGGTTGGTTCAGCCTGGGACAATTTTCATATTTCACATAACAATTGTAGAAGTCCTGGTCTGTATACTGGGGTGCTGAAACTCATCCAGTCATTATTTTATGGAGGACGTCTCCAACCCAGTGTCCTCTAGATATATTGGAACTGTAGCCCACCCACCCCTAAGGCCCACCTATACCCCAAATTCCCAGTCAGCCTGGTCAGATTGGGAAAAGTTACCTTTAGGGAAATTGGGCATAATTAATCAATACAGAGGGTGGAATGCACAACCTACTGCATAATCCCTCTCAAACCAAATCAAGACATTGGGGAAAAGTTGTTTAACAGTCCAACCCCTTTCCTGGCCACTTGCTTGAGTCCTTCCTAGGGAAAGATCCTTTTCAGCCTGCGTTATTCTGTCACTATCAGATTTCATTCTTAGAGTGGACAGTCTCGCTAGTGAATCCTACATTCATCTCATGCTGGCTTGATCAATCTTTGTTCACAGCAGCCTGGCTGACCAGAAGCCCTACTGCATCCTCACTCTCCTGTTCATCCATGGGTAAGTATATTTGTTACTTAGATGGCATGCACAGCCTCTGATGCATAGAATAATCTGTCTGCCTTTGCTTCAGTAGAGTGTCTATATGGCCATTCCATTCACTGCTTGATCCCATTTGATTTCATCTAATGCAGGCAGTATTTATCCCAAAAGCTACTTAACTGGAACTTAGCCTTCTGTTATGGCTAGCTCACTCAAGCTGGGACTGAATACACTAACTAGGAGTTATGCTTCTTTGCTTGGCAAGACACTAAGTCACAAACGGATGATTATCTAAAGGCTGTTTCACATCAAAGCAGTGTGTCCCCAGCATCTACAGGTGAACACCAGAAATATGAGGGAGAGATTCCTGCCTCTGGAAGTACATGCTGTGGGCAGTCCATCACACAAGGGACAGTTGCAATAGATGTGGAGACTGCTCAGGATTGACTCAGTGCTGGCAATGACTGGACAAGAAAGGGATCTTAAGTTCATGAGGATTGACTCCATACTACTTCATAGCAGTATGTGGCTGCTGTGAAAAAAGCACATTTCATGTTGAGATCATTGGGGAAAGAGAGTGCATACACAGATAAAGGATACCTAAGAGCCGCAGTGGTGCAGTGGTTAGGATGCAGTACTGCAGGCTACTTCTGCTGACTGCCGGCTGACTGCAATTTGGCAGTTCGAATCTCACCAGGCTCAGGGTGGACTCAGCCTTCCCTCCTTCCGAGGTGAGTAAAATGAGGACCCAGATTGTTGGGGACAATAGGCTGACTCTGTAAACTGCTTGGAGAGGGTTGTAAAGCACTGTGAAGCGGTATATAGTAGCTATTGCTATTGGAAGCATCGATTATGAAAGACTGTTTGCTGCATTGTCCTTTAAGTCAGCTGGAGGAAACATGGATGGGCTCGTGGTAGGGGTTTCAAAACACTGCTGCAGTCCTGCAAATGCTGGAATATAGAAGCATTCAGAGATTCCAGGGAATACCTTGTCAATGCCTACAGGAAATGACTGGTCTTGCTTTGCTTTCCAAAGACAAACTCTACAGAGTCATTGGAAAATTGTTTTTATTGGGAATATTTCATACAAAATATACAAAAGAGGAACAATATTTATTATTGTATATAACTACAGGTGGCTGCTTGTGAACTAAAGAAAACTAGCAATTGAGCACGGAAGCTAGAGTGGGCAGGGCAGCCTTGTGATCCTGCGCGGGCCGGATTAATGGCTTCAGCAGGCCATATCTGGCCCGCGGGCCATAGTTTGAGGACCCATGCACTAGGTCAAAGTGATCCCCTGCATTTATTTATTTATATTTTTGTATCCTGCTTTTATTATTATTTTTACCAATAATAACTAATGGTGGTGAACATATCCCACACACTTTCCTCCTCCTATTTCTGTGAGATGGGTTGGGCTGAGAGAGTGTGACTAACCCAAAGTGACATAGCTGGCTTTCATGGCTAAAGTGGGGACTTGAATTCTATTGTATTTCAACTTCTATTGTGCATACAGTTTCCTGAGAACAGTATACATTTCTGGACTGCCTGCTTTTTAATTGAAATTTTAAATTTTCTCGAACTAAAAGCTCAAATTAAAGATTGTAATGAAATAATCTTTTTAAAAAACAGTTGCATTTGCACATACTGTATCCCCAGCAATATTTATTTATTTATTAGTGATATTTATATACCGCCTCCTATTGCAAGCACTCTCTAAGCGGTTTACACCATTAAGCAATGTATATATTTACATTGCCCCCAACAATCTGGGTCCTCATTTTACCTACCTCGGAAGGATGGAAGGCTGAGTCAATCCTGAGCCGGTGAGATTTGAACCGCTGAACTCAAATTATCACAGTCAGCTAATGTAGCCTGCAGTACTGCTCTCTAACCGCTGCGCCACCTCGGCTCAATAAAGGAACAGAGGGAAGCACCCTAACGCTGCAGCAGTATTTGTGAGAACTTATTACGAAGATGAAGCCACTTGGGCAAAATAGGTCATTTGGGCCTTTTTCAGGCCCCTGTTCCCAGACCAAAAGAGAGCAACTGTGGTATGCAGTACTGTATCACAAGGACGCTAGCCTGAGCCTGCAAGGAATGCCTATCTGAATTATTAGGTACTTGTTATTAATTAGAGGTACAGATGGCCTTTCAGCCATAATAACTCCCATAGCTGTTTACAATGAAAACAAATTAAAACAATTCACAATTAAATCAATGTTTAAAAATTACAACAATCAGATTGCACTAACAGAAGGCGGCCCTGGGAATGTGCAATGTGCAATGCTCACTGCCACTTCCCCAGCAGCCTTTTAGAAATTCTGGCTCCTGCCTTCTCCCTTCATATCCTTCCTCCCAGTGGGTCAGTATTGGAGGACTGGGCCAGGGGGTGGCAAGCAGGAGGGGGGGGACTGAAAAATGAGATTTTTTTTAGGAATGACCACACAGCTCTTGCTTTTTCATGCTATAAGGCCATAAAAAAAATCAAGAAAGCATGGACAACTGGGGACAATTGTAATAGCCGAGGTGGCGCAGCGGTTAGAGGCAGTACTGCAGGCCACTTTAGCTGACTGTGATCCGCAGGTCAGCGGTTCAAATCTCACCAGGCTCAAGGTTGACTCAGCCTTCCATCCTTCCGAGGTAGGTAAAATGAGGACCCAGATTGCTGGGGGCAATATAAATATACATTGCTTACTGGTGTAAACCACTTAGAGAGTGCTTGCACTGTGAGGCGGTATATAAGTCTCATAAATAAATAAATAAATAAATAAATAAATAAATAAATAAATAAATAAATAAATAAATAAATAAATAAATAAATAAATAAATAAATAAATAAATAAATAAATAAATAAATAAACTCTTCATATTTCCCCTCCCAACATTTTAACACCAAGGGCCAGCTTTGGAAGTTATCCAGAGGCTCTTCACTGCAGGGTGAATTTTAGAAACCACACATACCAAGCTGTATATCTGGAAATCGGTCTTATGACGGTATCCAGTCTATCTTGCATTCGTTTCCCCCATCTGCTTGTGTGCGGAGCCTGCAAAATGTAGTGCATTGAACACAAAAGTGCAGAGTCATCCACAAAGTCACCTTCTGCATAAATTGTTTCACCGAGTGATTTTTTTTTTTTAAAAAAAGGTTAACATACCAGTCATGGAAATATAATCTTAATGTGCTATGTTTTCCATCGCACAGCTAAAACACAAAAACAAAAGCGGGCTTTTCTCCCCATTCTTTCTTTCGCTGGATTAAAAAAAAAAATCAATCCCCGCATCGTCTTCTCACAAGGGAGGACATTTAGCGTTTTGCAACACCCAAAGAAAAGTGCAGCGCAAACCTAACCTCATTTGTAGTTTCCTCCCATCATATAGATTGGGCACAGAGATTTCAGGGGGAGGGGGAGGGGGGAAAGGGAGGGGGAGGGGTGGGGAGGTGGGGCATAGGCTGTCCCCAGCTGTTCAGCATTTGCTTGGGTGAGGGGGGTGTCTGTCCCCGGAGTCATTAGACCCCAAAGGACACCTCGCCCTCATCGTGTTCCATGCAGCAAATCCTATGTTAAATTTAATTTAAAAACCATCTTTGCCTTAAATTTCAAAATAAACCTTCTGTACAATAATAATGATAAAGCAGGGAGCCGGCACTCTGGACAGGAGAGATTTTTCTTGTTGACACCAAGTTTCCGATTAAAGGCAGGCAAACATAAATCCTTCTTCATAATTGCTGCACTTGGTTCGCTTGCATCCCTTAGCAGAATAGATTTTGCATTCTCTCTTTCTCCCCCCCCCCACCAAACGAACACACTCACACAGATCGTGCCCCTTCCTAAAAGTAGCAACCTACACGGCCTCAGCCCTTTTAAGAGCAGCTGAACAACCTCTTATTCTCCCCGAGAAAGAGGAATGGGAGAAGCTACCATGCTTTGATACTGTGCTATTACTTTCCTGATAAAGCTCCCCTGGCATTGTGCAAAAGTAGCTGTTGGGTACCAATCGCCTCAGTAGCCTTCCACAATTGGGTGTCTTCCATTTGGGAAAGGCGGATTGAAATCAAATCATCTACATCAGGGTGTCAAACTCGATTTCATTGAGGGCCAATTCAGGGTTGTGTTTGACCTTGGTGGGGGGCTGGGGGGCGTGACCAGGGTGGGAGTGGCCAGCTCGACGTCACTCATGTCGGGGGCGCCTCTGGTGGCCCAAGCGCCCTCCCAAGCTCCGTTTTCACTGGCAGAGGGTTGCAGGAGGCCATTGCAGCCGAAAACGGAGCTGGGGGTGGGACACGCATGGCCCTCCCAAGCTCCATTTTCGCTGGCAGAGGCACCGCTGGCCGGTCCTTATAGCTGTTTCCAGGGCGGCTCCACGGGCCAGATCTAAGCACCCCACGGGCCGGATCTGGTCCGCGGGCCTTGAGTTTGACACCCCTGATCTACATCTCATAACAGAGGGTCAAGTGAAGAAACCGACGTGTGTGTGTGTGTGTGTGTGTGTGTGTGTGTGTGTGTGTGTGTGTGTGTGTGTTGCTGTTGCTGCAAGTAGATGAATGAATCTTTGGATATGGATGTATAAAGTGTACTGCTACCCAAGACAGCTGGTCACTGCAAAAGTTTCAGCACCCTCCTTGAAAGAGCATGCAATAAAGTCATATCTCTTTCACCTTCCAAGACGGAGAATATCTAGGTAGCCTCTATGAAAAAAGTGATGGGGCTGGTCTGGATACTTTGAGTTCCAAGAATTTATCTGCTTCAACATCTTGAGAGAAATTGGAAGCCAAGAGCAAATGATCATCCTGATGGTGGGGAAAAGAACTCCTTGGAAATAACAGAATAACTGAAGGTGGAAGGGGCCTTGGAGGTCTTCTAGTCCAACCCACTGCTCAAGCAGGAAACCCTATACCAGTAGTAGGCAAAGTTGGTTCTTCTATGACTTGTGGACTTCAACTCCCAGAATTCCTGAGCTAGCATGATTGGCTCAGATATTCTGGGAGTTGAAGTCCACAAGTCATAGAAGAGCCAACTTTGCCTACCCCTGCCCTATACCATTTCAGACAAATGGTTGTCAGTCTCTTTTTAAAAAACCTCCAGCGTTGGAGCACCCACAACTTCTGGAGGAAAGTCATTCCGCTGATTAATTGTTCTAACTGTTGGGAAATTTCTCATTACTTCTAGGTTGGAACAGGACTAGACTGTTGGAAACTAGTATTTATTTATTCCTTCAGTGTGCCATTCTAAAAACCAGTGATTATGTTTTTAAATAAAGATTTTTTTAAAAAGCCCTCACCATATCACTAAACTCTCAAAGCTGTAACAGCTGTCCAAAATCTTTTTAATGGATTTAAAATGTGTCAGTCAACACTTTCACTGCCATTAAAAAAGCTAAGTCTTAAAGGAACCATGGCTCCAAGGAGAATGCATTCCACCCTTTGGGAAGCACCTTGGAGAAATGCCATGGCCCTCAGCGTGTGTGTGTGAGAGAAGGAAAGCTCAGTTGCAGGAAGAGGCAACAGGTAAGGTCCCTGAGATTGGGCAGTGACCGCAGCATCCGAGGAAGGAGCCTGAGTCCTAAAGAATGACTGCAGTCTCTGTATGGTGACAGAGAGATCCAAAACAGTCTGCCTCTTTCAGATGCCCTATGGAAGGTCTTTGCGGCCCATTGAGCAAAAAGGGAAGGCCGAGAAGCCATCACCGCTCTCAGCAGCTGCTTCAGCCTCCTCCACCTGACATTCCCAGGGAGGGCAAGAACAGGGAGGAGAAAAGATGGGTGTCTCCAGAGTTGGCTGTTGTCATAGCAACAGGCCTAGCTCTAGGAAGCTGGACAAACGTTTTTTTCAAGGACGTGCTTCTCCATTGTCATCGCAGGGGCTTTTGTGCTTTCCCAGCAGTCCTTGCTGAATAGGTGCGAGTTCATGAACCTTCCTGGCGGCGGAAGAAACAAACAAATATTTGACCTTTGACCTGCCAATGATGTCTCTGCTCCCCTGATGGGAGAAAACCTGCCCTGGCCGTGAACAATGATTTTATCTTCTTTGTTCTTCCTAGCTGGTCACATCCACAATTCCACAAATATATATTTTTAACCAATTGCAAATGAACCTGAGTCACGGAGCGCTGGTCAACCCCAACTCTGCCTGTTCCTCTTGTGGCACAGCCAAAGTGCAGGACACCAGAGAGTGCCATTTTTCTCTGTTAGGCCTTTTTTTTTTTGCCATCTGTCAGTTTATTTCTTTCTGCCTCTCTCTTTGGCCACATCTCTTTAGCACATGTATTCATCGGTCATTTCTTTTTTAACTCCCAATAAGTTGGCCGACAACTGGTTCTGTACTTTCCTATAGAAAAGAGAAGAGAAAATAGAACAGAACAGAACAGAATAGAAATTTATTGGCCAAGTATGATTGGACACAAAATGAATTGTGTCTCCGGTACATAAGCTCTCAGTGTACATACAAGCAACAAGTGATTAATCATGATCATAAGTCATGATAAACCATAAATCATGATTATTACCTGTAAGTCACTCAGAGTCACCTTATTGAGGAGATGGGTGGCATAAATATTTAATACACAAATAAATTACCTCTGATATATTTGAATAATCCATTTTAGTAATCGTTTTAACAATTATTTTCCAGTTCTCATAGCTCAAGATGAAAATCTGACAATGTGAAGGCATGGCTTTCCAAAACCATATCTATTAGATGTCTACCATTATGGATTCTGACCATATTCTCCCAAGAAAAATTCATCATACATTTTAGAATAGAATAGAATAGAATAGAATAGAATAGAATAGAATAGAATAGAATAGAATAGAATAGAATAGAATAGAATAGAATAGAATAGAATAGAATTCTTTATTGGCCAAGTGTGATTGGACACACAAGGAATTTGTCTTTTGGTGCATATGCTCTCAGTGTACATAAAAGAAAAGATACATTTGTCAAGAATCATGAGGTACAACACTTAATGATTGTCACAAGGTACAAATAAGCAATCAGGAAATAATCAATATTAATATAAATCATAAGGATACAAGCAACAAGTTACAGTCATACAGTCATAAGTGGGAGGAGATGGGTGATAGGAACGATGAGAAGACTAATAGTAATAGTAATGCAGCCTTAGTGAATAGTTTGACAGTGGTGAGGGAATTATTTGTTTAGCAGAGTGATAGCGTTTGGGAAAAAACTGTTCTTGTGTCTAGTTGTCTTGGTGTGCAGTGCTCTATAGCATTGTTTGGAGGATAGGAGTTGAAACAATTTATCTCCAGGATGCGAGGGGTCAGTAAATATTTTTATGGCCCTCTTTTTGACTCGTGCAGTATACAGGCCCTCAATGAAAGGCAGGTTGGCATTAATTGTTTTTTCTGCAGTTCTGATTATCCTCTGAAGTCTGTGTCTGTCTTGTTGGGTTGCAGAATCGAACCAGACAGTTATAGAGGTGCAGATGACAGATTCAATAATTCCTCTGTAGAACTGTATCAGCAGCTCCTTGGGCAGTTTGAGCTTCCTGAGTTGGCGCAGAAAGAACATTCTTTGTTGTGCCTTTTTGATGACATTTTTGATGTTAGGTGACCATTTTAGGTCTTGAGATATGATAGAACCTAGAAATTTGAAGGTCTCTACTGTTGATACTGTGTTGTCTAGAATTGTAAGAGGTGGTAGAATGGGAGGGTTTCTCCTAAAGACCACCATTTACCACCATTTCTACGGTTTTGAGTGTGTTCAGTTCCAGATTGTTCCGGTTGCACCACGAGGCTAGTTGTTCAACCTCCCATCTGTATGTGGTTTCATCGTTGTCTCAAATGAGACCAATCACTATTGTATCATCTGCAAACTTCAGTAGTTTAACAGATGGATCGTTTGAGGTGCAGTCGTTGGTATATAGAGAGAAGAGAAGTGGTGAGAGCACACAGCCTTGGGGGGGGCTGTGCTAATTGTACAGGTATCTGATGTGATTTTGCCTAGCTTCACCTCTGCTTCCTGTCTGTTAGGAAGCTTGTGACCCACTTACAAGTGTGTTCAGGTACCGCTAGCTGATTTAGTTAGGTAGAAGAATGTCCGGTATGATGATATTGAATGCTGAACTAAAGTCTACAAAGAGGATCCTTCGTAGATCTTTGGAGATTCAAGATTTGTAGGATGTAGTGCAGAGCCATATTAACAGCATCATCTGTCGATCTATTTGCTCAGTATGCAAATTGCAGAGGGCGTAACAGTGGATCCGTGATAGTTTTCAAGTGGGACATCACTAGCCTTTCAAAGGTTTTCATAACTATAGATCAGTGATGGCGAACCTATGGCACACGTGCCACAGGTGGCACGCGGAGCCATATCAGAGGGCACGCGAGGCATTGCCCTGTCAGCTCCACGGGCAAACCGGAAGTTTGGAAAAATGCACTTCCAGTTTGCCGTTGGGCTGTTTTTTGCACTCCGGGAGGGTTTAGGGAAGCTTCCTGAAGCCCTGGAATGCGAAAAATGTTGAAACAGGCAAACCGGAAGTTCGGAAAACACACTTCCGGTTTGCCGTTGGGCTGTTTTTAGCACTCCGGAAGGTTCAGGGAAGCTTCCTGAAGCCCCGGAGTGCAAAAAACAGCCCAATGGGCAAACCGGAAGTGCGTTTTTCCGAACTTCCGGTTTGCCCGTTTTGCCGTTTTTCACCGTCCCAGGCTTCGGTAAGGCCTTTGCGCGGGGGTGGGGTGGGGGTGTGCATGTGCAGGGGGCAGCGTGGGGGGGTTGTGCGCATGCGTGGGGGGAGAGGGAATGGGTGTGGGCACGTGTGCGTGCGCTAGTGCGTGCACACACACCCTTTTGGCACGCGAACCAAAAAAGGTTCGCCATCACTGCTATAGATGTTAGAGCAACTGGTCTGTAGTCATTCAGTTCCTTGATGTAGGGCTTCTTCGTCACTTGGATGGTAGTGGAGCGTTTGAAGCAAGAAGGAACATGGCATATCTCTAGTGATTTGTTGAAGATTTGGGTGAAGATGGGGGCCAATTAGTCAGCACTGACTTTTAAGCAAGAAGGAGTTATCTTGTCTGGGCCTGGTGCTTTTCCTGGCTTCTGTCTGTGAAATAGATCTTTCACTCAATAGAAGAGTTGAACATCAGTGAAAATTATAATCATTTGCCTTTTTATGATTAAATAGGTTCCAGTTGTCATGTGGTTTGAAGTGGAGAGTTCTTCAGAGTTTTGGATTGCTTATATCAAGGGTTTTTCTTAATCTTATCAACCTGAAGATGTGTGGACTTCAACTGCCAGAATTTCCCAGCCAGCAGAGTTGGCTGGAGAATTCTGGGAGTTGAAGTACACACATCTTCAAGCTGCCAAGGTTGAGAAATATTGACTTATTATGTTCCTGATAGCAGAGAGAGAAGATGTATTTGAACAAAAAGGAGTCCTGGAAATAGCAAAAGCTATGATGATGAGTAAAGTAATATACACAATGGGCAAAAGCTGAGAAAGTCAAACTTTTTCAAAACTCCATCTGAACAATAACAATAGCAGCCTGTAGAATTATCAGAATAACAGAATAACAGAGTTGGAAGGGACCTTGGAGGTCTTCTAGTCCAACCCTGTGCTCAGGCAGGAAACCCTATACCATTTCAGACAAATGGTTGTCCAATCTCTTCTTAAAAACTTCCAGTGTTGGAGTACCCACAACTTCTGGAGACAAGTTGTTCCACTTATTAATCGTTCTAACTGTCAGGAAATTTCTCCTTAGTTCTAGGTTGCTTCTCTCCTCGATTAGTTTCCATCCATTGCTTCTTGTCCTGCCTTCAGGTGCTTTGGAGAATCAAATGCCATGAAGTTATTACAAACAGTCCTAAGAGCTTAGTATCTTTTAAGGTGGCACCTTGTCCTTCTTTGAAAGAGATGAAGAAAACTGAGTTTCCTCACATCATCTTAATATTAATGATCGAAGGAAAATAGCTGAAAATGATCCAAGACCCTTCCTTTGCCAGCTATCACCATGAGTAAATAGCAACTTGGATCCAAGTCTCTCCACTCATGCTCCAATATGATAGTTAGAAATTAGCAGTCATAGAAATAAATTACCTGATTCAGAGCCTGAACTACAGTGTCCATGTCTTTAGTTAATGAATATCATGTAGAATGCATAGGTGATGATCCATTCTGGGAACAATTTGTCCATTACATCTACAAGCTTGTTTCAACTTTGGTACAAGTAATGGAAAAAGGAGAAGAACCTAGCCTGTGGGGACAAACCTCCATATGTTCAGAACCATTTCTGAATAATCAGAATGAGATTATGTTTATACTGGAGAAATAAACATACTTTTTCTTTCCCTGACAGCACTCATATAAGCATCTTGAAGCACATGTTAAAAACCTAGTGCACTTCCTTATTACTTAGAAAATAGCTATAGTCTACATCTTAATAAATATTATACATTTCCTCCCTGCATGTATCATAATGGAAAATTTCTAACAGGCGTTCTCACTGAGTAGTCCTGCTGAGTTTAGTTTTGGTATGCTTAGACAAAAATTACAGTATAACAAACAAGTCAACTAAAAGATCAGAATCAGTCCACAGGGAGGGGGGGGGAAGATTATTGCAAATGGATGCATACACGCATACTACACACACACACACATACACACACACACACACACAAATAAAATCCAAGAAATGATAGTTGTGCGGTAGAACAATTCTCGCAAAAGCCAGAATCTACATCTCCATGTAACACACAATTTGGAAGGGCTGAAGGAGAAAAAGGACGTGGCCTTGTGCAGCCAACGTGATTGGAATTCCGGTCAGGCTTAGCAACTGGCAGACAGGAAGAGCAGAACCATTTATTCTTAAACAGCAGGTATTGAAAGGGCTTCCCTTCTTCCAGGAGATCAAAAAGCAGATAAGCTCGCTTACAGCCGCGGAGGGCACCAGAGGAGGGAGGCGAGTGCCACACACTGGCTAATCCAGTTGAGATGCAAAAACTTCTGAGGTGGCCTCAACCTTTGCCCTTAAAGGAAGAATCGGGACATTTCATACACGAGATTCTTCCAGAGAGTCTGAATCCAGGCCTGGCTGGATTTGACATTCATCTCTGCTATCAGGAAGACAATGTATTTAATATTTAGTGGTACAATATTAGGCAGGCAGAAATATCAGCTTCCTGCCTTGATTCATTACTGCAGATTACAGCAATAGATATTGAATCAATTCTGAAAGTCATGGTAATTAGAAACTACTCTGAATATCATGTTAAAGATATAAGTGCACTAGTGCAGCATGCCAAGCCTCAGATGGTCCAGATGTACAATAAATCCCATTATCTCAAGTCAGTATGGACAGCAGCTAAATATGATGTACATTATAGTCTACAGTAGTGATTTCTCGGAGGCTTACATTTCTGGAAGGCTTGCATATGTTCTTTTCACACAGATCTTCACAATTTTTGCAGAGGGAGAGCCGGATCCTGTGGCTGCTTTTCCTTTTGTGCTGATTCAAATAGAATGGAATAGAGCCTTGGGAACTATAATGGATATAATCCCAAGGAAAAATTCAGAATTTCAGATTGATGTGATGTCAAGCTTTCCCCCACATGTTAAGCCAGTTTTGATTGGGTGGAAAGGGTGCTTAGGAGGTGTGCATGGTTGAGTCACATCCTTATAGCACATCAAAACAATGACTCATCCAGTTTTGCCTATAACTTCCTTCCCAACTTCATTTCTTACAACTTCAAGAATTTCTAACCATCTTTGTTTTGAATGCCTCCAGAACTTAAATGTATCAACGGAACTAGACTAGAGCAACAAAGATGATTCAGGGACTGGAGGCTAAAACATATAAAGAACAGTTGCTGGAATTAAGGATGTCTAGTTTGATGAAAAGAAGGACTAGGGGAGACAAGACAGCAGTGTTCCAATATCTGAGGGGTTGCCACAAAGAAGAGGGAGTCAGGCTGTTCTCCAAAGCACCTGATGGTAGAATAAGAAGCAATGGGTGGAAACTAATGAAGGAGAGAAGCAACTTAGAACTAAGGAGAAATTTCCTGACAGTTAGAACAATTAATCCGTGGAACAGCTTGCCTCCAGAAGTTGTGAATGCTCCAACACTGGAAGTTTTTAAGAAAATGTTGGATAACCATTTGTCTGAAATGCTATAGGGTTTCCTGCCTAAGCAGGGGTTGGACTGAAAGACCCTCGAGGTCCCTTCCAACTCTGTTATTCTATGCTATGCTATGCTATGCTATGCTATGCTATGCTATGCTATGCTATGCTATGCTATGCTATGCTATGCTATGCTATGCTATGCTACATTAATTGGCAGCATTTCTTCAACCTTCATATATAAATCTTTACTTGAATGATGTAAATACAGTATTATAGAAGGAAAACTGTGTCAGTCTTCTGTAGCATAACTTTAGAAGGACCAATCCATATGTGTGTGTGTGTGTGTGTGTGTGTGTGTGTGTGTGTGTGTGTGTGTGTCTGTTTATATGTATATGTATATGTATATGTATATGTATATGTATATGTATATATGCATATATGTATATGTATGTGTATGTGTAACATTTTTTGCTGATAAATGAAAATAAAGGGAGACTATTATAGATCTATTTCGAGCTATTTTGCTCTCATCAGATAGCCATACCCTTAGTGGGATTTGAACCTGGGCAGTCTGCTTTATGTATATATGTATATGTATATGTATATGTATATGTATATGTATATGTATATGTATATGTATATGTATATGTATATATTGCTTGCTGGAGAACCGGCAAATACCATCTCTGGCTGGCCCCAGAGTGGGGAGGGAATGGAGATTTTGTAGTATCCTTCCCCTGCCACACCCACCAAGCCACGCCCACAGAACTGGTAGGGAAAAATTTTGAATTTCACCCTGTTTTATCAGAAAACAGGACTCCAGGTTGGGTTACCTGTTATCTGTTTTATCAGAAACATGGAGTGGATAAATTGATGTCGGGTTAAACTGGGGTGAGACGGAAGGGACAGGTTGGTTATGCAGATTACATAAGAGATAGATTACAAATACTTTATCAATGCACAATTGTAACACAATGCTAAAGCCCATTGTGTTTGTTGAGCCCTGTGAGATTACCTGCAACCTTTTGAAGTATGTGAGTTCAGCAATGTCTTACTCATGGAGGAGTTAAGGTCCTATTTTTCCAAAAACAGACACTTTGAGGTGTGCTAAAAATGTTCTCCGAGTTGACATGTTCTGATATTATTTTGTCCTTGGTTGGGGTCCTGATGGCAAACTTATGTCCATTAATTCTTCTGTGCAAAGTGTTTGCAGTATGCAGAATTCAGAGGGGCATTGCCAACAGATTTCCACTGGCTGACAGCATGTACAATAAGGAAGATCTTCTTGCCGTCTAGTCTAAATCATCTTCTTTGTAGTTTTACTTATTCTACATTAAGTGTTCTTAAAGTGTGGTCCTACAACCGCTGGGAGGGGGATCCCCCAAGACTCCCAAGACTCTCTTAGGCATCTGCAAAATCAAAAATATTTGCCAGTCTACACTGAAAAATAATACAATATTAAAATCCCATCAAACAATCATGAGAAGCGGTAGTGGCAGCAAATGCATCAGTTTTAATTTTTAATACAGCATATGCCAATAAATATAACCCATACAAATTAAAACTCTTTTGGAGTCCTCCATAAATTTTAAAAACGGGAAGGGAGAGGGGGGGAAATTCAGAAACAGTGAAGAAGAAGAAAAGCACAACAATGCTCTGTAGGTACACAAAATCCAGAAAACTAGCCCTGGCAAAGGAATTTCTGATTTTTATTGCTATTTGTTGTAGGCTTTGAACAAATCTTTCCAAAATAGCTCCTCCTAGTGGCTCTTCTGCTGCTCAAAACTCCACCAGTGGAGGAGGAGTGATCACAGATCAAATCTCAGAAACAAGGGCTACTTTGGAGATGAAGCATCTGAAATTAGAGATATCCATTCACTCCGAGAGAGGTGGGAGACGTGAAAATGAGGGACATCGATTAAAATCCTTGAAACACGTTACTCTGCTGTAAAGGATGAGCCTTTAAAATGAGAAATGTTCCTTTAAAGAAGGAATATCTGTAACCACAAAGAGGAGCAAGCAACATATTGGCCCACTGCTAGAGAAAAAGGCGCTAGCCACATAAATCGTACAGAAGAAGGGTAAAGTATAGACTAGTCAAATATTCTGATTCATGTCAGAAACTTAATATTTCTTTTTTTAGGAGTAGGGATGGGAGAGCTGCTGCTGATTTGGTGTGAAACCCTAAATTTTATCATTGTCCATGAAGGCAAAAAAACAGTTGCCAGATGAATAAAAGCTTACACGGGACTAATCTATAGATCCGTGATGGCGAACCTATGGCACACGTGCCACAGGTGGCACACGGAGCCATATCTGAGGGCACGCGAAGTGTTGCCCTATGTCAGCTCCAGCGCACATGTGCATGCTGGCCAGCTGATTTTCGGCCTTCTGAAGGGCGGGGGAGGCCGTTTTTGCCTTCCCCAGGCTTCAGGAAAGCCTCCGGAGCCTGTGGATGGGGAAAAACGGATTGAACAGGCCTACCGGAAGTTTGGAACGACCTTCAGGTAGGCCCGTTGGGCTATTTTTTGCCATCTACAGGCTCCTGAAGCCTGGGGAGGGCAAAAAACAGCTCAACGGGCCTACCGGAAGTCTGGAGGCTTCAGTGAGGCCTGCACGCATGTGTGGGGGGGGGGGCAGTGCATGATGGGGGAAGGGCATTGCATTATGGGTGTGGGCACGCGCATGCATGCTATCGCGCGCGCGTGCACCCTTTTGGCACCCGAGCAAAAGAAGGTTCGCCATCACTGCTATAGATCATGCTGAGTTCAGAGCAAGCTGCTAACAGTGTATAATGGCATGTGAGAAAGACTCTGGGAAACTGGTCGAAGAGATGCTGACTAGAGAACGGTCAGATAAGAGACAGCATAGCCTGCAGCTCAGAGGCGGTATTCAGCCGGTTTTGACCGATTTGGGCGAACTGTTAGCGGCCATTTTGAGCAGTTCGGAGAACCGGCAAATACCACCTCTGGTTGGCCCTGCCCTCCAACCCCAGCCATTCCCTGTCCTATATTCCCTTTGTTTTAGCTCAGCTGATTCGTGCGGCAGAGCAGATTGCCGTGCCTCAGCTGTGCTAAACAACAGCTCTGCACACCAGCACTAACACCGAGGGTGGTCTTTGAGTGCTGCCACATTTTCAGGCTGCGCGTTTGAGCCAACCACATGCGCGGAAGGTTGTGCGCATGCGCGGATGAGGTATGGGTGAGCGAGGCGAGCATGCACACTCTCACATTTTTGGTGCTGCTGGGCAAACCGGTAGATAAATTATATGAATCCCACCCAGTGGTGAAATCCAAATTTTTTTACTACTGGTTCCGTGGGCGTGGCTTGGTGGGCTTGGTATGGCTTGGTGGGCATGGCTTCGTGGGCGTGGCAGGGGAAGGATACATTCCCACCCCACTCCAGGGGAAGGATTTTGCAAAATTTCCATTCCCACCTCACTCTGGGGCCAGCCAGTGATGGTATTTGCCGGTTCTCCGAATTACTCAAAATTTCCGTTACCGGTTCTCTGAACTACTCAAAATTTCTGCTACCAGTTCTCCGGAACCTGTTAGAACCTGCTGGATTTCACCCCTGATCCCACCCCTGCTGCAGCTGCATAGTAGGTGGAGCAAGGATTCAGAAGGGACCCTTCCCTAAGTTCTCAGGCTATGAAGATGACAGCGGGATAATTTTATTTTCAGACTTGCAAGATTCTGTTAACCTAGTTTTACAATAATGTAGAATTAGTTTATTTATCCTGTCTGGTCTACCTGGTAAGGCTAACGCAGTAGTTAGATTTCAGAAAGATATACCAACCATCTGAAAGAATGGTTTTCTGGTTTGATTTTCTGCCTTCAACAGACTCTGGCTCCAAGAATCTTTTTTGCTGTGGGTACAAGCTGATCTATACTACACAATGAGTTAATATAATGGTCACTGGCAAATGAAAGGTTCAAATGAAAGACAATCGCAATCTGTGAAAGGATAATACTTGCTGTAATTCAATTCTGTTCTCTAATAGTTATTGGAATTCTGGATTCTGAATGGGCTAACCATATTGGGATGATTCCAGATTTAAGTAGCAGGGGTGCCTGAAGTAGCCACACTTTTTCAACGCAGTTCTTCACACCATAGTGGCCATGCAATTGGCGCTGTCAAAATGCAGTTGGCCTCACTGAGATGCTTTGCTTCACTCTCCAAGGTCTCATCTGACAGTTATAATTTTATTTATGCATTAGGTTTAAATTCTGCTAGTTACATGAAACTTCTTCCCATGGAACTGTTGGATGAAGTACGACAGAAAAATGAAGCAATGCAGCCAACTTTGCTTTTTGAAGACTTCCTTCCTTCCTTCCTTCCTTCCTTCCTTCCTTCCTTCCTTCCTTCCTTCCTTCCCCTTCCCCCTTCCCCTTCCCCTTTCCCTTCCCCTTCCCCTTCCCTTGCTTCATAAAGTTGCTTGCAAGGAGAGGTCTGCATGAATCTTCATAGACACAAAGTAAATTTTTAAAGGTCTGCACAACCCTATTATTTATATTTAAAATCTGGTCTTCATGCAACATAAAGGAAAGTGTCATGCAGTTCAGGTCTATGCAGAGGGTTTGTCTTTTTCTTCCATTCAATTGTGTCCGGTTCTTGGAGATTGACTATACAAGTCCCTGCAGTTATATTGGGAAGGTTTTTCAGAGACATTTTGCCATTGCTTCCTTCCTAGGGCTGAGAGAAAGTAACTAGCCCAGGGTCACGCCTAAGGTGGGACTAGAACTCACAATTTCCTGGTTTCTAGCATGATGTCTTAATCATTACATCAAAAATACTAGAGTGTGCAGAAATGATCAAATTAACCATGGAAATACATGACAAAAAGGAATTGGTACAATTGGTTGGAACACAAAAGTACCGTATTTTTCGGAGTATAAGACGCACCTTTTTACCCCCCAAAAGAGGGTGAAAACTTGGGTGCATCTTATACACCGAATGTAGCCCCACCCACCCAGCCACCCCACCCTTTGTCCTCTGTCTTCCAGCAATTTACCTGTTTGCAGCAAACAGAGAAGAGCCTGTTAAGACAAGCAAGTCCTTAGCAGATTCCCGACCTACAGCTGACTTGCCACCTGCTAAAATGAAACTGAAACTGAAACTGCAAAGAGGCAAATATTTATTTATTTATTTTTTAATTTATTTTGCTGGATTTCTATGCCGCCCAATCCCTAGGGACTCAGGGCGGCTCACAACATGCATAATAGCTGGGAGAGACACACAGATTTTTATTTTCTGCTGAACTGGCTGCAAAGGGGTAAGTGAATAACTATAAATGTCTGTAGAATGTTCAAATTATTAGACTTATTTTTTAAAGACTGCTTTATTATTGTTCTAGAGCCGTGATGGCGAACCTATGGCACGGGTGCCACAAGTGGCACGCGGAGCTATATCAGTGGGCACGCGAGCTCAGGTCCAGCGCGCATGTGTGCACCGGCCAGCTGATTTTTGGGCCTTCTGGGCCCACTGGGAGTCAGGAAAGAGGCTGTTTCCAGCCTCCAGAGGGGGTGGGGAAGGCCGTTTTCGCCCTCCCCATGCTCCTAGAAGCCTGGAGAGAGCAAAAAATGGGCGTGCCATTGCATGCTGGGAGTGGGGGCGGTCATACGCGCATGCGCGGGGGTGCATGGAATTATGGGTGTGGGCACGCACACACGTGATCCCACGCATCCCCCCCTTTTTGGCACGCGAACCAAAAAAGGTTCGCCATCACTGTTCTAGAGCCAGGGGTCTCCAACCTTGGCAATTTTAAGACTTGTGGACTTCAACTTCCAGAATTCCACAGCCAGCTTTGTTAGCTTTGCTGGCTGTGGAATTCTGGGAGTTGAAGTCCACAAGTCTTAAAGTTGCCAAGGTTGGAGACCCCTGTAAATCTAGACAACTTTAAATAATAGAGAATAATGTATACTTCCAGAAATTTTAATTAATTTTAACAGCTCTGTACAAGTATAGTCTGAAATGTAACAGTGTCCTGTTTAGTATTAAAGTTAAATCCTGACTTACCTTGGAGTAGATCTATTTAAATAATTGGGAGGAGTTAGTGTGACTACATTTAAGAAAACTTTCTGGCATAATGTACATTTCTCCAATTCTTTGCTATTTCTATGGGTCAGGCACACATGCACAGAAATACACAGCAAACAGTGTATATCATCTGTGCTGTTTGCTGTTTGTGTTTGGCAAATTGCTTGGAGGCAGAGGCCTTTTTTCCTTGTTTTCCTCCCCCAAGACTAAGGTGTGTCTTATACTCCGGTGTGTCTTATACTCCGAAAAATACGGTAAATTTAAATAGTCAGTTATGTATATAGGATATAAGGTGATAGGTAGATAGAGTATAGATAAGTTAAAGAACAAGTGATATAGAAACACAGAAGATATATCGATACGCAACGCTGCTAAATGAATACCAACATTTATTGTTTATGTTATGTTATGTAATGTTTATGTTATGTGGTGTTTTTTGAATTTTTGATTTGTATATATGTATATTTGTATTTAAATGTTTTTAAAATTGTTCAATAAAATTATTATTTTTAAAAAATAAAAATAAAAATCGTTACATCAAAGTGGCTTTCGTGCAGAGTTAAGCCTACCTAAAATATAACTTGAAATACTCTAGGTACATCAGATTAGATTGAGGTACATCAAAATCTGCATAAAACTGCACATTAGGTTTTTCAATGCTCTGCTGCAGTGAGAGAGTAAAGTATGCGTGGAACGTTCATGTGGACACGTCTAGCAAGAAATCTGTGCCAATTCAGAACCAGCTTTGGCAGCATAATTACAGTATATGACATCAACTGCTTTTGGATTCTAAGTCTCCCCCCCCCCCCCACCCAACTCCTTTACTCTGATTCAGCTTGCTTGGAATTTCTGCAGGGGAATACGGCCATCATTATGTCATTGTCATTATTATTGTTATTGTTGATTAATTTTTAGAAGAAAGAGATAATATCGATCATATAGAAGGTAGAAAAATGAAAAACGGTAAAATATACAGCAGATGGTTGAACAACAAATATGCAATATCATCCGAGTAGCATATTCCTTGTAATATTGTAGGATATTTCCTGTACATCATATACTGAAGATTGACACACTCCATCCAGAAAGGAGTGTGTCAATCTTCAGTCAAGTTCTGTCCAAGATCTTGACTGAAGAATGACACACTCCTTTCTGGATGGTCATTTTCTTCTACTGAGCTGAGTGCACACTTCAGGAGGGACACACATGGAATAGTGAGGGAGAAAAAGGACAAAAGCAACAAAGATGATTAGGGACTGGAGGCTAAAACATATGAAGAAAGGTTTCAGGAACTGGGTATGTCTAGTTTAATGAAAAGAAGGACCAGGGGAGACATGATAGCAGTGTTCCAATATCTCAGGGGTTGCCACAAAGAAGAGGGAGTCAAACTATTCTCCAAAGCACCTGAGGGTAGGACAAGAAGCAATGGGTGGAAACTAAACAAGGAGAGAAGCAACTTAGAACTGAGGAGAAATTTCCTGACAGAACAATTAATCAGTGGAACAGCTTGCCTCCAGAAGTTGTGAATGCTCCAACACTGAAAGTTTTTAAGAAGATGTTGGATAACCATTTGTCTGAAGTGGTGTAGGGTTTCCTGCCTAAGCAGGGGGTTGGACTAGAAGACCTCCAAGGTCCCTTCCAACTTTGTTGTTGTTGCTGTTGCTGTTGCTGTTGCTGTTGCTGTTGCTGTTGTTGTTATTATTATTATTATTATTTTATTTTATTTTATTTTATTTTATTTTATTTTATTTTATTTTATTTTATTTTATTATTTTATTATTTTATTATTTTATTATTTTATTATTTTATTATTTTATTTTTATTTTATTTATTTCTATTTCTATTTCTATTATTATTATTATCCACCTAGCCTAGCCACATCAACCAAAACAACCCTAGTGTGCGATGGGATGACAAATGCTGCAACCAAAATGTTCATGACCCCATGTGGCGACTATGCGCTACCTTCTAAATGACCAGAAACAGGAAGTTTCCAAAATGGTGACCAAATTTTGTGCCTTTGCAATGACAACCAAAAGTTACTGAAGCTGTTTGGGCATGTTTTGTCTCGAGTACAAATAGGTTTTTACTGGATATTTGTATTCTTTATTCAGTCTTTTGACTTCTTTTTGGCCTATGACCATAAGTTCATTTGAAACAGGTGGCTTGCAATATAAATTAGATAAATGAATAAATACTGATGCTCAGCTGTGCTGGTGGGTAATTGGTTTTTCCCGTGTTTAATGACTCTTGCCTCCTCCTCTCCTGGATTTCAGCCACCCCAACAGGTCTTACAAGGCTTAAGGGATGAGTTTGCAACTCCTGCCACTCAGGGGTGGGTTCTGATTTTCTTTGCTGCCGGTTCGCTTCCTGACGTGACGCGCGGGCACACGCGCATACGCAGTGCTAAAAACCCAGCTTCTGCACATGCACAGAAGTAAAATATAGCTTCTGAGCGTGCGCAGAAGCAAAAAACAAAATGAGCCAGTTCGGGGGCGTGGCAGGGCTGGGTCACTGCCTGTTCCGGTGACCCAGGCCGCCAAGTTACTACTGGTTCCATAGAACCGGTCCAAACCGGGAGGAACCCACCTCTGCTCTCACTTTATAAGAACCATCCCAAGTAGGGAGGGGTTGCATTCCACCAAGCCAATGGACACAGCACTGTCAGGTGCAAAGAACCAGGAACACTCTGAGTTCAAAGCATGGGAGAGTTTATTACTGCTACCTACATATAAGAATCTGGTCAACTAACTATCAAGGCTACATTGGTGCTAGATATGGGTCAATTCATGGGAAGCTGGACTTGGGTCTCTTGTGGCTGTGCAACTATTCCAAACTGATGACATGTTTAACTCCACCTTCCAGCTCAGCCGGCTCATCTCCTACAAGCACAGAGTTAAAGATATGGAATGGAGGTTCAGGCAATTTATTTTGTGCTCCTTTTGTATGAAGTTGGGGCAGAGGAATATTTGTTTCCTGAGGACCCGCAACAGCTCCAAAATGAAGGAATGATTCTTCACTCTATGTCCATTTGTATTATAGGGTTGGCAGCAGTGAAGACAAAAATCATTTTCAAACCACTTTTGAAGGACTAGAGACTAGAAATAGTGGCCAGGAAAAAGTGCCCATTAACAGACTAAGAAGAGTGAGTGATGTTTTGAGGGGGGACGTTGTCTAAAAAATGTGTTTTCCAAAAGCATTCTAATGAAATTGCTTTTGTTTCCAAACAGATGCTTTGAAGGAATGACTATTGACAATCATATGCATGTTCCCTCTGTTTTTAAATCTCTGATAAACAGATTGCTCCAATTTGTATTGTTCTGCAAAACCTGCGAAATCTGTTTGTCCTGAAACAATTATTGGTAAAAGAAATATATGTCTGGATAAATTGGCTGTAAATCCTTTCTCAAGACACGTTTCATTCTCTTAGAAATGACTGTATGGTACAGAATATTCATAGAGCTGGGGCATGCGCTACATTGAGTTCCTTCAACATATATTGTTTTATCCATCTCATGGATATTTGGGAGATATAAAAAAAATCCTCTGTAAGTTCTTGAAAAAAAAAATCAATTTTAAAACCAATTGTAAACGGCCAGTGTAATACTGAAGTATTGTAATATTAGCATAAACATAACAGAAAACAGACACTATGGAAAACAATAAATGTGCACACTTTGTTGATAGAGACATTTGGTGCCAATTATAATGAAAAGCAGTTTGATGAACTTTTATTTTATTTTTTTGATATATTTTTTTACCAAACTTACACAAGTATCCATACATATACCATTTTATCAAAACATCCATTATTACGGTATATATTTCTATCCAAAATATCATAGACATATACCGGTATCCTTAATTTGCTCCTTTTATACTTTTATCTCCAGTCTGCTTTCCTTCTAAATTTCATACTACTCCCCTCCCTCTGTCTCCCTCTCTCTCCTCTACCTTCTTTTTCCCTCTCTACCTCTTTCCTACTTCACTCCTCTCCCTCACCCCTTCCTTTCTACTTCCTCTTTCACCCTCTTGTCCTTTTCTGAGTACATCTAATCATGATCCATTTTATGGTTAGCAGACTGACAATTCAGAAACCCTAACTTCATTCCAACATCGGAGCTATTTCTTAAACTTATATCTTTCCCTTTATCTATATTTATATATTTAATATATTCTTCCAGGTATATCTACTATTGTTCTAATGCTGCCTCCTTCCTCCTATTTTTGTCGCCTGGGTTTACCGCCTCTAATTTCAACTTTTTCCCCAAATTAATCGCTATGGCTTAACTTCCAAAAATATTCATTATCTCTTAAAACCTCTTGATTTTAGGCCATATTGATGAACTTTTCATGCTTGAATTTGTGCATCATGAATCTGTACAGGTGGTCCTCTACTTACAACTGTTCATTTGGTGACCATTTGAAGTTACGACAACACTGAAAAAAGTGACTTATGACCGTGTTTCACACTTACAATCATTGCAGCATCCCCGTGGTTCACGTGATCAAAATTCAGACGCTTGGCAACTGGGTCATACTTAGGACCGTTGCAGTGACCCCGGGTCATGTGATCTGCTTTTGTGACCTTCTGACAAGCAAAATCTATGGGGAAGCCAGATTCGCTTAACAACTGTGTTACTAACTTAAGAACCACAGTGATTCGCTTAACAACTGTGGAAAGAAAGGTCGTAAAGTGGGGCAAAAATTGTCTCGCTTAGCAACATACATTTTGGGTTCAGTTGTGATCATAAGTTGAGGACTACATTGGGATCCAATAGATTACTGACCAATTAAGTTTTGGATTTGCATTTTATTAAATTTCTTATGGGAATCTATGGGATCGCTCCAAAAAGAGAATACAGAATATTGGACTGGAATTCCAGGTTCATACATGACTGGCGCATATATTTCTGACAATGGCTATAAGGAAAAGAAAGAAAGATGGAGAGCTTGATGCTGTACAAAGAAAAAAGTACAGGTATTTGGAATAGAATAACAGAGTTGGAAGGGATCTTGGAGGTCTTCTAGTCCAACCCCCTGCTTAGGCAGGAAACCCTATACCAGGGATCTGCAACCTTAAACATTCAAAGAGCTATTTGGACCTGTTTCCCACAGAAAAGAAAACACCGGGAGCCACAAAACCTGGGTGGGCGGGGCCAACTCAATGTCACTCACTTGCACCAGTCACATGACCCCCAAGCCACGCCTACCCAGCCAGTCATTAGGGCAGAGAACCAATTGTTAAAAAACACCAGGAACCACAAAACCTTTTTGACATCTCTCTCTCCCTCCCCCTCCCTCCCTCTCTCTCTCTCCCTGCCCCCCCTCTCTCTGTATCTCTCTATGTCTCTCTCTCTCTCCCCCCCCCTCTCTCTGTATATCTCTGTCTCTGCCCTGGCCGCTTCTCCATCCCCCACCATCACCCTTACCTTCTCAGGCCAGGCAAGGAGTGACTGGGAGGGGAGGGCGAAGGGCGGGGCCAGCCAGTGGTGGGATCACCCAACAGGGAGCCACAGCAGAGGCCCAAAGAGCCGCATGTGGCTCCAGAGCCACAGGTTGCTGACACCTGCCCTATACCATTTCAGACAAATGGTTATCCAATCTCTTCTTTAAAACTTCCAGTGTTGGAGCATTCTCCACTTCTGGAACAAAGTTGTTCCACTGATTATTTGATGATTTGGCAAATAGCAAGAAGTTATCAAGACGTTCAACAAGCTAAAATTTTGGAGTGGTACCAAAACTCAGTGCCATGGAAACTCCTAAAAAGGATTTGAGACCTGAGAAGCATTTTCTACAGTGAAGTCCTCTGAAATTAATGCAGGAGAATTTAAAAGCCAAGGGAGGTTGCCACACCTTCCCATTACTGGTCATTTACAGTACATTAATCTCCTAATATGCATTAACCAGAAGGCTGAGGAAAGTTCCCATCCACAAAATGGTGATCATGGAGGACATAGCCTGGTACGAAGTGCCAATTTACCAGTATTAGCAGCTATCAACTTATCTAGCCCTTGCCAAGGATGCTCTTTATCCCCTCCCCCTTTCTCCTGGTTCCCTTCAACTCCTAGGAACACGTACAAAACATAAGGTTAGATAAGCGTATTGTATGAATGTACCCACACAGAGGACAGATTCCCTGATATTTTCCTTGCGGGCTTCTTGGAAGTGCCAGGAATTGTTTGAAAGAGAATTCTGCACTAAACAGAACCTTGGTCTTTCTTAGCAAGACTAACTCATAGTTGTCAAGCCAACTATGAGATTTCTTTTCCCCCTGGTAGGTTTGCAATTTGCTTTAATGACGCTCAAAGCCTGTCACCAGAGGAAACTGCCTTGCTCTGCTTAATGGCAGGGCCAACCCTGGATGGCTGCTCGCCCTGGGGAAAGCTAGGACAGATGGAACAGCCGGCTTGTGACTTATGGTACATGGCATTTTGTGGGACAAGACGGATGAACAGCATAATCTCAGCTGCCACAACAAGGGAAGGTGGCACTGCTTCATTCATGGAACAGTCTTCTGATATTGGCCAGTAGATACCTTCTCTTCCTGCTTTCCAGTTTATAGGCCATAAAGGCCGCGGAGCCTTTAAGCAAGGAGATTACACCTCTCATCTGGATACACCTTTCTGCTTTTGCTACCTTTGGAGTTAACTTGAAATCTCCCTCACCCACCTGCCCTGCCCTCTCTAAATATCAGCTCTCCAGCGATGGCCTGACAGATGGAGAATCCTTGCTACTGGCTGCTGAAGGCACATGCAATCACTTCCCTTATCAGCACCCAAAAACGTTGCCTGTAAATAATGCATTCACAGGAGAGTCATTGGCTGTTTATTTATGGCGGGAGCTCAGTTATAGATAGCAAGAGTGGAGAGAGGAGCATCTACTCTAATGAGCTGAACTGTGCCTGGATGGACATGAGGGTTGCAGCAGTTCTACCTGTATTCTCTAGCCACTGGCGCAACCTGTAGTGGCAGCTAAGCAGAGTAGAAGCCAAGGCTAGAGAGCTTTATTCTAAACGCAGTGCTGTAATCAGATTTCTAATTTCCTGAAAGTTTTATTTTCCCACCAAAGAGGCTTCTGTTCCTTAATTCAGTCTCAGGGTGCTTTAAAATTCCTTTTTCCCATTCTAAAGTTAATGTTATTGGGTTTGTTGTTTTCCATTTGCTTCATTTATAGCCTGCCGTTTAGAGTAAAGCTCCCAAGGCAGCTTATAGAAAGCACTAAAGCAAAATCACAATTAACAACAGAGGGTTTTCCCCAGCTGCATCTAACCACAATGCAAGCATGCCCTGACCACATTTTCTTTCTTTTCTTCCCCCCCCCCCCCCCCCCCCCCGTTGCATGCCATGACTTTGCTTCATCCCATCCCCAGCCTGCGAGCACAACACGCTTACGTTGCTTTTCTTCATCTGCGACCATGTTAAGGTGGTATCTTCTTTCTTACTCTGACCAGGGCTGGGTTCCTAATTTTTTTACTAACACTCTGTGGCCGTGGCTTAATTTTGTGGGCGTGACTTAATTTTGAGGGTGTTGCTTAGTTTTCTGGGCGTGGCTTGACGGTCATGTGACTGGGCGGGCATGGCTTCATAGTCATGTGACTGGGCGGGTGTGGCTAAGTGGTCACGATCCTAGTTCCCCCTATGAGGATTCCTGCATCCAGACCTTTTACAATCCCCCAAAGGATTAAAAGAAACTAGATTCCATACAGTTCAGAACACTTAAGGCAAACCATATACAAGTGGTCCTCGCTTAATGGCCGGTTGCTTAGCAAGTGTTCAAATTTATGACTGACCTCCTCAGAGCTACTTGACCTGTTTTTTGAGTTTTGACAGCCTTATGCATGCACACATGTACGCACGTGTGCACACATACACATTTATGACCAGTTACAACATCTGTGACATCACCAGCTGGTCGCTACCGGTGCTATAGAGTGGACCGCACTGGTAGGAACCCACCACTGACTCTGACCCTGCAGCAGACTCAAGGTGTATGACACGTATTAGGCTCTTTCGCTCATTTTCTTGGAAGGAAGAATTAGATGCCTGGCAGTGGCTGGGAAAGAGAAGTGGCATAGCCACTAACAACAAGGACAGCACATTTATACACCAGTGTATTTTTTTCCTGGCTCAAGGACAGGCAGGGAGAACTCGGCAGTGGAGAACAGCTGCAGGTTTGCGGTGCTGTCCTTCTTTGGCTTTTCCCTTTGACTTCAATAGAACAGGGATCTCCAAACTTGGCAACTTTAAGATTTGTGGACTTCAACTCCCAGAATTCCTCAGCCAGCCATGAATTCTAGGAGTTGGTCTACAAGTCGTAAAGTTGGCACGTTTTGGAGACCCCTGCAGTAAAACATGAGTAGTTATGCTTAGACTCTCACTGGGAAAGGAGGCAACTAAGGGAAACACCATCCAAATCCCATCAACTTCTAAAATAATTGTGACTGTGATGATACTGATTAGCTGTAGATATAACATTCTAAAATAATTATGACTCAGGCTGATTAGCTATAAATAGATATAGATACACAGCAGGGGCGGGTTCCTAATTGTTTTACTACCACTCTGTGGGCATGGCTTATTTTGTGGGTGTGGCTTGCCAGCCATGTGACCAGGTGGGTGTGGCTTGCCAGTCATATATTAGTTATTTCAGAGAGATGTTACTACTATTTTTGCTATTTTATATCTTACATGAAAAGCTTTGCATACAAAGTGTGCGTTACACCATGGCAACACAGCAACCTTTATATGCAGAAAATGCTATAGTTAAAAGACAAGCAAGTCTCATAGAGCATTTTTGGTTTCAGTCATGGATTCCTTAGACGAAAATATTGAGGACTGTTAAAAGAACAGTACCTTTTAACAGTCCTCAATGTTTTTGTCTAAAGAATAACAGTATAAAACTGTATAAAATTAACAGTATAAAAGGTTTCAGAAAATTCCCACTTTGGGAAGCTTTAGGCAAAAGTGAAGGAAAAGTGTCAAATGCGAGCTTCTTATTATTTTCAAGCGGTGGACTCACTGTGGGGTAGGAAGGCAGTGCATGCGCAGTGCCGGAAGCTCAGCTTCTGGACATGCGCAGAAGAAAAAAAAATTTTTAATGGCGGCACCCAGGCACCGGCAACCGACTGCACCGGTACTGTGACGTCACCAGCGGGCCGCTACCGGTGCTATAGAGTGGACTGCACCGGTAGGAACCTACCACTGATACACAGGTATGCATATACATTCCTAAACGCCTGGGTGGGGTATGTATTTTTTGTGGGAAGGGCTTCCAAAAATGTTAATACTGAACAATAATGAGATTCTCACTGGGACCGCTCACCTAAAGAGCTTTATGATGAAATGAACATTTGGCGCCAGATCACTAAATCCATGTTGTATTAAATCCAGCATTGCAATAAGATATAACAGGGAAAATAGAAATGTTCAATCTCTTCTCCAGTCCATTCTATTTTCTGCTTACAGTAGTACCGGTCAGGGGTAGGTTCCTCCTGGTTCGGGCCAGATCGCCCAAACCGGTAGCGACCTCTGGTGACGTCACTGTCGGTTCCATTCCGTGTGCGCCGCCATCTTTTTTTTATTTTGTGCGAATTTTTCCCCTTCCGTGGCTTGAGAAAGCGCCTGCCCGCCCACCCGCGGGTGAATTCTGACCTTTATTTCTTCACCCGAAGCACAGCTGATGAGCTCCTCAGCTGTGTTTCGGGCTAATTCATACTTCTGAGCATGCGCGGAAACCAAATCGCACGAGGGGAGGCGCGCATGCGAAACGTCGCGATGCGAACTGGTGGCGAAGGTAAGTGGAACCCATCCCTGGTACTGGTATCATGAATTAACCTCCAAATATGTCACACAGCAGTGCACCCACTCACATACATATTTCTTTAACAAAAGTCACATAGAGGCACTACGTCATTAACTTGAAAAGAATCTATTATTTTTGCTATCACATTTGTCGTTAGCACTGACGATGTTACCTAGTTAATGAAACATCTCCAAGAAAGCAACCAAGCTCAGAGAGCACCAAGAACCCCTTACTATTACATTTTTATCATTTTATTTTACACTACCTCTATACTTCTGCAACATGGATGGAGTCATTGGACAATGTCGCATTGACTTTCTGGTTAGGCTACGACAGAGTGTGTTATTTGTGTCTATGCTTTAAAATAATTAAAGTGTTCTAGATAAAGAATCCTACTGTTGGTCATCCAAAAGTTGCAGCTATTTTGTCTTTCTCTCCTTAGCAGATTTTCTGTGATAAGGAGGAACAAAATGCAGCAATGGAGGAAACACCACAACATTATAAAATGGAAGATCATCTAAAAAAGGGTGGGGAAATGTATAATAAAACCCTCATGTGGAAGCACTTTCCCTACATGATGTACAATGCTCCTACTGATGAATAGGATCAGTCATAGGACACACCCAATGCCATCATCCAATCCAAAGTATATCAACATAAATTTGTGATGTCTGTGCCTCCAATTTCTCCTGTTTCATTAATGAGGCCTGCAAGAGGCAAGTTAAGGTGCAGTGATTGGTGCATTTCTCTGCTGGCAATCGAAAGATCTACCAATCACTTTCTCTGACATAGGGTGGGAGGCTGGAGCTCAGGAAGAGGCGAATTTTGATAGGGCTGGAATGGTTGGTTGGGCCATCCGTTGGAACCTAAAATGGAGGGAGATCTCAGAAAAGTAGGAGAAGCTCTGCCCTCCTGCTTTAACAGGAAGCCCTACCCAATGCCATCTGCTCATTTTCCATGTGGAGAATCTAAGAAACAGGAGTAAACATGCTACTCCCATATCCAGCTCTGGACTGCCCACAGGGGATATTGGATGCAGCAAGAGGAGCCTCTCATTTCATTCAACATGCTTGTGGAAACAGGTTGTAGGTGCTATGTTCACTAAAACGGGGGAAATCTCCCAATTCATTCATTTCTGCATCATTCATGGCCTGCTGATATGCGTTGCAGTTCAGATCCTCCACAGAACAAGTTGGCCGCCATTTTCAGAGTTTTCATGTAGTGGTGGAGCTTCAGCTACTCCTTGGCAACCTGCTCACGTGGTTGCCAAGACAATATGTGGGGAATTTGGAAGGGAGAATACATCCCCAACATGCAACCATTATTCATTGAAGGCATTCAGTGAATGAAATGGAAGGATGGGCCCATAATAACTGAAAGTGGCCAGTAGGAGCTTAACAGATTACACCTCCTGCCATGTCACCACTCAGCTGCAACAGAAGAACAATACATCAGGAAGATTGCAAGATGCATATTGGAAGAAGATGGAAAACACCAGTTCAGAAAAACAAGGTATCAGCTAACCTTGGTTGTAGCCTGGGGAGTGGGGGTGGGGTGAGACAAAAGTTGCACTGAGCAGAGGCAACCCTCAGGAAGAAGCTCAAATATTTTGGCCCACCAGATGAGAAGAGAGGACTCATTGGAAAAGACCCTGATGTTGGGAAAGATCAAAAGCAAAAGGAGAAGGGGACAGCAGAGGATCAGGGGTCCCCAAACTTGGCAACTTTAAGACTTGTGGACTTCAACTCCCAGAATTCTCCAGCCAGCTATGCGTCTCCAGCATAGCTGGCTGGAGAATTCTGGGAGTTGAAGTCCAAAAGTCTTAAAGTTGCCAAGTTTGAAGACTTCTGGGTTAGATGGTGTCATTGACGCAATGGGCATGGGTTTAGCCTAACTCAAGGAGACAGTGGAGGATGGGGACCTGGCATGTTATGGTCCCTGGGGTCACGAGTCAGGCATGACTTAAGGATTGAACAAAAACAAAACAACAACCCTCAGGAATGTCTGACTTCACTAAGGCTGAAGTCAGGGGGACGTCTGAATGTCCCCTCAGTGTTACTTACTTCACAAAGTTGTTCAGAGGATAAAATGATGATGAAACAGGACATCAGGCCCGTTTTATTAACTCTGCTGAAAAGCCAGCTTCATTATGCTCCCCACTTAGAAATGTGTCACGTGTAAAATATATGAGACCATTTATTAAATTTATGAAGTGATGCCTGAAGTTGGACTGTTTCTTCAACTTTGTCCTACTTTTTCGATTTAAAGCATGTGGTTTCTTTGGTTTCAAGTTAGCCTAGATTTTTTTTTTAGTGACAGAAGGGATTGAAATGCTATAAATACTTACACAGGTTCTTTGTAAAACTGAATTGAAACTGAGAAGAGGAAAGAGGGGGAGAGAGAGAGGTGGGGGGGTGGTAGGAGAAATGGGCCCAAACAAAACAGGAAAAATATTTGAGTTTCCCCTAATTTCTCTCTCTCTCCTCCCTCCCTCCCTCCCTCTCTCTCCCTCTGTTTTTTTTTTTTTTTTTTTTTTTTGCTGGCTCTTCCTTTAGTCAAGGTTACCCTTTTGTTAGGGATGGGATACTTTCCTGATCAAATGATGACCTGGCTTGCCTTTTGCCTGCTCTGCTTGGAAGAAAAACAATCACCTGTAATTATGCATCATTGCAGGGGAGTCTGGCAAAAGGTTTGAGGTGGACTCACTACAGTGAATTTCGCAAAGGACAAAGAGCTTGAATCGAAGGGCAGGTGAATATCATTTGATTAACTTAGTTGGGGGAGGAAGCCATGGCTGGGCTCCAGTTGCTTCTTTCAATCACCACGCTGTGGGTTTTTTCCCCCCCTCCAGTTGCCAGAACTTAGGTTTAGCCCAAGTGACCTTTTGTATTTCTACAGCTCATTTCCTTCTCATCCACTCCATACCTACAAGTATCATTTCCTCCGTGATCGCATTGACAGTAGGAAGGAGAGGGAGGGCAACCAGAAAATTTATCCAGGAAGGACAGTCAAGAGCACTAGAAGGCGAGAGAAAATACACCTATGCAGCGAAAGAGGTGCAGGGCTACAACGGGATATGCTCTGAAGACAACACATTTTGTGTGGAAATGTACAGTAAGGAGGTAAATTTGTAACACAGGTTTAGGAAATAGAGGCTCCTAGATTTAGGTATGAACTGCAATGCCCCCTAGTGGCTGGATCCATATAGAATCTACGTCTGCAGATCAGGTTCAATCGCAAAAGTATTTTTCATTGAAACAGACCCAGCCAACGTCCCCAGGTTGAGCTTTTCGTGTGGTGTGTGTGTGTGTGTGTGTGTGTGTGTGATGCATATCTCTGAGCATCATTTGGGATAGGCCACAGCGTGGATTTTGAGCAGAAATTCCTCGAAGAAACCAAGCACAGAGGCTGTATCCAACTTGGAGAAAGATTTTTTTAAAAAAACAGTACCATATATATTTGATATTGGTGCAAGATTGCTGGTTGGGTTCCCCCACCCCAGCAAATACACTTTACAGCTGTTAATACAGATCCAAAATTCCACCAGGGGAGAGATTTTTCTCATCAGTGCATGCTAAATGAAATCTCTGTATCAGAGAAAATAGTGATAGCCATTCACTAAAGGCAAAGGCTCGGCAGAAGCAGCCTAAGGGAATCGCCAAGTTGCTGGACACAGCAGCCTACAATATACAGTTTTGATCCCAACTATTACATCCCAACTATGTGTATTTGCTATTGAGTTCCTTGAATTGTGCTGGCCAAAACAAAAAAAAATCTATAAATGCTTTTCAAGGTCAAATTTGAGCCACACAATTTGAGCTGTGTTTTGCATATATACAGCAAAGCTGCAAAAACCCAAAGGACCACTAGATAACAAGAAAGAGACTAGAAGCTCCTAATTCTTTGTTGCCATCTAGTGGCTATCTGGAATTCTGCAGCCTAGGAGTGGTACACCTGTGCATCCTTGTTTCAATTCTAGGGCATTTTTATTGAAAAATGCAGGTACTAGGTGATTATCTTTAACCAGCCTTTGAAGAAAATACCTTCCAGGATATACTAAACAGACACAATAGCCTAACTTGGAATATAGTACCTTCTGGTAGTTTCACAAACATAATAGATACCTTCAGCACTTTAATTCTTTTTTTTTAACAGCAAAAGAAATTGCATTTTCAATGGCAGATGCTTGTTGTTTCATCTGCTTGTTTCATCTCCTTTCATTTAAACAGCACCGAGGGTCCAAAATTGACTGCTTTCATTCTCTGTCTGCAAGTACCTTGGTAACTCATAAGCCGTTATTAAAGAATGGCCGTTTAGAGCTGAAATGAAATGCAAAATGCAAACCCTAGAATGGTTTTTTGGCAGCCGCTTTGCAGATGATACATACCTTGAACTATTTCCAAAAACTGTCCGCCGCAGTGATGCAGTGTGAAGTCACAGAGAAGAAGGAGAGAAATCCCTTC
Organism: Diadophis punctatus similis; assembly: GCA_023053685.1. Taxonomy (NCBI): domain Eukaryota; kingdom Metazoa; phylum Chordata; class Lepidosauria; order Squamata; family Dipsadidae; genus Diadophis; species Diadophis punctatus. The sequence continues at coordinate 1,325,283 of JALIGW010000090.1, read as the reverse complement.
TCTCACATCCCTGCATCATTCCCCCCCCCCACCTTAAAAAAAAATCTGGAACAAACAAGAAGCAATTTATCAAGGCCGAGAGAAGCAAAGAAAGAGAGCAAAATCCCAGAGAATATTAACCTAATTAGCAACATCATTAAAACACAGGCTTGAACTTAGCCCAATCAATTGTGGTTTTTTTCTAGTAGCAAAAAAATGCTTTCTCAGAAAAATGCCTGAAATCCTGCCGATTCCACCCCCCCTTGCTCTTAACGTCTCTGGTCAGCATAGCTGGTCAGAAGCCATTAATGGAATTTCCCAGGTGCAGATATATTTCGACAAATCATACTTAGGGGCTTTGGCTGAAAGTGCTCCAACTCTTCTTTGAAGGCTCATCTTCACACACACACACACACTCCCAACAAAACTTTCCCCGTAATTATTTTTATATGAAGTGTCCTCATGATCTCACATTCATTTCATATCTTGACCTGCCTGCAGCAGAGGCAGTTTTTAAAGATCTTTGCTTTTCCTCTTCTCCCAGTGCAATTTCTTGCTTCGCCAATGATGCCCTATCAATCAGAATAGAGCTGGGAGGGACCTTGAAGGTCTTCTAATCCAACCCCCTGCTCAAACAGGAGGCCCTATACCAGCGGTCATCAACTGGTGGTCTGTGGACCACTGGTGGTCCGCAAGAAAATTTGGGTGATCCGCAAATAAATTATTTGCATTTTTGATATTGCACTAAATCAGGAGTCCTCAAACTACGGCCCCTGGGCCAGATACGTGCAATGAACGTTTGTGTTGCTGCAGAGAGTCTTCCCCCTTCAGGGTCCTTTTGTGCGGGTCGGAGGAGGGCAGAAATTCCGACTTGGGTCTGCTTCAGCCTCCTGGTGCAGGGCTTTGGGTGAAGGCTGGAAGGAAGCGCCGCTGGTGGCAAAGAGCCAGAGGGCCTTGTTCCAGTGGGACTGTATCATGGCCTGGAACTGGTTGACCATCTCAGCCCACTGAGCCCACTTCCGGTGGGCCCAGGGAGTGGTTGACCATCTCAGCCCAATGAGCCTCCAAGCTCTGGCACCTGGCCTTGCACTCCCGCAGGTCTTCCCTCTGCTTGGAAAGTCTATGCTCATAGTCCTCAGTGAGGTGCTTCTGCTGAGCCTCCTTGTCAGTCAGATCCAATTTGAACTGAGCCAGCTATTTTGCCAACTCTTTCTCTTGGTGGCTGCTTAGCTCCAACAACTGCTTTCTATTGGGGCCCTAAGGAGCCTGGGTGGGCAGGTGAGGAGTGGCTGGGAGGGGAGGGGTGAGTAGAGGCTGATGAGGCGCCCCTCAACATGAGTGACATTAAGTTTAAGGGGCGTGCATAAGCACACAATCGTGCCTATCGTTCCTGTCCAATTGCACCCATATATTCATAATTCTTGTACTCATAATCATGCTTGTATTATATATATATATATATATATATATATATATATATATATATATATATATATATATATATATATATATATATATATATATATATATATATATATATATATATATATAAATATAATCATGTTTATACTATGTATATACTTTGCTTGTTAACATATACGCTTGACAAATAAAATAATAATAAAAAGTTGGCCACGCCCACCCAGTCACATGACCACCTAGCCATGCCCACCCAGGCAGTCATTAGGCAGATCATATTAGTGGTTCACGGGATTTAAAATTATAAATTTAGTGGTCCCCAAGGTCCAAAATGTTGGGGACCCCTGCCCTATACCATTTCAGACTAGTGGCTGTCCAGTCTTTTCTTTAAAAACCACCAGTGACAAAGCACCCACAACTTCTGAAGACAAGCTGTTCCACTGGTTAATTGTTCTCACTATTAGATAGTTTCTCTTTAATTCCAGGTTGCTTCTCTCCTTGATTAGTTTCCATCCATTGTTTCTTGTCCTCCCTTCCGGTGCTTTGGAAAATAACTTGACCCCCCTCCTCTTTTGTGGCAACCTCTCAAATACTGGAAAACTGCTATCATGTGCCCCCAAGTCCTTCTTTTCTCTAGACTGGCCATACCCAGTTCCTGCAACCGTTCTTCATATATTTTTGTCTCCAGGTCCTTAACCATCTTAGTTGCTCTTCTTTGCACTTTTTCCAAAGTCTCAACATTTTTTTTTTTTGTAATGTGGTGACCAAAACTGGATGCAGTATTCCAGGTATGGTCTTACTAAGGCTTTATAAAGCGGTACTAATACTTCACGTGATTTTGATTCTAGGCCTCTGTTTATACAACCAAGGATTGGTATCCTAGACAGACATCAACGATGGGATCTGCCATGTTAGGCTGATATGGGCTCCTTTCCTCCTGTCATCCAGGGTCATTCCCCTTTGGGCAGCAGGAGGGTCCATTTCTTTCAAACTATCCTCTCCAGATGTACCTACAAGTTGGGACCTTGATCAGTCTGAACCATTGCTGGCCAGTGATGGGGATGGATCTTGAAGTGATGGGGGGGGGGGTTAATCACTTCAAGATTCACCACCACCACCATTGACCAGCAATGATTATCCAGCAATAGCAATAGCACTTAGACTTATATATCGCTTCACAGTGCTTTACAGCCCTCTCTAAGCAGTTTACAGTCAGCCTATTGACCCTGACAATCTGGGTCCTCATTTTACCCACCTCGGAAGGATGGAAGGCTGAGTCAACCTTGAGCCTGGCGAGATTCGAACTGCCAAATTGCAGGCAGCCAGCAGGCAGCAGAAGTGGCAGTACTGCACTCTAACCACTGCACCACTGTGGCTCATAATCATCCAGACTGAGTAAAGACTTGGCTTTCTCTGTGCCACTTCAAGATCCACCCTCCCGCATATTTTGTGTAGGTTTGTATGTGCTTTTGAGACAGTCTTTGACTCCTGGCAACCGCCTGGCCAAGTCCCTGCAGTTTTCTTGACAAGGTTTCCGAAGTGCCAGTTACCACTGCCACCTTGCTAGAGCTGAGAGGGAGTGACTGGCCCAGTGGTAGGTTCCTACCAGTGCGGTCCACTCTGCCGTTCCGGTAGGGGCCCGCCGATTGTGCAATGGCTCCGGTGCTTTCTTTGCCGGTCCGTGCGCGCTGCCATCTTTTTTTGGGAATTTTTTGTGGTTTTTGGCTCTCTGCGCATGCGCGGAAGTAAAATTGTCCTTCTGCAAATGCGCAGATAGCCGAAATTGCGCGAGAGGATGTGCACATGCACCGGGGCGGGCTCCTAATTTTTTTACTACCACTCTGTGGGCGTGGCTTATTTTGTGGGTGTGGCTTGCCAGCCATGTGACCGGGTGGGCATGGCTTCTCGGACTGCAGAAGGGAGGGGAACTGAGATAGGTCTTGCTGCCCATTCCCCCTCCCCTCAGCAGCTCGAGAAGCCTCAAACATACGAAAATGCCTAGGATCATCACCGCACGTTTGTGGCTTCTCGGACTGCTGAAGGGAGGGGAATGGAGATAGCTCCTGCCGCCCGTTCTTTCAGCGTCTCACGCGCTCCCTCAACCATCCTCCCCTGCTTCGACTCACTGTGGGGTAGGAAGGCAGCGCATGAGCAGTGCCGGAAGCTCGGCTTCTGGGCATGCGCAGAAGAAAAAAAATTTTTTAATTAACAATTTTTAAAAAAAAAAATGGCGGCGCCCAGGCACCGGCAACTGACCGCACCGGTACTGTGATGTCACCAGCGGGCCGCTACTGGTGCTATAGAGTGGACCGCACCGGTAGGAACCCACCACTGACGTGCACGCACCATGTCGCGATGCACACCGGTAGGAGAAGGTAAGAGGAACCTGCCCCTGGACTCGCCCAAGGTCACACAGCTGGCTTCATGCCTAAAGTGGGACTCACCATCTCCTGCTTTCTAGACTGATGCCTTAACTATTACATTACCAGCTGCAAATTCTAAAATATATTAACATTAAATATCATGAATATTTATAATATTTATAATATTTATTTGGGGAAGGCATCCCCTTTACCAGCCTTGCCTCCAGTTCCAACCCGCTCCCTCCTCTTTCCATTTCTTCTGCATTTGGAGGCCTGACAGGTAAACAGCTGTCTCTCCTGGCTTCTCATATAAGCCTGGGAGGAGTGGCAGAAGAAGCAGGGAGGTAACCTGCCAGCTAGCCTGAAAAACAGCCAACAAAGCTAGTGGGGGAACGTGAAATAAATCCCACAGCAGCATCCCGCCCTACCTGGCTGTCTATGAGGTTACTTTGAAAATAGGCTTCACGTTCTTCCAGAGGGCATCCAAGCCATACTTAAAAGTAGCTCAGAAACAGGTGACTGGGTTGGAAGGGGTGACACATGGAGATTAAGGTGGGTAGGAACTTTCCTACAAACACCCACCAATCCCCCACTGTTAGCTATTGGTTGGGCTGCTTGAAATATAGATTTGATGCTGTTCTGGAAAATTTAAAAGTTGCTGGAAAATAGCTGAGGTAGACAGAGCTGGTGAGGGTGGGAAGTGGTGAGATCTCTATTTGCTATGCAATATCCCTAATCCCCATCAGCAATTTTTTTCTGACAGTTCAGCTCCTATAGATCCCCTCAGGTCTGGCAGCTGCCTTTCTTGATAAAGGTGTGTTATAAAGTTAATTAAGAAAATAAATAAATGGGCAGCCTCTTCCATCCTATGGATCAGCTGCAAGCCCTAGGATTGATCAGCCGAGTGGGAAAGGGCTGTCCAGTAAAGGAAGCCCCCAGAGTCACTTGATAGAGAGATGGGCAGCATACAAATTCAATAAATAAAAATAATATGTTCTCCTGTTTGATTAGATGGCTAAACTGTGGATCCAGCTTTTGACAGATAGATCCAGCCATCTGTGAAAACTCGCCTCTTCCTCTAGACCAGGGGTCTCCCAACTTGAAGACTTGTGGACTTCAACTCCCAGAATTCCTCAGTCACCCATGGCTGGCTGAGGAATTCTGAGAGTTGAAGACCACAAGTCTTCAAGTTGCCAAGTTTGGAGACCCCTGGTCTAGACCCATCCCATATGGATCGAGGGTGATTGCTGGTTGCTTTTCCCATTCAACAAGGGACACACAGATTGGGTGTAGGGAGATGAAGCCTAGGGAATCCACCCTTTGCTTTCCTTTGCTTCCCCCACATGAAAATTGTAATGGAAGAAGTAGGGACAGTCAATTTTATGCTGGCATTATTTTCTGCAGGCTTCTGGGCTGGTAGATTGCACAAGGCCATCTGCCTGTGGCCTGAATCAACAGAAAACTATACCAGCCTCAAATTGGCCAACCCTATTGCCAGTTCCTATCCCGCCTCAATTTCCTCTGCAATTCCTCTCTAAAGTAACAAGTGACAAAGCTTAAGCATTTTTACACACAGAGGCTGACCTTCAGGGGTGGGCTGCTGAGGGTTCGCAGGGGTTCGGGAGAACCTCTAGCTAAGATTCTGTGCAGTTCAGAGAACCCCCAAATCCCACTCCTGGCTGGCCCCGCCCGCCCCGCCCCACCCTTCCCAGGAGTCCCAATGCGGCCCGTTTTGGATGCAGGTAAGTGCAGGGCGCGCGCGGAGGCTTGGGGAGGGCGAAAAACGGGCCTACCAGAAGTTCGGTAAGGCCCCCGGAAAGCCTCCGGAGCCCGGGGAGGCTAAAAACGTCCCCCCATCTTGGTGCAGGAGGCTGACTAGGCCATGCCCACCATGGCCACACCCACCCAGCAACCTGGCAGAGAACCCCTTACTAAAAATTTTGAAGCCCACCCCTGTTGACCTTCCATGGTGCTGGATGAAGGGATAAAAAGACGTGTACAGCTAAAGACAAGTTAAGGTGGTCTCTTTCAGGGGCTGGGAGGAAATGGAGACAATATTGGGGAGACATAGCAGGGCATGTTTTTGCCAGTGGAGAAATCCCCCCCCCCCCCCCGTCAGCCTATACCTTGCTAGAAAATTCCCTGGGGAGGTAGAACTTGGCAATCGTTCCTGCAATGGTTGTAATATACTGTACTTTACTTCAATTCTGCACCACAACCAAAGCTGCCCTAATTCAATTATTGCTTTATTTAAAAAGAGATCAAGGCAGCTTATGAAAAAAAAAATTAAAACAAGGTAAAGGGTACACTTAACACAGAGATACAATCAAGTTTAATTTTCAAAGATCAAAGAATGTAATATGTTTACTTATGGAGACATGTAAAAATGTGCCTGTAGTATGGTATGATAGAGATCTGTAAGCAAACATCTGGAATTTCACTCTTTCCTCCTCCTCTTTCCCTCTTTCCCAGCCCCTGCTTTTGAGATCTCTGTTCCCCCAAATTATCTTCTCACTGGGAGTACACAACCCACAAATATTAATCTCTAGGTCCTAAAGAAAGTTCTTCTCCCCACCCCCATTATTTCCCTTTGCTCAACACATCTGGGCTCAGTGTCAACGTTTGATTCTGGACAACCAGCCTACAAGTTAGCGTTGTCAAAATCTGAGGAAGGGATGCAGAGCTGACTATGTGAGTACTACTGCTCTCTCGGTAAATTTGTATTGGGGACATCATCAAACACTGATCTTCACAAGCAGAAGGACACTAATTGATGACGGGGAGACTTCCCATGTAACAGTATGTGCAGAGGCTTCCAGATGAGCAGAATCCTGGTAGCTTCGGCTTTGGAACTTGGGGCATCTCTATACAACAGACATTCACACTGAACTCATGGAGAATGGCATCACTAGCATGGGTTGTTAGAGAAAGGGGCTGCTCACTCCCACATGAATCACCTGCTTTGTGTCTTTTGTTAATGCCTGAATGGAGCTAAGGAGAAAGCTAGAACAAATATCCAAGTGGATGGTTCTCCCTATAGAAGGAAACCAGCAATAGCTGGCATGGAATGAAGCCATGGTGGCCCATGTACACAAAAGGGCCAAAGGTACAGTACAGGCTATTGCCATCCCTTGCTGAATGTTATAAGCATATACATTGTTAGACTATTTCAAAACAGACAAGCAGTGAAATTCTCCATTTAGCCTGGAGACCTCAGGTCAGTGTTGGCGAACCTTTTCAGCAACGAGTGCCGAAAAGGGGGTGCGCGCGCATGCCAGAAACTGGAAGAGAAGCTGCCCGGCGAGTATGCGTATGCCGGGAAGATGATCTTCTGGTTTCCAGCACGTGCATGCGCGCCGGCCACCTGGTTTTCCGGTTTCTGGTGCACATGTGCACGCATGCGAAGACCAGCTGGCCGGTGCGCATGCACACACCAGAAACCGGAAGAGTTTCAATGAAGCGCCCCACCCCCACCCCTCCACCGAGAACAAGCCAGAGGTGCACCAGCTAAGAAGTGGTCACACTCCCTTGGCAGAAGTGGCGGGGGGTTAGGGTTAGGGTTTCCGCCAGAAACCGGAAGAGTGTCAATGAAGCACCCCTCCACCGAGAACAAGCCAGCGCAGCCCCCCCCCCCCCCGCCACTTCTGCCAAGGGAGTGTGACCACTTCCCGGCTGTCGCACCTCTTACCCCGGCGCCGGGCAGACTCAGCTCCTGCCCAGCCCTGCCACTCCAGAAGAGCAGCAGTGGCAGCTGCAGTGGCAGCAGCAGCTGCAGGTGAGCTAGGGAGCAGCCGCAGGCGAGCCGGCGAGCCAGGCCCTCGGTGGCATCTCCCTGCATGAGGAGCTGTGCTCTCCTCCAGCCTTCCTGGGGCAGCTCACCTCCCCGCCAGTGGCTCCTCCTCCTTCTGGCTACTCCAGCATCCTGGCCGGAAGCGGCAGTGTGACAACTGCCGCCCCCCCTCACCTCTCACTCCCGATGGCAGGAGCAGCGGGCAGGGCAGCTGGACACCCTGCCAGCAAACGCTGCCCCGCTGCCCTGTGCGCCCGAGCTGGCCAGGCGCTCCGGACCACAGACGTGCATCAGTGCCATGGGCTGGGGCCGCGCAAGAAGCCCGCTCGGGCGGGGAGGGAGGGTGGGAAGCCCCAGCCCACCCTTCCTAGCCGACAGTTCTGCTCCCCTAGGAAGCGACTACCAGGATCCCTCTCTGCGTCTTTGGGCATGTGAGCTGTAGCCCGTTGCTCTTCTGGGTTCCGGCGCGCCGGCCAGCTGGTCTTCATGCATGCAGGAACGCTGAAACCGGAAGAGCAGCTGCCCAGTGCGCATGCGCGTGCCAGTAAGATGATCTTCTGGTTTCCGGCACACGCATGCCCACAAGTTCGGAGAACAGACCTTCACCCTGTCATTGAATAAAGTTTGGGTCTAGGCCCATGATGGTGAACCTATGGCACAAGTGCCAGAAGTGGCACACAGAGCCATCTTTCCAGGCATGTGAGCCGTTGCCCGTTGCTCTTCCAGGTTCCGGCGTGCCGGCCAGCTGGTCTTCACGTGCGCAGACGCGCCAGAAACCGGAAGATCATCTTCCCGGCACACGCATGTGCACCGGGCGGCTGCTCTTCCAATTTCCGGCACTCCTGCGCGCGTGAAGACCAGCTGGCTGGCATGCCGGAACCCGGAAGAGCAACTGGCGAGGGCTCACGTGCCCGGAGAGATGGCTCTGCATGCCACTTCCGGCATGCGTGCCATAGGTTCACCACCACAGCCTTAGGTTGTTCAATCCTTATTTAAAATTTGTGGAAACAATGTGTGATCTAAGTCAGCATATCGATACAACAGGGGGGCACAGCCTGGTGTACAAAGCCATAAGCCATGCATGCAAAAATGCCAGGTTCAATCTGTGACATCCTGAATTGGAAGAAGCAGGCAAAAGAAAAGCTTCTACCTGAGTTCCAACCACGTTACTGACCTTAGGGGAAATAGGGTATTCCTCCAACAAGGTAATTCTTCTATTAACAAAGAGGAAAAACTTATGCCAATAAAACAGGCTGTATATATTGCAACAATCGTTCACCAGCACCTATCATAGGTTAACTTCCTGGTTCATATGGAGTGATTGATGCTGGCATAAGCAGAAGTCACAGAATGATGATTGCAGGAACGTTCCGCGCACAGAATCAGAACATTCATTCATTTATTCCAGTTGTATCTGCCTCAAATAGCAAGGGTTCTCTGGTTTCTTCCAAGCCTAAGAGTGGTGGAGAAGCCAGAGATTGAACCTGGGAGCTTTATGTACACTGCAGGGGCTCTACTACTCTCTTCCCAGAAGAGATCTATGCTTACATATGTCTTCGTCTTACAAGGGCTTTGAATGTTAGCCCATGGATTTGAGAGGCAATAGGCAACTAGCAAAAACGGAATATTTGTTTATTGTTTGCCTTTCATCCTTGGCTTTTCATTTCCAAGGCCACCCCACCTTTCTGCCCAACCTATAACAAGGTCCAGAAATAAACTCTTTTGTGGCACTGATGACCACATCCATAAGGCATAGGAGGACTCTGCCTAATATATCCATAATCTGATTGGACAGGAGTATTTTAAATGAAGCAACAATTACTGGTGTACAGATCACCCACTCGCCCTTGCGTTGGGTTTGATAGGTGAATAGAAATGGCTTATTAATTGAGTTCTTCAGTGACAAAGTATGTGCAGCTGCTCATATTTGTCCTTCTGAGTAACATCCCCAGGAGTGCAGCAGAGTATATACACCCTGTAGAAAATTCATGCCTACAATCTGAGTTTCACTCAGCAATTGGAAAAGTTAAGGCAATGAGGAAGGCATTTGCCTCTGGGGTTTTCTATGCTGAATTCTTTCCCTTATGTGGCTTGGATCAACCATATTACAGACAAGATATTCATATGAGCAGGGGGTTGGACTAGATGACCTACAAGGTCCCTTCCAACTCTAATAATAAATCTAAATAAATATGACACAGTAATACAAGTGGTCTTCATCTTATAACCACAACTGAGCATAAAGTTTATGTTGCTAAATGGAAAAATGTGTTAAGTGAGTCTCGCCCTGTTTTACAGCTTTTCTTGCCACTGTTAAGTGAATCACTGCAGTGGTTAAATTAGTAACACGGTTGTTAAGTGAATCTGGTTTCCCCACGGACTTTGCTTGTCAGAAGATCGCCAAAGGGAATCACATGATCCCGGGGCGCTGCAACCATCATAAATGTGAGCCAATTGTCAAGCATCCGAATGTAGATCACATCACCATGGGGAGGCTGCAACGGTCGTAAGTGTGAAAAATGGTCGTAAGTCACTTATTTCAGTGGCGTCGTAACTTTGAATGATCACTAAATGAACTGTTGTAAGTTCAGGACTACCTGTACTCAGAAATGGGGAACAAGATCCAACAAGAGGGGAGCATCTTTGAGGATGGGCTCCCAAAGAGTTTTGCCAAATATGCACCTTTGCACTTTGGGAAAAAGAGGAAATCACAAAAATGCTGGCAGACAAATAACTTGAAAATGTTCCTTGTGTGGAGTTCATCCTTCATCTCATGTCTTCCCTAAGATGCCCCAAGAAACTCTGCAGTAGACTTTGCTGGTCATAGCAACCGTCTCCTTTTTTGCAACCCACAAAGTGACTTGGTCTCATGGCCCCCCCCCCAAAAAAATTGGATGTTTTCCCTGTTGTAATTGCTATTCAAGAGGTCTCCTCCCTGTTGTAACTGCTACTCACAGAAGTCTCCTCCCTGTTGTAATTGCTACTCACAGAAGTCTCCTCCGTGAACTTAAATTTATCCTTCAGAGATTACAAAATCAATCTAGAAGATTTCTTGGATGAATACCTCTTAATTTGAAATAATCTTATTATTACAGGATGAGTCTAAAAGGGATAACCTTTACTTGCTGGAGAGAGGCGGGGAAGGGAGGGAGGGAGGGAGGAATAGAAAATATTAAAATTAAAAAGTTCATCCGTGTGTGAAGAGGCCTTCATCCTGCTGTCCTGATGCACACCAAACCTGGCTAAAATTTTTCCCAGCCGTTCTGAACTTTTTGTTCTCCGCTCTCTTCTTACCATGTTCACCTCTGCTTATAGTCCAGGGCTTTCTTGCTGGGTTGGCTGTCTGGCTGCAAGCCGAGATTTTTTTTTTTTTACTACTGCTATGAAAGGTTTTATAGCATGTTTTATAACCTGCCATGAACACTCCTTATAAACAAAACAAAAGTTGAAATAAATACTGAAGACTGTCGGAAAGGGAGGGTGGAGAACAGAACTTAGGCTGCCTTTAACTTCTGCCTTTTGTCAGCGGATAACAACCTTAAGGTTATTTCACTTAACTGGTCTTTTGAGTGAAAAGTTTCCGAAGCAAAGCCCCAAGGTGCTGTGATTAAAGAGGCCCATAAACTGGTCTAAAAAATCAAACCAAAACAAAAGCTTCTGTTCGGAACGAAATGGGGGGGGAGGGGAACTTACCTTGCTTTCTACCTCCCTAAAAGATAATCAACCAAAAACCACAAGAGGGAAAGAATTAATAGAGGAAAATAACTTTTCAGGGTCAGCCTCACCAATGCACAGACTGAACTGAAACAGGCTATCTCCAGAAGCAGATTTTATTATGTACGAGCAACACTTACTTAATGTACGAATGCAGGTAACCTCAAGGGATGCTATGGGTTGAGCTTTTCTACCTTTAAACATCCAGGAGTTTTGGCTTCCTTACAGTCAGCCTCCAGATTGCCTGTCCAGCTCCATACAAAGCAGGGCCCTGATATTAATAACCCCTTAGTCCTTTTCTCTCCTCTGTTTTTCTTTTGCCTCTTCTCTGATTGCCTGATCAGTGCCCCTTTTGGGCAGAGATAAAAGTGAGGGAGCAAAGCACAGTGTCTACTTACTATACCCCACTGCTTCTGGGCGGTAAGGTGATTTGGAATTGTGGGGGGGCAGGGAAGGGAAGGGAAGGGGGGGAAGGCAAAGATGAAAGTGAGAAGGAGGAGGAGTTGGCCGAGAAGGTCTGGCTCAACCTCTAAAGGTCAAAGGGCCTCTTTCAGACCATCCTGCTATAAAGGTTGCTGGGAGTTGTGGTTCAATAATAGCCGGAGAAGACAGCTAGTTTGGTATAGTGGAGAAGGCATCAGGCTGGAAAAATGAATTCTAGTCCTACTTTAGGCACAAAGCCAGCTAGATGTTCTTGGGCCAGTCACTCTCTCTCAGCCCTAGGAAGGAGGCAATGGCAAGAGCCGAGGTTAGAGGCAGTACTGCAGGTCATTTTAGCTGACTGTGATCCACAGGTTAGCGGTTCAAAACTCACCAGGCTCAAGGTTGACTCAGCCTTCCATCCTTCCGAGGTAGGTAAAATGAGGACCCAGATTGTTGGGGGCAATGTAAATATACATTGCTTACTGATGTAAACCGCTTAGAGAGTGCCTGCACTGTGAGGCGGTTTATAAATCTCGATAGATAGATAGATAGATAGATAGATAGATAGATAGATAGATAGATAGATAGATAGATAGATAGATAGATAGATAGATAGATAGATAGATAGATAGATAGATAGATAGATAGATAGATAGATAGATAATAAACAAACAAACAAACCACTTTTGAAAAATCTTGCCAAGAAAATTGCAGGGATTTTTCCAAATCTGACTTGAAGGCACACAAAATCTCATTCTCTCTCTCTCTCTCTCTCTCTCTCTCTCTCTCTCTCTCTCTCTCTCTCTCTCTCTCTCTCTCTCTCTCTCTCTCTCTCTCTCTCTCTCTCTCTCTCTCTCTCTCTCCTAACTATATAATCACTCTCTCTCTCTCATCTATCTATCTATCTATCTATCTATCTATCATCTATCTATCTATCTATCTATCTATCTATCTATCTATCATCTATCTATCTATCTATCTATCTATCTATCTATCTATCTATCTACAGTATCTATCTATCTATCATCTATCTATCTATCTATCTCTATCTATCTATATATCTATCTATCTATCTCTATCTATCTATCTACAGTATCTATCTATCTATCATCTATCTATCTATCTATCATCTATATCTATCTATCTCTATCTATCTATCTATCTATCTATCTATCTATCTATCTATCTATCTATCTACAGTATCTATCTATCTATCATCTATCTATCTATCTATCTATCTATCTATCTATCTACAGTATCTATCTATCTATCTATCTAGCTATCTAGCTATCTATCTATCTATCTATCTATCTATCTATCATCTATCTATCTATCTATCTATCTATCTATCTATCTATCTATCTATCATCTATCTATCTATCTATCTATCTATCTATCTATCTATCTATCTATCTATCTATCTATCTATCTATCTATCTATCTCCTATCTCCTATCTGGAGGACTGCCCATTTCTCACGAGCTTAAATATCCTCGACTCTTTATTCAGAAATATTGATCATCCTCCTTCATTGTGCTTGCCAGCCATGGACAAGATGCTCTCACTTTGTCCTTCTCTGACCACAAGATCCTTTTGGATTCCTCCCGCTTTTCACAAATCGTTACATTTTCCTTGCTCCTCAGGCTTTTATTTTATTATGTTGAACCTGAGATGTCTGCTTCCATTGTCTGTGCTGAATGTTTTGTCTGTTCATTCATTGTTTTTTAATGGGATTGTTACAATTTTAATTTATCTAAGTCACGCCAAGCAATACTAATCCATTGGAAAGGCAGTGTTTTTGCTGTCTAAAATACATAAATAACTATCTCTTGACACAGAAGCATTCCCCTATCAGCACCTGTTCAATGGGAAATGGAATCCCAAATAATTCTCCAACTGGCTGAATTATATACCCCTGAAATAAGCCTTAGATTTTTCTCCTAGGGAAATTTCTCTCCGCAAGTTTTTCTATCCCGGCTCAGCATTTAGTTACTGGTGGGAATAACCCAGTGAAATCTATGCTTTGTGCTCTTCAGGAGGTTAGACAATACAATTCTTACAGGGGCCCCCTGGCCTTGCAGATGGTGAATTATCACAATATTAGGGGCTCAGCAAGGAAGGTCTAGGGGGTTTAAATGGCTTGCTTAAGACTCTTAGCGTGAGTCAAGGAGAGCTCTGGGAACTGTCTGTGGGTGTTTGGGCCTTCTGGTTTCAAAGCCTCTTCCCGCTTTGTTTCGCGTCCCTTTCGTATGACATAAAATGCCGGCCTTATTATTCAGGGGTCCTTTGGCATCACCCACATGCCTGAGTGAAAAATGTGCTGAGTTAAGGCCTAATGATCTACGGGCCCAGGTATTTCCCAGGAATGAATGACCAGCTAGGAGAATCTGATAGACGAAGGAGTGCGTATGGACCATTAACCCCAGCCAGTCATTGCTCCCTGGGATACATCCCATGCTGCAGCAGGGTCATCATTGCTATCATAGGCCAGATATAAAAATAAATCTACGCACTTTTTTCCCCCCACAGTGAAGAACAGGCGCGCATTTCTGGCTGGGAACGCTCTGTGCATAAATTGAAAAGAGAAAAGAGGCTTCTCAAGCTAAGATGGCGAGTCCACAAATTAGAAGGGGAAATGGCACTCAAAGTGCTCATCATTGCCACGACGTGGTGGGGAAAATGGGATGGAAAAGAGTGGATGAAGAACAGAAGATGATGAGCCAAGAGAAAAGGAAACTTATTCTACTGTTTTATATACACTGAATCTATTTCTCCCCCCTGGAGTGGCAGGGGAAGGGGAAGGGACCATAGGAGTGATCCAAGCAGACAAAGTTCCAGAAAGAAAAATGCTGAAGTCAGGGAATTAATCATGAAGGGTCAATAGTTTAGAGGATCAAACCAGGTACCACTAAACCCAATTTTTTTAAAAAAAAACTACTTCCGAGGATTGGAATCTTGAACAAAAGCTAGGAATATGGACAGTGTACTTGGGGCTAGGAAGATACATAGGCCAAACTACATGTAACACTAATGATCTCTCTCTCTCTCTCTCTCTCTCTCTCTCTCTCTCTCTCTCTCTCTCTCTCTCTCTCTCTCTCTCTCTCCCTCCCTCCCTCCCTCCCTCCCTCCCTCCCTCCCTCCCTCCCTCCCAAGGTGCCATGTGAGCAGAGGGATGGAGGTCTGGTAATTTGCTTCCAGTGAAAAACAGGACGTTTAAAGCTTTCCCTACATTGTTTTGTAAGACAAAATCTACCCTCCCAAAGCTGCTGTTAACCTCTCCAAGGGATTATTGCAAGCCTAACATCTAATAGCTTCAGGGAGTGAAGTGGATCAGGAAAATGGCATTTAACAACCCATCTGCCTCTATTTTTAAAGGGGGGGGAATCTTGGTTTATAGCTTGCCACTGGGAATAAAGAGCAGCCTGGAGATCATATATTACTTAACTGGTTGAAAAAGAAAGCAACCCGTGATAAGAACTTATGCAGGATGCTAAAAAGGAACTACCCAAGGGCAGCCTTTATTGTCCTCATGGAGATATCGTTGCTGAAAAAACTCTGGAGCTACAAGTCATTTTTTTTAAAATATAATAATTTGTCACTCTTATCTTAATAAGATACCATGTATAGGAAAATACCTGTGGTAGCAACCAACCTGTTGAATATTGTATGGGGCTACAAGATATCAGCTGCTAATTCAGGTGGCTTTCAAAAGGATTGGAAATATTCCTAGAGGAAGCTCTATCAATGGCTACTAACTTTGATAACTAAGTGCTGCCTCCGGGCATGGGAGTAGCCTTCCCTTATATATTAGGTTCATGGGAACAGCAGTGGGAGAGGAAGATTGCCTTCATTTTGTATTTATGGGCTGCTTCGATGCCACTGGTGGGCCACCCTATGAGATGGAATGCTGGCGAGATGAGTCAAGACCTTTAACCAGCAGGAATATCCTCTCGTTCTCAACCAATTTTGACAACGCTTAAAAGTAATCACAGTTCCATAATCCATTCCTCCCCATGTCCTTTCTCCCAAAATATACATTCCAAAAGCATCCAAGGAAGTTTCAAGGCAAAATATCAATCCTAAGCCAATACATTTTATCACATGCAATTTATTGTATTGCGTCAATGTTCAGAATATCAAGGGAAAAGGTGCTTCACAGCTCCAAGGTAAACCAGGAATGCTTCCCTTTGAAGTGTATGTCTTCTGTGCTCAGATATAATTGTTCAAAGGGCTCTCTCGGTTGACCTTAAAACAAATTCCACCAACAAGGGTCACGGAGATGAGTTCAAAGGGAAAGATCAGAAAATAATCAATGCAATAACCCTTTAGCAAAGGCAAACTCTTAATAAATGGGCCCAACTGGGCAACTATCTACTGTGACTCATTTATTTGGGAAATGGCCTTTTCAGGCGCAGTTGGCTATTATGTTGGAATATTCATGAACTGGAAGAGTCATGTGGTAGCTCAGTTAGCCAATGAGAGTAAAGTGCTACTGAGCATGTCCAAAGAATTGAGCTTGAGGTTGGGTGTGTTTTTTCCAGTCTCCATTATGTGTCTGTGTAAAATCTTGTCTCCATGAGGTCTCTGTAAGAAGTCTGCTCTGAACTTGCTGTAAAGAAGAATGTATGGTATTGTAAATATTTTGATATGATTATAAAGAAGTTATTTGAATCAGCTAAATGCAGTCGACTGTGAGAGCTTCTGGTTTATTTTTCAATGGAGAAAATCTCCAACGTATTATAACCGGCCAATCCATTCTCAATCGTTCTCAGGATTGAGAAACCCGATAGCTCTTTCTTTTGATCAGTTGACATTTTTGAATCTGGCCTTTCCTTCTCTTTTTCCATTTCCTTGAAAAAATAAATGGACGAGACCAAAATAACATGGAACGGGATAGGAAACTGTCCCAAAGGAATCGGTACTATTTTGTTTGGTTTGGGAACAGTAGACCTCCAAGAGGTGTAGACATGGATGTAGATATCTATGAGGGGAGCAGGGAAGGCCCACTGCTGACCGGAAATGCTTTCCACCCATCCTATTTTGGGAAGTTCCAATGCCATTCCCTAGCCCCGTGATGGTGAACCTATGGCACACGTGCCCGAAGTGGCACGTGGAGCCATGTCACCTGGCACGCACGGCATTGCCCATTCCTCTTCCGGGTTTCTGGCATGCATGCGCACGCGACGATCAGCTGGCGTTTGTGCATGGGCAGTGCTGGAAACCGGAAGAGCTGGTGTTCCGTTTTCTAGTGTGAGCATGTGCGGCAGCCAGCTGATCGGTGCATGCGCATACGCAGCAGTAACCGGAAACCGGAAGTTCATTTTATAGCAAGTGCATGCCCCTTGGGCAGCTCCTCTTGATGGTTGCATCCCAGATGAGTGTGCATTCCCTTTTTGGCACTTGGTGCAACGCGTATGTGTGCATGCTCCCTTTTCAGCACTGTTCGCCATCTCTGCCCTAGCCTATCACTGTAGCATCCATTTTCTTAATCACTTGGCTTTCCTTCAATGGATGAAAGGGCTTGAGAGATTTTTATATACCACATGAGGTGCACCGGGCACTGTTGAAATAAGAGAAAAGATACTACTTTAACCTCAGTGCGCCAAATAAGTAAATAAATGAAGCCTGTTTCTCCCACGGACCAGGGAATGAGAAGGCAACGCCAGAGAGAGGAAATGTTACAATTGCATAATTGTGTCTTAATTCAGTGTTAGGTGGGGAAAGGTCCAAAATGACCTTTTCTGGATGACCTCTGAAGGACTCCTTCCCTTTGCTTTCTTCCTGCCAGGTTTCACCTTCCTGCCTTGGGGCATTGAGCTCTGTAATTGGGCAGGTTATTGTTGGTGCTTTGAATCTCTTCATCAGTCTTTTAATGTTAGGAAGTAAAGAGGGGACATATATCTCCTACTGACCCAGCTAGCCACCCACGCAGAGGTGTGTGCTAGGGGCAATACCAGAGTGTGGTGATTTTCAAGCTGTTTGTTTACTTGTCGGCTGAGCTGGCTGGGCTGAGGATGACTGGGATAGAGCAAAAGAACATTTACGGCTCTCCCTGCTCCATTTTTGCCTGAGTAGTTCATTCTTCACCTTCCCCTCTGTCGGCCAATTTCTTGGAATTTTATTTTTTTTTGCTTTCCCTACAAATCTCAATTTGCAGTTACTCGACTGTTTTTATCAACAATTGTTCAATGCCTTACTTAGTGTGCGTTCCTGTCCCTGCTTCGGTGATGCCTCCTGAATTCAGACAAGTATTTCCCTGCACCGACACAACTCCAGGGACACCCAGGAAAAAAAACAAGGTGTCCTTGCAAATGCATTTTGGATCCGAATGACACAACACTCTAGTGATGCAACTGTGCTTGCCTCTTCCTCTCTGTTCTCTGCAGAAACTTTCTGTATAAAAATGGGTTCCCTATCAATTTTCTTAGAGTTGAAACAGCTGAAGACCCTCAGAACATGTTGAACCGTACTTTATTTCATTGGACACAGAAAATCAAGTGTTTGTCCCTATACAGACACACTGTAGGGAAGAGGTCTTCAAACTTGGCAACTTTAAGACTTGTGGACTTCAACTCCCAGAATTCTCCAGCCAGCTAAGTCAAGAAGTTGCCAAGTTTGAAGACCTCTGCTGTAGGGGAAGCACATGGTTCCCGATTGGGAATTAGTGTCAACAGCTTATTCTACTCATTGCCCTTCAGTGTTAGTGCAAACATAGTTGTGGGGTCCTTGGTGCTCTCTAAGCTTGCTTGTTTTCTTGCAGACGTTTCATTACGCAGTAGTGATGATGTTACCTAGTTAGGTAATGAAACATCTGCAAGAAAACAAGCAAGCTCAGGGAGCAACAAGGACCCCTCATTTCAACTTTGATCTACAAATATTCTCCTTTATTGGTAAAATATATTTATTGAATGCTAATACCTTGAACAAGACCCAGCCAAGCACAAAACAACTGTAAAACTGGATTACTGTATTAAAGCTATATTATATAGGAAAAAATGTGCTATACACCTTCCCTTATTTATTTGTAAGGTTGCAAAAACAACACAGACAGACAGATTGGGATAACCCCAACTGTGTTTCAAACTGAGATATCCAAAATACATCCCCCAACAGTGGGTATCCATAGGACATGTGTACTAATAACGGCATATTTTATCTTTTGTTACATGCGACCATGATGCATCAATATGTAATCAATTTAACATTCAAAGATATTCCCAACTTGGTAACTATTAGTAGATTAGAAGAAAGAGGAAACACAGAAGCATAAGTACATTTCAAAGTTATAGAAAGGATGAATATAGAATGAAAAGAGATAAAATTATCAGAATAAACTCCAAGCAGAATTAGAAAGCTTACAGTTTGGAAGGAGACTGTAAAAGAATGACATGGCCCATCTAGGTATCTGGGACAAGCCACAATGACATCACAGGTCATGACATAATTGTGCAAACGAATTATGAAAATTATTAGTGTGCATCGAACACATCACCATGATGCAAATCTAACCCACTTCATCCACTTTATCCATATGAGGTCATAATATCATTTGCTCCACATACACCCTTCACCAATGTCTATAGAGTTTGCAAGCATAACCAAGCTATTCTTATGTGAGTCTCTCCTAAAAGAATATGTGAGCATTGATCATGAGGCATGCACGCCTTCATTTTTAGGCTAAGGGATCAGTCACTTTAGCTGACTGATCCACAGGTCAGCGGTTCAAATCTCACGGGCTCAAGGTTGACTCAGCCTTCCATCCTTCTGAGGTAGGTAAAATGAGGACCCAGATTGTTGGGGCAATGTAAATATACATTGCTTACTGGTGTAAACCGCTTAGAGAATGCTTGCACTGTGAGGGGGTATATAAATCTCACAAAATAAATAAATAAATAAAAATAAATAAATAAATAAATAAATAAATAAATAAATAAATAAATAAATAAATAAATAAATAAATAAATAAATAAATAAATAAACACGAGGAGTGAAGATAAAGTGTTATGGATCCCTAAATCTAACTCAAAATGGAAGGGACAGAGAAAATAGACATTAAAAGAACCAAAGGTTACAAGCTTCTACACCAGCAGAAGATAGCAGAACAGAAGAGGATTGAGCAAAGACAGAAGTTTTTACACTTAGCTAAGGAACCAAGCCAAATTAAGGACACAGAGCTACCCGGAGTTACCTGAAATTGGAATTACCTGGAGTTACCTGGAGATGGAGTCTATGTTCTTATAAGGAGGCCAAAGTTAAGGCAAGCAAATAAACCTGGCCATGTTCATCAAAATGATCATAATTCAGATCTCTCTTCCAATGCAAGGACCATTTATTTATTTTTTAATTTGAGGAAAGTAAGGAGGCAAACAAAGAGAAACTAACTCTGGCCCCAGCAGGCCCTGTGTCCTTGTTTTGGAGCCCTTTAGTTTAAGACAGAGTGTAGTCAAAGAGGGGAAT
This sequence comes from Diadophis punctatus similis, assembly GCA_023053685.1. Classification (NCBI taxonomy): domain Eukaryota; kingdom Metazoa; phylum Chordata; class Lepidosauria; order Squamata; family Dipsadidae; genus Diadophis; species Diadophis punctatus. The sequence goes on along the minus strand of JALIGW010000090.1, from coordinate 1,305,139 downwards.
GCTCCTTATTTGCCAGGACACGCTTTTTCTCAAATCCTTCATCCTATGCCAGATTTCATTTGCAGGGATTAGACACCCTAACCATTTGAAATCTAAGCAATCAAGAAAAGTATCCAAAATTCTCACCAGATCTAATCTTCAATTTATCTTATTAACCCCACCTGCAGTCTTCTACAGCACAATGTTCCACCTTGACTGCACCACAAAGCTTTCATCTCATCCCCCACCCATGAATGAAACAGCCTAAAAATATCATTAAATCACCCCTTTCCCGTTTAAAGAGTATGAAGAGTATTCTATCACCACCATTTCAAGGCGTGTACAAGGTGTGATGCTTTACCACCCATTATCCCAGAGACAAAGTCAGATAACCTGTTGTGGGTGTGATAAGAGGTGGGTCTTGGCAGTCCTGGGAAGTAGGAACACATCCCCACCCACCCACCCTTCTGTTCTCTAGACGGCCTCTACCCCACAACTGTTTTTCTCCTGAGGCTTTTCGCTCTCATCACTCCCTTCATGCCATATTTAGTGCCAGCTTCTGTTCAGATTCGAGGAGGAAACGGAAGCAGGCTTCCCCTAGTTTGCTTGGGGAAGAAGAGCGGACATATGAGCACAGAGATGCTACTAATTATCTTTAGCTTCAGATGCCACGACGCTGTTGTTCTTCTTTTGCAGTCCCCAGAAACGAGGTATGTTGCACCTGCTGGTGTTGCTTATTTTCCCATTTCTCTAGAGTTGCCCATTTTTAATCCCTTTGCACCTTCTCTGCTTGAAGAAAGCAATTGGGACAACAGCAGAGGTGGGTTCCTGCCTGTTTTTGCCGGTGCGGTTAATAGCTGTTGTTCGGCGCAGAGCCGAAGACGCTGCTGCCGTTCGCGGCGCAGGAGCTTTCCCCGGGCGCTTTCCCCGCCCGCATGGACGCTGCCAATTGCGTTCTTTTGCCCTCTGCGCATGCAGAATGCTTTGCGCATGCGCAGAGGGCAAAAGAATGCAAACGGCGGCATCCATGCAGGCGGTGGCAGCGCCCGGGGAAAGCCCCCACGCCGAGAACGGCAGCAGCGTCTTCAGCTCTGCGCCGAACAACAGCTATTAACCGCACCGGCAGGAACCCACCTCTGGACAGCAGTGACTTGGAAGAGAGGCAACAGGGGCTGGATAGAATTTAGCAATTTTGGGACAGCAATTTTTAGGCCAGCACTCAAGGATGTGTGGATAAATTCAGAAAAAAGATTCTTGTTTTAGGTATAATGAGCTTGGTTCATGGTGCCCTCTGAGCACTGATGATAGATTAATGAAATGTCTGCAAGAAAACAACCAAGCTTAGAGAGCCTCAAGGACCCCTCATTTCAACCCTGAGCTACTAATATTAGTAGAAGAAGCACACCTTAACAATTTGTTCCAATTTCTCTTCTTCCAGGGCTTTGGTTCAAATTCTTTTATTGCTTCCTTATTGGGAGCTTCTCTTTTATCCAAATTTAATTCAAATCAGGTTCCCCCCAAAAAATCCTTGCGTGAGCGGCTGATGGTCCCTGTCACACGTGCGTAGTCAGTGTCTGCATTTTCAAATCCCAGACAGCCTTCTTCAAGTGATGCTGGCCTGGTTGAGATTTATAGCACCTGCATTTAATTATGTGCCTTGTTCTTTTGACTTAGCTTTTAATTTTCTGTACTTTCCAAAGAGATCATTTGAACAATTTCATTTTTGCGTACCTTTGCACATGTCTGTGTATATTACTTTTTATTTTATTCTATTTAAGTTTATCAGGTCTCATCAATTGCGATCATTCATTCACAATATTTGAAAACTGGTGCATATAGCCAACTCATTTAAAATCAAAAGATGCTCTTCGGTTCATATTAAATGAGAAAGAGATTTGAGAGATGAACTCATTAAATAACCTTGGAACTCTTTCTGAAAAATGCTCCATCCAGGCAAATTGCTAGAAACTGGCCATAAAAATAATAGTTAGCTTTAATACTACATTATAAAACTTGGAAGTGGAAACTGGATTTTACTGAGATTGTAATCAGAGTAATACATGTTATTATCTCTTGAGGACCATTTGGGTTGATAGTTCTGAGGGAAACCAGAAAACCTCAAACTTTATTTATTCTATTCTACAATATTTGTAATCTGACATAATCAAACAAAAGTGTGCTTAGTAATTACTCCTGCTTATTGTTGATAGTTCCCAACACTTACAAACCAAGATTTTTTTCTTGATAGCTATTCTTGCAAATTAATAGAAAATTAAAATATATATATTTCTTTCTGCAGCATCCATAACAAACCATGATGATATCTACATGATTTATTTATTGATTGATTGATTATGGCCACAAACTCAAAAAATGCCATATCATAAACATTAGAAGTACCTCAACAAAGAAAACAGAACAAAGAAAACACACATGTAAACTGATACATCTTAATGACTCACAAAATGCCCTAGCCCAGTCCCAGAGAACACCTTTAGGTGCAGGAAAAGGTGTTATATTTGGATGCTTTCTGCAGAATCATTTTTATTTATTTTATTTTAGTTTTATTTATTTATTTTGTCAAAACATATACAAGATAGCAGGTATGGTATAAACATAAACAAAAGAAAAGTAGGTACAGGTAAATTTGGACAACAGGACAGTAAGACAGGGATGGTAGGCACAATGGTGTGCTTATGCACGCTTTCTTTTTTATATACATGACTTACAGTAGAATTACAAAAATGGTAGACTTATGGGGAAGTCTGAGGGGAGGGAGACAAGTGGTGGGCAGTCAATAATCTGTCACGTCTGTCATATGTGAAGGTGAACCTTAGATTTTAATATTTTTTTCTGAGGTTGGGGAAAAATTAGGACACCCAACCCCTAGCCAGGCTTATCAAAGTTTGAAACACTATTTAGGGGCTTACAGTATGCATGTGTGTTTCTGTCAGTATGTGAGAATTCATGAATTGGGATAGACATGGTAACAGGTCAGCCAATGGGGACTGTTTGGTGACCCAGCTGGCTCGGAGCCTGGGCATGGTTAGGTTCACTGGTGTGTGTGTGTGTGTGTGTGTGTGTGTGTGTGTGTGTGTGTGTGTGTGTGTGTGTGTGTGTGTACACACAGATGTATATATATATCTGATGAGAACTAAGTAGCTCGAAATAGATCTATAATAGTCTCCCTTTATTTTCATTTATCAGCAAAAAATGCTACACACACATATATATACAGTATATACAGTATATACAGTATATACAGTGTGTGTGTGTGTGTGTGTGTGTGTGTGTGTATATGTGTGTGTGTGTGTATATATATATATATATATATATATATATATATATATATATATATATATATATATATATATATATATATATATATATATATATATATATATATATATATAGCAATAGCAATAGCAATAGCAATAGCAATAGCACTTAGACTTATATACCGCTTCATAGTGCTTTACAGCCCTCTCTAAGCGGTTTACAGAGTTCAGCATATTGCCCCCAACAATCTGGGTCCTCATTTTACCCATCTTGGAAGGATGGGTCAACCTTGAGCCTGCTGAGATTTGAACAGCTGAACTGCTGAACTAGCAATCAGCTGAAGGTTGCAGTGCTACTTTTAACCACTGCACCACCTCAGCTCCTTCGTGTACACACACACACACACACACACACACACAGATATATATATGTGTGTGTGTGTGTGTGTGTGTGTGTGTGTGTGTGTGTGTGTGTGTGTGTGTGTGTGCCTCTGTATTATATATTGCTTCTATGAATATTACTTCTCATCCAAGAAGCTTCTTCAGCCCTGACAGGATAGTGGGGAATGGAAGGATTTATACTTCTTGCAGACAGCTGGTCATTTGCATCCTTTTAGAGGATGAGAAATGAAATGTCTTCAAAGAAAAAAACAAGGAAGTCCAGTTGCCTCCTGGGAAAAAAGCACCTTTGGGACTACTAGTCCCAAAGTGCCACAGGTGGACTAGTCCCTAAGCCCAATAAGCTCCAAGCATTCCTCCTCCTTCTCTTGCAGTGGATCTTGCAAAATTTCATGAGTGCAGCTTTCCTGTGTGCTCTGCTACCCTATAACCAAGATCTGTGTTACTTCCTGCAGGCGGCAAATCCAATCAAGTTCTCCTCGGTCATCAAAAGGCTGCTTGTCCACCTGATTGGCTCGAATTGCTCCCATTACTCAGCCGTGCTTACCGTGTTTCAGTGAGGAAACAGTTTCCCCTCATAACAAGCATAACTCAAGGCTGTCAAGAAAACTATCGATTAGTTTTTAGATAAACTGGCTGGCACATCACCATAATCTTTGTATCAGTGCCCGAGGATACAAAACTGCTGCAACCCTGGTACAAATGCCTTCAACGGAGGTAGAGGGAGAAGATGCAGGATCGAGCCCCGTCACCCCCAGTCTAAAGCAGCCCCTCCCCTGCCCAGAATGGATAGAATGAACAGCTATGGGTAAATCATGCATGTACAGCGGCAGACCTAAGATTACAGAACTGTAACAATTAGGTTAAAGTGGTCGTATAGCCCATTTTACATCACCTACGATTTGAAAGCCTCCTTTAATTAAAAGGGTACCCAATCAAATTCCAATTAAAAGGAAAGCGAAAGAAGAAGGGATAGCAGAGAGGGGTCTTATACCAGTAGTCCTCAACGTCCGGCCACAATTGAGCCCAGAATCTTTTGTTGCGAAGTGAAACATTTGTTGAATGACTCATTTTATGACCTTTCTTGCCACCGTTATTAAGTGAATCACTGCAGTTGTTAAGTTAATCACATGGTCGTTAAGTGAATCTGGCTTCCCCATTGACTTTGCTTGTCAGAAGCTCTCAAACGTTGATCACATAACTCCAGGACACTGCAACTGTCATAAATATGAGTTAGTTGCCGAGCATCTTGAATTTTGATCACGTGACCAAGTGGGTGCCGGAACGGTCGTAAGTATGAAAAACAATCACAAGTAACTAGTTTCAGGGCCGCTGTAATTTTGAATGATCACTAAACAAACTGTTGTAAGTGGAGGACTACCTATCAACTATGGATCAGCTATGGGACATTGCAAATGTACAAATTTTCTATTGTTATCATCCTGCCCACCATGATGTTAGCACCATCACCTGAAAAAGATATAATTAACCCCTAACAAAAGGTAAGGTCTCTCTCAAAGTCAACCTTGGAACCTCCATGTGGTCATCTTGGCATTAACATAGAAGTAATTTGCCACTGTCTTCTTTTAAGTTCATACCAGAATAACAGAATAACAGAGCTGGAAGGGACATTGGAGGACTTGTAGACCAACTGCTCAAGCAGGAACCCCTATACCATTTCAGACAAATCATTGTCCAGTCTCTTCTTCAAAACCTCCAGTGTTGGAGCACCTACAACTTCTGGAGGTGAGTCGTTCCACTGATTAACTGTTCTCACTATCAGGAAATTTCTTAGTTCTAGGTTACTTCTCTCCTTGATTAGTTTCCATCCATTGCTTCTTGTCTTGCCTTGAAGTGCTTTGGAGAACAGGTTGACCCCCTCTTCTTTGGGGCAGCCCCTGAGATATTGGAACGTTGCTATCGTGTCCTCCCCTAGTTCTTCTTTTCAGAAAATTAGACATACCCAGTTTCCCTCAACCGTTCTTCATATGTTTTAGCTTCCAGTTCCCTAATCATCTTTGTTGTTCTTCTCTATGCTCTTTCTAGAGTCTCAACTTCTTTTTTACATTGTGGCGACCAAAACTGGATACCCTGGTTGTTGATGTGAAATTTTTTGCATTTAATTTAATCATACGCTGATTAAGGCCTGTACATGTTATCTTTCATTACCACAACCTTCCGGGTTCTCCATTATATAATGAAATTTAAAGACAAAATTTTGGGAGGAAACTTTCTCCTCTGGAGCTTTGCAGGCAGTTGTAAATGCTGCATGTGAATGAAAGGATGTGTGTCCAAAAGAACTCAAGAGTATCAATGTTGTGAAGTCCACGACTATAAAATAAGCTAAAGCCCCAGCATCTACAAGATTAAAAAACAAGCAAACAGATCTTTTTCATAAGGGAAGAAGAAAAAAATTGGAAATTGGAGAGCAGATTTTGATAGACTCCTACTAAAAAGTTACCTTAGTCACTGATGGTATCTCCATCCTTGAAAGAACTTCTAAGATGCTAACTTGGTCTTTCAGGAAGCATTCAAACACATTAAAGCCCAATGCAAATCTCCATCCAGTTAAGCAATTTCCCAGCTCACAGTACTAAGCCAAAAAAGCTAATACAATCCTTGGTTGTATAAACAGAGGCATACAATCAAAATCACATGAAGTATTAGTGCCACTTTATAAAGCCTTAGTAAGGCCACACCTGGAATACTGCATCCAGTTTTGGTCACCACATTACAAAAAAGATGTTGAGACTTTGGAAAAAGTGCAAAGAGGAGCAACTAAGATGGTTAAGGGCCTGGAAACAAAAATATATGAAGAACGGTTGCAGGAAATTGGGTGTGGCCAGTCTAGAGAAAAGAAGACTAGGGGTGACATGATAGTAGTATTCCAGTATTTGAAGGGTTGCCACAAAGAAGAACGGGTTTTCCAGAGGGCAGGATAAGAAGAAATGGATGGAAAGTAATCAAGAAGAGAAGCAACCTGGAATTAAGGAGAAACTTGAGGGTGCTTCATCACTGGAGGTTTTTAAGAAAGAGACTGGACAGCCACCTGTCTGAAATGGTATAGGGCAGTGATGGCGAACCTTTTTTGGTTTGCGTGCCAAAAGGGGGGGGAATGCATGGGATCACGTGTGTGCGTGCCCACACTCATAATTCCATGCACCCCCACACATGACCCTCCTGCTCCCAGCATGCAATGGCACGCCCATTTTTCGCTCTCCCCAGGCTCCAGAGCCTTTCTAGGAGCCTGGGGAGGGCGAAAACGGCCTTCCCTACCCCCTCTGGAGGCTGGAAACAGCCTGTTTCCCAACTCCCAGTGGGACCAGAAGGCCCGAAAATCAGCTGGCTGGTGCACACATGCACGCCGGACCTGAGCTCGCGTGCCCACCAATATGGCTCCGCGTGCCACTTGTGGCACCCGTGCCATACGCCATCACAGGTATAGGGCCTCCTGCTTGCGCAGGGGGTTTGACTAGAAGACCTCCAAGGTCCCTTCCAGCTCTATTCTGATTGATTTGAAACCTCTAGCTTGTTTACCTTATTCATCCACAAACTTCCTCTAGAAGCCATTTCAAGGTTTCCAGAACTATGTGAGACTAACAGTTAAAAAACAGAGAGCATGGTTGTGAGCTTTTTTTTATGTCCATCTCTATGTTGCTTTTCCAGCAAGCATAGCAGTTGATATTATATGCAGATTCTATTGTCAGTCTTGTCTATTGTCAATTTGAGCCTTGAGAAAGACATCCTGGAATGTGAAGTCAAATGGGCCTTAGGAAATCTGAGCAACAACAAAGCTTGTGGAGGTGACATTATTCCAGTTGAGCTATTCAAAATCTTAAAAGACGATGTGGTAAAAGTGCTACACTCAATATGCCAGCAAATTTGGAAAACTCAACAGTGGCCACGGGATTGGAAAAGGTCAGTTTACATTCCAATACCAAAGAAGGGCAATGCCAAAGAATGTTCAAACTATCACACCATTGCACTCATTTCACATGCTAGTAAAGTTATGCTCAAAATCCTTCAAGCTAGGCTCCAGCAGTATGTGGATCGAGAACTGCAAGAAGTGCAGTCAGGATTTTGAAGAGGCAGAGGAACTAGAGATCAAATTGCCAACATATGCTGGATCATGGAGAAAGCTAGGGAGTTTCAGAAAAACATCTACTTCTGCTTCATTGACGATGCTAAAGCCTTTGATTGTGTGGATCACAACAAATTGTGGCAAGTTCTTAAAGAGATGGGAGTACCAGACCATCTTATTTGTCTCTTGAGAAACCTATATGCAGGTCAAGAAGCAACAGTGAGAACTGGACACGGAACCACTGATTGGTTCAAAATTGGGAAAGGAGTTCGGCAAGGCTGTATACTGTCGCCCTGCCTATTTAAATTATATGCACAGCACATCATGAGAAAGTCGGGGCTAGATGAATCACAAGTTGGAATTAAGATTGCCGGAAGAAATATCAACAACCTCAGATATGCAGATGATACCACTCTAATGGCAGAAAGTGAAGAGGAACTAAAGAGCCTCTTGATGCGGGTGAAAAAGGAGAGTGTATAAGTTGGCTTGGAACTCAACATTAAGAAAACTAAGATCATGGCATCTGGCCCTCTCAATCCCTGGCAAATAGATGGGAAGAAATGGAGATAGTGACAGATTTTATTTTCCTGGGCTCCAAGATCACCGCAGATGGGGACTGCAGCCAAGAAATTAAAAGATGCTTGCTCCTGGGGAGGAAAGCTATGGCAAATCTAGACAGCATACTAAAAAGCAGAGACATCACCCTGCCAACAAAAGTGCGTATAGTCAAGGCTATGGTTTTCCCAGTTGCAATGTATGGCTGTGAAAGTTGGACCATAAGGAAGGCTGAGCGCCAAAGAATTGAGGCCTTTGAACTATGGTGCTGGAGAAGACTCCTGCGAGTCCCTTGAACTGCAAGGCGATCAAACCGGTCAGTCCTAGAGGAGACCCTGACTGCTCTTTAGAAGGCCAGATCCTGAAGATGAAACTCAAATACTTTGGCCACCTAATGAGAAGGAAGGACTCACTGGAGAAGAGCCTAAGGCTGGGAAAGACTGAGGACAAAAGAAGAAGGGGACGACAGAGAATGAGGTGGCTGGATGGAGTCACTGAAGCAGTCGGTGTCAGCTTAAATGGACACCGGGGATGGTGGAGGACAGGAAGGCATGGAGGAACGTTGTCCATGGGGTTGTGATGGGTCGGACACGACTTTGCAACTAACAACAAATTGTCAGTCAGTCAGTCTGTCTGTCTGTCTGTCTGTGGACAGGAGCCCAGGATTTTTAATCATTGTGTTGCAGACGTTTTTTGGTAAATCAATGTTAATCTGTCTTCCATGGTCTTCTGAACCCTGTTCTTCTACTACAGCATGTAATTGTTGTAACAAAGAACAGGCTCCTCTACTTAAAACTTCTGATCACAACTTAATGGGAAACATGTGCTTTCTTCAAGTCATAAAAGGATCAAATGTTAGAAAATAACCACTCTGCTGAAAGTCTTGGAGAGAACTCCTGCCGGATAGATGGTCAGAGCTAGTTAGGGCCAGTTAGAGAAAGGTGCTTCCTCCATTTAACAATGCATAATCCAAATGCCCACATCAACTTCTCCTTGCTTCCACCTTAAGAACTTGGATGACTGTGTGCAGCAGCGCCATCTGGTGACAACTGTCCTAATAACAAGCAGTCATTCTCCAAATAAGCTGAAAATGTTTACAAGCAAAAGGCAGCTAGCTGCATTTTAGAAGCGAGCAGGAACAGCCCCGATAATACTTTGCTCCTTGATGCAGTTATTCTTGCACTGGAGCATTAAAAACCACCAATACATAAGAGAAATGGGCAAGAAATGTAGCTTGGCTATTTTTACCATGATGCTAACTGTTCCATTTGTAATTCTTTCCATGGTGCCGCTTAGAAGGGGCAAGGAGGAATTGCCTCTCCCTGTGCTTCAGACTGCAAGTAATTTATTACTCCTTGAAAACACCAATCCTTTTGCAGACTGTTGCCTAAAGAAAATAGTAAACGCTATTATAATGCATGCGCTACATTTTAATATCTCCCAATCTTTGAGAGCCTTAGACTGCTATTATAAATGTTACCCAGCTTCTCTGCAACTTCAGGTTCCCCGAAAACTTCATAAGAGATGCTGGAAGATTAAAAGTATGTTTCGGATGTTCTCATGATCTCTTCTGGATTGGCAAGAATGCTGAAAAGCAATTGTTAAAGGAAAAGAAAAAAACCCACCAAAAATCATTTTAAGAATATTTTCACATAATGGCCTTGCTCCAGCTGATCGTCGGAGCATCTGGGTCGCCCGAACCGGTCCAAACCGGTAGAATCCCACCCTTGCCTTGCTTGCATTAAAAAAAAAGAAAAGAAAAGTGCAATTGCCTTTTGAAAAAGCGCCTTTGGGATAAGAGATCATGCTTCTCTTATTTAAGAGAGGCAGCAGATAGTTACTCCAACAGCAAAATGATTTCTTCCCCTCCCTGGCTTGGAAGGAAAGCAAGGCAAAATAGCTTTGCCAATAAGCCTAAGAAGATTTAGAGAGCAAGCTGATAAACCAATGAACGGAGCAATGCTGTATTTCAGGGGTGTCAAACTCGCAGCCCCCCCCCTCAGATGCCTCAGGAGCTGGTCACGCCCACCCTTTATTTTAGTGAAGGGGGGTAAAGTCGCAATACGTCACGTGATGACAACGTGGTGACACGAGTTTGACACCCCTGCTGTATATGGACATGAAGGAAATCTGAAGGAGAACCCCACCACTACTTAGTTGGCAAGGTGTGAGTTGAGGTCAGTGAGTAGGGCCATTTTTCCTTCCCTGTCCCCCATTCCAGTGGAAGAGGTTCTATCTCGTCAACCTTCCTAACAGTGAGGACAATTAAGCAGTGGAACAGCTTGCCTTCAGAGATCATGGGCGCTCCATCACTGGAGGTTTTTAAGAAGAGATTAGACAGTCACTTGCCTGAAATGGTATAGGTCAGTGATGGCGAACCTTTTTTGGTTCGCGTGCCAAAAAGGGGGGGTGCACGTGCTAGCGCACGCACGCATACCCACACCCATTCCCTCCCCCCATGCATGCGCACAACACCCACCCATGCTGCCCCCTGCGCATGCGCACACACCCACACCCCGCGCAAAGGCCTTACCGGAGCCTGGGACGGTAAAAAACGACGAAACGGGCAAACAGGAAGTTCGGAAAAATGCACTTCCGGTTTGTCCGTTTCATCGTTTTTTGCATTCCGGGGCTTCAGGGAGCTTCCCTGAACCCTCCGGAGTGCAAAAAACAGCTCACCGGCAAACCGGAAGTGCGTTTTTCCGCACTTCCGGTTTGCCGGTGGGCAACTTTCGCGTGCCCTCCGCTATGGCTCCGCGTGCCATCTGTGGCACGCGTGCCATAGGTTCGCCACCACGGGTATAGGTTCTCCTGCTTGAGCAGGGGGCTGGACTAGAAGACCTTCAAGGTCCCTTCAACCTCTATTCTATTCTATTCTATTCTATTCTATTCTATTCTATTCTATTCTATTCTATTCTATTCTATTCTACTCTACTCTACTCTACTCTACTCTACTCTACTCTACTACTCTACTCTACTCTACTCTACTCTACTCTACTCTACTCTACTCTACTCTACTCTACTCTACTCTACTCTACTCTACTCTATACTCTACTCTTTACATAGGCCTAGATCCCACTGGAAACGTATCGAGAGTGAGAATTCTATGCATCATTGATTCCAACTGGCATATTTTTTAAAAAAACCCAGTCATTAGATGACCCAAAGGTGCTTTTTCAAGAGGTAACTGGACTTTCTGGACCAGAAAGTCCAGTTGCCTCTTGAAAAAACACCTTTGGGACAACCATGACCTGGATAACCGAGAATCTCCATAGACAATCATTAGATGAAATAATCCGCATTATTGGACTTTCTACTTTCTAAAATGGGAGTTGTCTAGTCTCAGCTTTTTTTTCCCCAGAAAACATAGAGTTGCTCTTTTAAAATCAGTGCAAGTATTTATTGATTCTCATTCTATTAGGTTTCAGGTGGGCAGTAAAGTTTCAGGTGGACTGTTACTGAGCTTTCAGTGGTTTTTAACGCAGCATTCTGATTTTATTGAATCGAGTGCTCTTGTTCCACTGCTCATTCTTCTTTTTATAGTATGTTAGATTTATTTTGCTGTTTTATTTGAAATTATATATTGCCTCAAGTGCCCAGTAAACAGAGAGATGATCCATAAATACGCCAAATAAATAAATACTTGCTGATATGTTTGAGAGACAACAAATACCAAGAAGATGATTAGGAACATATTTTATCTGTGCCATAAGCATTTTTTTAAATTGTGTGGTCTGGTATAAAGTATATATTGTGTAATTTGTGAGTTTTTTTACTACATTCTTATTCTTTGAGTGGAAGTTATGCTTGCTAAATGTGGTGTTTTGCATAAATCTCTAAATTTGCCGACATCTATTCTCTTGTTCTAAAAACAATGAAGAGTGGGAATAATCTTTTAAAACATGTTTGTGTTGGTGTGTCTTGATTTCTATGACACCGGCCCTCATTTCTAAAATCGTTGGTGGTCACTCAATGATGTCATGAAAAGATGGTTTTCAAAATCTGCTAGTCATCCACCTTCTTCACTTTTCCTTTCCAAATTTATTGGACTAAACTCCCATCCTCTCTGGCTAGCAGGGTCAGTGATATATTTTTTTTAATTGTTCAATCATGTCTGATTCTTAGAGACTATCTGGAAAGACGCCCTGAAGTTTTCTTAACAAGTTTTTTCAGAAGTTTGCCATTGCTTCTTTCCTAAAGTTGAGAGAAAGTGACCAGCCCAAGGTCACCAAACTGGCTTTATGCCTAAGGCAAGACTAGAACTCACGATCCCCTGGTTTCTAGTCTGATGCGTTAACCACTGTACTTGCTCTGGTCAGTGATAGCAACAGCAATAACTATAACAGTAATGATTGGTTACAAAAGTTCATTGCTCAAAAATGCAACACATTTAACATTTCTTCCTCAAGGGCAACTGTAAATATCAATACGTGCATAATAGCCCTTCATTTTATTCACTGATGTACTATTTTACGAATGCTACCAATAATATTTTTGAATGATGTTCTTGTTTTTGCATTATTACAATTGCCCTTCGGGGAAGACATTTTGACAATACTTTCAGTGCAATAAATTTTCAGCACCAACCTGAAATTCATTAAGAACGAAGGCACAAATAAGCAACGTAACTGTCAGATATTAATGAGTGCCACCCTTACTGGACCATGGCTTATAAACATTTTGGGGGGTCATAAACATCATAAAAGAAAAAGTGCTTAGGGCAAAAGTAAATATGAACCTTGGGGAATCCACATGGCATCACAGAGGCTCCTTAAATTTGATCTTGTGATATGGTCACGGCAGTTAAAAGAAGCTATAATAACGTAAGTACCAGAAGCTGGGAAAAGAGAATAGAGAAGGCTCTTGCCCCTGGTAGCTTCTGAATGACATCTGGATGGCTGCTGGAAGAGCCGAGGTGGCGCAGTGGTTAGAGTGCAGTACTGCAGGCTACTTCTGCTGACTGCTGGCTTCCTGCAATTTGGCAGATCGAATCTCACCAGGCTCAAGGTTGACTCAGCCTTCCATCCTTCCGAGTTGGGTAAAATGAGGACCCAGATTGTTGGGGGCAATATACCGACTCTGTAAACTGCTTAGAGAGGGCTGTAAAAGCACTATGAAGCGGTATATAAGTCTAAGTGCTATTGCTAGTGCTGTTGGAATAGAACTTGAGAATTTGGGTTCTGTCTGATGATATTGGACTATTATTCATTTCACTTTCATATATTATTTTTAATGTTTATGTTAAATATTTGAATGTCACTTTCTTTAAAAAGTCAAAGCAACTGGCAGGAACAAACTAGCCCAACAAGATAAGAAGGGTCATGGATTTAAATAAAGAATTAGGCCTGGTTGAGCAGCAACAGACCTTTTCTGGAAAGTTGAGTCATGGCAACTAGACTTCTTTCCTTTTCCTGTTGTTTAGAAATGTTCCTCTGTTTATCTAAAACAGGTTCTTCGGTCTGAGACAGTTGGTTGGGGAACCCCATATATGTCCTCCAGGCAGGGGTGGGTATCAAAAATTTTAGCAAGGGGTTCTCTGCCTGGTTGCTGGGTGGGTGTGGACATGGTGGGCATGGCCTAGTCAGCCTCCTGCATCACAGCGGTCTCCGGAGGCTTTCCTCCGGAGGAAAACGGCCTCCCCAGGCTCCAGAGGCCCTCTGGAGGCCGGAAACAGGCCAGTTTCTGGCCTTCCCAAACTTCCAGTAGGCCTGTTTTTCACCCTCCCCGAGCCTCCGCATGCGCCTTGCACATACCTGCATCCAAAACTGGCCGCTTGGGGACTCCTGGAAGCGGTGGGCAGGGCGGGGCCTGCCAGGAATGGGATTTGGGGGTTCTCCAAACTTAAAGTGACCAGATTTTAACTTTGGTAAAGCGGGACACCATTGACGGGGGGGATGATCCACGCCTCCCCTTTCCGCGCCAGGACAAAAGACTTCGGGAAGGACTTTCATTACTTCCCGGATTTCGCTCCGAAACCTCAAGCTCTTCTCCCTTCCTTCACTTAGCAGCCACACCGCCCCGCTCCACACTTAAAGACCCTTACCGCTGCCATGGCCTCGCATGCTCAGCCCAGCTTGACGGCAACAGCCAGGAATGCGCTTCCGGAGGCATAGAGGGAGCAGTGGCTTTGGCAGGTCTGGCCAAGGAAGGGCCAGGAAGGATTTTTCCCGCGCCGCCAGCCAGCTTGTCCTCCGGGCCAGACGCAGCAGAGGCGAGCCCCGGCCATGGCAGCGGTAAGGATTGCGATGAAGGGGGGTGTTTGGGGGGTTGCAAAAGCTGCAGCCTCTGCTGTGTCTGGCCCGGAGGACAAGCTGGCTGGCGGCGCGGGAAAAATCCTTCCTGGCCCTTGCCAGCCGGGCCTGGTCTTCTCTCCGGGGTGGCCTCCGGCGGGTGCCCCACACCTCTGCTCCTTCCCCCCGTGTGGCAGACCCGGGAAAGGACACGGCCAGACCTGCCAAAGCCGCTGCTCCCTCTACGCCTCCGGAAGCCCATTTCTGGCTGTTGCCGTCAAGCGGGGCTGAGCGTGGGAGGCGCTGAACTGGGCCCTCGGGAATGTCGGAGCCCGGTGGGGGGGTTTCCCTGCCCGGCCCGGAGCTGGCGAGATCTTAGCATGCGGGCGCAGCTGTTTCCCTCAAGATCCGCTCGAGGGAAGCGAGGCGCTTTGTGCAAATTCAAAAAGCGGGACTTTTTGGAAACGCCGCGGGACGCGGGACAATTTGTTTAAAATTGGGTTTGTCCCGCCAAAAGCAGGACGTCTGGTCACCTTATCCAAACTGCACAAAATCTTAGCTAGAGGTTTTCCCGAACCCCTGCGAACCCCCAGCAGCCCACCCCTGCCTCCAGGATGGTTTCATTTCTCACCTAACCTGAATAGGTAGAGATTTGTTGGGATGCAAATGTTCTAACTCCTAAATCCTTCCCTCTAGGTGGGTCATTAAGTGGGGCTTCCCTGGTGAATCTGTGGTCTTAATTTTCCTGGGAACTAATGAAAGAGCAGCATAAAAAGAGAGGGTGTGTGTGTCCCAATGGTGCTTTTTCAAGAGGCAACTGGACTTTCTTTGCTTTTCTTTGAAGCCATTTCGCTTCTCATCCAAGGAGCTTCTTGAATGAGAAGAGAAAGGTCCTCAAGGAAAAACAAAGAAAGTCCAGTTAACCAGTTAACCAATGTAGTAAGATTGCAAAACTGGATTTAGTTACATAAAGATATAGCTGTTAAATTGAAATGCCGTTTTTTTTTTCTTTTGTGTATTAGTGTTTGTATTTTTTTTTCTCCTTCTTTTCCCTTTTCCCCCTTTTCTTAATGTTTTCTTTTTTCTTTTTTCTTTGATGTTGTGTGTTATTATGTATGTTCTTTTCAAAGTTTAAAAACCAAATAAAGATTTATTTATTTTTTTTTAAAGAAAAAGCACCATTGGGACAACCATGACCTGGATGACTGAGAATCTCCATAGACATTTAAAAAAATAAGGGGGAATAGGTTGTGTCTGAGGTCCACCTCTATTGACGGAAGGATTTTCCATTTTGGCATAAATGGATTCCTTCACTCCTCTCTCAAACCATCCATCTTCCCTGTCCAAAGTGTGAAACCAATTTGCTCAGACTGACGAAGCTACTTGGATAAGCAGCAAAACGTTTCAAATCAACAAGGAAAGAAAAGAAGTCCAGTTGCCATGATTCGACATCCAGTCAACTCTACCTGGAAGACTGAAAATCTTCATCCACATATCAATAGACCATCTTTCTTGTCAGGTGGATTCTTACACTTGCACCCATCAGGAGATTTTGCTTGGACCACTGATGTACAAGTATGCATTAGACGACACTGACCTTTTTGAAGTGTTATCGATCTTTTTTTTCTTCCAGCTAATAATAATTCAATCGGAAACAATGAGACTGTGTGAATAGCATCATTGCATAATATAGTCCCTAACAGGGGTGGGTTCTGACTTTACCTCACTGTCGGTTTGCTTCCTCACGCGCTGCGTGGGCTCGTGTGCGTTGCATGTCGTGCAAGTGCAAGGGCACATGCGCAGTACTAAAAACCCTACTTCTGCGTGTGTGCAGAAGCGAAAAACAAGATGGCGCCGCCGAGAGAGCCGGTTCAGGGGCATGGCCAGCCAGCCATTGCTGCCCGTTCGGCTAGCGGGGGGAAATTCCCACTACCGGTTCTATAGAACCGGTCTGAACTGGCAGGAACCCACCTCTGGTCCCTAACTATAGTTGGGTGGAGTCTTTTGGTTGCTTTGCTGTTCCTGCACAATAAGAATTTATTTCTCATTAGCATAATTAACTACTCAATGAGCACTGATGATGTTTCCTAGTTGAGTACTGAAATGTCTGCAAGAAAACAACCAAGCTCAGAGAAGACCCAGGACTCCACAGTTCAAACCTCAGCTACAAATATTCTCTTCTATTGATAACAACTCAGTCTTAGGCACGCCTATCCTGTGCTGCTTGCACCAAAGTACATATGTGCAGGTTGCAGTCTGAATCATTCCAAGGTCACAAGCAAATCCCATAAAACTCATCAAGGAGAGAACCAACCTAGAAATTAGGAGAAGTTTCCTGACAACTAGAACAATTAATCAGTGGAACGGATTGCCTTCAGATGTTGTGAATGCTCCAACACTGGAAGTTTTTAAGAAGAGATTGGACAACCACTTGTCTGAAATGGTATATGGCCGTGATGGCGAATCTATGGCCCGCATGCCACAGGTAGCACGCAGAGCCTTCTCTGCAGGCACGCGAGCCATCGTCCAGCTCAGCTCCACCGCGCATGCGTGCGTGCCTCCCGACAGGCAGCTGATTTTTGGGTATCTGCGCGGAGGGCGGGGCTCATCCCCAGGCTCCAGAAGCTTTCCTTGTACCTCCAGGAAGGCAAAAACAGCCTCCCCCGGGCTCCGGAGGCCCTCTGGGGGGGGATGAGGGAGTGCAGGAGGGTCGCGCGTGGGGTGCAGATGAGGTTCACACGCGCATGCGCTGGGGGAGAGTGGGGGGTCATGTGCACATTCACAGGGGGTGGGGCATACAGGGAGTATTGCGTGCACATTGCATTATGGGTGCCGGCACGCGCTACAGCGAGCACGCACTCTTTCGGCACACGATGAGAAAAAGGTTAGCCATCACTGGTATATGGTCTGCTGATTGAGAAGGGGGTTGGAATAGAAGACTTCCAACATTCCTTCCAAATATTTTATTTTGTTATTCTGTTAAATTACCTATTTCATTGAAATGCATACTAAACTTACGATGATTTCTGAAACAAATGTCCAAAACATTTCACTGAACTGAATTTAAAAGCTTCCCTCCTACAATACAAGTAACCAAATAACATAGAGGAGTCCCCAAGTAGAGATGTATCGGTGGAACCTCCGTAAGTCTTATCTGCTGATGGGGTGTATGGGGTGCTCAGGGAGGGGTAACACCTCTGGTGTAGGGGCATGTCGTGTCCTTTTATGGCAGCTCATTCTAGGGCAGCTTTTAGGTCAGCTCGTTCACCTTTGGTCCCCACCTGTCACTCAGCTCTCACCTGTGGCTCCTCGCAGCTGTAGTATGCGCAGCGGCCACACCAGGGGTGGGTTCCTACCGGTGCGGTCCAGTGCGGAGCTCCGGTAGGGACCCGCCGATACCCCAATATGCGCGCGACTGCTCCGGTACCGTCTCCACCGGGCAGTCGCGCGTGTCACCATCTCTTTTTCGTGAATTTTTGGGCGATTTTGCTTCTGCGCATGCGCGGAAGCAAAATCGCGCCAAAATCTCACGAGGGGACGCGCGCGTGCGTGAGATTTCAGTGAGATTTTGCTTCTGCACATGCGCGGAAGTAAAATCACACCAAAATCTCACGCTTGCGCGCGTCCCCTCGCAAGATTTCGGTGCGATTTTGCTTCCGCGCATGTGCAGAAGCAAAATCGCACGAGGGGGTGCGCGCGCATAGCGTGCGCGTGCGCGCACAAACCATGAAGGACCGCGGAGCAGCGCACCGGGCTGGGTAAGTGAGCATCTCACTTCTGGGCCACACCCCAAGCAACAGCTTCGACAGGCTGGCCAAACCAGGTTGAGAGTAGCCGTTGAGTCATCGACCTTCGGTGAGATAGGGACTTGTCTATCCCGAGCATGTGAAGACAGATTCCGGTGGACTGAGCGGATGAAACCTACTAGAATAGGACAACAGTCATGAAGGCGGTCTCTGCAAGCGATGTGGTTCATTAAGAGCACGGTAAGACACGAAAGACACCCTAGTCAACCACTGCGCCCAGCCCATCTCCAACTGTCTCGACTCTTGTTCTGCTATTTGGAGCAAGATGGAATCTGGGAAGAGAGAGTGAGGCTGACTATGCGCACCTCTCCCTCACTTTAATCCCATTCACGCGCAAGTCTTGACATCCCCCCCAAGACCTGTGAAAAGTTCTGTGGCGATGGGCGAGCGACAAAGCAGCAGGTGTGGATACACTGGGAGCTGTAGCTGCGGACCTGCACACAGGCGACTCAGGTCTATGATAGATGTTAAGGTCCTCTTCGAATACGATGGACGAACATCATCATCATCTGCTGATTGACACTCACTATATTTACTTGGAAGATATGTGGTCCTGCTTTTCTCCAGACTATAAAACAAAAAAGAAATAGTCTGTGTTGTATATAACACAAGATCAAAACCCCTTAATACATTTTTTAAATGTATACATTGCTTACACTTTCTTAAAGTGTTGATAAAAACACTACCATGATGGCCACTCTCACATTCCCCCTCCGCAGCCTGATGGACCCCAGGCTCAATTTAGCTACTTCGGGTAAAATCAATCTCATGCTACAGCTCGGCTTAATTCCAAGTACTTCAGCATAACCTGATTACAGATTGAATTGCCTATGAAAAGAAACGGAATGAATGTCCTAGTATTTTGGATTAACATTTCATAGCAAACAAATATTTCGAGGGGGAAGGCTGTTGCAAAATTGCTTGGACAATGGGTTTGTTTTGAGGCAATCAACGCTGAAACAATTATGATCTTTCCCCCATTCTTTTCTAATGGATCGCTTTTTAAAAGCCCAAATCTGTGTCCTGATTGCAAGAGCGAGCGTGAAGCTTTCTCTCAGATTTGCACAGCTGTGTCATGAGTACATGTATCAAGGTTGGCTCACAATACCCATGCTGGCAATTTCACTCTAGGGACAGTGGCATGATGGATGAGATCTTGCCTGCCCCATCTGTCTGCCTCCTTTATACAGCTGTGAGCCAGGGAACCTTTTCTCCAACGTTTCTGTCTCTCCAGGAAACAAGGATAGGCCTCTCCTCGCACTAAACTGGGTGCAAAGAGATGTGGTCAAAGAGGGAGCCCTTCACACAATCAGAAGACAGGTTGGGAAACTTATTCCGATTGGGAAGGGAGGGTGGAATGGAAGTGAACCTTCCTAGCAAGACCCAGGTCACTTCTTTGTTCTTCCCAACTCCGTTCTTGATGGGTTGTCATTTCCCTTCGTCTTTAAGAGCTGGATGGCGAATCAGCAGCCAGCAGTCTACCTCTGCATCTCTGTGCTGCAGTGCTTCACCTGCTGGATTTCTGCTCCCATATAGCATGGGAGAAGTAATATTAAGGAGGTGGGGGCAAAGAGATGATAAGCAACCATCAGTAGTGGGGTTGCCCAAATGCAAACGGGAATAACATTTTGGGTAGCTTAAAGAAAACTCTCACACCTGACAGCACTCACTATATATCACTCAAGTAGCCAACTGTAAGCTTATTTCAGAGCATTCTCCCTCCCGTCTCTCCTTCCACTGCTCTATGCCTCTATCCATCAAGGCCCCTTTTGATAGAAGGAAATACTGGTTCCCCCAGCACATCATTAACATATTTCTAGGCACAAGAAATGACCTTAGCTAGTGGCTCACACCGTTTAGGAAAAGCTTTGAACAAAACTAATGGCATGTAAGCCTGGGGGTGGAGTCTTATACTTGTGGGATATACCTTTAGGTTCCAAATGATCTGCAAATAAGACAAGATCGCTGCCTTCTTTTTGTGCTGGTTAAATGTCCACAGTACTCTTGGTAATAAGTCGTCCAATACCTGAAGGGTTGCCACAAGGAAGAGGGGAACCAACTCAGGGGTGAAATGCTACCGGTTCAGCCCAGTTTGGGCGTACTGGTAGCGGTGGCAGTGTGAGGCTCCGCCCACCTGCCCGGATGCCGCCATTTTCTTTTTTAAATCCTCTGCACATGCGCAAAGCATTCTGCGCATGCACAGAGGGTGAAAAAGCGCATGCGTGAGCCGCGCGCGAAGCGTGCACTTCTGAATGGGTAGGAAAGATAAGTAGATTTCACTGCTGGGCCAACTTATTTACCAAAGCACCTGGAGAAAGAAAGAAACAATGGATGGAAATTAATCAAGGAGAGAAGCAACCTAGAACTAAGGAGAAATGTCCTAACAGTGAGAACAATCAACCAGTGGAACAAATTGCCTTCGGATTTTGTAGGTGCTCCAACACTGGAGGCTTTTAAGAAGAGACTAGACAGCCATTTGTCTGAAATGGTATAGGTCTCCCATGTGAGCAGGGGGTTGGACTAGATGACCTCCAAGATCCCTTCCAAGATCCCTTCTTACTGTTACAGCTAGTTAAACTGAACTAGATGACCAGTTTGGTCTGCCCTTTAGAACACCATATTCTATACCGTATGAACTTGTACAGCCTCCCCAGACTGATGGTCTTACTGAATCACAAGTTCCATTGTCTCCAGCTAGCAAGGTCAATGCCCTGATGGGTTGGAAATGATGGAAGTTATAATGCAACACACTTGATAGTTTGAAGAAGACCACTGTAGAACTACATATAATACAAAAATGTTGCTTCTGAAAGTCCTTCTTCCTAAAGAGAAAGAAAAAGAAAGAAAGAAAGAAAGAAAGAAAGAAAGAAAGAAAGAAAGAAAGAAAGAAAGAAAGAAAGAAAGAAAGAAAGAAAGAAAGAGGGAGGGAGGGAGAAAGGAAGGAAGGAAGGAAGGAAGGAAGGAAGGAAGGAAGGAAGGAAGGAAAGAAAGAAAGAAAGAAAGAAAGAAAGAAAGAAAGAAAGAAAGAAAGAAAGAAAGAAAGAAAGAAAGAAAGAAAGAAAGAAAGAAAGAAAGAAAGATTCTTGCCCTCATAAAAAAATCATATTCTCCCAAATTTTGGCAGGCTCCAGCGAATGTCCTTTCATAAACTTCTGCTCGTAAAATATTTCCTGCCTTCCCATCCCACAATGTCACTCTCCAAATCCCCAAATGAGAATATTTTTATGTGTGTGTTTATTCCAAGTACTTATCAACTGTTTTTCTGACAACAATCAAAGCACTGTGAAATAATGACAAAAATATAGCAAAGGAAATGACATAAAGCTATACAATTATCAACAGCTTAAAACAGGACATTAAAAAGTGATAAACAGCAAATCAGCAGCTACTAACTGCCTGCAGGATGTCTAGGTTTTTACTATTTATACCAACTTTTTTATAGTAATAGTAAAATGGAATGTAAATAAAAAGAAACAGGAAGCAGCAATCCCCATCAAAGTTTTATCCTCAATCATTGTTTGCACCACTATCCTCAATATGCTTTTCTTCACTACTATACTTATGGATCTGCAGCCTCTCCATAATTCTTCCCTTATTGTTAGAAAATTCCAAAGTGCTTATCCAACAAAGTAGGGAAAACCTGCAGAAAATGGCTGCTAGACGCCTTTTCAACATTTTGATCAGAAGTGGTTTAGGGAGCATCTGTATTGATGCTCCCTAAATCACTTCAGGGGGTGGGTGGGCAAAGTAAGATTTCAATATGTATATCAGCACTTTTATAACTGGGACTTATATGTGTGTATAAGTGTGGTCTATGAGTATGGTTTCTGGTCTCCTTTCTAGGTTCCTGTAGTGATGACAAACCTATGACATGTATGTCAAAGGTAACACACTACGACATTTTGAATGACACATCAGTATTCACTAACTCCAAATATTCTCAAAAGCACCTCTTGTTCTCGAGAATGAGACGTGCTCTCTCATGCTTTCTCCTGAACCTCTGAAAATCGCGTAAGGACAGGGCATTACTTTCGTGCAGTTTTCAGAGGCTGCAGAAGAGCATTGTCTGAAGCCACTTCAAGAGCAAAGGCCTCATGTGGCCAGGAGTAGCCTCGGATATGCCTCAGGGCCTGTCAACAGAAAGGCAACACAGCCTGAAAGTAAGTGGCATGCAGCAGATTCTGAGGAGCGCTGGGCTGTGAGGGCAGTCACATCGTTCCCAAGGCTCACATACCTTGGGGAATGGCACAAGGCAGCTTTTTTGAGTGGAAGTCGCAGCGATCGAGCTGAAGTCTGAACCTCAGGCCCAAACTCGGCACTGCCACCAAATGCCACTCTTCAGGATGGCCTAGATGGGGGGAAGGGGAAGAGTTAGAGAACTGTTTCTCTTTTGTTTGGAGGGGGTGACAGTACAATCAAATTAAGCACTTTCCCAATTTTTGACACACCAAAATCAAAAAGTCCACCATCAGTGCACTGTGTGTTTCTGTAGGTAAGTCTGCCTTGGGAAGCCTAAGGTGGGATGAAATCAGCAGTCATCAGCATTATGAAGGCTGATTTAGAGCTGCTGCAACTACACATAAGTATCACCGCATACCTCCACTGTGAAGGGAGGCTGATCGGTAAGTGGAGGTTGCAGATGGCTGCAAACTGGCCAACGTGCACACCTCCCAAATCTCAACTGCATGTTGTGCAGAGGTGCTCACACTGCATGCTGACTTCCTGTTCTGTACCTTGCTGTTTGAGTGCCACTAGCTAGAAGGTTACATTGCGGAAATATAAATGGAATACCTATGCAACTATCCCCAAACGAAAGATACATATGGTCCCTGACGGGCAGTGCCAGAGAAGTCTGCTCGACCATTGAACTATTTGCCTCTCCCTTTGGGATGTTCTGGGGATGTTTAGAATAGAATAGAATAGAATAGAATAGAATAGAATAGAATAGAATAGAATAGAATAGAATAGAATAGAATAGAATAGAATAGAATAACAGAGTAGGAAGGGACCTTGGAGGTCTTCTAGTCCAACCCCCTGCTTAGGCAGGAAACCCTAACAAACGAACCTTGTTTGTTTGTTTGTTTGTTTATAATGTTTATCTCCTCAATCCTTGGCCAGATCTGGCCCATTTTCAAATTCAGTCTTTTCTTTGCTAACTTTTCCTACTATACCAATTTTGGTTCCCATATTGCCCTGTTTTTGAGGAGTTATTGTATTGACAAGAGTCCTGAGATTCTTTCCATAATTTCTTTCCAACAGTCTGTTAAGTTGGAAGAACAAAAAGCTTCTCCTCAGTTTCTCTTTTCCAGTCTTGACATATGTGGAGCTGTTACATAGATTACATTTCTAACAATATACCTTTATTGGTGTGTTTTGCATATACATTTCCTATACGGCTACTATATTACATTAATGGGATGCAATGTACAACATCTAAGAGGGAGCAGCACCAGACCCATTCTCAAATGTGCAATGGCAAGTAGGGTTGTTGTCATTTAATATGTGAGGAAAACGCTATATTATTATGGTTGGTCACATAGTCAGCAGTTGTTTAAATTGGATTTGGCATTTTTATCAATTTATCGAGTTCTTCCCAAGGACCTGGGATAGGTTCATGTTGCTGTCGTTACTATCAGTTGCTGTTATGTTTAAGTCAGTAGTGGGTTCTAAAACCCTTTACTACCGGTTCACGTGCACACATGCTTCTGCGCATGTGCAGAAGCGTCCCGGGTGGGTGGGCGGAGCCTCCCGCCGCCAACGCTACTGGTTCTAAGAACCGGTCTGAACCGGGAGCAAACCACCGCTGGCTTAAGTATACAATTGCCAATATTAAATTTTAGCAGGGTTGGAGAGAGAGGGAGAGTGGGAGAATTGAGAGAGAAAGTTGAGAGAGAAAGTTGAGAGAGAAAGTTGTCAATCTGGCTAAAAGGCAACAATTTTGTGTATTCCTTGACCTTATCACTTGGATCATTATAATACTAATAACAGCAATAGCAATGAGGTTCCAGCTTCAGAAACAAGATGGTGGGACTACTGGCAGACAAAGGCACTGGTAGGCAGAGAGTGTGGGCAGTGATGACTCCATCTGGCATATGCTGGAATGAAAGAAGCAATTATGTATCCCTCTTGGCCAATAGGAAAGCAGCTGGAAGGTGATAGGCTGCTGGTAAAATGGTACCCTATGGATACTGTGGAAATGACCTGAAGATGACCTTGTTCCAGTCACCAGCCGTCTTCTCCCTGCTGGGCTGCATGGCATCCCTCCCAGCTGCGTCTGTCACTTATTTTCAAACCAACACGGCAAAAACTTGCCTGCCCCTAATAATTGGACAATCCCTTCA
The DNA here is from genome assembly GCA_023053685.1 of Diadophis punctatus similis. Classification (NCBI taxonomy): domain Eukaryota; kingdom Metazoa; phylum Chordata; class Lepidosauria; order Squamata; family Dipsadidae; genus Diadophis; species Diadophis punctatus. The sequence continues at coordinate 1,280,470 of JALIGW010000090.1, read as the reverse complement.
TCTTTGTGAGGACTGCAGTGAATATACTGTACATTATTATATGCTATCAAATGAGGAGAGACTGCTGGCTCCAGAGTGTATATTTGTGCACGGGGGAGATGCAGGAAACAGTGGAGGAAGAGGGCCTGTGAAGGCCATTTCCCCCCTCTGGTGCCTGCCTAATTTAATTTAATTTTACTTTATTTGGCAATTGAGCATCTGAGGCCACAACATCTATCACTCTTTTCCTTTATCTCACATAGTTACATTGTGAGCTATTTCTAAACATTTAGATGCAGCAGTGCTGAGTGAAATTCTTGAATCTGATTTAGGGGCTTCAGAAGGAAGCATGAATCTTTTGAAATAACTCTTGGTTTGATAGCACCTTCTTTGTCAATTTTGAGCAGTTAAATTACACACCACAGCTTCTCCCATCTGTAGCCATGCTCCTTCTTTAAAGAGAAGTTGTGAAAGAAGAAAAATGCCTCCAAATATGTACCATCTGCCTCTTTGTCGCCCTGTATAATCTAGAATAAAATTCCAGAAAACTTTAATTTGCCATTACCCTAAATTCATTATCATATTTTCACAGGATCATTCTTTGGAATCCAGTATTATTCTTTTTGGATTCCTTCTTTTCCATCTGTAATTCAGCCAAATTTTCTCTACTGTTCTGTTTTTTTCCCTTGCACTAACTATAATTTCAGGTAGATAGTCCAATAATACTGTTCATAATAAACATATTTGCAGCATTGCGTTTTCCAGTTTAATTTTCTTGTTTTCAACTTTTATTTTATTTGGGGGGGGGAGAGGGGGAATCAAAGAAAAAACTGGAAATATATGGAAAGGTTACCCAAATGTAGCCTTGGGTGAACTCTCACCTAATTTCTGAAAACAAAGTAAAGCAGCTGTACAGTAACAGAAACTCCCCAAAAATCTATTAAGAAAAACAAAATGGAAGAGTTGTTGATTGGTAGTGGAAGGAGTTGCCTGTCTGAAAATAATCTAGAAATTCATTTCAGAGCATATGAAAGCATTCTCGTGAAGAGAAGAGTCATGGAGGATCGTTCCCTTTTTTTGAATTAAGCACAACTTGACGTAATTTCTAACTGCAGTCAAAATATTGAAAGAAATCACTTATTAACTCTGTTAAATGACTTATTAACTTAATACTCTGTATCTACCGTGACATACACAGTCATGTCCACCAGTTTTGACTATATTCCACCCTGTAGGAAGTTTAAATTCAGGAAGGTAAACGGGGAGAAGGCAAGCACAGTAAAGCACTGTGTCCTTCTCTCAATTTCTGACCTTCCACTGATCCATTCCTGTCTTGCAGCTAAGCACACCACAATCATGCCCCAGCAACAGCTTGTTCTGCCTTCTCCCTCCTCCATTCCCAAAGACCTTCATCTGGTCTCTAGCCCATGAGTGAGATAACCTTCAGACATCATTAAGCTGTATAGTGTTAAGGAGTGTTTGTCCCCCTATCAAATTTAAGGCACTGTCAACCATATCTTGGAGGAAAGACAGATGCAGGCAACAGATAGAATAAGGATCCATAGGCAACAGGCAACAGATAGAAGATCCACAGGCAACAGATAGAATAAGGATCCATCCAGCAGCAAATTTCATGGAAATATTTTTCCGTTGACCCAAAGATGGTGGCAACACTGAAGTGGTCAAAAATGGCTTCGGTCAGGTCAGCCTGACAGATCGGTGGAGAACATATCAACTCAACTGTGCAGAAATGCCCTTAGTTCTTTAACATAGGATTATAACTTAAGGTGAGTTGGCCTCCAATATTCACATATGTCTTATCATTGTGCTAGCATTATAGCACTGAATAGATTCAACCCAGGATTCAAAAGACGGTTCATGACATTCAGCCGCTGAGTTTGTGAAGTTCAACTTGGATGCTGTCTTTCATGACAGTCTTTTTACATTATTGCAACTATTGTGGTGTTTCAAATAAGTAAATGGATTTGCACATATTATTGCAGGCATCTTTAGCAGTAGTTCTTCATGACAGGCAAAACGTATCACAAAACTGCAGAAGGATCAGCAGAGGGTGAAAAAAATGCATTTCTTTTTAGGGCCAATTGATAAGAGGCTGAAAGAGATGTCCTAGAGAGAGAGTTTTACACAGCACTCAGTTTCAATTCTGGGGAAATTCTGTTTCATAGGCCAAGATGAAAATATATTAAAACCTCATAATGAGAAAAAAAAATCCATCTCTTCTTTTGGAGATTGGAATCTAGTTTTGACCCCTATGATCAGATACATTAAAAGGCAATAGCAACCTACCCAAGCAATGGTAGCACTATCAAGTGAAAAAGGCTTTAAAATGTCCATTAGGAAAAAAAAATTTTTTTTAAGCAAGTTGTTTTGTATTAAGCTTCTCTTCCCTAAAGGGCATCATATTTGCAAAGTGCTCAACACCTGTGAAAGGAGCATTTCACATTGGTTAACAAGAGAAATATCTGCCAATGATGGTTTTAGTATTCTTGGATGAGTAACTCAATTTTATAGACAGTGGAGGTTGTAAGTAGTTTACAGCTGCCTCTTTTGGATTTTTATTTATTTTTATTTATTTAGCATTCCAAATCATCTTTTTATTTACGCAATGCATTCTCCTGAAATGCTGATTTGTTTTTGTTTTGTTTTTTAAGATTGCAGCAGAGAGACGGGAGTAATTGTAAAATAATTCTTTTTCAGTTTCTCTCCAGGTAGCAATTTAACAATATATATCATAGAATAAGCCGTAGCTCAGTGGCAGAGCACCTGCTTTAATGCAGAAAGACCCAGCTTGAGTTCTTGGCATCTTTAGTTCAGATATTATTGAGTAATAAGAAGGACCTCTGACTGAGATCCAGCCTTGAATAGTCACTCACAGCCAAACTAATTTCTATTATGATAAAAGAACTACCGGTAACAGCCTAATATATCCATAGTTAGAATGCTCCATATGCCCAGAATTACACAATCCTGTGATATTTTATGTTGAATAATATAAACCCAGTGAATTTACAGATTTGCATCTTCAAGCTAATTCTGATAATCCTGTTCTGGATAAATCCTCAGTAGCATAGTCCTTTCCTTTCCTTCCCTTCCCTTCCCTTCCCTTTCCTTTCCTTTCCTTTTTTCCTTTCTTTCCTTTCCCTTCCCTTCCCTTCCCTTCCCTTTCCTTCCTTTCCCTTCCCTTTCCTCCTTTCCTTTCCTTCTTTCCTTTCCTTTCCTTTCCTTTCCTTCTTTCCTTTCCTTTCCTTTCCCTTCCCTTCCCTTCCCTTCCCTTTCCTTCCTTTCCCTTCCCTTTCCTCCTTTCCTTTCCTTTCCTCCTTTCCTTTCCTTTCCTTTCCTTTCCTTTCCTTCTTTCCTTTCCTTTCCTTTCCTTTTTTCCTTTCCTTTCTTTTCCCTTTCCTTTCCTTTCTTATCCTTTCCTTTCCTTTTTTCCTTTCCTTTCCCTTTCCTTTCCTTTCCTTTCCCTTTCCTTTCCTTTCTTATCCTTTCCTTTCCCTTTCCTTTCCTTTCTTATCCTTTCCTTTCCCTTTCCTTTCCTTTCCTTCTTTCCTTTCCTTTCCTTTCCCTTTCCTTTCCTTCTTTCCTTTCCTTTCCTTTCCTTTCCTTTCCTTTCCTTTCCTTTCCTTTCCTTTCCTTTCCTTTCCTTTCCTTTCCTTCTTCCCTTCCCTTCCCTTCTTTCCTCAAATCTAAAACAAAGGCTAACTGTTTACAGTGCTCTTTGCTTTATTGTTTCTATTCTGTCCTCCTTGCTTCAAAAATAACAGAATGCATTTTGCCAAGAAAGTGCAGCATGCACATAAATAATTACTAATGGTAGGGAAAAGTCATAGTTTTGGGGGACAATGGCTGTTAAATCGAAGAAGAGTATTTTTAAACCTCTGTTAATGAAGCCAATTATATTGGGTGTAAATTCAAAAATGCAATAGCCCTGAAGAAAACATTTGGCTTTTCACCGTGTTCCTTGATTCGGGGGTGGGTGGGGGTGGGGGATCTTTCCTGGTTATAATTCTCTCCATGTTGATTATATAGGTTTCCTTTTTGAAGAAAAACCTCTGAGGAAATGGGGTTCTAGCAAAATGCATGCCATTTTGCCCTTCTCTCTCCAGAAGCTCTGGTGTGTGGCCTCATTTTGGACTGTCACAGCAAATTCTCTGTTCTCAGATTCCAGGGAAGAGAGAGAGAGTCCTGCCCCCTCAAGCACTTTTCCTCCTGGGCACATACATCACTTCCATTGCCACGTTTGATGAACCCACCCACCTTTGCCTGCTGCCCTTTAAATGGTGCTGGCTAGGAAGGCTGCATAATGTGCTGGAGCTCCACCATCTGAATTCCACCATTAGGCATTACACTGACAACGCAATTACTCAGAGATGTGGATTTGCTGCACCGTTCAAAGATTTGTTTTCTGGTAAGGCAATTCTCCCAAGGAGGAGAGTGATCCATTCCCCAATCTTTTTGGGTGTAATCCATTGTGGAACAGATTTTTTTTCCCATCGTTATGCTTTTCTTACCCACATGAAGCCTATGCTCGTTCTCTAGTTCTATAAATCTTAGGATTTGGGCCAGAGGTGGGTTTCAGCAAGTTCTGGAGAACCGGTAGTGGAAATTTTGAGTAGTTCGGAGAACCAGTAAATACCACCTCTTTAAGTTTAAGAGTAGCACCGATGCTGGAATGAAGTCAGGGTTTTGAATTGCTTGCTTGTTAACTATAAAATGGATTATGATTAGATGTATTCAGGGAAGGACAAGAGGGAGGAAGAGGAAGTAGAAAGGAAGGGGAGAGAGGGAGGAGGGAAGTAGGAAAGAGGGAGAGAGGGAGAAAGAAAGTAGAGGGAAGAGAGGGAGATAGAGGGAGGGGAGTAGTATAAAATATAGATGGGAAACAGACGGGAGATAAAAGTACAAAAGGTACAAATTTAGGATATTTGTTTATGGCATTTTGGACAGAAATGTATAATTCTGAATAATAATAACAACAACAACAACAACAACAACAACGAGTTGGAAGGGACCTTGGAGGTCTTCTAGTCCAACCCCCTGCTTAGGCAGGAAACCCTACACTACTTCAGAAAAATGGTTATCCAATCTCTTCTTAAAAACGTCCAGTGTTGGAGCATTCACAACTTCTGGAGGCAAGCTGTTCCACGGATTAATTGTTCTAACTTTCTCCTTAGTTCTAAGTTGCTTCTCTCCTTGATTAGTTTCCACCCATTGCTTCTTGTTCTACCCTCAGGAGCTTTGAAGAATAGTTTGACTCCCTCTTCTTTGTGGCAACCCCTGAGATATTGGAACACTGCTATATGTTTTGATATTATGGTATACGTATGGATGTTCATGTAAAGTTGGTGAAAAAATTAAAAATTCTTTTAAAAAAATACCACCTCTGACTGGCCACGCCCCATCTATTCTCTGCCTCCCGAGTCCCAGCTGATCGGGAGGAAATGGGGATTTTGCAGTAACCTTCTCCTGCCACGCCCATCAAGCCACGCCCACAGAACCGGTAGTAAAAAAATTTGAATCCCACCACTGATTTGGGCAGATTCACTTGTCTTTCTCTGCTTCAGTGGAGCAAGCAAAAGAGAGGCCAGCATTTTAAAAAAAAATTGTGCTACAGGAAGGCAAAGAGCACTTGGATATTACATTCCTTCCTTTCTTGGAGTATAGCTTATGTACCATGGCATGGCCAAAACCAACTGAGGGCCACCTAGGAATAGAGAATGAAGAACGGCATTCATCCCTTCTGTTGAAAAATGCTGGAAAGATCATTTATACAGGTAGCCCTCAACTTACCACAGTCCATTTAGTGACCATGCAAAGTGACCATGGCACTGAAAAAAGGGACTTATGACCATTTTTGACACTTATGACTATTGCAGCATTCCCACGGTCAAGTGATCAAAATTCAGATGCTTGGCAACTTGTCAGTACTATGTTTAAAACTGATTGGGTTACTAATGTATAAATAAACCACTAATCTATGTTTGTGTAAAAAAGTGGTATTGCTTTAAATTGTAAGCATTGTAGGCTTGCTGATTATTATAAAAGAGAACAGGTTAGCTTGAGTAATTTGGCTGTCAGTGGTCTGTGTGCTGTGTACTTAGTGATTGCTTCTACTCAGACCTCAAATCTGGCACAGAAAAGACACAGATAGTTGTTTTTCCACTCACCCACCCCAAAAAAACCCACCAAAAAGCAGCATGCAATATTAAACAGCCTGGAAAACGCTTATGTGAACACAGAGGCTGCATCATGGTGTACCTCTGCAGCCTGCAAATCAAGAAGGCCCGAATAGCTTTGGAAAGAGAGTTAAATTTGGGCAAATAAAAGGAGGGACGTGGAATGTTCCACCGACTGCTGGGTTAAATGGAAACAGGAGAATTGAAATGAAATTCTCCCTGGATTTGCAGAAACCCTCCTTTTGAGGTTTTTTGCAATGAGAGAAAAGAAGGTGGGGTGGGGAGTCTCTCTGGAGCCCCCTTGCTCCAAATCGACCCCCATATATGAGGGGCTGGTGAGTCCCGTCCTTCCTCAAGGATGGTTTTTGTAGTCGTAACGCGTCCCGTCGGCGGTGAGCGTCATCATCAGAGTTTGCCTGGGCTCTCCGCCATCTGGGAACCGCGCCGCGCCAGGCAGTTTTCTGGTTTAGCGCGGTTCTGGGATGGCGGAGAACTTGCTTGGGAGAGCCAGCGGCTGTGGCAGAGCACACCCTGCCCTTCGGGGGGGCGAGGGCGGGCGGCCCGGCCCGGCAGCAGCGCATCCCCCATCTGAGGAGTTTTCTTCCCCAAGAAGGGGGGTAGAGGATGTGGTGCCCCCTCCCTCGCAAAAGGGGAGAGGGCAAAAGCAGCATTTTAGGAGTGGAAAGGCCGGTTGTGGAGGCACAAACTTGGGAAAGGAAGCGGCGGCACGTTCTTTCAAAGGAGTCCTGGGGCAAGCGGGCAGGCATTTGGCTTCTCTCCCCTGGGGGTCCTCGTACCTTCCAAGGGGAATCCAGTGCGGGCAGAGAGGGGAGGCGCACATGCAGCCACTGCTGCCACCGGTCTCTCTCTCTCCCCGGCTGGGCTCCATTTGATTTTGTGCTACTTTGGGGGCAGGAGGCGGGAAATCTCCCGTGTGCTTCCCTCACAGGCCAGGCAGCTGGGGGAAATGCACGGGAAGAGCTCCGGTGCCGCGATCTCCCATGTGCTTCCCACGCAGGCCAGGCCAGGTGGGGGTGGGCAGGGACGGGTGGCAGGGGAGTTCCAGGCAGCAGTGGGCAGGGAGCGGTCCTCAGGGCCCTGGAAAAGTGCAGGCTTTCCAGATGGGACTTACACAAAGCACTGTGCTGTGAAAGACTCTCTCTCCTAAGCAAAAGCAGCAGGTGGGAGAAGCAGCAGCCGCTGATCTGGAGAGCATATGATGGAGACCGCCACATGTTCTCCGGCGACCTGTTTTCTCTCCCCCGCTTTGTTGCTGGGAGAGAGAGAGAGAGAGAGAGAGAGGGAGGGAGGGAGAGGGAGAGGGAGAGGGAGAGGGAGAGGGAGAGGGAGAGGGAGAGAGAGAGAGTCTTTCACAGCACTGTTCTTTGGGTCCTAGTAAGTCCGGAAAGCACTGTGCCAGTGAGAAACAGGATTCAACCCGTTTCTCTCTGCTGGGCTTTCCGGATGGGACTTACACAGAAAAACAGCCAGATTGAAGGCCGGTACTTTCAGCGCCCATGAGGAACCGATGCTTGGAGCAGTTTTGGAGCTTGTTAAGGCGGAGGACTGCTCCTCGGCCCCAGCCATGCATTCTCAAGCCCAGCCTGCTTGGAGTGAAAAGCTATTGCAATAGCCTAGGCTTGAAAACGCATGGCTGGAGCCGAAGAGTGGTCCTCTTCCTTAACAAGCTCCAAAACTGCTCCAATCGTTGGTTCCTCATGGGGGTTGGCATGCCTTCCCCTCTGCCACCAACCGTGGGAGGAAGGTAAGGGCGCGAGCCCGGTGGGGGGCCCACGGCAAGCTAGGCCACAGGTATCGCAGCCAGGAATGGAGCCGCGCCAGGCCTTGGCGGCTTAGCCAGCCACGTGAGCTTGGTGGGGATGGGGGGGCAGCTCCGGGGGATGGGGCAGTGGGGCTAGCATGACCATGACTTATCTGTAGGCAGGAGGAGGCAGCTCAGTTGGGGCACAGGGCAGGCATCATGTGGGAACTGGGAAGGCAGCTTAGGCGGTGAGGAGTAAGTGAGTAGGCGGGGCAGTGCCAAAAAATCCAAAAAAAATTCAAAAAAAAAGCCGAAAACAAGACGTCGATGCATGTGCAGTGCCGGGAACACTCTTGGTTCCCAAAGTGCCGGGAACCAAGAGCCAAGGTGGCGCAGTGGTTAAATGAAGCACTGCAGGCTACTCCAGCTGACAGCTAATTCAGCAGTTCAGCTGTTCAAATCTCACTGGCTCAAGGTTGACTCAGCCTTCCATCCTTCTGAGGTCGGTAAAATGAGGACCCAGATTGTTGGGGGCAATAGGCTGACTCTGTAAACCGCTTAGAGAGGGCTGTAAAGCACTATGAAGCGGTATATAAGTCTAAGTGCTATTGCTATTGCTAACTGGGCTTCTGCGCATGCGCAGAAGAAAAAACCCAGAAAAAGTAAAAAAAAATTAAAAAGATGGCGGCATCCACGGACCGGCACCGACCGATCCGGTTATGTCATTGTGACATCACCAGCGGGTTGCTACCGGTTCAGGCAAACTGGTCCGAACCGGGAGGAACCCACCCCTGAGAATAACTATGGGTGGTAAAAAAGCAGTGGCAGCGACAATGAGTTTGACGTCCTGCTGGCTTCTCTGCGAGTTGGAAAAACATTCATGGGTGTGCACAAAAGATGCCATGTGAGTCAAGGAGGGCGTATGGGGGCACATGGATCAGGAAAGGTGCATGGGGGTGCATGAGAGGTGCCATGCAAATTGTGTAGAGCAGTGGTTCCCAACCTTTTTGTGATCGAGTACCACTTGGAGGTCCCGTACAGTCGCCGCGTACCACCTGGTTCCAGAGAAACTAAATTTCCATAATTGTACCGTTCCTTTTTTGGCCCCGCGCATCCAGCAACTGGATTCTCGGGCCGCTGGGACCAGGTGGGTGGCGTGTGGCAACAGTTGCAAATCGTTGCCAGATTACCTTGTGTTAGGCAGTAAACATTTTTGTGAAGTAAAAAATAACTAACTAAAAATCATTCATGACCCCGAAAGTGTTCGCGTACCACCTGGAAGGCCCTCGCGTACCACTAGTGGTACACGTACCACAGGTTGGGAACCACTGGTGTAGAGCATACAGGGGGCAGTATGGGTTGAGAAGTGTGTGTGGAGGTCATGGGATTATGCGAGAGGTGCCTCACAGATTGGAGAAGGCAGTGCCAGTCAGGAAGGATGCCTGGGGATTGTTGGAAAGGCACAAGAGGTGTCATGTAGATCTGGGATGGTGCATGGGGAAGTGGCATGGGTTGGAAACAGCGGTGGGTTGCTCCCAGGTGTGCACGAACCGGTAGCCACGGGTTTTTAAACCCACTACTGGTTGGAAAGAATGTGTAGGAGTGTACAGGGGGTGCCACGGGGCTGAGGGAATGCATATGGAGGGGATGGCCCTGGTTTGGAAGGGTGTGGGGAGGTGGCATGGGTCAGGGAGGGCACAGGGGGGCATGAGCCAGGAATGGTGTGCAGGGATCCATCCTTCCTTCCTCCCTCTCTCCCTCCCTCACTCCTTCCCAGCAGGTGGGTAAGTACCGTATTTTTCGGAGTATAAGACGCACCTTAGTTTTGGGGGAGGAAAAAAGGGTGAAAAATCTACCCACCAGGTATTCATCTGGCTAGCGTCCTTAGTCTGTTCAGCTTCAGCACATTATTTTATCCCCTGGTTAGGGCTGAAAAAATATTCTTCGAAGGGAGTAGGAATGAAAACAAGTCTGCAAAGACTTAGGGCTGGAAAAAACTACTTCAGAGGGAGTAGGAATTAAAAAATGCTGCAAGCTGGTAAGATCGTTAGCACCTCGTTGGGGCTGAAAAAACTTTTTTCAGAGGGAATAGTAATGAAAACAAGCCTCCCAAGACTTAGGGCTGGAAAAAAACTTCTTCGGACAGAGTAGGAAGCCGGGAAGTTCGTTAGCACCTTGTTAGGGCTGGGGGGGAAAGCTTCGAAAAAGCTACATTCAGAGTATTAGTCGCACCCAAATTTTCAGCCTCTTTTAGGGAGGAAAAAGGTGCGTCTTGTACTCTGAAAAATACGGTAGCCACTGCTGGATGGGGGAGGGAATAAGGGATTGCAAGAGTGGCTGGGAAAGTGTCACAGAACATTGAAGGTGAAGATCACATGACTGCAGCAGCAGCCCAGCAGTGCAGCAATAGCCCAGCAACACTGAAGCAGCCACAACTTTCTCAAATTTTATTTGCTTGGGAGTCATGAGTCCTGGATTTTGGATGCATTCTGTAAGTTAGTCCATTTGTGGTACCTTGGCTGATTCAAAAATTGGTGGCCTATAATGCAGCATTTTGCCCATTTAAAGGTTATGACCAATGAGCATTTTAGTAGTGCATGGATTTTTTTAAAAAACAACAACATCATTTTTAGATTTTTTTCAGCTGTTGGACATTAATAGTTGGTGTTTCTCCAAGAAACTATTAAGCAGACTCTGTTTTCTACCCAAACTTTTCCAAGCAGTGATTTGAAGGAATTCCAAACTGATGAAGTTCCAACACCCTTTTTCATTCAGTGCAAACTTAAAGTCAAGCAGCCAACAAAGTCAACTCCCATTGCATCATCCCAAATTCGCATTCTGGAGAGAACTTGTGAGGAAAAATGAGGAAAATAATTTTCTTTCTTTTCTTTTCTTTTCTTTTCTTTTTTTATTATTTATTAGTGACATTTATATACCGCCTCACAGTGCAAGCGGTTTCCACCAGTAAGCAATGTATATTTACATTGCCCCTAACAATCTGGGTCCTCATTTTACCTACCTCGGAAGGATGGAAAGCTGAGTCAACCTTGAGACGGTGAGATTTGAACCGCTGACCTGTGGATCACAGTCAGCTAAAGTGGCCTGCAGTACCCCACTCTAACCGCTGCGTCACCTCGGCTCTTTTCTTTTCTTTTCTTTCTTCTTTCTTTCTTTTTTTCTTCATTTCATTTCATTACAAATTTGAAAAAGAATGCACAGAAAATACAACCCTTCCAACTAATAAATAATAACAAAAACCAAAAGGGAGAAATTTGTAAACAAACTAAACGAATCACCTGTTGTATATTTCAAATATTAAAAGTTATATAAAGTTTACAATTTTTTCAAAAAAAAGAATAATGTTCTACTGTTGGTGTACTGTAGTCTATCATAAAATCTGTCCCAAAGGAAAATATATTGTATCATTTCTTGATTGGTAGAAAATATTGCCTTTCAAAAATGGATAAAATGTAAAACCTGCAGAACCCAATATTTAATATCCAGAATAGTAATACTTTTCAAATTTCTCAAAGCAGAAGTATCCTTACTGATTAACAGGGACTACAAAATTAGTAAATTAGCAGGGCTAAATGCCGATACTGTTAATTAGAGCTCTTGTCTTTTGCTTAGTCAACAGGATGGCGGATTATACTTTGTATACTTCCAGCTAGTTTAATCCAATCATGTCAGAGATTCTTTACAACTTCTATTTCCAATTAACATATGGCCTTCCCAGCCCCAGCTTGGCGCTGGCAAGCGCAAGAGGGAAAAAAGTGTGAACATTGGAAGAATGGACAAGAGAGTCACCATTGCTGAGGGAGAGAATTGTCTTTAGGTCAGTTTTCTGAGCCTGTTCTCTAAATTTACATATAAAGTTTATTCCTGTTGCAGATGGTGAAAAGCAGAGGTGACAGGTGAGATGGAAGTCCAGTTTAGTGACCTTTAAAATCGAGAGGCTGTACTTTCTGATCTGCAATGATGGAGCAACTGCTCAGTTTTCACCCTTTTCCTAGACAGACTGGGGTGGAAGAAGTAGGCCAGGAGGCATTCCGAAGAAGTAAGCCATGAGGAGGTCAGGAATGGCTATGCTGGGCTGCTCCCAGGCAATTAAAGGGTGTCTTCTGGAAGCTGAACAGAAATCAGTAGGAAGCCCATAGAATCCAAGATCCTAAAAAGGGGTTATTTTATTGCACAGCGACTAAGGGATTCATCCCATCCACAAACCACCATCCACTCAAGCAAGCTCTGATTGGGGGAACATTTAGACCTTGTCTTCTGAAGGGCCACCTATAGACCAGGGGAAGGGGAACAGAGGTAGTAACATCTGTCTTCTTGAAGACACCTCAATCACAGAGACCACATCTACTTTGCCATTGTGCGCAGAGAGCATACAAATCCTAAATTTCATGTTGGATGTGGAATGCATTAACGGGGGATATAGAATAGAATAGAAATTTGTAATGGAAAAGTAAATCTTCCTGAAATTCAGGAAGTGTCTTCCTTGAGCTGTGCTTGATATTCATCAGCATCATTTTCTTTATGCTATGTGGGTGTACAAACACCCACACAGGTGTACAAACAAACAAACAAACAAATAAATAAATAAATAAATACCATATTTTTCAGAGTATAAGACGCACCAGAGTATAAGACGCACCGGAGTATAAGACGCACCTTAGTTTTTGGGGAAGAAAATAGGGGAAAACAATCTGCCTACCAGGTATTCATCTGGCTAGCGTCCTTAGTCTGGTCAGCTTCAGCACATTATTTTATCCCCTGGTTAGGACTTAAAAAAACCTTCTTCTGAGAGAGTAACAATGAAAGAGCCTGCAAGGTAAGAGCTGGGAAGATCTGTTAGCACCTAGTTAGGGCTGGAAAAAAAAAAGCTACATTCGAAGTATAAGACGCACCCAAATTTTCAGCCACTTTTAGGGAGGAAAAAGGTGCGTCTTATACTCCGAAAAATACGATAAATACCGTAAATATTGTAGCACGTAATGGTACCTGGCCAACTTTGTCTGGGTTTCGAAACTAACCCAGGCTGTGCCAAGAAAACCACAGGTTTGTGACTGTGTAGTCACTACACTCAAGGGCATCTTTATTTTTTCCACCTTGAAAATGCAGCTTTCAATGTGCAGAAGCCCTGATTAAACGATAGTATGTGTTGGGAACCAAAGACCAGGTTAGGTGAAAAGTGAGTTTGTTGATGGAAAAACAGTTGGAGAAGAAAATTGGTGGTGGGGTTTCCCCCCCTCCCCAGCCTTTGGGAACTGTCTTCAGCTTCCTCTCTTCTCTTTCCTGCTTTTCAGTACAATTCTCTTCTTTGGCGGAGCGTTTTTGCCATGCTATTTACAGAAGCCAGTGATAAATCCACTGTGATTCCCCAAGCACAGAACGATAAATAACCCCATAGCTCATTAAGCCCAGCGATCACACGGCGGCACTCGCAAGATGAAGTGCAGGAGCTGGGGTGCCAATAGCAACCCCGTACCGCCTGTCCTTCCTCCGCCAAAGGGGTACAAAGTAGGTGAAATGCCCATCACATTGAAGCAGATTTTCTGCAGAAGGGCTCAGCCTGAGCCTTTGCATCAAAATTCAATGCATTTAAAAAGAACGTGGCCACTACTCTATTCTAGCCTGGCATTGTGGTGTATTATCTATAAATTAGACAATGCCCCTTCCCCATATACGTGTGTGGGTGTATGTGTGTGCATGTGTGCGAGGTGTGTGGGTGTCTGTGTGTGTATAGTGATTAAAGTAATTGGAAAAATAATTGGCTAGAAACCAGGAGACCGTGAGTTCTAGTCCTGCCTTAGGCATGAAGCCAGCTGGGTGACCTTGGACCAGTCATGCGGTCTCAGCCCTAAGAAGAAAGTGCAATGGCTTCCTTGAATGGGTCAAAGTATGTCTGACAAGGATGATTAATAGATATTTTAATAAACAGAACTAAATTACTATTCCAAACATAGCACTAGATCGATTGTCTAGTTTGGGTAATTCTTTTTTTAAAAAGTGATTTTATTACTGAAGTCTGACATTCATGCTGACAAGCAAGAAAAGAGATGTAATATTTTGTTGTGCATGGTGAATGGCCTGGTTTTTGGAAGAGGTTCCTTTGTGTCATCAACTTGCATGATTCTAGGGCAGTGATGGCGAACCTTTTTTGGCTCGGGTGCCAAAAGGGTGTGTGCGCGCGTGATAGTGTGCACGTGCGTGCCCACACCCATAATGCAATGCCCTCCCCCCGCACATGCACACAATCCCCGCACTGCCCCTTGCGCATGCGCACAGGCCTGACTGAAGCCTCCAGACTTCTGGTAGGCCCATTGGGCCGTTTTTTGCCGTCCCCAGGGTTCAGGAGGCTTTCCTGAAGCCTGGGGAGAGCGAAAACGACCGAAAAGAAGACCGAAAATCAGCTGACTAGAGCACAGATGCGCGCTGGAGCTGACATAGGGCAATGCCTCGCGTGCCCTCAGATATGGCTCTGCGTGCCACCTGTGGCACCCGTGCCATAGGTTCGCCATCACTGTTTTAGGGTTTAAGCATGCATTAGCTCCACTGAGGTCTGAGCAAAAGTGTTATCCAATGGTCTGCACCAATCTAAAAACAAGACCAACATCAAATCAGCCCCATTGCTGATCCCTGTTTTGATACAGGAACAATGCTGGCAAACGTGCTGTGCTTGTTTCCCGTGTACAAGGCACGTTAAAGAAAATGAATCAGGGGTGAAATTCAGCAGGTTCTGGAGAACTGGTAGCGGAAATTTTGAGTAGTTCAAAGAACCAGCAAATACTACCTCTGGCTGGCCCTAGAGTTGGGTGGGAATGGAGATTTTGCAATATCCTTCCCCCAGGAGTGGGGAGGGAATAAGGATTTTGCCGTATCCTTCCCCTGCCACGCCCACCAAGTCACGCCCACACAACCGGTAGGGAAAATTTTTGAATTTCACCCCTGAAATGAATTATGAATTCCGCCGTTGTTACTGCCCTCAATTCCCATCAAACCAGTGGGAAAGCATCCATTAATCATTAAGGAAAGGAGGGTAGGTATGGGGCCAAGGGAAAGGTGAGATTTCATTCAAGACTGACCAGAAGATCATAGCCAGAGATTGGAGAGAATGCACCTTTACAGAATAACAGAAGTGGAAGGGATTTTGGAGATCTTCTAGTCCAACACGCTGCTCAAGCAGGAGATCCTATATCATTTCAGGCAAGTGGCTGTCCAGTCTCTTCTTAAAAGCCTCCAGTGATGGAGCACCCATAACTTCTGAAGGCAATTTGTTCCACTGGTTGATTGTTCTCACTGTTAGGAAATTTCTCCTTAGTTCTATGTTGCTTCTCTCCTTGATCAGTTTCCATTCATTGCTTTTGCTGCCCCTAGTGCTTCTTGCCTTCTGGTGCTTTGGAAAATAGGTTGACCCCCTCTTCTTTGTGGCAGCCCTTCAAATATTGGAACACTGCTATCATGTCACCCCTAGTCCTTCTTTTCACTATATTTTAATGAATATTAAATGCTGATCCCAACCTCTAGGAGTCAAGTGACTCTATCAGCAGCTGAAAAGTTGCTGAAGCCTGCCAGATTGAAATCCTCAACAAAATCTGTGTCAGGGTAAGAGGGAAAACACTATTTGAAAACTGCAACAGTTACAATGACTTACGGCTATCTCTAGGATGGACTAGGGACTAGATCAGTGGTTCTCAACCTGGGGGTTGCGACCCCTTTGGGGGTTGAACGACCCTTTCACAGGGGTCGGGAGACTTCACCCGGACGCCACCATTTGGGTTCTTTTACCCTCTGCGCATGCGCAGAACACTTTGCGCATGCGCAGAGGCTAAAAGAACCCAACTGGAGTAGGCGGGGCGGGGGCGCGGTGGCGGGCACAGTGGCGGGGTGGGTCGTGGCGGGGGCGCGGGGGCGGGTCACGGGTCGCGGCATTAGGAAGATTGAGAACCACTGGATTAGATGAAGGTGAAGGTGAAACCAGGGAATGTTTCCACTGCAGTGGGGCGCAAGTAAGGAAAACTCAGTGTCAAGGAGACAGACTAGGTTAGCAGTTTTTAACAACACTAACAAAAGAACATATGGAGTTCTGAAATTTATCATTAGGATGGAACTCTGCAATGCAGTGGGGATTTTGGAGAAAGGCAGAGGTTAAGAGAAGGACAGTCTCTTACAAGAAATGCCGTTCCTGCTGTCCATTAGCTCAAGAGTCTGAAAGAGCAAGATGGCCCTCTGTTATTCCTTCGCTACATATTTTTAAAGTAATTTGGGAGAATGTCTCCTTCCTATTTGCCCAGAATCGGAGACTTTTTGTTTTGTTTTCCATGACAGTAGTATAAACCGTTAATTAAAAAAAAGAGAGACTCTCTGGCTCCTGGTTCTGCTTATCTCCTCTATCTAGAATTCCTTCCTCTCATTCAGAGGTTATAGAATTCAGCTTTTCTTGGCACTGAGATTTGCATGGCAGGGTCCTTGTGGGGGTTTTGTCAGATGTTTGTGTCATTCCTTTAGCATGGAATATACACAATTCTGCTCCCGTGAAAGTTCTGGCAGCAGCAAGAGGTTTTATAGAAGCTCTGAGTAACGGTAGCGGGGAACCAAGGAATCAATGTTATTGGGGTGGAAATCTTTGCGGGTAATAAATGGCGCTCGGGGTTGCCCTCCATGAGTGACTTAGCAGCTTCCAGCCCAGGAATCCTTTGCACAGCAAAACATTAACAAGGAGAAAGAGCAGGAGTGAAGATAGACACGTGGCTGGGTATGCTACCAAGTAGGGTTGAGATAGATCAGCGTCTTTTGACACAGATATCTGCCTCGACAATGATCTGCTTGCCACTCTTGAGATAAGAAGAACAGTGAACTGGGAAAACTCCTAGGCAGAGATGTCATTGACAAGTAGCATTTTTCGGATGTCTGTTTGCTTACATGTCAAACAGGATCAGACAAGCATTCGGATAGAAACCACTGGCAGCTTCAATTCCTCCCAAAGCAAACAACATCTGTTTTCAGTTGCTGCTCTGCACCCACCCACAAAAACCCCCACACCTCCTTCACCAGCCATCTTTAACATTCTACCAGCACTGGTAGCCTTCTTTTCCAAAGCTAATAACAACGCGGGGGACAAAGAGTTGCTATATTGTGGTTAATTCTCCTTTCTTGGTTATGATTCTACCAACTCCACCCGATGGCTGGTGTTTGAAAGTCCACGTCCAAACCAGTGGTGGGTTGCTGCCGGTTCGGACCGGTTCTCACGTACCGGTGGTGGAAATTTCCACCTGCTCGCCGAACCGGCAGCAATGGCTGGCTGTCCACGCCCCCGAACCGGTTCTCCGGTCGCCGCAGCCGGCAAAGAACCCTCCTGCAAAAGGCGCACTTCTGTCGCGATGTGAACCGGTAGGGAAGCTAAGTAGAACCCACCCCTGGTCCAAACACTCCCAGAGTTTTATGTGCTTCCAAAATTCTTAACTGTAGTCTTCAAAAAGTTGCCAACAAATTGCAGGGTATTAATGGTTTGCACATTCTGCATCTTGTCTTTCAAAACCAGATTTTCCCAGGGCAGCTTGTATGATGCTGAAGGAATCAAATAAAATTTTGGACAGTTAAAATCCACCATAAGAAGCCATACTTCAAATAGAACGTAAATAACCTTGGAGGTCATCTAGTCTACCATTCCCACCAGCTGTGGTGGCGCAGTGATTAGAATACAGTACTGCAGGCTAACCCTGTCGACTGCCAGCGGTTTGATCCTGACTGGCTCAAGGTTGACTCAACCTTCCATCCTTCTGAAGTCGGTAAAATGAGGACCTAGATTGTTGGGGGGCAATATGCTGACTCTGAAAACTGCTTAGAGAGGGCTGTAAAGCTCTGTAAAGCGGTATATAAGTCTAAGTGCTATTGCTATTGCTCCATAGCAACGAAACAATAATGAAACAATAATGAAAACAGAAGTCTAACTAAATATTTCTAAGCAGGAAATGCATCTAAAATTAATTAATTATATTAATTGATTAATATATCCTGCCTGGAATAGGGCACACATTGTACCTTGCATAGAAAGACAAGTCAGCAAGGCATTTCAGAGGATTGGGGAGGGGTACTACACCTCAAAAGAACTGCTCCCAGGTAGCCACTGCACGACTTCCAAAAACCCAAAGCGCCTCTAAACAGGATCTTTAGCAATGGGTAAGAATATATAGAAAAGACATTCCTTGAGAAATAATTATTAGTGTGAACGAAGAAGGAAATTATATAAATGAGAAATAGATATCATTCTTAATCGGTTTTATGCAACTGAGCGTGAATTTAATCATATCAAAATTCATTTTTGTTCTGGTTTTGCTTACTTGTCCTGACTACTTATGATCAGCTCTCTTGCCTCGTATCCCAAGGCAGGAATCTCTCAACCCAGGAAAAGTTTGGCATCCCTGGTTTAAAACATAAACATTCTGGGTTTATGATTGTTTTGTTAAAGGGGGAGATGTCTGAAAGTCCAGCACAACTTTTTTTTAAAGTTTATTCCTATGTTTATGCAACATTGTGAAAGTGGATTAGCAAGGATATCTTTTCAGTTCCTCTGTTCAACCTACATCCTTGTTAATTCTCAAGGACTCTCATCATGACATCATTTAGCCTTTCAGTCTGTTTCTGTCTTCAACTTGCATTACTGAAGTCCATTTCCTGTCTGCCATATAGAACAAACACAGTCGGAGGTCCCACCCAACTCAGCACAGCTGGCAAGTAAGTTCCATAATTCAAAATATCTGTTTAGCCAACAGGAGCCTTTCAACAAACCTCAGAAAATTGCTACCATCAAGTCAGCAAAATTATTAAGACATCTCTTGTGTTGAGGTGCATTTTAGAATAGTGGAAAATGGAAAGTAAATTCGGATTGATCAGATCTCTGATTATAATAAATTTGTGATGGAATTCCCATGCAGAAAAACCTCTATTGAAATTATGCAATAGTTGGAAAAGGCTTACTGAAAGTCTGTAAGGATGCCTGAAAAACATATCAACCAACATGACTTCTGACTATTGGAACTGCTGGATGTAAATCAAAATTCAAGATGTTGCAAATCATCTCATCAAGAGCTGAATCACCTCCTTGCCGCCATGAATTTGTACTTGCTCCACATGCTTTGCTGAGGTAGTTGAGCAAGATACAGTATCTCTCAGAGACATATATTACCCATTGTATGTTTTGTAGGATTCAATTAATAATTGAATTCATTCCTCAGCCACCATTTTGCAGCTAGCTGATAGTCCTCAATGTTTCTTAAGTAAAAAAAAAAGGAGGAGCTCACCTGCTTATTATTGCATTGAGGTATTGAATAAACATTTTCCCCAATCCAAATTTAATGACATACTTGACATAGAATCTCATGAGATATCAGATCATGCAGTACAAAAAATTTGGCCAAGGCTCGCATTCTGTGGCATTTCAAAGCCTTGCTTTCTCAAGACAAAGACTGTTTTGCAATAGTAATAGCACTTATATACCGCTTCACAGTGCTTTACAGCCCCCTCTAAGCAGTTTACAAAGTCAGTCTCTTGCCCCCAACAATCTGGGTCCTCATTTTACTGACCTCGGAAGGATGGAAGGCTGAGTTCAACCCTGATTGTCAACCTTTAGTTGTTGTAAATTCCAAAACTGAAATGGAAACAACTTTATGGGAATTCTCAGTCCCCTGCCACAGTAGTTGACTTTTGAGAAAAAGCTAGGCTTGGAGACTACATGTGTGACCTTTCTGCCTGTCTCAGGGACACAGATCTCAGCGCCCTGGATTCACAATGCCTAAGTAGAGACCTGCTCAGTTTCAACCCTTCAACCACCTTCTCCCACTTATGATCAAATCAATAGGGATATTGCCTTGATCCATCTTAACCTTAAAGCCATAAGGATTTATCATCAGCTAATTCTGTAAAGCAAACCATTCTTCAATCCCTGTAATTGTATTCATATCTGAGCATTTATTTCCTGGTTTTTTTTTTAGCGCAAAGGATCTTACCTTTTACGTGGTGTTAAATTTGAGGGAATGGGACAAGCTAAAACCATTAATCAACTGAGACAAACCAAGGGAAGAATAAATCCTTTCCGATCTCAAAGCTGGGTGACCATGTGGACCACAAAGCAAAACCTATCAATTTAGGGTTTTTTTCCCCCCCAAAGGAAATTGTATTGGAGGTGCACGTCCACCCCGCCCATCCTGTCTGGAATCATGGCAGTCGCTGAAAACAATACCCCTTCCAGGCAGTGCCCCATGCATACCAGTTCATTATATTGCCTGTCGGCCATCGTGATGCAGGGCCAGCCACTTGCACAGGGGATTTATGACAGTGGCAACAGCAGGGAGTAAATCATGAACATGTTGTGATAAATCACATATTGCAGACAAGCACGGTGGGGACACAAGTGATCGCTGTGTCCTAACCAGCTGGCTGCTGCCTTTACATTCCCACCAATCATCTTGCTTGCTTAGAAGAGGGCAGAGCTGCAGCATCAAGAAAGGCAATAGAAATCTATAGATTTCAAGAAGATTGAGAGCTTCGTGTAGAATCCAAATTTACACAGCAACTATTCAGTGTTGTTACTCCATTGGTTTTGGTTACAAAGGATTTGATGAGAGGGCAATGCCCGGGGCACTTAAGGAATAAACATTATGTTTTAGGAAACTGTAAGAAAAAAAATTGAACATAGCTGTATTATAAAGGCAGGGAAAGTATGTGCTAATTATAGTATTTCGGGCATACATACAACTTGGGAGGAAAAAATAAATAAACCTGTAATAGTTGAAGTGGAAAAAGACAAGCAACAGAGATTTTCCTCCATGGAGATAGAAATAAAGATCTGTATTTATATAATATATGAAAAGAAAATGTATCGTGGTTTGATGAAAGGCTGAATTTAGAAAGCAAAGGAAACAGAGAAGTTCAATACTCTACCAAAATTGTGCTTGTTTATCTGGATGGATGGCATTGCCATAAAGAGATATGATGGCATGCGAGGAGGAGGAACTGGAGGGCAAGACAAGAGATTTGGTCTTGGATGTCATTTGAGATAGCAATGAAATGGATTTCCTTGCTCCACCTTCTTTAATGTTATTATAGCCCTCCACATACGTTCGGCTGGCCACTTCATTTGGCAACGATGACAGAAGGTCTAGAGGAGTCATGAACAACCCAGGCACCTCCAGATGTATTACAAGACAAATCCCCAAAATCATTCCCAAGTACTTAGGTGGCCACCCAATTCATATGGTTAATAGCAATAGCACTTAGACTTATATACCACTTCACAGTGCTTCACAGCCCTCTCTAAGCAGTTTATAGAGTCAGCCTATTGCCTCCAACTATCTGGGTCCTCATTTTACCGACCTCGGAAGGATGAAATGCTGAGTCAACCTTGAGCAGGTCAGGCTCGAACTCCTGGCAGTGAGCTGAGTTAGGCTGCTATACTGCATTCTAACCACTGCGCCACCACAGCTCTTAACCTAAACCTAAACAGACCTAACCTGTTAACCTAAACAGACTATTTTAGAAATCTGTATAAGATACAGTTGGTCACACTAGTTTGCTGGAATATCCTTCTTCATACACCCTGCCAAGCTGAGATGGGATACACATTTTGGATAACCATTGTTTACCAGGGGTTAAATCCAGCAGGTTCTGACAGGTTCTGGAGAACCAGTAGCGGGAATTTTGAGCAGTTCAGAGAACCAGTAGCGGAAATTTTGAGTAGTTTGGAGAACCGGCAAATACCACCTCTGGCTGGCCCCAGAGTGGGGTGGGAATTGAGATTTTGCAATATCCTTCCCCCAGGAGTGGGGTGGGCATGGAGATTTTGCAGTATCCTTCCCCGGGAGTGGGGTGGGAATGGAGATTTTGCAGTATCCTTCCCCGGGAGTGGGGTGGGCATGGAGATTTTGCATATCTTTCCCCTGGAGTGGGGTGGGAATGGAGATTTTTCAGTAGCCTTTTCCTGGAGTGGGGTGGGAATGGAGATTTTGCAGTATCCTTCCCCTGCTATGCCCACTAAGCCACGCCCACCAAGCCACACCATGCCCACCAAGCCATGCCCACAGAACCGGTAGTAAAAAAATTGGATTTCACCACTGGTTTAAACCTATGCAAAGTAGAGGGGCAAGGTAAAAAGAAAAAAAATCTACAGAAAAAAGGGACCTTAAAAATTAAACACCATCCTGTACATGTGCCAATATAGTGAACGTACCCCTATAGTTGTTGAGGTGCAAACAACAGTATGTTGGCTTGCAAATAGTCTCTAGATTAGAGATCCTAGCTTGCATGGATAACCTCAGCATCCTCAGGATAAAACTGGCTTTTAGTAGTGCTTGTGAGGTACTGGACCAGATGTGCTCAAATTCACGGGCTCTGTCCTTAATGCTACATGTGGCATAGATATAACAAGTCTACACCTTCTCTTATTAAAAAGCACTATGTGGACCCTTGATTGACCAAAGCCATAGTAGATAGCGATTGACATTATGGGCCATTCTTACTGGTCAGCCCGAGCTAAAGAGCTATGAATAGAAGCATCTCTGAACCAAAACCTCTGGACTTGAGTAGATCCGTAGGGCTATTTGTGAAAGGAGGTTCAGGGCAAAGATAATGAATCCTCACAGCCAATTTCAGTATCTAAGGTTTTAGCAAAAATCAGGAGAGACCTGGTGATACCGACTACCACAGACCAACAGCTCCCCTCCATGCCTTTAGAGATGGTTTCATCTGCAGGAAATTCTATATTTGTGTGCAATCTACTTCTTAATTGTAACAAACAAAAACTAATGGATTGCAGGAGAGAAATCTTAGATTTTTTAAAAAAAAATGGGTTTCCATCTCTTTCAGCTCTTTAAAAGCAGTCTTATGAGACTACGTGAAAAAGACAGATGCTGAATCGCTTTGCTTAGAATTTTTTTTTCTTGTGTTAGTCACAATGATAAATATACCTTTTTATCTGGGAATAAAACTCTCTGGGCACTCAATATGCTAAAAACTGTGTTCTTTTATATTCTGATATTCCAAAGATCTACTTTCTACCTATTCAATCACTTTAATTTAGAAATTGTTATCTGTTCTCCTTCACTTTCCTTTCAATTATGATCTACTCTTTCAGCTAATAATAGAGTTCTCAGTTTCCTCCTATCTGCTATTTCTTTTCTTTTATATCTTGAAGCACCATTTAAGAAAATTGCTACCAGATTTCATAAATATCTCAAGAAGATAATAATCTGATGAGATTCCCTCCAACCCCTTTTTTTTCTCCTTTTGAACACATGCATTTAATCTCCCTCTGTGGTGCTACTGTCCACGTTTTATTGCCTGATAATTGGTTATTAACAGACCCTAAATGTCATGCATGCTACATTTTAGGGGAGATTCTCTTTTAATTGCAGGAAGCCACTTTTATATCTAATTTTTGTTATCTGATATGGCATTTAGTCCTAACAAAGTAAAGGTTTGTTTCATTTTCAGGAATGTCTTGAGTACCTTGTAGACATAACTGCAGTTCTTTGAGGCTTGGGAGGAAGGGTTTATAAAAAGAAAATAATATAAAATTACAATTATTACATTGTAATATGGGGTTTTCACATTCATGTTGAAGAATGTGGGTCTTTAAACTGAAGTAAGGCCATTGTTCTTAGATTTTACCAATCCTCTAGCTAAATTGGCCCAGGAGTCTTCAAGGGTTGGCTGTCTCCACAGACTGTTTTGATGAGCATGCAGAGGGATCAAAATATCATTTTTGTATTTGTAATACTGTGAAGAGCTGTGTATGCCTACTGCATGGTGAGGAATCCCTCCATTTAGGAAATAATAGGACCAAACAATACTTCTGTCTGTTATCTTGAGGTTTATGTTTATTCTTCCTCTACTAAAAGTCATGGGTTTTTGTGAGCTGCAGCTCATGAAAGCTTCTGCCTTTCAACCAAATTTGTGAGTCAGCAAAACTGCTAAGAGATTCCCAATTTTGTTACCATAGACTAACACGGTTCTTCTTTTACAATGTCTTCCTCTACTCAGTAACTCTTGATCATGTTACTTTACAAACAAAAGTCAATATCTGGACAATTGCCATAACACATATTTTTTTTCAAGTACAGAAGTTTATTGGGATGAGATGGGATGGGATGTTTGAAGCATCTTCTGACATCCCTGCCTGTAGTTGGCTATATATTTTGAAACAATTTCTGTTCTTACTTTCCAGAATTATCGTTTCTGTTTCTCTCTCCACATTAGCAAGGCCTCTGTCAAAATACTTGTGAAGTCCTCCTTAGCTTGAGGAGCCCAGCCTCTCTTAATTTTGTAAGTGAAATCTCATTATAATTACTATTATTACACTAGTAAAGATCACTTTTTCTAAAAGTAAGAAAAACAAATTTGAAAAGAGGAAGCATTTTACATACATATGCTATTAAAAACCTGTGAGTACATTAATTGCAATCATTTCTAAAACAATAGCATAGTTCAACACTGGTGTCTCCTTGAGAAAAGCATTATAAAAGTCGTTGCATGTTTTTTTTTATGTCACAACAAAAATGAATTTGCATTTCCTAATTTTCAACAGTCAAATTCTTGGCAAAATAAATGTAAATATACTGTAAGTTGTGCACTGATTAATTAATGGAAACAAATACAATCATGCAAAGGAAGGAAAAACTGAATCTAAATACATTTCTACTTATTCGTTGATTTAAATAAATGTTTGGTTGCACTATGCATAGACCTTGATACCGATAGTATATTCAAAATTTGGGCTATACTTTTTCCAGTAAGAGCATCACCATGCTTTATTTAGGGGGCCTGGGAAAAACTTTAATCCTGATCAATACAGACCATATTAAAATCAGCTTGTCATATTAAACACAACCATTCTATTACTGGAAGTCTCCTCTACAAGTCAGTACATTTATTGTTATAGTCAATCTGCCAGATTGTGACCCTTTTCTTGCCTTGAAAAATCCAGTAAATGGGTTAACTTTAAGTTAACAAAAAGTTTAAATTTCTATTAAGGCTATGTTTGCATTGCATTGCCTATTTCTGAATACAAGGTATGCATATATACAGTATGATGTCTGTTAGGTCTTGGGAAGGAAGAGGCTTGAGACAGCTCTAAATGCAACAGCTCTTTATTAACTATGTACATATCCAGCAAAGAGCCAGGCTGACAGCTTCCCCTTTTATAGGGAGCTGTCAGATGGCTCAACCAATCAGCAGTCTCCATTTTCCCGCTTGAATAGCGGACCTTGTTGTAACCAGGCAGACTCAATACTCAACAATGTCCATTTCTCATAATATTGCTAAATGAAAATTGCAATATGTAGTTTGCTGAAGGATAAGAATATACTGAAAACTGTTGTTGTAAGAAATATCATTTCTGGGTTCAGTTCCAAGTGGGGAAAAAGACACTGGAAACATGGCGACAAAATGTTTTTTGGAAAGATGGTTTAATGGTGGACAGCAGGACCACATGGTTTGAGGTCCTGGGGAAAAGGGGGATCACATGCCTTGAAGATGTTGAAGAAGGGGAAAAAAGGGGTGAGATGCTGAGAGTGCCTAAGTGACGGAATAAGAAATTATTCCTATCAAAGAGGTGATATAGGATCTTGCTTCTTTGAAGTCATCTTTACTTAGAAAATAAAACCGAGATTCAATTCTAATTAACAAAATATTTATTTCAGTACAAAAGTAACAAAAGAATATGAACCTTAAATAAGCTACATTTTCTCAGCTAAGAATTCACGTCTGCCTCGGGCGAAGCTCACGGGAGAAGAAGGAAGGAGGAGACTCCTGGAATGCACACATGCGTAGTAAAACGTATCACATGTCTGCTTGATTAGAAAATACAATAAACCTAGAAATATTGCAGAGGTGCTCAACTGGCAATGTTCACATCATGACACTAAGTTTTATACCCTCTGTTGGGCCCCGCCCTGGGGCCTTCCGCTCCTGTGCAAGAAATACACTCTGATTGGCTGTCAGACTCCCATGGGGCCATGCAGGGGCAACTCTGTAGGCTGTCCATGTGGTGAGATGGGTAGAGGGCTAATCCTATCATGTCCTGAGTGTGAAGGTCTTAATCCCATCACCCTGGAGCTGAAGGGGGGGGCAGGGAGCTGCAGGAAACATGTTTCTCCCTTCCTCATCCAGGGAAACATATTCTTCCTTTTCAATATTTCCTAGGATATTTCATTTTTCTAGGAGAGGGGTGGGTGCTAACTTCCTTCACTGTTCCCTTCAGCTTTAATCAATTGTTGCACCCTTGAATTGGGGAAGAAGAGATTCAAGTCCTCCCTCCACCATGAATTCATTAGGTGAAGTTAAACCAGTCACCATTTCTCAAGCTAGACTATTCAACATAGTGGCTGAGTTGGTTAGAGAGGCAGGATTGCTGCATGCCTTGAGTTCCTATAGCAAAGGCAGGATATAACGGTAACCTATTTTTAAAAGGACACAGCAGCTCCACCTGCAAAAATCAATCAGGGAAGGCAGACTTTGGTGTTTCAAAGTAAAGCAACTGCGGTCTATTTGGTGAGGCAACATCTACATCAGCTTCCCAAGAAGCATGGGTCTGAGATGAATTACAAGGAAATTTAATCAGACGGTGATTCCAAATTTAGCTCAAGCTGACTACCTTCCCCAGAAGGGACCAAGGCAATCATCAAAGCACTTGCTGACTCCTCTGTCTCTTCTTCCAGAGGACAATTGTGGGCGATGCCGCTGCACTCACTTCCCCTTGTCTGTCTCTCTCTCTCTCTCTTCCCCTGTAACCGACATGCCCCGTTTACAAGGAAGTCTGCGCTGTTCCCTAACGAGGTGCATTTTTCTTTCTGCCGGATTGTTAATTAGCTCAATGATCCTTGCAGATGTCTTCCTTGGGTTTATCAATCTCCCCTTGTGTCCCCGTCCCAGCTGAGGAACTGGTTGGGAGGTGAAAGGCAGATCTCTGGGTAGGATGGATGTTTATCACCTCAAGATCAAACCTGGAGAACCATAACACAAAACTGAAGTAAGAATGGTGGCCATCTGAAGAAATACGCCTCTATATAATGGGTACATATGGTGTGGGTTTTTTTTTATGGAAAGACTTTATAATAGTTATTAATACACTTAAAAGAGTCAGTGAGATAGGATGGTTAAAGTGCTAGAGGTAGAATGGGGAGACCCAGGTTCTGGTCCTTTCTTAGACATGGAAACCGGCTGGGTGACCTTGAGCCAGTCCTTCCCTCTCAGCCCTAACTGAGATCAGTCTCAGTGTCAACCAGCCTAAAAACAAATCTCCTTGTCACATCATGCATTGTTTCCCTTGCTATGTGAACTACGGCAAGCACAGTGCAAAACAAATGGATTCACAACCTAGCAGCACAAACCCCGAGAATAGTCATGATTCAGGTTCTTAGCAGCTTTTCCTTCTCTAAGAACATATTTTATTGGTTTATTGAACTACAATGCCCAGAGCTTGCTGGTGGTCCAAAAATACATAGGGAGGAGGGGACATTAAAAAAAGGAAAGATATATAGGCCTCAGTGTCAAAGGCTGACACAGAATAAGCGCATAAGCGCACCATCGTGCCTACCGTCCCTGTCCTTCTGTCCTATTGTCTAAATTTACCTATACATACTTTACTTTTGTTTATATTTATATCATACCTGTTATCTTGTACATGTGTTGACAAAATAAATAAAATAAAATAATAAATAAATTATGTAAGGGGATTTTTCCTCAGAGCTTCCCCTGCAAGCCACTCCAGGTCTGAGTGAGACATAAGTAAACTGCCTTTAGAACAGCACCAAGCTCGTCTGCATAACTGCCAGCCACAAATATTTCCTTATCCTTAGCAAATATAAATTACACACTCTTCTTATTCAGTGGAAGGCAATCACCCCAATTTGATGCCCTAGAGATGTGTTGAGATTACAAATTCCAGACTAGCTGAGGTCATCTCAGGAATCAATCACTCCTAAGTGATCTGTGCTTGATAAGCTAAGCACCCACTGGGTGCTTCCTCTTCTCTTCCAGATTTGACAGAGGTTGGGTTAAATTTGGCAGGGGCCCAAATCTCAATCACCTTCTTCAAATAAAGGAAAAATGCTAGAATGATTAGGCTATAATGGTGGTGAGATTTCAGTGATAGGAGAAGATGTGATCAAGCTGTAACTGAAGGCCTGCTCTTGATATGACAACATATTGTGTAGTGAAAAAGTACTTGTTACATTTTTTCCTTCATTTTGCTTTGGTCTTGCATGCCCATAATATCAATAATGGCCAACACCACCTGCTCCCTCACATTAGCCTTTTATGAGGGGGCAGGCCACCACTAGTGCAAGCAGGTGAGGAGGCCTTGTCTTCTCACAAAAATGGCTGCCTTCCTCCCAATCACAAGAGAGACATAAAGCAGCCGCAGCAGCATCTTTTGGCACCATCATTGGGGGGGGGGGCAGGGTGTCTTCATTTTATGCTGCGAATTTATAAAATGCGTGGGGGGGGATTTGATTTTTACCAAATCAAGTAAAAATCCCCACTTGGCTGGGGAAGCTTCCTGGGCAATCTGTTGATGATTCCACCATCTCTTCTATGAGCTATTTGGACCAGGATGGCAAATGGGAAGAGATAGATAAGGGGAAGGCCTGTCACACCTGTCCCAGGATCTGTTTCTCACTTGGCCTAATGTTAGTCCAATGAATCTGTCTTTATGTTAAACAGAGTAGGGATCTTTCTGTCTCTTTCCTTTTTAATGGCCAGTTTTATTTATATTGGTAAATATAACAACCAGCAGATATCTTTCCAGGTTGTCCTTATGTGCTACTATTTGTTGAATGCGTCCTTATCTGTGGTTGAAGTTTAGCACAAATTTTGGCGATTGCCACTGCTGTCTGTGTTACAATTAGTATAATCATGCATTTTATGTAATTTTGCTGCATTTTAAAAGTTTTATTAATAACTACAGGTTTACGTATTTTATTGTGCTTTCCAGCCCAAAGCTATAATAAAGGTTTGAACTAGAAGATATAAACTGCAAGCAAAAATATAGCAGTACCAATAAAATCAGAATAGAATATACAAGTGACATTTGTAGAAATTAAAAACATATCCATAAAGTATTGATATAGAACTAGCTCAATATTTTCACGTATAATTAAATCTAACCTTATGGACAATCTTTTGCTCTATCGTCTCAGTTTTGATATACTGTATACATCCAATATACATATACTGGCATTTCAGTACAGGAATATGTATATGATATACTTAGATTTTTAATGTTCTTTCTGTCTTTCTCTTCTGTGAGACAGTCTCATCTTGTGTGTTTCATAATCCATCTATCTTTCACTTCCAATAAAATGAATGTGCGTAGTAGACACTGATAGCTGGGCTGAGGGTCTATGACAGGGGTGTCAAACTCAAGGCCCGGGGGCTAGATCCGGCCTGCTGGGTGCTTAGATCTGGCCTACGGGGTCGCCCTGGAAACAGCAAAGGACCGGCCCACAGTGCCTCTGCCAGTGAAAAAGGAGCTCGGGAGCCTGTTTTCATTGGCAGAGCACCCCCGACACAAGTGATGTCGAGCTGGCCATGCCCACCCTGGCTACACCCACCCTGGCCCCCCAAGGTCAAACACAACCCTGATGCGGCCCTCAATGAAATCAAGTTTGACACCCCTGGTCTATGACAACTGTGTCAAGAGTATTATTTTTTCTGGATGGGACTGTTGCCACTTAATTACTCAGTATTGTCTTAGCATTCTGCACATGCATAGAACGTCCTCTAACTCAAGCTCCTGCTCAGATAAGATCTCCAATTAATCACCTCATAGAGTTGTTGTGGGAATGGAGGCTTGTTGCTAGGGGACTGGAGACTAAAACATATGAAGAACGGTTACAGGAACTGGGCATGGCTAGTCTAGTGAAGAGACAGACCAGGGGAGACATGATAGCAGTGTTCCAATATTTGAGGGGATGCCACAGAGAGGAGGGGGTCAAGCTATTCTCCAAAGCACCTGAAGGTCAGACAAAGAATAATGGATGGAAACTGACCAAGGAGAGATTCAACCTAGAAATAAGGAGGAACTTTCTGACAGTGAGAACAATCAACCAATGGAACAGCTTGCCTTCGGAAGTTGTGGGAGCTTCATCACTGGAGGCTTTCAAGAAGGGACTGGACTGCCATCTGTAAGAAATGGTGTAGGGTCTCCTGCTTGGGTGGGGGGTTGGACTAGAAGACCTAAAGAGCCGAGGTGGCGCAGCGGTTAGAGGCAGGTACTGCAGGCCACTTTAGCTGACTGTGATCCGCAGGTCAGCAGTTCAAATCTAACCAGCTCAAGGTTGACTCAGCCTTCCATCCTTCTGAGGTAGGTAAAATGAGGACCCAGATTGTTGGGGACAATATAAATATACATTGTTTACTGGTGTAAACCGCTTAGAGAGTGCTTGCACTGTGAGGCGGTATATAAATCTCACAAAATAAATAAATAAATAAATAAATAAATAAATACAAGGTCCCTTCCAACTGTGAATCTGAATCTGAATGAATGAAACAAATGAATAGGCCCCCCAGACTACCAAAGAAGCAGCGGTTTGCAGAAACAACAGTTCTGGGTACCATAGAGACTATTTCCAAATACGTGATCCTGGGATTCAGATCATCCTCTTTTCCACTCACCCAAAAAGTTGAATTTTTTTTAGTCATAATTCTGCACAAGCAAAGTTGTTAAACTCTTAGATAGCTTATGGTATATCTAGAGGCTGCTAATACATTAGAAAATTGTGATTATAAGCTGAAGGAAAGATGGTTTGACATAAATTGATTGTCATGGAGCAGGAAAGCATTAGGTGGAAGATAAGTTCCAAATGGTGTACTACAGAAGAGCTGTTGTCCTCTGGAACAAACCCTGCAATTATACGAGGCATTATAAGATTTGGCAGACCCAACACGGAGTTAGTGAGAGGGAGAAGGGAGGGAAGACCGTATCTGCTCAGACTGAAATCATCTGGTGTGCTAGCATTTTGCATATTAATTAGCATCGTGGTAGAACGATCTTCAAAAGTTTTGCAAAGAATCAAAAGCAGTGCATTTGCTCGCCACAAAATTACTGCCAGAATTGCTGAGTGCACAAAACACGGGATAGCGGCAGATTCTACTTTTCAGGCTGACAATTTCCATCATTGTGGGATGTTGGTGGGATTGTTATGCATTTAAATGTTATTTAATTGGGTTGACGAGTAGCTGCAGGCCAGCGCACCAGCCGGAACGCTGGAAGCTGCATACGGGTAATCAAAATTCGCAAAGAGCTGGCGGCAGCAGGCAGCTTCTCATTGCTTCTAGCAAGTGGATTTATTGAGACAGACAAGCCTTGCGAGTTAATTTCCCTCTTCCCCTTCTCTGATGATGCTTTCTCCCCAGCTTGATGGAAACACTCAGAGACCTACACAATGTTTGTGCAAATAATGTACATGCGACGCTCCGCCATCTATCACCAAGAAATATTACTAATATTTAGCATTTATATAATGCTTGAGAGTGACCTTGCAAGGAAGCTACCAGCCCACAGCCACTTTGATTAGCCCACCTGCCCCTTCTCATCCGGCTTTATACAAATTCACGCCTAGCTCACCTGGAGGCAATTATTACTCACCACAGGTGAATGGCTATTTATTCAACTACTACAGAACTTCTCAAGTGCTTTACAGCTATTTTCTTAATTATCACAACAACAGTCCCATCTTGGTTTAATTATACACATATTGCAGAGTGTGGCTTGAAGCCAGCCTCTGACGTGAATGGGGCTTCCTGAGGCCATCTACACGATTCCTCACAGAGGTGAGATTCTACCTGGATTTTTCCTAGTTCAAAGGGCAATTTTACAGATTATCCAATGTTGCCTCTGATATGACATAAGAAGATGTGTTTACTTCACCCAGCTTCCCCTTGTATCCTCAGGATCTTATGGGGAAGGTTAAACTGAGAGATACGGATTGACCCCAAGTCACTACATTTAATGATAGAACCCAGTCTAAAATCCAGTATAACAACCACTACACCCAAAATAACTGCAATAAGGAACTGTAAAAGAATTTACTGAATGATAATTAGCAACTGATAATGGTTATGTTATCTCTATCTAGCTATCTAGTTATCTATCTAGCTATCCTGTCTGTCTATCTATATCTTTATCATCTATCCTATCTATCATCTCTCTCTCTTGGTCTGTCTCAGATCCTGTGAGACAGACACCTAAATGCTAAGTAGCCATTAATGACCACAGAAAAAGGGGTCAGGGTGTTAGATGAACCTGTTTTTTAAGGATTATATAAATAATTTTAGTTGGCCTCGGATATAGTGTGTTTTATTTCTGTTTCCATTTTGAGCTACTTTTGTGTCTCCCCATTTTTAACCTGACGTTAGCTGCCCAGAGTTATAGTATATGCAAGTTGGGAAGCCATATAAATCAGGGAAATGAATGAATAAATAAAAGGAGATCAGCTTGCATATTCTAATTGACAGCTACCAAGATTTATAGAGAAAATCAATACAAACCGCCATGGGGGAGCAGATGATGATAGAGTGACCGATGTGCCTCTCAGTCTGCTTGTTCAGGGGTCACAACTGATGGGCAATGTCAAGACTTCCTTCTTATGGCTTATCATTATTAAATGGAGCTTGGTCTGTTCAGCAAATAGCTCTTCAAACAGGCCACCTTTAAATACAGGACTATCTTCTGTGCAGAACTCTATAGAGCCGTTCTTACGGAAAGCAGCAGCTGATGGCAAGAACTGCCCTGCTTGTCTTTTCAAATCTTGTTGCCAAATGAGAAAGTAACAGTGGTTGGGATTCACATCTAACTACAAATGTATATCCCCCCCACCTTTAAAAAATACTGAAATCCTACTTTTATAAAGTTATAATGGAGAAAAAGAAAATGGGGGTGGGGTGGGGACCCCACAAAGGTAGAAGCAAAATTGAATTGTAGAAAATAGGCCTCTTCATAGGAGTCATATCCTTGGTCAGATGGTGGCATTGTTGCCGTCCTCAGCTTGAGAAGCATCGCAAATGGGACGGGCATTTTTGCCTCCAGAGCCCTAAATGACCCTTATTTTTTCAGCTCTTGAGCCTCCTCTGACTGCTCATCATCCTTGTGAGGTAGTGCAGACAAGAAGACACAGCCAGGATCAGAAGAAGAAGAAAATATTTACAGGTCATGGCTGAACTATGGAGTCATTGGTGTTCTCTGAATTTGATTGTTTTCTTGCAAACATTTCGTTACCAAACTATGGAGCATCCCCCAGGAATATTATCTATCTATCTATCTATCTATCTATCTATCTATCTATCTATCTATCTATCTATCTATCTATCTATCTATCTATCTATCTATCTATCTATCTATCTATCTATCTTCTATCTATCATCTACCTATCATCTATTTATTAGAATTTGATCCCACCTTTATCACTTTGAATCAGGGGCGGGTTGCTCACTTACTGATACCGGTGCGCTGCGCGCGCATCTCCACGTTTTGTGCACATGCTTGCTATGCGCACGCGCCCCCTTGTGCGATTTTGCTTCTGTGCATGCGCGGAAGCAAAATCTCGCTGAAATCTCATGAGGGGATGCGCACGCACGTGCGATTTCGGCGAGATTTTGCTTCCACGCATGCGCAGAAGCAAAAAAGCCCAAAAATTCTTTAAAAAAGATGGTGACGTGTGCGACGGACTGGTGAAGACGGCACCGGAGCCGTCGCGCACAAATTGAGCAATCGGACGCCCCCTACCGGTGCGGCAGAGTCGACCGCACCGGGAGGAACCCACCCCTGCTTTGAATGAGTAACTCAAGCCAGGGAATATACATACCGGTAATATTCCTTCCTCCTCCAATTTTCCCCATAACAATGTGAGGTGAGTTGGACGAATTCACAGCCTCCTGGTTTCTAGGCTGACACCTTAACCACTATACCCAACTGACTCTTAATTATAAGGTTAATTTAACAGAATCCCACAAGTTCCAAAGTACCCCTCCTGAAAACTAAGGGGGGGGTCCCTTCTCAGCTGCTTCCTCTAATCCTCCTCCTTCTGACTCAAATTTTGTCAATCAGACCATTGATCAGGCTGTGCCCCCTCCTCTGTCAATCAAGATCACTCTTGCATATCATTACAGCCCCAGTGTAATGCAGTAATGCACTTCCAAAAACTTGACAAGTAGTTTCCCACCATTCTCAGGCAACAGGCAATGAAAATTGTACTATGAACTCTAAAGTGGGCTGAACCCTGGGGGGGGGGGGAATGAGTGGGGGGGGGGTAGCCTAGCTACTGCCTCCAGAGGAAACAAAAAGGAAATGACCGTCTTTCATGGTACAACTTCTCCCGAATTGGCATAATTCCAGAGGCCCCGCGCTCTGGAACCAACTTCCTCCAGAGACCCGAACCATCCCCACCCTGCTGGCCTTCCGAAAAGCCGTTAAGACTTGGCTTTTCCTGCAGGCAGGGGGTAGAGCTTAATTCCAGCTGAACTCTCCCCCGGGTATGTCTGGTTGTTGAATGGTTGTTTTTATACTGTAATTTTTAATTTTTATATTTTGTTTTTAACTTTGTTTATTGGTTATTCTTGTATTTTCCTTGTGTTGTACGCCGCCCTGAGTCCCTCGGGAGTTGGGCGGCATATAAGAAAGCCAAATAAATAAATAAATAAATAAATAAATAAATAAATAAATAAATAAATAAATAAATAAATAAATAAATAAATAAATAAATAAATAAATAAATAAATAAATAAATAATTTCATCACCTGTGGTTGGCCCAAAATCTTTGAGAGGTGCATTGTTGGTTTGAGCTCCGAGCTTGGCGATTTGGTTGCAAACATTTCATTCCCCATTTGAAGAGACATCTTCAGTACGCTTTGGATTGTGCTTGTCTAATATTCAAAGACATTTCTTTGAGAGATGCCCCCGGCACTAAAAAAAAAAAAAAGCTCACTCTTCCTCTACCATCTTAACTAATGATTGCCTATGTTCTTAAAACAAGCTACAGATTTCATCATGGGCACATGCTAGCATTTACTGAGATGGCTTTGTGTGATAAATAAATATGATGACCATGCTGTCATAAAATTGGTCCCTGGGTGTGGTCTACATCAGGGGTGGGTTCCTCCCGGTTTGGACCAGATCGCCCGAACTGTTAGCGACCCGCTGGTGACGTAATTTTGGCATCACGGATCCGGTTCTGTTTGTGCCGGTCCGTGCTTGCTGCCATCTTTTTTTCTGAATTTTTGGCCGATTTTTCTGTGTTTGCATGGCTTCACAGCGTTCTGTGCTTTGCCCCTCGGTTAATATTGACCTTTATTTCTTCGCCCGAAGCACAGCTGATGAGCTCCTCAGCTGTGTTTCGGGCTGAATCCACCTTCTGAGCATACGCGGAAGTGAAATCGCGCAAGGGGACGCACATGCGTGCGAGCTGAGCGAGCGTATGCACGTGCGAAACGTCGCGACGTGAACTGGTGGTGAAGGTAAGTGAAACCCACCCCTGGTCTACATGCACAAGATGCAGCATCCTGCTGAAATCAAACAAGTTTGAGTTTTGCCAGTGTCTAAATGGCAATAAATATGTACAGACAGTCCTCGACTTATGACCACAATTGAGCCCAGCATTTCTGTTGCTAAGCGAGATGGTCTTCAGTGAGTTTTGCCCCACTTGACGACCTTTGTTGCCACCAATGTTAAGTGAATCACTGTAGTTGTTGAGTTAGTAACACAGTTACTAACAGATACACAGTTAAGTGAATCTGGCTTCCCCATTGACTTTGCTTGTCAGAAGGTTGCAAAAGGTGATGACATAACCTCGGGACACAGCAATGGTCATAAATACGAACCAGTTGCCAAACGTCTGAATTTTGATCATGTGACCATGGGGGTGCTGCAACGGTCCCAAGTCACTTTTTCAGTGCCGTTGTAACTTTGAATGGTCATTAAATGAATGGTTGTAATTCGAGGACAACCTATATATCACAGTGTAGAAAGGCAAGGTAAATTCCTTGCCGTTTAAGAAGAACCATGACATGACCTAAGTAAGAAAAACCAAAGATACGCATATAAACTGGGTGAAACCACACTCAATAGCAGCGACTGTGAGAGGGATCTAGGAGTCTTGGTGGACAACCAATTAAATATGAGCCAGCAATGTGCAGCGGCAGCCAAAAAAGCCAATGCAATCC
Organism: Diadophis punctatus similis; assembly: GCA_023053685.1. Taxonomy (NCBI): domain Eukaryota; kingdom Metazoa; phylum Chordata; class Lepidosauria; order Squamata; family Dipsadidae; genus Diadophis; species Diadophis punctatus. The sequence continues at coordinate 1,244,319 of JALIGW010000090.1, read as the reverse complement.
TGAGTTGCATTAACAGAGGGATACAATCTAGAACTAGGGAGGTACTAATACCACTCTATAAAGCCTTAGTTAGACCACAACTAGAGTACTGCATCCAGTTTTGGTCACCACACTATAAAAAAGACATTGAAGCTCTAGAGAAAATGCAGAGGAGAGCAACCAGGATGATTAGGGGACTGGAAACTAAAACATACGAAGAGCGGTTGCAGGAACTGAGCTTGGCCAGTCTGGCGAAGAGAAGGACCAGGGGTGACATGATAGCAGTGTTCCAATACTTGAGGGGATGCCACAGAGAGGAGGGGGTCAAGGCGTCAGGCTGTTTTCCAAAGCAGCAGAAGGCCAAACAAGGAATAATGGATGGAAACTGACCAAAGAGAGATTCAACCTGGAAATAACTTTCTGACAGTGAGAGCGATCAACCAGTGGAACAGCTTGCCTGAGGAGGTTGTGAGAGCTCCAACACTTGAGACTTTCAAAAGGAGATTGGACTGCCACTTATCCAAAATGGTGTAGGGACTCCTGCTTCAGCAGGAGGTTGGACTAGATGACCTACAAGGTCCCTTCCAACTCTAATAATAAAAATCTTAACTAATGCCCTTTAACATGGTATAACTAGAGGGATGTCACTGGAGTATTTGATCTGGGGGGAAATGTCATGTGTAAAAGGCAGATGGAACACCCCTAACATAAATAGGGTGGGCATGTACAAAGCGCTCTACCAAGCAGAGACATGTCTTTAGCATTTGAGAGACATGAGCCCATTGTTGATTGCATGATGTCATTACCTGAGCCTTGGAAATACAATGCTATATTGCGTATCTTTCCCCATTGGAATTGTTCCTGTGAATAAGGAAATTTCACTACAGCCTGAAAAGTGTTGCTCCAGAAACAGCCCATATCACTTACAGTTCAAGAAGTTTGCACAGAATAGGTAGAAGTGGAAGAACAGTCAGACCTAGGCAGGGGAAAGGGCAACTGTGGTTTTGTGTGCTCAGCAGTGTCATGGGAAAAGGGGGCAAGGAATAGTTGGGTGACAATTATCTGTAAGCTTGCAAAAAAATAGACATGCCCATGTGCCAAACATCCAAATGTATGAATAGATCTGCAGACAGTCAAAATAATCCCAGTCTTGGGTCCATTTTAAGCTAGGTTGAGAAGGCTTGGGGAATGGAGATGTTGGTCATCTGGTTAGACCGCTAAATCTTGCTAACTGAAATCCCAGCGGAACAGAGAGAGAGTCTAAACATCCACGAGGTTAAATTTCCAACAGTGCAAACACTCTGATCAACACATTATATATTATGGAAACAGTACTGCATGTACTTAACTCCCCCCCCACCCCATTTCAATAAACAGAACCTTAAATCTGCTTAGCTTGGATGGCTTATCAGTGGTTTCTTACCCTCGGCCACCGTCCATAATAAGCATTTTCCTCCCAGCACAGTCATTCCGGGAAGGTGATCTTAATAAGGCTCTTTTTGTGAGAGAGTTCACAACTGAAGCAGTTGGGACAAAACCCCAAGCAGGCATTTGGGGGCTTTTGAATTAACACATGTACGGAAAGTGATTTCAACCAATTTCCCTTATGTGGACCTCCTCTGCTCCTGGAAGAAATTCCACCAAAGATGTCAAGTTTTTGTCCCTTCCACCCCAATCTATTCATTTTGCAAGTGGTTTCGGGTCATTCAAAGAAAGATTCTATGTCAGGATTCTATGCAAAGAATAATAATAATAATTATTATTATTATTCTTTGCATTGGGACTATCAGTGTGTGGAATGGTTGGCAAAAATAGGTCTCATCAGTGCAGTAAGAATAAGGCAGTAGCTTTCATGAGCGCTAATAGGACCCCCGTGTTCCAACGTTGCACCCATCTCTACCCACTGAGCACAACGTGGATTCTTCCTGAGCATCCCAGCTGTGCACAAATTAATCACTGTCAGGCTCCCATAGCTCAGAGCAAAATTGCTCCTGCATGAAAGCAATTTCCCTGGACAGAACATAGCTTGTGGTTAGCAGGCCTCACCATTCTATTTCACAGGAAGCTCTAATTATCTTCCAAAGATGGGAGGCAACGCTTAAGAACAATCATTTATCTAGTTTGTACGTTTCACAGGTGAGGTTGTCAGTCTGCTTAAACATCCACCCCTCAGGGAGGAGGAGGAGGAGGAGGAAAAAGGTTCCTCTCTCTCTCCCCCTCAATCACTGGACAGTTCAGGAAAGGGATTGGGGTGGGGGGAGCAAGGAGAGGGTGAAGGAAGATGTCATCGGAGTCAAGCCAACAGGAAGTCATGTTCCTGAACCCAGCAGGAGACAGTAGCCAAGGAGTGCACAACTTTTAGGGAAGATGACGGTTGCACTTAATTTGTCAAATGCATACTGGACCAGGCCAAAGTCCCCATTTGATCTACTTGAGTTTAAATTAATTTAATCAAATATCTTTAGCCTAGTTACTTCTCCTATTTTTAAAGAAATTTCCCTTCTGGTCATATTAAATATTATAATGTGGGAAGTATCCTTTGGAGTAAGTTGGGGACTGCACAAAACGCTGTGTTTGGTTAGGCAAGTTGGACATCATTTTACCACTGAGGATTCAAGCAGAGAAGAAGAATGCCAAACCAGCGATGTATCTGGAAATCCTGGCCAAGAAAAATGATTCATGCTGCTTCCATTCGTGGAAGCCAACATTCTGTGGCCCTGCTTCCTCTTACAATTGAAAACAACAACAGCAACCAGAGGCCAAAAAAATATGAGCAAGGCTGGATTTGGTGTCATGTGTCACAGAAACATAGCGCTTCAAGTAGAATATTTTGGAGATGAGCTCCCAAGTTCCTCACACAACTTCTGACACTGAGCAATAGCCTTGATTATAAAACCAAAAGATAAAATTAAGCAAACCCACTGAGTGGTTAATGTCCATATAAATTCATATGAGGATGTTTCTTTAGCATCCCAACAAGAACTGAGATTTGAGGCAAAAGGGTTTCCAGATTGCTGAAGCAAGGCGCCTCAAATCTGGTCAAGTCCTTTGCTTTGAACAAGCAAAGACTCGAGATTTTAGGAGCGATTGATATCATTTCCACCAATTCCCTACAAAAAAAATTAATCTCTCTTTTACTATGCTTGTCCTTTCTGACCACTGCAATCTTGCTCCCCCCCACGTCTTCCAAAAGAATCTCTCATGTATGTCAAGGGTCCTGGAGGAAGGACCTCAGGAGTAGGAGGTTGCAGCAAGAGAAAGGATTGAGGAAAAGTTCAGAGGCATTTTGTATGCATTACTCAGAAGTCTTGTCAAAGAAAAAGCATTTAGCAAAGGCTGAGCTTCTCTGGCACAATTTCTCTGAAAGCGCCAGAGGGAAGGATAGTTCATAGCACCCAGCCCTCAGAGGGTGTGTTTCTGCAGTACAAAGTTACTTCTCAGAATAATAAAATAACAGAGTTGGAAAGGATCTCAGAGATCTTCTAGTCCAACCTCCTGTTCAAGCAGGAAACCCTATACCCGTGATGGCGAACATATTGGTGGGCACGTGAGCTCAGGTCCGGCGTGCATGAACAAACCAGCCAGCTGATTTTCGGGCCTTCTGGGCCCAATGGGAGTCGGGAAACAGGCTGTTTGCAGCCTCCGGAGAGGGTGGGGAAGGCCCGTTTTTTTGCTCTCCCCAAGCTCCAGAGCCTTTCTAGGAGCCTGGGGAGGGAGGAAATGGCCTCCTCCCCCCCCCCCGAGGCACTCCGGAGGCAGAAAATGGCCCATTTGCCAACTTCCGATTAAACCGGAAGTTCCATTTTTTTGCTCTCCCCAGGCTTCAGAGCTTTTCTAGGAGCCTGGGGAGGGCGAAAACGGCCTTCCCACCCCCCCACCCCCCCCCAGAGGTCCGGCGGAGACCAGAAATGACCCGTTTCAAGTTGGGAAACGGGCCATTTCTGGACTCCGGAGGGTCTCCAGGGGGTGAGGAAGGCTGTTTTCGCCCTCCCGAGGCTCCTAGAAAGGCTCTGAAACCTGGAGAGAGCAAAAAAACGGAACTTCCGGTCCAACCGGAAGTCAGCAAACGGAATGTTTCCGGCCTTCGCAGGACCTCCATGGGGGTGGGGAAGGCCATTTTCACCCTCCCCAGGCTCCTAGAAAGGCTCTGGAGCTTGGGGAGAGCAAAAAAATAGGCCTTCCAGTTTAATCGGAAGTTGGCAAATGGGCCATTTTCTGCCTCCGGAGGGCCTCCAGAGGGGTGGGGAAGGCCGTTTTCGCCCTCCCCACACTCCTAGAAAGGCTCTGAAGCCTGGGGAGAGCGAAAAATGGGCGTGCCATCGCGTGCTGGGAGCGGGGGGTCACACATGCATGTGGGGGGGGGACATGGAATTATGGGTGTGGGCATGCACACGCGCGACCCCCCCAGTGCTCCCCCCTTTTGGCATGCGAACCAAAAAAGGTTCGCCATCAGTGCCTTATACCATTTCAGACAATCTCTTCTTTAAAAACCTCTGGTATTGGAGCACCCACAACTTCTGATCACAAGTCATTCCACCGATCAATTGTTCTAACTGTCAAGAAATTTATCCTTAGTTCTACGTTGCTTCTCTCCTTGATTAGTTTCCACCCATTGCTTCTTGTCCTGCCCTCAGGTGCTTTGGAGAATAGATTGACCCCCTCTTCTTTGTGGCAGCCCCTAAGATATTGGAACACTGCTATCATGTCTCCCCTAGTCCTTCTTTTCATTAAACTAGACATACCCAGTTCCTGCAACCGTTCTTCATATGTTTTAGCCTCCAGTCCCCTAATCATCTTTGTTGCTCTTCTCTATTCATAAAATTTAAAAAAGTTGTATTTTCCATAGCTGCTGAATACACTTATCATACACTTTAGAATCTACAGGAATAACTGTATGACCACATGCCTTGATTAATCTAGCAATGCCAGCCCATCTACCATAATTAACCTGGCAGAGCCTATATTATTAAAATCAACAGATTACTTTTAAAAGACTTCACATATTTGGCAAACAATCAGCTGCTAAATAACTGAGATGTAAGGCCTAGCAGCCACTAAACACAGCATTAAAAAGAAGAAAAATACAGTATGAATCAACAGTATTTTTATTTTTGAGAAACAATCGAGATATCATATTGAACACCGGTGAATAGGACATTGATCATCTATCTATTCTCCAAAAACTATCACTGATTTTTTTTTCTGTCAAAAGTGATTGTAAATCACTTTACAATACCACAGTTTTCCATTGTAATAAGGAGATCAATGACAATTACAACAGGGTGAAACAAATTATTTCAATGGTCAATGATACATGCTAAAAAAAATAGAATTTATAGACACAAGCTCCCACCCCTTCCAATGTCTCAGTAAATTTATTTTTTGCAACATTTCTGCACCAATGTTGCAGGACTTGTTTTATCATCAAGAGCCTATGGAATTCATAGCCAGTCAATTTCCTGATTAAAGGTTCATTTGGTGAATAAATATGTGTAATTTTCATATAATTGTTCAGTTAAATAGGAAGTCTCATTCATCATGAACATCTCCCTCTGCAATTAAAGAATAAATAACTCACAAGCCACCTGGTACTGATGCTGTAAAAATTGGAAAAGTGCCCCATCTCGAGGCACAGCTATCATTGAAATCCCAGAGAACAGGCAAAATAGAAGAATAGCCTGTGTCTCCTTGTAAGTTCAGTGCTCAGGTGTTAAGTTCTGGTGAAAATATTGATCCACCTGTGAGAACTTCTGTGGTCTGAAGAATTCAAGTGATGTCAAGTGTCATCAACAAATGACATTATGATTCAAACAGATTACAAAGCACTTCTTCAGTGTCCTTGGAAGTATGTATATCTCCTAATATTTGTTCTGCTGGACCAGGGATGTCAAACTCGCGTCATCATGGCAGCGTCACGTGACGTATCATGACTTTTTTCGCCTTTGCTAAACCAGGCATGGGCGTGGCCAGCACGTGACACATCCGGCTCACAGGCCGCGAGTTTGACAGCCCTACTCTGGACCATCAACCTAGCAGTCCTAAAGTTCCTTCAAACATTGTGATGTTAACTAGTCAATCTTAGATCTATCTTATTTCTTCTTCAGTTCAATCTATTTCACAGAGTTGTTTTGAGGGTAACATGCAGAATCTGATTAGGCTTCAATGAAGAAAGGAAGACAAAAGGGTGTAGAGAATAACCCTACATGGGTGTTCTGCCCCAGCTGCCGACCCAAAGAACACAGCACACACAGAGTCCATACAAACCTTGGTTTACTAATTAAGGGCTACTAATGAGCTTTCTTAGTAGTCGTTCAAACACAAATACAGTTTAAATTAGTCTTTTCTGAACAACGGCTGTTAATTCAATTTCATTAACAGCCGGCAAGAGTCCAAGGAAAAATAACTCAATTCTGATGCAAAGTCTTTCAGATAACAGTAATCTTACTGTGGTTGGCAAAATGCCCAGAAGCAATTTGCAGAAAAGATGACGCTGGAAAACAAGAGCTGAACAGAAGTTTCTGAATTCAAGACACGAAGGAATATGAATGAAGTTGTTTCCTGCAAATTGGCTCCGTCGTCGTCATCTCTTAAATAGGCTAGGGGAGTGGCCAATTAGCGCCAAGCCTTACTCCCGAGGAGATCTCCTCCTCAGGAACCATTCCTGCCTTTTGGCAGTTCTGCGCGCCCATGCATTGAGAACAGGCTCCTCCTCTATTCCTCTTCGCTCATTGCAGCCTCTGGAGGTTCTGAAGGCCCTGGCTGAATCCCTGCCTCTGGCACCAAGTCTTCTCCAGCCTCCTCACTGTCCGACTTGGGTGCCAGCTGCACAGGCCGCTGGTGAATCACCACACCAGCCTCCTCGCTGTCGGAATCAGCTATCAGCTGCACAGGCCGCTGGCGGGCCACAACACATGGGGTAGGACAGGAACATCTGGGAACATTCCTTCCCAATCTTTCTCTTGTTTGTCCTTCCTGACACTTCTGGACTTTTTTGGGGTGTGGGTGGGGTGGCTATCTGTGATAATTCTTTCAATATATATGTAGTCCCAGCCAAAAATCAGGAGTTTGATAGCACCTTTTCTAATAAATTTTATTAAAAGGCATAAGATGCATAAAATGGCTAGATTAAAGTAGGATTCAAATTGGGGGGGGAGATTTAGGGAAGGGGAGGGGAGAAAGATTGGTTATGCAAATGTAGACTGGACGTGAGACAGATTACAAGGACCAATAGACTAATTCAGTTTTCCTCGTACACAATCCCAGCTAGATAAATTGCAGAGTCGACGTGACAATTTTATAGTGTGACAGAAGCCAAAGGATTTGGCTTTATAACACTGCTGCATAATTCTTTTAATATTTTTTAAATCCTGCCTTTATTCTTTTTTATAAATAACTCGAGGCAGCTAAGATATCTAATACACCATCCTCTTCCTAGTTTCCGCACAACAACCCTGTGGAATGTAGTGGACTAAGAGAGAATAACTGGTCTCCCAGCCAGCTCTCATGCTAAGATGGGACTAGAACTCACAATCTCTTGGTTCCTAGCCAGGTGCTTAGCCACTAGTGTTTTTTGCCATCAGATTAGCTGAAAACCTTGAGCCATTTAATTGCATAATGGTAAATAAGTCATCAAAATGAATATAAATTGGATTACAAAAGTGTTCCCATTTCTGTTCAACTGTAGTTATTAAAAAAGAGTTGTCATGTGGATTTGCTGACAAAACCATTCCAGTGGCACTGTGGAGACTCACAGTGTGTTCATCTTAAATGTCCAGGAGAATTTGTGTGATTTTATGAATTCCATGAAATCAGAGTAACTGAATTCACAATAAAAAGACAAAGCTACCAGTAATTTTCAGTAGCATTCTAAGCCAATAAACTCAAACAAACCATCTCTAACAATTATCATTTACAACAGCACTGAAAGCCTGCATTAAAAAAAGCAATTTACAACACTTCCTGAATCTTGTAGGGTCAAGTTTAAATGGAATACTTTCAGCATGGAGTTTTGTAGTGTTACCTAAGGACAGCCAACCACATGTTCAAAACAGGAATCTTCTAGCAAAGGGTTCTTCCAAAACCAGATTTTTTTAAAAAAAATTCTGTACTAAACCAGGGGAATTAAAACCAGAGAGAATGAAAAAAAGATGGACACATGTAGTGGAAAATTCAAACAGGTTTCCAGAAATGGGTGAGGCTAAGAGTGGTTTATGTGTCTGAAAAGGAGGAAACCCACTGTTTAAAAAAAAAAAAGCATGGGGACAAGTCTTTTGCCATACTTTCTATGTGGCTTTTGCAACATTTTTGTCCTCCAAATGGAAGACTCGGTCTCAAATTTCTCTATTTTGGTTAGGCCAGAACAGTGAATTCTTTCATCACCTCAGCATTTAGAAGTCCCCAAAAAGTGATTCTCACCAGATGCTGAAAAAAGGCAGACAATTCGATACAAAGTGATCTTTGATGCAAGTGAGAGGTAGGGGATTTCTTTGATTGCTTCCCACCCTCCATTGACAAGCCTGTGGCTTCCCCTCCAGCCCTCAGCCCCATCTGTTCATTCCGAAGTAAAATCTCAGATTTCAGGTTAATGCAGCAGGAGATCAAAAGCTGGTTGGTGGCAGGTTGGTTGGGATGGAGAGGAGGGGTGAGGTAATGACCTCATACTCTAAGGAAAGAGTGCCTTGGGACTTAGAGAAACAACACAATATAGCCATGTTTGACTGCCACTTTCTAGAAGTAGGCAATTCCATGGGGCAGCTTTAGTGCCCCATCAGTGCCCAGGGAGGAAAGAAAGAGAGACTTGCATTATTTCAAACTCCCTTATTTACAAATATACAAAGTGGAGCAACACCCGCTCTTCAAAGAAAACAGTACATTCTTAAAGCCCCTTTATTACAACTTCTCATCTATCAGCTACAAAATCTGGACTTTTGCCACCATGGGTAGGTACGCTGTTCTTTTCCTTTTGCGTGTGGATGTCATAACCAGAACCCTTCCATCTATCAATGTCTTTTAGTGTCTGCTATTTTTAACATCCCTTCATCTATTATTCTTTGTTTTGGTTTGGTGTTTACACTTTTTAATGTATTTATTAATTGTTTTTAGCTCTATTGTATGTTGCCCAGAGTTGTGAGAAGAGGTGGTTATATAAATTGGTTTAATAAACAGTGCTAGTGGAATGTTATTATTCAGTGTGTGTGTGTGTGTGTGTGTGTGTGTGTGTGTGTGTGTGTGTGTGTGTGTGTGTGTAGGTCTTTGGTTATTTGGGTTTTCTCCCGTGTGAAATTGGAAGTGTCTTGGCGACGTTTCGTTGAAACGTCACCAAGACACTTCCAATTTCATGCGGGAGAAAACCCAAATGACAAAAGACCTACATGGAAGAATTGTCTCAAGCATTTTTACAAATGTTTTTTATAAAAAGTGTAAATGCAGTAAATATATTTCTCTTGAAAAGATTAGCCTCACACTGAAATGTATAGAGAGTTAATTTCTTATTTAATTATTAGAATTACGGCTAATTTAAATGGGGCGACACCTTTCTCCAAAAACTATGTGGGGTGTTTTATGTGGATGAGAATGAATGTATACAGAGAGTCCTGTGAAGGGAGACTATATATGTCCATAAATACATTAAGTGAAAGACATTAGGGGAGTTACCTTGAATGGATGTTGATTCCCTTTTAGCCATAAATAAAATCAAGAGGGGTTCCATTTGGAAAACTCCTTGCAGATACAGTTGGCCATCTATAAATTAGAATAATTCCAGAAAGGTTCTCCCATTTGATTAGTATTAAGTATGGATCCCTACTGATATTAAAATATCACATTTATTATTATTAGGTTAGTCACACAGTCAGTCAAATGTTTAAACTGGATTTGGCAATTTTGCCCACCTATCAAGTTGCAGGATATACAGTATAAGCTGTTCTAAGTAAAGTTGCCTTTTACAATTGACTGAGATGATTTTATCAAAGCCGATAGTGTTAAATCTTTTGGAATTGGTGGCTATTGTTTATTGGTACCACCTAGGCTTTCTTTTGCCAGAATTGTTCTACTTCTATTTGCAGGTTTATATACTTTGTGATTTCTCTCCAACTCTTGCTCTTCTACTCTGTTTCCAGGTATTGCAATGTACATTATCATATACACAACAGTGTGAAATCACAGCTGCCAATTTTTTTGACTGATGTTGACCTTCATATACATTGAGTTCTTCCCAAATATATCCTTAGCTTGTCATAATATATTGGTGTAGTGCAGGGGTGGCCAAACTATGGTTCTTTGAGGACCTGTGGACTTCAACTCCCAGGAATTCTGGGAGTTGAAGTCCACAGGTCCTCAAAGAACCATAGTTTGGCCACCCCTGGTGTAGTGCATCTGTGGATCCAAGCAGTGTGGCCTTTTGTAATTGACGGATGGAAATTTTGTCAATGTGCAGATTTACTTAGTGTGGTCCAAGATATTTTCAAAGGTAACCAGTTTGCCGCTAACCACTGTGACCATCACGGCAGTTTCTGCCATCTTTCAACTTCAGTTTTCACACCTTGATACTTTCTGATCGTCTCCAATTCTTTGTCTTCTGTTCTACTACGGTATTCTCTGGTATTGCCACATCAATTATCTACACTTTCTTCTTTTCAACCACAGTTAAATCCCTATATTCATGGAGGGTTCTCTACAATTTATGGAGTGGGATTACCCCACCAACAATGAGGACTATGAACTTTCTCTTGTTATATGAAAGCTTAGCTTCAGAGGAATGCATCACAAAATTTCCAAGCGATGAATTAAAACGGTATCCTTGGCGCCATTCTGACAAACTGCAAGTTGAATTTTGTTCATGGGTGCCCGTGTCTAAATATGGTGCCAAAATGACAAACCGTGCATTGTGACATCACACTAGTTCTTTCCTATTGGTGTTGCAGCATTGCACATAAGCACTTAACAGGTGGAGTTTATATCACAACATGCTTCACCACTTGTTCTCCATCACAGATGCCTATAATTCTGCTGCGGAAGATATTTCCAATGAAATTCCTCTTTCCCTATGAACACAAAGGCAATGTGGTTTCCCCAGGCCTCCTGATGATATGTAACAAGCTGATAGGAGATGGTAACAGCTGTTCTTGGAGATGAAGATTCAGTTGCAAGGAAGCCTAGAATTCTTTTTCTTCACTCTGCGCTGGTGATCTGACGGCACTTAGATCAGGGCTGTCAAACTCCCGGCCCACGGGCCGGATGCATCATGCACTGGCCACGCCCATGCCCAGTTTCATGAAAGGGGGAAAAGTCCCAATACGTCATGTGATGCCGCCATGACGACGTGAGTTTGACACCCCCGACTTAGACCATCAAGAGTACAGTGAGCTCTCAGCACTGGGTTAGCAGCCACATTCCATCTAAAGGTAAAGGATTACATTCATGAGATGTATAGATCTCTAAATTAGAAGGTGGTGTAGGAGATTTGATGCATTTCTGATGGCAGCAACCTCAAAGCCAGAGAGAGGCAGGGGGGAGAGAGCTCTCTGACACCTTTTAATGTCACCAAGGTATATAAGCACTGAGGCAACAGCAAGTTCTAAACCACCATTTTTAATGCTTTTTTTTACATTAACATGGGGAACAAAGTCATGAAGAGCTCTTCTAGTTTTCTTTAAAAAAAGAGAGAGAACCTCACCAAATAGAAAGGAATTAACAGCTCAAAACCAAACCCACCTGTTGGACATATGCCGTAGCAGGCATACCTGCAAGCTATATATAAAGAATGTTTATTCTTCCTACTTTCAGTATTGGCTATTTATCTAAATTTCTGGTCCAATGGCTGAGTCCCTCTAAGCATGTACAGAATTCTTTCTGCCCTATAGGAAAATGAAGTAGACCTACCATCTATATATATTTTTCTTTTTCACAATATGGCAGGCAAGCTTCAACAAAAAAACAAATAAAGTATTATGATACAAATATAAGGCTTATGCCATGTCAAGCAATACACACTAGAAGGCAAAGATGGCACTGCTGGATTGATTAAAACTATTCTAACTCTGCAGTTTTTTCAATCTGATAAGTAGCTAAAATGATAAAATGAGAGTCAGGAATGTCAGCTATGGGTTGCACAAGCTTGCTTCCTGCTGATCATAGCTGAAAATCTGCCACAGATGCAAGACAACCTCAGCATGAAACATACAGCCAGTCATGGCTCTCAGGGTGCTCTGGATTACCAAACTCTCTCTCTCTCTCTCTCTCTCTCTCTCTCTCTCTCTCTCTCTCTCTCTCTCTCTCTCTCTCTCTCTCTCTCCCTCCCTCCCTCCCTCCCCCTCCCTCTCCCTGTGAGTGTGTTTGTCACATAGTGAATATTGTCAGTTGTATGTCTATGCAGGGTGATGCCCCCCTATCTAATATTATGGTATATTCCAATACAGGCAGAACACGTGATATGATCTTGTACGCATGTCCACATTTCTGATCCACCATTAATCACTTTTGACTTGGCTCTTGACCGGAACGGTCGCATTTTCTTAGCAAAGATGTAATTATTCAGGATTTATTGTTTTTGTACCAAAATAAATATTTCTATTAGACTTTTAATCTCGGCTTTATTTCTAACTGTCTGAATTCCAAGCAAAGATCCAAATCGCCTCTATGAGATATCATTCTCACCCCAACAGTGTTTGTGTGTAAGCTGCTGACTTTTAGAATGCATGCTCAGAAACACTTAGCCCTGGATGTGGCCCCTCCAAAGAGGATACACTTAAATTCTCCTTCTGTGTAGCAGAAATACTTGTTGGAAAATATGGGTGCCTGCTTTCAAACCATACAACATCCATCCTCACCTGGCTCCATCAAAGCAGGCAGAAAAAAGTCCTCCCCCCACCCCCACATACCCACACATTAATTTCTGCTGAATTTTTACCCTCTGCAAGACAAAGAAATATAAGAAAACATGAGCCACAAAAAAACCCCACAACAATTTATTTTAAAAATTGCACAAATATCAAAAGGGTGCAATACAGCTAAGTAATTCTGGGCAGTGGGGGAAGACCAAGGGAGGAGTTGGGGTGAGGTGAGGATTCACCCCAGTGGAAAAACAAGTGTCAGTGCTGTAACAACCAGTTGCCAGCCATCTCCTCTGCACGGCAGCCGAACCAGGCCTGAATGGCTTCCATTCCACAATGGAGACGGCTGTATTTTATCAGCTGTCAATCGCTCATCCTGCCTCAAAGTGAGACTCTTAGCTTGTTACATCAATGCTAGAAATAAAATGAGTGCATTATTAATTAAGCATTATACATTCCAGTAAACAGTAAAGAATGAGTATATTTTTTTTCTTTTTGAGTAGGTAATCACTGACAACATAGCTGGGCCAAGCAAATACCATTCGGTGTTCCAAAGTAGCATCTTATTTGACATTTTCCATCATAGCAATGCATAATTCACAATAACAATGCAGATTATTACTCCCCACAGTAACCCGCCAATATTCTCCAATACTGTGCCAAAAGTAATCTGGACTGAAAAATAGTATAGGGGGAGGAAAATCCAGCAGTTCCTATAGAACCCAGATGCTGTTTTCAAAAGAAACTCTCTTAAGATTCTTAAATTACAATTCTTATCCCTAGGAGAGAAGAAGCCATACGGATTAGCTACAGATGCAAATTGGAAGACCTCAAAACTCTGTGTGTTGCACGTTTAGAATCTGTGTTATTGTTAGTTAGAGCAAGGATGGGGAAATAGTGGCCTTTCCCAAATCTTGTTGGGCCATGCTGATTAAAGGCTGCTCAGTACTTAATACTACACGTAATAACAAGGGCTAGAATTGTATATGGTCAAAATTGGAAAAATGGAAATATTCCCTCTGAGGAAATGGTAATAAAGAAAATAGTAGATTGCACTGAGATGGATAGGTTGACAATGGAAATTAAAGATAAAGGAGAAACAGAATACTATTTAATTTGGGATGTATGGTATAATTCATTGGAGAGCAGATGCAAAGATTAGAAAAGTAACAATGAAAGAAGATTAACGGATTAGAAACTAGAAATAAATATAAGTATGATAGAATATTTACTGTAAATAATATTAGGATAGGAGGTTATAAAAACTGTAAACTGTACAATAAAATATATAGAATGATAATTATTTGTGTATATAAAACCGGTGTCTCGCTGTTGCAAAGTTTGAAACTGTGATATAAAACTGTGATATAAAATGAAGAAAACTGTATAATAAAAATATATTTTTAAAAAGGCTGTTCAGTCAATGTTCAGCAAGATCTGAAGGACGACAGGTAAGAGAGAGAAATGCAAAAGCTAAAATAAATGCACAGATGGAGATCAGTAGCTTCAACTGAAAAAGGAGGTAGATCTTCAGACAAAGCACTATATACCACTCTATTAATTTAGTACAGGTGGAAGCCGCTGGCAATATCTCAATGAAAGCAACGTCTTTTTCTTTCCTAAGGTCAAATAAATACAGTGACAGCAGATCTCTATTTAAGCCCAGGTTGCCGCCCTAATATGGCACAAGATTCTTTATACATACAATAACTGCTTGGTTAAAGGAAGCAAAGGGTCGTCCCAGAGCTTCTCCAATCATTTTTATCCAGTTGAGTTCAATGTAAATGCAGGTAGTCCGTGACTTACAACAGTTCATTTAGTGACCATTCGAAGTTACAATGGCACTGAAAAAAGTGACTTGTGACCGCTTTACACACTTATGACTGTTGCAGCATCCTCGTGGTCATATGATCAACATTTTGTCGCTTTGCAACTGGTTCATATTTATGACGATGGTCATGTCCAGGGCAGGGATGGGTTCCACTTATCTTCGCCAACAGTTTGCATCGTGACATTTTTCGTGTGTGCGCTCGCTCCACTCATGCGCACACAAGCGTTCCCTCGTGCAATTTGGCTTCCGCGCATGCTCAGTAGCTGGAATAAGCCCGAAACACAGCTGAGGAGCTGATCAGCTGTGCTTCAGGCGAAGGAATAAAGGTCAGTTTAAACCCAGGGGTGGGCAGGAGGGACCTTTTACAAGCAGCAGAACAGGAAAAACCTTCAAAACAGTAAAAAAAAAATTGCAAAAAAATCCCAAAAAAGATGGTGGCGCCCACGGACCGGCACCAGCCGATTCAGTTCAGTGACGTCACCAGCGGATCACTACCAGTTCAGGCAATCCAGTCCGAACCGGGAGGAACCCACCCCTGGTCCAGGGGTCACGTAATCATCTTTTGCGACCTTCTGACAAGCAAAGTCAATTCAGAAAGCCAGATTCACTTAACAACCGTGTCACTAATTTCATAGCTGCAGTGATTCACTTAACAAATGTGACAAGAAAGGTCGTAAGATGGGGCAAAACTCACTTAACAACTATCTCACTTAGCAACAGAAATTTTGAGCTCAATTGTGGTTGGAAGTCGAGGACTATCTGTATTCGTGTTCATCTGAGGCATGGGTGATATGTTTATTTCATCCTACCAGTATTCCTTTTTTCAATTAAGAATATCCTCTTCCTAATCTGCTTTAAATGTGATCCAGATTTTGAGCGGGTGGCCCTGCGGCTACCGTAGTGTATCTAGTCTGGCCAACATCGTCTCCCTGGACATGCCCCAAATGAAATCGGGATCCTTTCATTCACGATACACATGCTCCATCACTCATTTCTCAAATCAACAAAATTACAAATGCTGTAATCTATCCCATTGGCTATGTGAGAGCACTACCATCGTATTTTGGGCTTGGAGGCTATGAAAGGAAAAGGGTTCAAACATAATGCACCATCATTTTAAACGTTCCGGGCTGGCACAAAATAATGCATTGCTATCTTATTAATATGGCTCCTCAAAGCCAAAGATGGATTGCTGTGTTGCAGGATACGCCCAGCTTTTAAATAATAAACTCCTAAAGTCACGGCAGGTAGCAATACCTAGTAAACCCGTCTGATTGAATAAGAACCAAATAAACCTAAATAGGACTGGACTAAATTAGTAGCTGGCTAAGAGACGACATGAAAATCAAAGGATGTAAGACTATGATTCGTTTTTTAATCCTGGAAGAAAACGAAGACAAATCACTTCTGCGTTATTACAAAGAAAACCAGAAGTCAAGCTTGATACAAGGGAATGTATAACTTGCATAGGATAGCACAAGAAATGTAGGCCGAGTGGCAGAGATGGATTGCTTCTCAACCAAGTTCAGCTGTGAGATGATCAAATTCCCCCCCACATGCTCAACACATCCATTTTGTTGGACTTTAGTGATGGGGCTACACCCCAAAAGCACAGTAGCCACATTGAAGCAGTGTCAATAGAAGAGAATATTTGTAGCTCAGGGTTGAAGTATGGTATCCTTGGTACTTTCTGAGCTTGGTTGGTTTTTTTGCAAACATTTCATTACCCAATTACCCAACTAGGTAACATCGTCACTGCGCCAATCATGTTACCTAGTTGGGTAATTAGGCAATGAAAGAAAACAACCAAATTCGGACAGCACCAAAACCCCCACATTCAGACCAGTGGTGGGTTCCTACCGGTGCAGTCCACTCTATAGCACCGGTAATGGCCCGCTGGTGACGTCACAGTACCGGTGCGGTCGGTTGCTGGTGCCTGGGCGCCACCATTTAAAAAAAATTTTTTTTTACATTTTTTAAAAAAATTTCTTCTGTGCATGCCCAGAAGCCGAGCTTCCTGCACTGCACATGTGCTGCCTTCCTACCCCACAGTAAGTCCAAGCAGGGGAGGATGGCTGAGGGAGTACCTGAGAACGGGCGGCAGGAGCTATCTCCATTCCCCTCCCTTCAGCAGTCCGAGAAGCCACGAACGTGCGGTGATGATCCCAGGCATTTTTGCACATTCGAGGCTTCTCGAGCTGCTGAGGGGAGGGGGAACGGGCAGCAGGAGCCTAGGATCATCAAATGGGGAGAAGCATTCAGGCCGGACGGAGCCTCCTAGAAGAACCGCTGCCGCGGTCTTGCTGCTCCTGCTGCGGGGGGGCTGCGTTGCGGGTGGGCAATGCCCCCCCCCCGCTTCTCCGGCTGCTGCCAAGCTCCCGAGGCCCACGCCCACCCGGTCACATGGCTGGCAAGCCACACCCACAAAATAAGCCACGCCCACAGAGTGGTAGTAAAAAAAATTGGAACCCGCCCCTGATTCAGACAGTGTTTAATCCAAGCTTACTTAGAACAGCAACAATAAAGGAGTATTTCTACAAATTTGTTTTTTTTTTCCCCAGGATGTAGCAGGCAGTTGAGAAGACTGCAGGGTAATGGAGTCTGCGTGGAATACACCTGCATTTTTCCTTCAAATTCCTGAACAGATATTTTCAGAAATGCTGCTGCTGCTTCTTACTCAGCAGTGGGCCAAGAGTAGCTAGATGCAATTTTTAATTAAAAACAAAACAAAACCAAGAACTGAAGAGAAGGAGGGGAGCATCTTCCCCTACCCTTTCCTCTTCTTTGTTCCTTTCCCAAAAATCCATTGATCAAAAAGCAGAAAGGAACGAGATGTGAACTGCTCGTCTCAAAGAGTACAGTAATGCGGAAACATACAGAACCCCAGATCTCATTCCTCCTACTTCTAGTTAGAACTCTCCTAGTGTTCTAGAACCCAGCTTCTGATATGCAAAGGTGAATTACAGCAGCATTAAAAGTAATTATGGGGAGGCAGTTCCCACAATTGCCATAATGCACACCTCCCTCTTGATTCACAATTTTGGCTCTGGGTCAGAGCATCTGCTCTACTTATAAAAAATTGAGCATATTTAGGATTTAAAAGGCTATAGATAGAGTAGACAATACTGGGCTAACTCAATTGGTAGTCCATCAGCATAAGTAGTGTTAAGGAGCCACCTCGCCCCCAACGAGCAAAGAGTAAGGCAAAATCTCAATTGGAATATTGTTGCACAAAACTGCAACATGAATACCTACTGTATATCAAGACACTGATAGTATATCAAGACACTGATAGCCAACTGAATAAAGTCGCCTAAATAAGTGTTAGCACCAAGGACAATATATTCTGGCCTTGTCCTTTATAAAAAAAAATCTGGATAATTTCTAAATGATGAATTAACCTCAGGAGGGTAAATAAGAGTAGTGAAAGTAAAAGTGTAAAAAATATGTAGACCTAAGGCTAGACGATTCTTCTAATGAGTCCAGTAGAAGAATTAATGCTTCCGACGTCATGCAGAAGTCATGAGAACCAAAGCAAAGGCTCTTTGCTTTCTTCAACATGGAATTCTCAGTTAGTCCGCGATGAGAGCCATCAAGCCTAGTTCTTCCAGTTTTGCTCGGATGATGGCATCCCAGCCTTTGTTAGCTTTTGGATTGCGAGGGGACGGGTGCATTACCCCCTCTACTCGTACTGGGATACCAGCGGCTGACAGAGCCTTGTGGGCACGCTGTTCAGCAAAGCGTCCAACCCCAATGACTGTTGCGACACCCAATAATTTCACAGCTTCACACAGGGCATCATCACAGATCTGAAGAAGCTGTTCACGCTGAGCAGCTGGCAGGTCAGCCGGTGTCAGATTGCGCCCGCTTTGACTGACAAAGAGCAGCGGGCAATGGTTGTGTACAAAGCAGCGTTGGAAGAACTTTTCAGGCTTGGTGCACACAGAGCGGAAGAAGCCCCAAAAACGGGCTCCGCTCACCTCCGTATGGGGGCACTCCAAGCCACGGATGGGCCTCTTTGGGTGTTCACATGCCGGCCGAAACACCTGTCCGCTTATCTGCAGCCAGTCTCGAACAAGCTGCACTGCTCCAAAGGGCACCTGGAAGAAGAAATAGGTGCTGTTATGAGAAAGGTTTCTTGGTGTGGGCATGAAGTGGAGGTCTGCATTTGCTTCGAGACATCTGCAGTGGACATTTGGGGAAATGTTGGGGGGAAAATCATCCTCCTAAAAATGGAGGCGGGGGAAACACATTACAAACATATTTCCCTCTCAAAATATTCCACCCTCCAGTAGGGAGAAATTCCTCCATCAGGATGCCACTCTATTCTCCCTTGTTTAGCTCCTCAGTATCACTTCAGGAAATAGTTATGGAAATTCACATGCCAAGAAGTAATGCGGTGCCGCAACCAATTAAACAGGTCTCAATATAGGCCAGTGAAGATGAGAGATGGCCTAGAACTCCCTATGGGTTGCTTTGAACCCATTTGAAAATAGGAAAATGTGAGTGAGTGAGCGAGTGAGTGAGTGAGTGAGTGAGTGAAAGAAAGAAGGAGGGAGGGAGGGAGGGAGGGAGGGAGGGAGGGAGGGAGGGAGGAAGGAAGGAAGGAAGGAAGGAAGGAAGGAAGGAAGGAAGGAAGGAAGGAAGGAAGGAAGGAAGGAAGGAAGGAAGGAAGGAAGGAAGGAAGGAAGGAAGGAAAGAGGACTAGGAGCCTGAAGCTCCAAGGCAGAGGACTATTGAGGAATGTACTTTATCTATCCCATGCTTAAAAAAACAGTTGTGATCTCACTGAATACAGTGTAGCTTAATAAATACAATAGCTCAGCTTTAACATGCTAAACAGGTTTGACTATCATTTCTCAACATCCCACACAACATTCGATTTTTCTTTATTCAACCCTTTTGGGTGCTGCTTCCCATTTAAACACCTCAAAGACATTTATGTGGGTATTTTAACAGCCGCCGTCCTAACACACCTGTAGTTCACCAGTTTGGGTAAGGCTACTTTAGTCGGCATCTTCATATCTAAATAAAAAAACCTATGCATCCTGTGAACGTCAGCATATTGTTCTTGCATTTACATTTGTCAGTTTGGGTCTGTAAGGATGGCCCAGGACAAATAGAAAAGTGGACAACGTCTAGTGGACTCCCGTATCTCATTCTTGAGCAGTTTGGAAAGACAGCAGCTATAGCGGTTTGTTGGAATTGATGAAATTGCTGAGGTCTGGCGAACGACTCTGTTCGGCTGAGCAGCTCAGATTCCACAGAGCTAATTAAGGCTCCAGAGTGGTGCTTGCTAAACCAAACCAAGAAGCCTTTTTTGGAAACCCTATGCATCCAAGCGTGATCCTATGTTGCAAAAGGACCCACCAAGGATCTCAGTCCTATAGCAAAGTGGTTTTTTTTTCCCCACTTGCATTTTGTTGCACTTTGATGCAACAAACTACGCAATATTCATTATTATTATTTTTAAAAGTTTATAATAAAATAATAAATAAATAATAATAGAAAGACAGGAATCCTAGGCAAAGTTGAGAGAATGCCCTCTCTATGCCTCTCTGAAGCATTAGCAAATGGTTCCAAGTCCACCCCTTTTGAGCCCCAAACTATTATTATGTCTCAGGAGAAGCTCCCAGGTCTCAATTAGCATGGAGACAATAGGCTTAATGTGTTATTGATGTGGTTGTACATTAATGTTTCTGCTCCCTCCGACTTTGATCCAGGGATAATGGTTTCACTGAAGCTCTTCTCTCAGGGCCTCCATCATCCACAGGGAGCCTAGTGGGGACTGGAATAAGAGCCATTTTTCAGTGGAGTGCCCCACCTTTCAAAGTCCTCTTCCAGGAAGCCCCATTTAATGCCTACCATTAACCTTTCAGCATTAGCCAAAGTTCTCCTAGGCCGTTACAATCTTGTTCCCTTTTGGCTTAAATTTCCTCTGTTACTGTGAGGTTTGATTGGCTGTGTTCACAGCAAGAACTATTTCTGTTCTTATATTTTAGGTTTTGCAGACTGCATGGAGAATGTGCTGTTGTTGAAAGTGAGCTGTATACTTTTCTAAGTGATCATTAAAACCGAAATAGCCGAGCATATGGACAGGAGACATAGCATGTTTCTATGCCTACAACGGCACGGAGCCTCCAAAGGTTCCTGTAATACAAGACTCCTCATCTCCATAACCTTTCTCACATATAATTAAAGATGACATGTACTAGGATGCTAGCCAAGGAATATCTATGTTCCAGCATTTATATTGGACTCATACCAATTTAGCTGTCATGACTTCCCCTAAACAATGTGGGAATTCTAAGGAAGGCCTTAAGGTTTTATCATTGGCAGCTACAAGTAAGGCTGGGAATCTTCTCCGTTGGAGCCCCTGGAAACAGCAGCCAATCAGCCTGCAGTGTTAAACCTGCAATTCAATCCCAAAGGGTCCAAAGACTCCAAACCTTTGGGGGCCAGTGGAACTCATTTCAGATTTTAATATAATCAAAGAAAATATCTCCTGTGAGGGCAAAAGCTCTTTTATATATATATATATATTTTAAAAAGTTATTTTATTCATAAAATAACTGCTATGGCATCTGATTTGCCAAAGGGGTGGGTTCTAACTTACCTCACTGCCCATTCACTTCCTCCCATGCCGCGTGGTTGCGCCTTGTGGGCATGCATGCGCTATGCGTGCACATGCAGTGCCCCCCAAAAATCCAAAAACAAGATGGTAACACATGCACACTGCTGGAAACTCGGCTTCTGCGCATGTGCAGAAGAAAAAACAACTAGAAAAAAATTCCCCAAAAAAGATGGCGGCATCCACGGACCGGCACTGACAGAACCGGTTCCGTGACATCATCGTGACGTCACCAGCGGGTTGCTACTGGTTCGGGCAAACCAGTCCGAACCGGGAGGAACCCACCTCTGGTAGAGTTGTTCACTGTTACTCTTTCTCCAGTTTACCTTCTTCACAGACTTTGCCTATGAACTCCTCACTTACTCCCAGTCTTTGTGCAAAGGTTAGGTGATGCACGTTTAAAACAATCCAGTCAGCAGTGAGTCTATGTGAAAACCATGGGCATTCTTAGAAATCATTCTGGATTGCATTTTCTCTTACGGAATGCTACGTTCTTTTACTTTTTAAAATTAAAATGAAGGTAGCCTTTAATCTAGGGAGCCAGTCTGGTGTAGTGGCTAAGGCATGAGGTTAGAAACTGGGAGATGGTGAATTCTAGTCCTGCCTTAGGTACAAAGCCAGCTGAGTAACCTTGGGCTGCTCACTTTTTTTGAGCCCTAAGGAAAGAGGCAAGGGCAAACCACTTCTGAAAAACTTTGATAAGAAAACTAAGGGGATTTTTCACAATAGCCTCCCAAAAAGGACACATTTAAAGGAAAGGGGGGGGGGAACCTTTTAAATATTTTTGGGGCAAGAATTCTGTTAAATACGCTGGCGTGAAGGAGTATCGAGGTGGAAATCCCAGAACTAAATAGATCTAGATACGGGAAACAAATGTGTTTGGTTCGTATCTTATTGTGAACTCATCTAACGTACTTTCTTAACTAAGCAAACTTCGAAACGTTATTTGGAAATATCAGCTCCTCTCTAAATTGTATTTCCCTACCAATAAAAAGGTAGACCCTGCAGAAACAATGCAGTGCATAAAAATAAGGAATTATTGCAAATTATTTTTTCAATATTATTCTATGGGGAAAAAACATTGCACAATTTGTCTGAAAATATATGCATCAGTAAATAATCCTAAAACCACGTAAGGAATTTGGAGAGGACTTCTTAAAAGACAAGGTTACAAGCTGATGTAGAATTAGCACAAGACAAATGAATGTTTGGAAAATAAATCTGTAGCTGAAAGAAATCTAAATTGATGGATTGGTCAGTCCCCAGTGATACAAAATATCCTTATCTGCATACACTGAGTGTGTGCTTGTCTTTAAACTGAATGCACACATGCAGGGGTTTGGGGTGTTGAACTATGAACACTTAAGGAATATATGATAAGCTAAACACCACAGTCAAAAGTTCTGATAACAGAAGAGCTAACGTAAGTTCACAGCACCTCTGGGAAATTAGAATCACAAAATCAGATATTAAAAATTCCATGTGTGGGAAGGCTTTGCCATTGTAATGATGGCTTGATTTGAAACATTAACTCCTATTATATTGTAATTTCAATTGAGAAATACGCAAAGAGATCCTAACACCTCTTGTAATTCCATTTCTGGAACAGACTGAAGAATTTCAGATGCAATCTTACTAGCAAGCAAGGACCCCAAGGTAACTCTTGCTGTTGCACAATTCGTTTCCTTAGCTTGTAAAACTCGTATATTTCTGACAGCAAAATAGCACAAATATGAGTGTAAATCCTTTACTGTGTAGCCTTTTTTGTTCGCCCTTATGGCTCTAATTTGTAGATTTTATTTAGTAAGTTTTATTTAGCCTGGACCGTTGATCTGTAATAAAGGATTTGATCTGATTTGAAATTCAGATGTTACTTGATCTGGGGAATTTGCATTTGAGAAAATGTTTGGCTAGAAAAGATCTTTACCACTTTACCACTTCTAGCAAAGATATATATCTGTCTCCTTTTAAAAATGAGGGGGTTATGGGAAAAAATAGCAAAGTCAAGGTCTGTTTGGTTTTTGCAAAAGATGAAAAAAAGACAACTATTTGGAATTAGGTTATTTAGGAATAACCTAAAAACAGAATTGGAAACAACTCCTGTGCTCCTACAGAACACTGTATGCAAATATCATGAAGTCTGAAAAAGGTGGGTTTGTGATGGAAACAAATGGTACCAAAGAAGAGCGGTTGCTTTATTGCAAGCTTCAACTTGCAATTACCATGGTTTAAATAAGACTCCCACTGGTTTTTAGCTGCATTGTACAGATACACTGTGGGGCTAAATGCTTACCGCTATATATACCATGTTTTCCCGAAAATAATACATGTCCCCATAATAAGGCCAATCAGGCTTTTCAGCGCATGCACTGAAATAAGCTCCCCCCCAAAATAAGGCCCCCCTAACTACTTTCCGGGGAAAGGGGGATAACATGCCCCACGTACCCCACACGTACCCCACACAAGAAAAGAAAAAAGAAAAGAAAAGAAAAGAAAAGAAAAAAGAAAGAAAAAAGATACAAAGAAGTTAACAGGAAAGAAAGGTTAAAAGTACTGTAAGAGAAATGGAAATAAAAATGAATTTTGTAAAGAGAAAAAAATGTTGAGATTGCAAACAAAGCAGGGAAGAGGTTGGCATATATATTAAGGAAAGAAGGAAAGGAAAGGAAAGGAAAGGAAAGGAAAGGAAAGGAAAGGAAAGGAAAGGAAAGGAAAGGAAAGGAAAGGAAAGGAAAGGAAAGGAAAAGGAAAAGGAAAAGGAAAAGGAAAAAAGGAAAGGAAAACTAATATTGAAATTACCAGAGAGAGATAACCTATTAATGGATATTCCATTAATATAAATGCTATATAAAATATTTCATCAATATTATTTCAACTTGTATAAAAGAAATATTATATCTCTGGAAAAATAGATGAATATCTAAAGAAACAAAATTTACTGAGAGTTACAGAAGAATACAGCCAGATCGTGAATGGATCTATAACTATAAGGGAAGTTTCTGAAGCTATAAGAAAGATTAAACCAAGTTAGGTGGCAGGACCAGATTCATTATCAGGCTCTTATTATAAATGTTTTGAGGATGAACTTTAACAACCTTTATAAAAGATAATGACACAATCTTACAGGGACAAAAAATGCCAGAGAGTTGGAAAGACGCCAGTATAGCACTAATACTTAAAGAGGGATAAGATCTGATTTTAACAAGAAATGATAGACAATTGTTATTGAATAATGACTGCAAGTTGTGGTTCTAGCTGATAGACTGAAAATAATTTTACAAGAATTTATGCCTGAGAATCAATGTGGCTTCTTACCTAAAAAGACAGTTAAAGGACAATCTTAGAAATATGTTGGACATTTTGGAATATTTGGAGTAACATAATAATAAAAAAAACAAGCTAAGTTGATCTTCTTAGATGCAGAGAAGGCCTTTGACAATTTGAATTGGGCTTTCTTGTTCAAAGTTTGCAAGGGATGAATTTTGGAGAGAATTTTATAAAATGGGTAAAATCAATTTTGGAGAGAATTTTATAAAATGGGTAAAATCAATTTACACTTCACAGAAAACACAAATCATAAAAAAGGAACATGACAGGGATGCCCACTGTCTCCTCTCTCCTTTATTTTTGTTCTTGAAATACTGAACAGAGTTATAAAATAAAATAAGAGGATTGTGGAAGTAAAGATTAAAAAAGAAACCTATAAGTTGACTTTTGCAGCTGATTTGGTGTGTGCTTTGGAAGATCATTCATTCATTCATTCATTCATTCATTTATTTATTTATTTATTTATTTGTGAGATTTATATACCGCCTCACAGTGCAAGCACTCTCTAAACGGTTTACACCAGTAAGCAATGTATATTTATATTGCCCCCAACAATCTGGGTCCCCATTTTACCTACCTCGGAAGGATGGAAGGCTGAGTCAACCTTGAGCCAGTGAGATTTGAACCACTGACCTGCGGATCAGTGTCAGCTAAAGTGGCCTGCAGTAACTGCCTCTAACCGCTGCGCCACCTCGGCTCTCTTTAAAGGGAATTAAACATTAATGGGCAAATTCAAATAACTGGATGCATTAGCAGGTTTCAAGGTTACAAGACAAACATGTTTAACAAAAATAAGAAAATGGAAAATCAAACAGAACTGATTAATAATCTGGGTATCACTATAACAAACTGAACCGTGTTATTTCAAAACAACTACTGTATGTTATGGAATGAAGTTTAAAAAGAAATGTTAAGATCACAAAAACTAAAATTGTTATTGCTGGGGAAAATTTCTGTGATAAAAATGAATGTCTTGAATGGTATTCTTGTTTCAGAAAATATCTGTTTTGAAAACTGATGTACCATTTAAACAGTGGCAGAAGGATCTATCTAAACATGTGTGGCAGGGCAAAAAAACCACAAGTTAAATATAAGGTGTTAGAAGATGTAAAGGAAAAAAGGAAGATTGGGTCTACTTGACTTGAAACTGTATCTTGCAGCTTGCTGTTTGGTTTGGATGAAAGAGTGGGTGCTACTGAGAAATAGAAGGACATGACCTGAGATTCGAGTGGCATGGATACTTGTCGTACGACAAAGTCAAGGTTAATGTGGATGTTAAAAATCCTTATGTTAGATATGCTATATTGAGAATATGGGATAGATACAAACTTCAGGTAAAACATTTTTTGTGGCTCTCAGCACAAGCCACATTTTATAGATGAAAAATAATAGGCCAACATAAATGGCTAACTTACTGTGAGTTCCTAGAATTTTGTGTCAAGGGGGGTATAAAATAAAATCAGGAGAATAATTGGTGGCAGAGGGATACAGTTGCTAATGGTTTTCTTATCTACAGTTATTAGAAAACTTTAAAGTGGACAAAAAAGTTTATAGTTTTGAACGTTGTAAGACTGAATTTGAAATAGGATTGTGTACAAATGATGAACATGTTAAATGTATTTCACTGACATTTGAAACAGAAGAGCAAGTAGAAAAAAATGTATGGACTGAAATGTTGTAACCAACATGTACATTTAGTATATAGATGGAACAATAGGAAAACATGTGGTTGAAAGGACTGAAGTTTACACTTTTATAATCCTAAAGATAATTTTTATAAAATGATATACCACTAGTATTATGTCACAAGAGAATTTGTCTAGAATGTATAAAGGCACTTCAAATTTCTATTGGAAATGTGAACATCAAGAAGGGACATTTTATCATATTTGGTGGAGGTGTAAAAATAACTGGAAAACCTTGGATTCAAATACACACTCTGATTCAGAGGATTTTAAAGATTAATATAAAATTGAAACCAGAGGTTTTTCGTTTGGGATGGATAGAAAAATAATAATAATGGAACTTTGTTTTTGTATATGATGACTGCAGTGAAATTATTGTATGCACAAAGATGGAATGATTTGGCATTACCCACAATGGAGGAATGGTTGCTGAAGATGACAAAACTTGTTGAGATGGCTAAATTGACTTCTTCATTCAGAGAAAAGACAATATCAATATGTATTGCTGACTGAAAACCCTTGATGGTCTTTTTGGATAAAGCAGAAAAAAAATGAATTTAGGATTTTATGGTTTTGATGACTAGATAGGGTTGATTATAAAAAGAAGAGAGTTACATTGTAACCATAGAATAAGGGGTAAATTTACAATTGTACTTGTAACTGCTTTGTAAAGAAGATCAGAAGCCATTTCTTTGGCATTAGGTGCTTCTGACATTCAGAGAATAATCAGTCAATTTACACGTATACCCACACATGTTTAAATCACAGAATCTCAGCAAGCACTTCGCCACATTATCAATTCCCTACCCATTTCCTTTCCTGGCATAGCATCAAAGCAGAAATTGAATTATCTGCCTAGGTGTTAACCTGGCTATAGTGGGAGGAAACACTGAAGGCAAATATTGCACACAAGATAAATGTCGCATGTAGAAAATTGGGGAGACAAGAAAAACCCACCAAGCCAAAAATACAGACAGATACAGACCTTCTGCAGGGAAAAAAATAGCAAAATATCTTATATATGAGATGTTTTACTACAATAATCTCATTACAATAAAGATACAGTACTTTTCAGGACTCAGTAATGTGACTGTGAGAGGGTGACTAATTTTTTTTTGTTACTACATATACACCTACTTGGAGTATTTTCTCTAAGAATTAACAAAGTAGAGCTGAGACTACCATGAGTGAAGAAAAAGTAGAGCCATATTTGACCCTCTCACACCCATTCACATTCATACACTTGCTCCTGCTAGTATCCTGCAAAAAGGACTACAAAAGCTACTAGACTATTATCTATGGAGATTCATTCAGGTCATAGTTATCCCAAAGGTGCTTTTTCAAGAGGCAACTGGACGTTCTTGTTTTTCTTTGAAGAGGTTTCGCTTCTCATCCAAGAAACTTCTTCAGCTCTGACTGGATGGTGGGGAATGAAAGGATTTATTCTCCTTGCAGACAACTGGTCATTTGCATTCTTTTAGAGAGTCATTGAGGCCACCTGGAGGTTTATCTGTGTCATCAGGGTCACCTGAGTGGTGCAAATGGGTGTGGAGCCTTCTTGGAGCTGTTGAAAGGACTGCTGGAGATAGATGATGTTGTCCTTTCAACAGTTTCAAGAAGGCTCCACACCCATTTGCACTACTCAGGTGACCCTGAGGACACAGATAAACCTCCAGGTGGCCTCAATGACTCTTTAAAAGAATGCAAATAACCAGCAGTCTGCAAGGAGTATAAATCTTTCCATTCCACACCATCCAGTCAGAGCTAAAGAAGCTTCTTGGATGAGAAGCGAAACGTCTTCAAAGAAAAACAAAATCCAGTTGCCTTTGAAAAAGCACCTCTGTGCTAGACATAGAGAAGGACACCGTACTAACTCAATATGCATGGAATTCTTTCTCACCTGAGTTTACTTGATTAGCACTCAAACAGAATGGTAGATCCCAAGATTTGGACTACAACTGATATCCATCCCAACTTCAAGGAAGAAAAGATTACTGTAAAGAAGAATACCAGCAAGGGGTGTTTTTTTTTTAACCTCTACTTCTTCCTTGCTGGCCCTTCCTTCTGCTCATTCAGATAAACTACCTGTGGTTTACACGGGTACATTGCAAATTACATTTACACATTACAAATTGTGAAAACAAAGAAAGGTGAAAAGATCTTAAGGAAAAGTTGAAAGAGTTGGCTACCTTTAGTATCTGCAAGAAGGAAATTTTAAAGGTTTCCATTGCCATTTTCAAGTATTTAAATTGCTATCCCGTAGAAAGTGGAGCAAATTTATTTCCTGTAGCCCCAGAAGGTAAAATTGTCATACAGGCAATTGGACAATGAAAGAGACACCTTGGAAGGCAATGGGCTTTTTTTCTTAAGGAGCTTTTTTAAGGAGAGGCAGGTGGCTACGTATTAGGGTACATTAGATGAATTTGAGTTCTGTATGAGCTGAAGGCATATACAGGGGCATTTGGTATACATGCCCAATCCTAATCTGCCTTTTGCTGCAGATTCAGTTCTATTTTTGTGACTCTTACCCTCCCAGCCTCAGCCTTAGTTGTTTGCTTACCCCAGTCTGAGCCATGCCAAAAGGCCCTGGATTCATCCCAAGGAAGAGCACCTCTTTCCGGGAATGGCAATATTTACGTACATAGTCCTGGTGGGGCTCCCAGGCATAATCCAAGGGATTATAAACATACTGGACAGGATCAAGGAAGCTGAGAGAGTTCAGGCGGACTATCTGCTCTCGCTCAATGTGAAGAAACTGTTCAGCCAGTCCACCTTCTTCCAGAAAGTTCATGGGAACCTCCCAGGAGTTCATTGGAGCTGCTCCACCTGGCACAGAAGAAAAGAAGCATCAGTTCCCGAGATGTATGTATGTATATAAATATTCCTCTCTCTTTGAGGGAGATGGGCAGTTCAGAAATATGATAAATAGACAGATAGGCAAACAGACAGGCAGGCAGACGATGGATATAGATGATAATGTTACCCATTCAGTCGTCTCTGATTCTTGGTGAATCTATTGGCCAGGTCTCTCTACCTCTTGTGACCTTGCATAGATAGATAGATCGATAGACAAACAGACAGACAGACAATCTGTGTATGCTAAGGTAAACCTCGGGGGTGGGTTCCAGTTACCTTTGATACCGGTGCACATCGCGACGGTATTAACCCGGGGGCGGGCAGGAGGGCTTTTTTTCAAAGCAGAGGACGAGGAGAAGCCATCCAAACCTGAAAAAATCACCGAAAATTCCAAAAAAAAGATGGCGGCGCCCACGGACCGGCACAGACAGGATTACGTCACCAGCGGGCCGCTACCGGTGCACACGTACTGGTCCGCACCAGTAGGAACCCACCCCTGGTAAACCTGGCATGAAGAAATCTGTTCATGAATAAACCTACTTTCTCAACTAAACTTAAGCCACATCTCATTCTAAGTTTTGCTGTATATTTTTGATGTTCTCCAACATCCATACCTTAAATAAGGTCTGGTTTATACATGTATAATGTCAACAGTAACTGAGTCCTTGCTTAATTCATCTTTTGGCTGTAATTTCCCCCCAAAATAAACATGTAAACATTCTTTATACTAAGAGTATGGAAAAAGCAAGTCTGTGCACACAAAACATCAACTCGTTTTTCTCAGCATAATTTAAATGCAAATATTGCATTTGGACCTTAACTTTGATTAAACCTCCTCAGGAGAATGATCCTAAGATAGTTAACAAACATGTTAACCATGGGGGACATGGCAGCACAGCAGAGGTGGGTTCCTGCCTCTGATTGCCGGTGCGGTTAATCGCTGAGTTCGGCGCAGAGCCGAGAAGCTGCTCCCATTTGCGGAACAGGAGCTTTCCCCAGGCGCTTTCCCCGCCCGCATGGATGCCGCCAATTGCGTTCTTTTGCCCTCTGCACATGCGGAACGCTTTGGGCATGCGCAGAGGGCAAAAGAACGCAATTGGCGGCATCCATGCGGGCGGGGAAAGCGCCCGGGGAAAGCTCCCGTTCCGCGAACGGGAGCAGCTTCTTCGGCTCTGCGCCGAACTCAGCGATTAACCGCACCGGCAATCAGAGGCAGGAACCCACCTCTGCAGCACAGACTGGTGCAAACCTTGGTCTGAAAAATATTTGTACATTCTTAAGGAAAATGAATAAAGCATGGCAGACTTCTGATATAGTTTTTATGGTGAACTTTTATTTATTTTTCTTACCAGGCTGATTCTTTTGCTGAAATGTCCGAAAGCATTTCTAATACCCCATTCTAATACTGCCTTTCTACAACTTGTAGTGTGATAATGCAGCTTTTCTTACAGCCTTAGGAAGCACAGCTTGCTGAAATGAAAGGGGGGGGGGGGGAAATCATAATGTAATTATGGAAATTATTTTGGTTCAGACATTTTAATCTATGATGGAACGTTCCAGATTCCCTTTGCCCTAATTGGAAAATCTAAATTCACAAAAACAATGCAGGCTACCCAGGAATTGCTGAACAACATGTGCATTGATTATTTTGCTGTGATAAAAATGTTTTTATTCCAAAACCAGGCAGATTATCAATTACAAAATTGAATATTTTTTTCCCTACAAGAATTCCAGAAGTTCAACATCCATATAATATCCAATAATTCAACAGGAGGCGGGTTTCCTCATAGCAGGAGAGCATTCTCCTGTTGAATTTCTGTTCACCATGCAGGCAGCAATTACCTGAGGGAAAATAATTGGTTGTCTTTATTGGGCCTACGTCCTCACTAAGACCTCTCAGAGATTGAGCAACACCTAGCCCACTTTCCAAGCATTAAAGGGCCTTGGCTATCCTACAAATAAAAGAAATGACAGTGTTTGCAAAGCTGTGTAAGACCCAATGTCACTACAGGAGGTAGTCCTTGACTTACAAGCTCAACTGAGCCCAAAATTTATGTTGCTAAGTGAGACATTTGTTAAGTGAATTTTGCCCCATTTTGTGACTTTTCTTGCCACTGCTGTTCAGTGAATCACTGCAGTTAAGTTAGTAACACGGTTGTTAAGTGAATCTGACTCACCCATTGACTTTGCTTGTCAGGTGGCCGCAAAAGTTGATCACATGACTCTGGGACACTGCAATCATCATAAATATGAGTCAATTGCCAAGCATCTGAATTTTGGATCACTCGACCATGGGGATGCCGCAACAGTTGTTAAGTGTGAAAAACGGTCATAACTTAAGTCACTTTTTCAGTGCCGTCGTAACTTTGAACCATCACTAAATGAACTGTTGTAAGTTGAGCACTACCTGTACAGGCAGTCCTTGACTTACAATCATTCATTTAGGAATCATTCGGAGTTACAACGGGAACGGCACTGAAAAATGTAACTTACAACTGTTCCTTGACCATCGCAGCTTCCAAACCAGCTTTTGATTCCAAACCAGCTTTTGATTCCAAACCAGCTTTTGATTCCAAACCAGCATTGCTCAACGGGAGAAAGCCGGATTTGCTTCATTTAGCACGTGATTCACTAATAACTGCAGGCTTAACAACTGTGGCAAAAAAAGTGTGCAACTCACTTAACAATCCCCTTACTTAGCAATGGAAACCCTGGACCCAATTGTAGTCTTAAGGTGAGGGCTGCCAATATTTTTAAAATGAAAATGAAAACACAAACACACACACACACACACACAAAAAAAAACACAAAAACACCAAAGCCAGTGCTTAATATTAAATCCTGCCTTGTGCACAAGGACCAGGCCAAATACCCTCCTATTCCCTCCCTCCCTGCTTAGCTGTATCTTAACCAACCCATTTTTATCAGGGAAGGGTTCAAATTCTGCCCCCTTCCCTTCCTTCCAATCCATCATAGCACCCCTTTCCTCATGTCACCCCTTGATCCATGGCAGCTCACTCATTTTTTCCACTGCTGAGCGGGTGGGCAATTCCTACCACGGCTCTCGGCTTGTAAGTGAACCAGGGAAGGCCTCCAAATATATTCCTCCACCGGGAACGTGCCTTTTATTGCCTTTTTTATTACCATAATTAGTAAAGCATTCACTCAAGATACAAAACATTACTGTAAATAACCTATAAAGGCTTGGTGCTGTGATTAAAGACAGACAGCCACCTCCCAACATGTGCTCACTTGCTGTCCTGGAAAAAAGATAAAATAAAATTCAAGAGCCGCACTTCAACAGGAGAATATTTATTCAGCAAAGGCACTTCTGCGGGTGATTACTCAGAGGGTGTTCTAAGTGGGTCCTGGAGACGTCATGCCTCAGTCTTACCCTCCAAAATAACCCCAAATGTGGATTCTAAAAGATCTCATTTAGCAGATTGAGAGACTGGGCCTCAGATCTCTGAAAAGTACCTCAATCAGAATAGAGCTGGAAGGGACCCTGGAGGTCTTCTAGTCTAACCCCCAGCTCAAGCAGGAGACCCTATACCAGTGTTGGCTAACCTTTTCGGCACAGAGTGCCGAAACCGGAGTGCTGGGCAGCTGCTCTTCCGGTTTCCAGCACACGCATGTGCACCGGCCACCTGGTCTTTCGGTTTCTGGCACTCCCACGTGCATGAAGACCAGATGGTCGGCGCACCGGAACCCGGAAGAGCAAACAGGTGACAGCTTGCGTGCCGGAGAGATGGCTTTGCGTGCCATAGGTTCGCCATCACAGCCCTATACAATTTCAGACAAGTGGCTGTCCAGTCTCTTCTTAAAAACCTCCAGTGACAAAAAATTGCCGAAATCACACGCGCGCACGTGTCCCCTCGTGAGATTTCTGGGGGCGATTTTGCTTCCGCCATGCACAGAAGCAAAATCGCACGCGAAATGTGGTGATGCACGCGCAGCGCACCGGTAGCAAGGTAAGAGAGCAACCCGCCCCTGCTATCTACGTTTAGTTGTTATAATTATGTTTCATGCAGCATAGGCTCCTAAATTAAGATTTGTGATCTGCTTTCTTTTCTGTGGCATTCTGTGACAGATTCCCCTAAGCAGGAGTGGGCTTCAAAAATTTTAGCAAGGGGCTCTCTGCCAGGTTTCTGGGTGGGTGTGGCCATGGTGGGCCGTGGCCTAGTCAGCCTCCTGCACCATGGCCAGGGGGGTTGCCCTCCCCGGGCTCCGGAGGCTTTCCTTGAGCCTCTGGGAGGGTGAAAACGGCCTCCCTAGGCTCCGGAGGCCCTCTGGAAACGGGCCTGTTTCCGGCCTTCTCAAACTTCCAGTAGGCCTGTTTTTCGCCCTCTCCGAGCCTCCGTGCACACCCTGCACTTACCTGCATCCAAAGTGGGCCACGTGGGGACTTCTGGGAGGGGAGAGGCAGGGTGGGCGGGGCCAGCCAGGAGTGGGATTTCGGGGTTCTCTGAACTGCGCAGAATCTTAGAGGTTCTCCCAAATCCCTGCGAACCCCCAGCAGCCCACCCCTGCCCCTAAGACTCTGCAGTTTTAGCATGACTCCAGGTTTTTTAATTAAATTTCATACTCCAATGTAACTATTGGAGATTTCTTTTTACAATCTTATTCCGCTTAATGTTCAGTTTTAATTCTAATCCGAGACAATGATCTGATTCTAGCAAGGAGCAAGAAGAACCTTCCTAGTGACATGTTGCCAAACAGATAATTTATTTACTTTTTCACATTTTTCTTCTATTTGCTAGTAAAGCAGCTAGACTGTGGAATCCCTACCAAACTGGATAGGAAGGAGCACTAGTGTGTGCAAATTCAAAGGGCTTCTAAAAGCAGACATGTGAGGTTTCCCATTTTCCAGGCTTGCCACTACAGACAAGTTTGTATCAGAAGAATCAATATTTTGGATATTGTGACCCACCCACGCCATTGCTTATTTTTATGTTACAACCGGCACGCTGAATTGGCCGCAGAAACAAAAGTGCAAAGTCATTGTGCCAGATTGAAGCTTTGTGCATGTGTAATCTGGGTTTAACAACAATCAAGAAGAAAAGAAACTTGTAGTTAATTTATTTATTTATTTGAGGTTCTTCTATGCCGCCCTACTCCCTCAGGACTCAGGGCGGTGTACAACATTTTAGGGAACATCAAACAAATCATTAAAAACAATTAAAAACAATTTAAAAAAACATATAACACCATACATACATGGGGGAGACTTCTGCTGCATTCTATGCCTTTCCATTGTGCACAATCACAGATATTTTCTATAGTTCAAAGACGGGGGGGGGGGAGAGAACAGCGAGTAGCCAGAATCAGTCTTACTTCTTCCTGCCAAATGAAAATGGGGCCTCCGTCTCTTGGCCTATTTCAAACCCTCAGAAGAAACTTTGTCTCATAAAATGCTAAGGCTGCTGGGAGATTTCCCTGCCCTGCCAATTGCACAGAGCGTAAATCTACGAAGCTCTGGACATTAACAGCCTGAGAACTCCATGCTCCCAAAGCACAAATTAACAACTTCCCATTTGGCCATCAGTGGCATCCCAGGGAGTAAGAGTGCTTAACAAGTGATTTGGGAGAAAAAAAGTGAGGAAGCCAAGGGAATCCTACAAAGCGTAATTTACAAGACAGGCAGTTCCTCAGCAGGCAGGCAGAAGGATCCTAGCCACGAATGTCTAGGGTACAACTTTATTTGTCCTTCCGAAGAAAAAGTACTCTCAGGAAAACGTACATACTCCGTCCCTGGATGGAGATGGAAGGCGGAGTTGGAAAGAAAACGTTTTGGCCATTTTATAGTGGAGAACTAAAACAAATGCCCTCCAAAGACTATTAAATATTACTGAAAGACAATATAAACCTGTCAGAGCAGCTTCTCTTTTTCATACTCCCTGGAGAATTACATTCCACAACGGATACACCCTCTTGAGAGAGAAAGGTTTACTATGAGGGGGGACCCTAATACAATTACTGTAATACAAGGTCCTGATTTTGGAATTAACTTCCTGATAGGTTGTAATTGGTGCTGAGCCAATTACAGGGGCAATTTGCCCAGCCCTACATTTCTGCTACTGTGCCATCTATTTGCTATTTGTGTTTTTTTGTTACATAGTGTAGGAAGTTAGCACCCACCCCTCTCCTAGGAAATGAGATATCCTAGGAGATATTAAAATGTAGGAAAAATTCTGTGGAACACATCTGGAAACATGCTTTTAAACAAACAAAAGACTCCTCTTGGAAACCCCCACCCCTGCTAAGCTCACATATTCCTCTCACCTGGCTGAAAGTCTTTTGCATGACAAAATCACAATAGGATTTGCCCAAGGCCCTTTCATTCAGCCAAAGCTGGATTAGACAAAAGCCAAGAGCCACCCCAGCATGCCCCTGGGGGGTCTGAGAGCCAATGGGATACATTTCTATACAGGAAAAGGAAATCTAAGAGGTGGGACCCAACTTACACTATAAAAACCAGGAACTCAATATATCTCCTCCTCTCTTTTTTCTCTTCACCACACACAACCATGTAAGTTACCTTTTCTGTACAGGGGCTCCTGCCATGTGCTCCTGTCCACCATTAAACCTTCCTTCCAAGCAACCTTCATGAATCCAGTGTCTTTTTCCCCACTTGGAACTGAACCTAAAAGGATATTTCCTTATAACAATTGGCGAGCCAGCTGGATTTCCAAGCTAGCCTCTTCAATGATCCAGGCCTAAATAAATTTATTAGGCCTTGGCCATTGGGAAGTAGGTTTTAAAGGGGTTTTGAGTTCAAAATTCAAGGGCTGCTTGGAAAGAAGGTGAGTACCTACCTCTAAATTTTACTTTAAACCATAGAAAACTGGGAAATGTGTGTTTGCATGTGTGTATGTGTGTGGGGCTAATTTTTGCTTTTTAATTTTACTTTATGGCATATGTAAATTCCAATTTCAATTGAATAGTGTGTTGTCTGGGTACAAATCATTTTAGGGAAAAAATAATCATGCTTTTTGTTTAACCAAGTTAATGTATCTTCCTAAATCCTTTGATATTTCCTTCCCCCCCCCTTTCCCCCCCTTCTCCCCCCCCAGCCCTGTTTTGTCTGCTAGCCATTGCAGGATACTCATTTTATGGTGGTTCTTTTCCACTTCTCCAAATCTGTTTTAATTTGTTGCACCAATTTAGATAGGGCTCAGAATTTTGTTGTTTTTTTTTTCTCTTTCTTTTTGAAGATGGGAACCACATTAGCTTTTTCCCAGTTTCTCAGGTGGTCCCCGTGTCCCAAGATTTTTTTTTTAAGATGTGCAGTGGTTCTGAGATTTCATTTACCAGCTCCTTTAGGACTCTGGGACCTGGTGTTCTCTTACTGTTTTTGCTTATTTTAACTTTAGTTTACAGTCTGTTTTATTTTTTCCTTTCCAGTTATATTTCTGGTTAGTTGGGTTGCATTTCTTTTTGCAAGAAGACATGCAAAGAATGAGTTAAGCAACTCATGGCTTTCTCTATGTTGCCTTCTCTCCTTAGTGGTCCAACTGTTTCCTTGATTTTTCTTCTTGTTTTTTTATGTATTGGAAGAATCTTTTATATTATCTTTCACTTTGTTGCAAGTCGTTGTTCATTCAAGGCTTTTGTTTCCTGATTTTTCTTTACAGATTCTTGCTATCTGCTGATATTCTGCTTTAGTTATGTGTCCCTGTTTCCATTTTTGTA
This sequence comes from Diadophis punctatus similis, assembly GCA_023053685.1. Taxonomy (NCBI): domain Eukaryota; kingdom Metazoa; phylum Chordata; class Lepidosauria; order Squamata; family Dipsadidae; genus Diadophis; species Diadophis punctatus. Next base: position 1,207,488 of record JALIGW010000090.1, on the reverse strand, counting down.
TCTGTCCTTCATTCATTCAATTTGTCAGTGAGGTCTTTGTGCAGCCATGCTGGTGTTTCTTGGATTTCTGGTTTTTTTTTTTCCTGATTGCTTTTGTGCAATTGGCTTTTATAATCAAGTTTTTTCAGAGTTTACAAAGCTTCTTGAGTTGCTTCTTTCCTTTAGGACTTTCATCCAAGGAATCTTTCTCAAGTTTCTCTTGAGTTTATTAAGGTCAGCTTTATTTTAAAATCTAAGACTTTAGTGTGTTCAATTGTGTTGAATCGTTTTTGTTATGTTAATGATGCAGTTTCAAATCCTTCTACAACTTCGTCTTGGTTGGTTATTAACCTATTTTATTTCTCACTTGGTGCAAAATTAGTTTTCAAGTTTCCATGCCTTTAATTTCTGTGTCTGCCATAATATTTATATTTAGCACTTCCAGTATCAAAATCAATAGCATCCTTTTCTTGTGCCTTTTTTTTTTTATGTGTATTTAAAATCATTCTCATTTTGTTTTTAATCTGTCTCTTAGAAATAGCTTAAGAGAGCTGAATGTATAAATTCATTTAGGAACCTTTTAGTTTGCTGCCATTATTGAAGTATATATTTTATAGTCAGCATTCAGTGAAGAGATGGGCCTATAGTTTTATCTGCATTAAATCTGAATCTTATTTTGGAATCAAAGTAATATTTGCTCCCATTCAGGAATGTGGTACCTTTACATCAATCAATACCTCAGTATGTAAAATCTTTGTAAAATTCTGCCACTGGCCCACCTGGTCCTGGTGTTTGCTTGTTCTTTTGTCTCTTGATCTGCTTCTGATAATTCCATCATTGATATTCATTCATTTAATAGTTTTTGTCCTTTTCTGGTACTTTAGGCAATTCCATCTTTTTTTCAAATATTCTTTAATTTTATTTTCTGAAACTTCTTGCTCATACAGCTTTTCATAATATTGAATTATTTTTGTTTATCCTTATTTGGTAGTATAGAGTTTCTTTCTCATCTACCAGCCTATGTGTCAAAGTCTTCTCTTTCTCTGTTTTGATTTGTGTAAGTTCTGTTTAGCGTTTACAGAGCACAGGACCTTCTGTTAGGGAAGGAGGAAGAATGTCTGTGTGTGTGTGTGTGTGTGTGTGTGTGTGTGTGTGATTGAAGGGTGGGAAAGCAAATTTTGTTGTTGTTGTTGTCATTTTTATGTGCACATCCCAAAAGCAAACCCCAGAATTTTCAGTTCTAAATGTGAAGCCCGTGAGTGTGGAGGTCCTAGTACTAGCTGTATAGGGGCGGCTAGTCCTCGCAGATCCCCTTTTTGGATCTGATAAACCTAGAGAGATTCCCTACAGGAAGGGGGCCTTACTTCTACGAGGGAATCGGAAGTCCTTCCCAGAGTTTTTTTTTCTCTGAAACTGTTGAGCGTGCCACTAGCTAAGCCAAAGTGAACCTTACATTTAAAGGATCATGGGAAGCTCTAGTTCGAGGGTGGTGGAAACCCGTGTGTGGGCTTGGAACCTGGGACGCCAGGAATATATCTGTATGACAGGAATGTGCAAAAGTAAAAGCAGGAAACTTGTGTAGAAAATGGGCTTTGCTGAGGGATGACACAGAGAAACAAAACAAAACAAAACAGCCAATTTGGCTAAATAAAGGTACTTAAGAAAACAGAAAAGGAAAAATGTTGAGGTGTTTGTTGTTTCTTCTCTCTCTCTTTTCTTCTCTTCTCTTATATGTAACCACGTGGTTTGTTTGTTAAGATTTGTGCCTTCCTAATTTAACTGAGATTTATGGCAGGAAGGACTTGTGTGTGTGTCCTGTCATCCTCTTTGTCCATGTTTTTGTGTATGTGTACGTCTTTGTCTTGTCTTGTGCGCACTCGAGTAATTGCAACTGTAAAATATCTCTGTTTCCTAGAGATATGAATTTCAAATTGTTAGAAAATTAAAAGCACTGAAAAGAAAGGAAAATGTCTTTGCCCAGTTAGGACTGGCCAACCTGATCTGGGACAAGGAACAGAGTTCAATTTTCCTATTCCTCTCGGTGTTTTTAAGAAAAGCCAAAATTTAAGGGACAATGTTTTAAGTTAATTTACAGGAAAATTTCATTTTTACATTTACTGTATGTACATGCAAACAGTTTTAATATTGCTCTTTTGTGATGTTTAATGGATGCCAATTCTCTGCTAAGATGGAAATGTCTGTTCATTTTTTTCCTCTGGTGATGTCTCCATTTTGTTATAATTGATTTAACTGCGATACTGATGTGTTGATTGTTTTCCTCAAACCCTGCCTGCAAGCTATCTACCCCCCCCCCAATCTCTAATCCTTTTACAATGCCTCTCGTGGTAGAATTACCAGCAAAAGGGGGAAGGGACCCTGTTCTTATGTCTTTCAGCCCTGCACATATGATCCTGAAGCCTATGGAAGCAGAGCAAATGGGCTCAGACACTGCCTCCAGTAAAGACATTCCATCCATTTGAGCCAGAATTGGGTTTGAATCTAGTCCTCTAGTCATCACATCAACCAGAGTGGAGTAGATCTTTCCAAGCCTGACTGACCAGCCTTACCACCAAAACCTAAGGCCACCCAGCAGACATGAATGAAAGGACCCTGAGATGGACAAATAAAGACCAAACATCTATTTTCAATCCTCAGAAGACAGCTGAAAAGACTAGGGGGGAGGGGGGAACTTCATTGTAAAGTTTTTCTTTCTTTCTTTGCTTCAGTCACAGAAATTCATTGTAAAGTTTTTCTTTCTTTCTTTGCTTCAGTCACAGAAATTCATTGTAAAGTTTTTCTTTCTTTGCTTCAGTCACAGAAATTCATTGTAAAGTTTTTTTTCTTTGTTTTCTTTCTTTCCTTGCTTCATTCACTGAAATTCATTGTAACATTTCTCTTTCTTGTCTCATCTATATTGTAATCAGTTTAATGTACTCATGTAAGAATTGTATTGGGAGTGGTTACCACAGTGAGTTCTGTACACTTTAGATTTCTGTCTAGTGGGAGGTAAATTTGTAGCTGCATACACAAACACACAGAGACACGCCATTCAGAATTAGACTGAGGTTATCCCTTTTTCACCTACCCCCACCCAAAGCTGCTTTTAGCTTGCTGGTTTTTTTTTTATTGTTGTTGTTTTGACTCCTGCTTGGTGGCATTAAAGCCCAGGCAGTCATATCTCCCTGCTAATTCCATGGGGGAAGGGGACAGGTCCCCTCAGGCAATTTCCCCACTTGAAGAGCTAGCAGAAAGGATCTTCGAAAACCCAAGGCCTGACTGCTGCCCAGTAAAGCAGGGTATTTTGCACTGGTGGTCTCAGGAGTAAGAGTCCCAGGGCTCATTCTAAAAAAAAAAAAAAAAGAAAGAAAGGAAAAGCCTAGATTGCACACTGGCTAATTTCAATTTGGACTCACAAATCCTAGATGCACTAAAGTAAGAGCTAGGGCAGATTCAAGAACCATCCCTTGGAAATGGGCAGCCTGTGATTTAAAGGTAAACCATGGCTGTGGGAATATTGTGGGGCCTGTGCTTGCTTGAAACCTGTCTGGGAGCTCATCGAAAGTGTTATCAAACCTCTGAACATAATTGGCATGGAAAATTGGATACTGTAAATTTATTTCCAGAACTTTTGCCCTGGCCATTGACCATCATGATTGAAAGCTCTCCTTTTGGGAGCCACTGAAGGAATCCTTCTGCTGCCTCTTTCAACTGCCTCTTTCAACGTCTTCCCCTCTGCATCAGAGAAAATTGAAAGCACCCATAAAATCTCCCTGACCTGATCAATTTGAAGTTTGTGTCAAAACATGTGTTGCACTCACATGTTTTGAAAAAAAAATGAGGGATTGTAGGAAGTTAGCACCCACCCCTCTCCTAGGAAATGAGATATCCTAGGAGATATTAAAATGTAGGAAAAATTCTGTGGAACACATCTGGAAACATGCTTTTAAACAAACAAAAGACTCCTCTTGGAAACCCCCACCCCTGCTAAGCTCACATATTCCTCTCACCTGGCTGAAAGTCTTTTGCATGACAAAATCACAATAGGATTTGCCCAAGGCCCTTTCATTCAGCCAAAGCTGGATTAGACAAAAGCCAAGAGCCACCCCAGCATGCCCCTGGGGGGTCTGAGAGCCAATGGGATACATTTCTATACAGGAAAAGGAAATCTAAGAGGTGGGACCCAACTTACACTATAAAAACCAGGAACTCAATATATCTCCTCCTCTCTTTTTTCTCTTCACCACACACAACCATGTAAGTTACCTTTTCTGTACAGGGGCTCCTGCCATGTGCTCCTGTCCACCATTAAACCTTCCTTCCAAGCAACCTTCATGAATCCAGTGTCTTTTTCTCCACTTGGAACTGAACCTAAAAGGATATTTCCTTATAACAATAGCTTTGTGCGATGGGAGTTCTAGCTGTTTTGTGTTTTTGAAGATGTGGGAATTGGGGAAGCAATGTGTTTACAAGATGGCAATTTTACGGAGGTTACCGCCAAGTTATTTTATTGAAATGTGTTTTAATTCATCGCTTCCCTTGCTTTGGGATTGTTTTTAATAAATGAAAAGTGATACACCTTTTATAAATTAACAAAAAACCTTATTAGATATAACACAATGCAAGATAATGCGGCCCTGTGAGTTTCTGTCAGTTGCTTCAATCAAGGGGCTGCCTGCCTGTTGATTTATTGTAAAATAACAAGATTATTTGAACAAACTAAAAAAGGATTCTGACTTGTAGCGTTTTCATAGTGGGAACAATAAGAAATGGTTTTGTTTCCAAATGAAGCACAGCTTGGTAATTAAGATGGCAGCTTCTTTTCATATATGCAGATCAGCCCCAATACTGTTTATACTGCTTGTGGGAGCAATCAATAGCTGGTTTCATCCTGTTTGGTATCTATCTGCATACACAACAGCTACAATGGCTGCAAATTACAGTGGTTGAAGAGTCCACACATCTGGAGAACATCTGATCAGCTTTTCTTTTCTTTTTTGCACCTGTGTCTTATTGTTAGATTTTGTGTGTCTAGCATTTCAAAAGCCCAAATTCTTCCAAATGTGGTTTGAGGGCATTGGAAGCTAAAGTAAAAGAATCAAGGTAATTCCTCTTGAACTTTGCTTTTCTGGCAACCTCTAGGCATCACCCTCAAAGAGAAGTAGCTACATATCCTAGGGCAGCGGTCACCAACTGGTGGTCTGTGGACCACTGGTGGTCCGTGAGAAAATTTTGGTGGTCGGCAGAAAAATTAATTTGCATTTTTTATATTGCACTAAATCAGGAGTCCTCAAACTACGGCCCCTGGGCTGGATACGTGCAATGAACGTCTCCTCCTTCGGGGTCTTTTTGTGCAGGTCGGGAGAAATTCCGACTTGGGGTCTGCTTCAGCCTCCTGGTGCAGGGCTTTGGGCGAAGGCTGGAGGGCCTTGTTGCAGTGGGACTACATCATGGCCTGGAACTGGCTGACCAACTCAGCCTGCTGGGCCTCCAGGCGCCGGTACCTGGCCTTGCACTCCTGCAGGTCTTCCCTCTGCTTGGAAAGCCTATATTCGCAATTATCAGTGAGATGCTTCTGCTGAGCCTTCTTCTCGGTCAGATCCAATTTGAACTGAGCCAGCTGTTTTGCCAACTCTTTCTCATGGTGGCTGGTTAGCTCCAACAACTGCTTCCTGTTGGGGCCCTAAGGAGTCCGGGTGGGCAGGCGAGGAGTGGCTGGGAGGGGAGGGGTGAGTAGAGGCTGGCGAGGTGCCCCTTGACGTGAGTGACATTGAGTTGGCCACGCCCACCCAGTCACATGATCACCTAGCCACGCCCACCCAGCCGGTCATTAGGCAGATCATATTAGTGGTCCGCGGGATTTAAAATTATGAATTTAGTGGTCCCTGAGGTCCAAAAGGTTGGTGACCCCTGTCCTAGGGGACAGATTTTGAAGTAACATGGCAGCCCAAGAACTTCAGGAGATATTTCACTCATTCTAACGTATTTTCTAAAGCATCCTTTTCAAATATTTTGCCTGGTCTTATTGCACAGTAGGTCTACAATTCTCATTTTCATGCACATGTGTGCTGTTTCAACATAGCTGTGCCTTTTCTCATTGTGTCTGCATAGGCCTGATTGCTTTCTGATATACTAGGATAGCGAGACAGCTTCAGCGTGCAAAACAATTTTTAGAGCAAACAGAATAGGAAACAGTGACAGAATTAGGAATTTTCCAAGCCCCCAATATATGGGGTCCATCTGAGAGAACTGCAAAACCAAAATTATTTTTCAGATACTGAAGATATTTGCAAAAAATTTAATGTCATTGTTTTTTGCTATTATTTTTATTTGTTAGAAAAGGGGTTTTTCATGAAAAATATGTTGGGTCATATCTAAAGAGTTTAATATTAATATTTTTAATGATTCAATAAATATTCTATAAATGCATGTTTTATTTTTAATAAAATTGCTGTATTTATATAAATATTATATAAATATTAATATAATCCATACAAGAAAAAGCTTTTTTGGGGTCCTCTTTTAAATAATTTTAAAAGAGAGATCAAGAACTTTAAGAAACACTGCTCTAGACTGAAATGCTCGATTCGTTTTAATAAATGAATTAATCCCAATCCTATAATGACTCGTGCCCAAATACAAAATATGGTTTAGTGCAACAAACTGGTTCACACAACAGGTTAAATCGATGGCTGGATCTCTGGAAAAAGTCAATTTGGTATAGTGATTAAGGTGTTGGCTTAAAAACCAAGAGACCGTGAATTCTAGTCCCACCGTAGGCAGCAAAGCCAACCGGGTGACCTTGGATCAATCACATTATCTCTCAGCCCAACCCACCTCAAAAGGTTGTTGTGGGAAAAATAGAAGGAAGTATCAGATATGTTTGCTGCCTTGAATTACTTATAAAGTAACAAAGGTGGAATAAAAATCTAATAAATAAGTAAATGTTGTGCACATTCTAATGTACTATGCAGTTCCTTTCTAGCTGCGGAGGGATCCCAACTCATGGGATTTTTGCACCTCACAAGACTCAGCAAAATACTGACAGCACAAAACAAGGCACTTTCAGTCTTAAAATAGGGTGTTTGGATTTTCATTTAACGATGATACAAAAATGCCGTATCTTTTTTTCTGTTGCATCCTTATGACACTGCCTTTCTCTTGTCCCCAACTCCTGGGTAAGCAGCCAACTGCTAAAGACAATTTAAAGAAAACTTTCCCCCCTTCTTCCAGCACCATCCAAGGACAAACTCAAGGTGAAGGAAGCCCATTAGACTTTGTCAGCTATTATTTTGGAGGGAATGCCAGGTGACCAGCAGTGGAAAAGAGATAATAGAAGCAGGCTAGGGATCAGCAGTGGGATCAGCAAATTTCATGCCATTATAGTTTTCTGCTAACTCAAGGAGGGCAGAGAGCATGTTAAACAGAAGTGGGAAAGGCCTCTACATGTCCAATTTCGTGGCCTTGAAGTGATAAAAAGGCTCGGTTTTTTTTTTATCTGAAAAAGAACCAATTTTATGACAATGGGTTGGGTTTTTTAAAGATTTCAGAGTTTTGTTTTTGGATGGCTTTGAAGAAAATCAAATTATAATAACTTTACAGTCTGTAGACATAAAAACATCAAGAGTTGATTTCTCATATGCAAAATTGAAATGTTCATTTTTTCTCGGAAATTTGTTTGTTTGACAAATCTTTAAAAAGCTCTATGAAGTTTCTTTGCATTAAGAACCAAGCAGACCAGCACCCCATAACCTTACTGCCAGCACCCCATAAACCTTACTGACAATTTTAGGGGAGACAGTAGCTAGCAGTCTTGAAAGAAGCTTCAAAAGGCTAAGAGCCCACCCTATAAAACCAACAAGGCTATGGTTAAGCCATTTTAAAGGAGGATCATGTCACAAGATTATTTTGTAGAGTTACCAAGGTCTGCAAGCAGCCTGTTCCTATCACAACGCAGTATAAAACTGTCTATTAAAGAACTGGTGCCTGAATTGTCTTTTTTTTCTTCTTCCTTTTTCCTTCTTCATCATCTCTCCGTAAGTCGTAAACCTAAGAGCAGTAGTAAATTATTTCGGATATCCAAGAGTCAAAGAAAATCAGAGCTTCCTAGATTTTGGTTGAATTGAACAAGAAATGTAGTCCATGTGACTTTTTTTTTTCCTGAATAGCTGTTGTACTCAGTAAACTCTCTACTATATCATATAGAGCAGGGGTGGCCAAACTATTGTTCTTTGAGGACCTGTGGACTTCAACTCCCAGAATTCCTGAGCTAGCCATGCATGCATATTATATTCTATAATATGCTCTATATTATAGAGCAACTCTGAACAGAGTTCATCCAGAGGAAAGTTCAGCTAAGCTCAAGACATCATGACTTACTCTATAACACAGGCAATCACCACCCATATTGAGGTTGGCTATGGATAATGGGAGTTTTATCCAGTAACTTTGCTGTAGCATATTGATACCACTGCTCCAGACCATATGATAACACCTCGCCAAACTGGGATGATTCTTATATTCAGTCAGCAATTTCCCCATCTATCTGCTATCTTAGTAGCTTTTCCTTAACCTTGATGGAAGAGCTTGGACTAATGGAAAAATGTGCAATAGTGACATCAAAAAGGAACAATAACAGTTCTTCTGCAAGACATTTTGAGAAGGTATTCCAAAGCATCCAGTAATCCAATTTAAGGAAGACGGTCAGCCACCAACTATCTACTTGTATCCCTGACGAAGAACTTCCATTTTAAGAGGCCCTTTACTCCAAATTAATAGGTGCCCGAGATAAAGAACAGATTTTCGTGTAGAGGCAAGACCCAAAGGCCGGACTTATAATCATAGGGTGTATGTGTGTGTGTATAATAGTGTTGTGTCAAGAATAGATACTTTGCTCCACAAAGAAAACCACCTTACGTTCTCCCCGTACCCAGATTTTCCAGCCCTCCCAGTAGAGAAACAACTTTGCCAGCCACGAACAAAAGTAAAGCAATCGCTGAGAGAGGGGAAAGCAAAGATCGCCCTCCTGCTTCTCCTCCCTGCTGCCGCCCCTCGTTTCTCAGAACCGCCCGCCGCTCTTTCCCCAGGGCCGCCTTGTACGGACACTCACCAGCAATCTCTGCATTGGGTCATCTACGAACATTTCCTGGGCGGTGGCGGCGATGGTGGCTGCTGGGAGTTGTAGTTTAAAAGAAAAGAACAATTGCGACCAGTTGGGGGGGCTGTTCCTTCTTCAAACTACAACTCCCGATAAACTCTAGCGGAACAAACAAACAAAAAGCTTCCGACATTTCTGGAGAACGTCATCTTTGCAGTGAATGAGACCTAGAGGGGCGGGTAGCATTAGAATGGGTGATCTTTGAATGTGCAAATAAAGAGGAGGGCTTAAACATGTGCAGAATACCTGTTCCATATTCTATTCATTCCTGCATCATTATGTGTGTTTTTTTAAATAAACTTATGTCCCACCATGATGTCCCCTTTCTTATTCATTCAGTTCCCCAAAGAACTGTTCTTGGGGTCTTTCAAGATCAGATGACTTTTAAACAACAATCCTCCTTATCCATCCCTAACTGTGATGGTCTTTAATGTGAAACTATAATTTCCATACTGCACAGCACGCAAGCAGAGCTAATGAAGTTGTGCTCAAGCATAGCTGGAAGATGATGATGATATATAGAAAGCTGCTATTCTTGTAAAGACTACTTACTAAGTCTATGGGCTTTACTTCTGAGTAGCCCCGTATTCGCTTACCATGTTTGTTGGCCATAAATTCTCAAGTGGCTTCCATATACATATCGCTTTAATTTCCCATGTCGGTGATGATAATAACAATAATGTCTTAATGCAGACTTAATCATTCTTAAGGGAGAGTTTTGAAATAAGAGACCTCTTAAGTCTTCTGACTATAGCTGGTTCTGCTCTTTATCCGGATTGAGCTTGTGGAAATTAAACCAGCTTCTCATCTAATTCATGAATAACTACAGTAATGGAATGTTCTTGTTTAGACTATAATCTTGCATACATGTATAATCAACAATAAATGTGAAGAAGTCACATTGAGGAAATGCGAGTTTACTCTCAAGTGAGCATATGTAGGCTTCAGCTCTGCAGTCTGACACCATTCTTTTTATTCCGAATTCCTGCAGAGAACCATATGGGATTGCTGCTACATTTTATGCACATAAACTTGGATTCAATTCAGTAGTTTGACATCTGAACACCCGGGCTGCTTATGGATGCTGTATAACTTCGTTTATATTTACTTGTTTCTAAGCCTCTCCTTCTACACATTCTTTGATAATGGCAATCTGATAAAGTTTGTGAAGAAAAACCACAGAAATCCCCTGTTTGATTTTGCCCCCTCCCATACACTGGTATTGATAGATTTCATAATTTTCATCAGTATTTTTATCAGAGTATATAATCCATAACATAGAGAGTCCATTTCCTATAGTAGTAACATTCTGGATATCTCTACACACTTTTGTTGGCATTAGTATGGAAATTGATTGCCATTGCCCTTTTTTTTTCAACTTCTCAGTGGAGCCTACAATTCTGGTGTTCTCCCCTCCAAATACTATTCAGACCTGACCCAGTTTAATTTCCAAATCCAGACAAGATCAACTAACTCACTGTGTCTCAACCTGGTGCCTGGAAAATTATTATGGGTGGCTCCATGTTCACATGCTAACCTAAATAACTATTTTAAATGTATCAAAAATATGGAAAAATTGCACAGGAGTTTGACATTCTCATCCAGACTCACTAACGTTGGGGCTAGGAAAATTACCATAATGAGATTTAGCAATCCTACAAGATTTTTGCAATCAAAAGCAGTTAATCTTGATTTTGACTACTGAAGATGGCATGGAAAGAAATGCATGTGACAGGATGCCCAGCGACCCTATATTTTCAACCCTGGGCTTATGGTTCTCAAATACTTCCAGTAAAGATAGATACAGTGGTCCATGTAAAGGAAAAAGTTGGGAATCTCTGCAGTAACCATGAAAATAATCTGAATTCTGTACAGATTATTCAATATTCTGATATCGCTTCATCTTTCTACAACTGAAATTGTAGAGAAAATGTTGATTAAGTACAAAATATGTGGCAAAGCCTCAGGATCAGTTTTTTGAAAGAAAGGAAATGAGCCACGCATCTTGAGCCAAGAAATGGGGAAATATTGAATTTTTGCGTTCCTGGATCAAATTGCTCCTTCCAACACAGGCTTTAACTTCACACATTGCAATAAATCATATTGTACTGTAACTGCCTTGTTTGGTTTCATGAAAATCCAGCCACTGTAGTTTGTAAACTATGGTTTATTACATAGCATGTGTGAACACACAAATGTGGCTTATTCAGTAAACCATAGCTAAACAAGGCATGATCAAATAGGATTGTTGTGGGAAACGAAGATATGTACTCTGCCTCAAACCCCCGAAAGAAAAGTGGATTAGAAATCAAGATTAAACAAACTATAATGTAGCACAGGCGGGCCGGCGGGCCGGAATGGTCACGTGCTGGCCACGCCCATGCCAGGTTTAGCGAAGGGGGGGAGTCACGATACGTGATGACCACGTGACGATACAAGTTTGACACCCCTGATGTAGCATGATATATGGTTTATGATTGTACTGATTTTTCTGTATATGAACTCACTTGTGATGTAGGGTTACTTTTTGGTTGCCAAGTGGTTGCCAAGTGGTTAAATCCTTTGGGGCCAAAATCCAACCCCAAACTGTTTACATTTAACTATTTATATTTTATGTAATTAATGATTCTGCATCAATGTTGGTTAGAGTTTATGCAAATTTATAAGAAATGGTTACAAAATCCAACGATAGGAAAAATGATTAATATCCTATGCAAATAATGTCAATAGATTTGTTCAGGGACATACTTTCTGCTCTGAGAGAGGACTATGCAGTCAGTTCTCCAAACATTGTCTTCCCAGAGAAACCCCAGAGAATGGGAACATGTTGATCCATACATACCACCTTTGTCTCCCTTGCATTCCTGAGAAATCCCCCACGCCGCCTGATAATGAGCAGAAGCGACTGGCTCTCCCTGCTGTTTCTGTCGACAGTCAGGCCTTATCGGTTCTGTGTTGTAACAGACTCCGGCTCTCCCCACCCACAGGCCATTGTGTGTGGGTTGCCTGCCACAAGTGGGTGTTTAAAGGATCAGAGCTGCCACTCACTCTGAGACGCAAATATTTTGAAAGGGCAGATACCCTCTTGGCCTCTGGAGAGCAGCTTCTCCTAGTCTGGGACAGCCCAAGGTAATGACAGCTCTGATGAGCAGAAGCACATCTGCTGGGCTCCCAATGGTTCAACAGATGCTTTGCCTGTTGTGTTTGACCGCCTCTTGAGCCCTGCTGTCTTGGGTTAATAGTGCTTATTCAGGGACATCAACGTTGGGAAAGGTCTCTGCTTGAGACCTGGGGATGCTGCCCAGCCCTCGTTTATCTATTCTCCCATAGACCTTGGGCTTCAGTTCCCATAGTTCACAGCCAGCAAGGCCAATCCATTTTGTATTATGGGTCCAATTCATCTGGAGGACATCAACTTGGGGAGGAGTAGAATATTAACCGCATAGGACCAATAGGCTGATTTACTCATTTAAAAAATAATCATCTGGTTTTGAAACAAAATATGTTTAGCTCTTCTATTTCTTCTGTACTTCTTTATTCTAGGTTTAGGAACCGAATCCAGTCTAGTGCTTAAATCGCCTTTTATATTTGCTCTGGTGATTTGGATGCTATTAAAGGGAAATGAGAAAGCTGATCCCTTCTGCAAAGCTCAGTTTCTGTTTTTCTGTCCAGGAGGAGACAGGGAGCTGGTTTTCCATTTCTCCCTCAAAGAAGTATGTCCCCATCAAAATTAAGAGTCTAGAGAGATGCCTGCCTGTGTTTCATTAAATTTCCTCCATAGCATTCTTCATCTTGGAGTTACTATTCTTTAGACCTCTTTTTAGATTCACGCAACACTATTTCATTTTAATGTGGAAAAACAGCTTTGTTAAGTTGAGAATAAAATCTCATAGAGGCGATGTTGGATCTTTACTTGGAATTCAATCATTTAGAAATAAAACCGAGATTAAAGTCTAATAGAAAATATTTATTTCAGTACAAAAACAATAAATCCCGAATAATTACATCTTTGCTTAAGAAACACGACCGTTCAGGTCAAGAGCCAAGTCAGAAGAAGAAATAATGGTGGATCAGGAATGTAGACATGCGTAGAAATCATATCACGTGTTCTGCTTGTATTGGAAAGTACCATAATATTAGATAGGGGTGCATCACCCTGCATAGACATACAACTGACAATATTCACACCGTGACAAGCTTGCATTCATTTCTTCTAACTTCTCTATCTGATTTCAGAATTCAGTCTGCATGAAAGATTTTGAAGTTTAATAGAAAGATTAGATTTTAGAAGTCAAGTGACGCTATAAAATAGCCTGCTGGCTTTGAATGAATGTGATATGTGAGCCCGGACTATTGTGTGGCTTTTGTAACAAATCGCGGCTTAGCACAGTGTACCAGATCTGCCAATGTTAAGTTCCCAATTTAACCGAGCTGCATAAATGAAAGCAATCATCTGATATGAACTAAGTATGTATGTAGCTAAAGTCCAGGAACTGGCCAAAGACATGTAAAGTGTAACTAAACTATCATCTCATCCATTTTCATCTCTCTAATGCAGTGTTTCCCAACCTTGGCAACTTGAAGATATCTGGACTTCAACTCCCAGAATTCCCCAGCCAGCAAATGCTGGCTGGGGAATTCTGGGAGTTGAGGTCCAGATATCTTCAAGTTGCCAAGGTTGGGAAACACTGCTCTAATGCCACCTTCTACCATGACTGGTTACCCGCAAAAACAGAGTCAAGCGTGTGTTAAACCACCAGCAAAGCTCTCTCGCTGTCACTCACTGCTCCCCCCCCCAAGTCCTTTTAAATAAATCCCACATCTCTTGCTCTCTCCAGCAATTCCCAGAAACATCAGGAGGAAACGACAGGGTGAAAGTTCAACTACACAATGGTTATAAATGAACTGCTTCCACAGATCAATACAGCATCCTGAAAGCAGCTGACGCCAATCCAGTTCTGCAGGGAAAGACTGGACCACTGACTGATATATGGGCAAGGCGCTGGACCTGCCTAGAGGATTTAAGCTGCTCTCTTTGCAATATAAGGAACTAATCCAATGCTGACCACCCTCACAGAGATGTTGTAAGGATTTGAAGCTAATGCATGACAAGTGCTTTAAGGCAGCGGTCACCAACTGGTGGTCCGTGGAACACTGGTGGTCCGTGAGAAAATGTTGGTGGTCCGCAGAAAAATTATTTGCATTTTTTATATTGCACTAAATCAGGGGTCCTCAAACTACGGCCCCTGGGACAGATACATGCAATGAACGTTTGTGTTGCTGCAGAATGTCTCCCCCTTCGGGGTCTTTTTGTGAGGGTTGGAGGGGGGCAGAAATTCCAACTTGGGGTCTACTTCAGCCTCCTGGTGTGGGGCTTTGGGCGAAGGCTGGAGGGAAGTGCCGTGGGTGGCGAAGAGCCGGAGGGCCTTGTTCCAGTGGGACTGCATCATAGCTTGGAACTGGCTGACCATCTCAGCCCACTGAGACTCCAGGCGCCGGTACCTGGCCTTGCACTCCCGCAGGTCTTCCCTCTGCTTGTAAAGCTTATGCTCGTAGTCCTCAGTGAGGTGCTTCTGCTGAGCCTCCTTCTCGGTCAGATCCAATTTGAACTGAGCTGTTTTGCCCACTCTTTCTCGTGATGACTGCTTAGCTCCAACAACTGCTTCCTGTTGGGGCCCTAAGGAGCCCGGGCGGGGAGGCGAGCAGTGGCTGGGAGGGGAGGGGCGAGTAGAGGCTGGCGAGGCACCCCTCGACGTGAGTGACATCGAGTTGGCCACACTCACCCAGTCACATGACCACCTAGCCACGCCCATCCAGCCGGTCATTAGGCAGATCATATTAGTGGTCCGCGGGATTTAAAATTATGAATTTAGTGGTCCCTGAGGTCCGAAAAGTTGGTGACCCCTGCTTTAAGGTGCTGTCTAAATGCAGTGGTAGGGTGAAGGAATCCAGATTAACAAGCAGGCTTACCCTATTCATGCCATCTGGCCACAATCAGATTAAAGCTGTCTCCAAAAAAGTGTATCCAGCAAGGCTGAGAGAATAAACTATGATGTAGCCTGTGGCCATTTTCCATGTTTGCAGCTTTGATGGGAATCTGAATCTAGGAACATGTGGGAGAATGCTGTTCTAGCCTCCTGTTGAGAAAAACTTCATAAGGTTATCATTCTTGATAACCTTTGTGAGAGTTTAAAAAAAACACAGACTGAGACATGGTAAGGGTTGTTTGCAAGGCTACATTAAGTGCCATTATGATGTCACCCTTCTTCAAGTCAGTGCCCTAGGGATGTGGTGGGGTATCATGGAATTATCATCTGTAACCATGCTGACTATGGGGAGTAAAGTCCATTTCAGTAGGATAGTGGCAGGTTGAGAAAAATGTTGGTGTGAACTAGGCAAATCTTGACTCGCTTTTGCACATGAAGAGACAGAATGGATCTCAGTCGACACTGAAATGGTTTGGATTATTCAATCACTCTCCAAGCAGATGCACAGTAGGGAAACCCCTATTTGAGAAAACGTTCTGTTGCTTCTCAGCATGTGTGCGTTGCCATTCTTCCAATTGGAAAACATGCACCCAGCAAGAACTCATTAGAAACATAGGGAGCGGGAGGGGGCTCCATTGAATGTGGGCAGTTTTCATACTTGCACACTCTAAGATTAAACATGTTAGTGCATGTAAAACTGAAGTAAAAATATTGGGTTTCCTAACTCCTAGAAATTTGGGAAGGATTATTTTATTTATTTATTTATTTATTTATTTGTGAGATTTATATACAGCCTCACAGTGCAAGCACTCTCTAAGCGGTTTACACCAGTAAGCAATGTATATTTATATTGCCCCCAACAATCTGGGTCCTCATTTTACCTACCTCGGAAGGATGGAAGGCTGAGTCAACCTTGAGCCGGTGAGATTTGAACCGCTGACCTGCGGATCACAGTCAGCTAAAGTGGCCTGCAGTACTGCCTCTAACCGCTGCGCCACCTCGGCTCATTACTCTAGGTCCACGTAATTGTCACACTAATCTGGTTCTGGCAATTGACTTTAATCAACAATCAGATGGCAACTGGAGGACTACATTTACTTAGCTTGACCCAGATTGTTGGGGGCAATATGCTGAACTCTGTAAACCGCTTAGAGAGGGCTGTAAAGCACTATGAAGCGGTATATAAGTAAAGTGCTATTGCTATTACACGACACATCAAACCATAATATACTTTGCTGGGGTTAATTTTAATGTGTGAAACTACCCTATTTTGTTTTCTGCAAAAAAAAAAACTTTTTAAACAGACCACAGTCGCTAGTGAACAACATGAACCCTGACTTCAAGTTAAACGAAAAAACAATGCTTCCTGCCTCCATGTCTTCCAATGTTTTCAAAGTACATCCCTTTCCTTCCTTTCTTCATCATCTGACCAAGCAGACGTCAAATTTTGGGTCACAACACTTGGCAGGAATTCTCCTGAAAATGCTGTCTTGAAGACAGTTGACCCAACTCTATCCGATCCATAGCAGTGCTCATTGGTACCAATAAAGGAGAATATTTGAAGCTCAAGGTTGAAATGAGGGGTCCTTGATGCTCTCTGAGCTAAGCTGTTTTCTTGCAGATCTTTCATTAGCCAAATTTGGTAACATCACCAGTGCTAGTGATCAGTGCTAGCACTGATGATGTTACCTACTTCGGGTAATGAAATTGTCCACAAGAAAACACAAGTTCAGAGAACTCCAAGGACCCCTCCTAATGGTTTTTGGCAATGGTGCTTTTCCCACAAAAGGCTACACTAACAAGTTTTTTTTTCCCAAACGTGTGGCTTTTGGAACAAATTTGCCTCCTCCCACAGCCCCACAATTTGTTCAAAGACCGTGTTGTTGGATATGATAGGATCCGATACAATTGGAAGACAGCCAGATTGAAGATGGCCAGTGAATAGGCAATTTTTTAAAAAAGTATTTGAACGAAGTTTGATTTTTGATGACTTCATGGATAAATCCATATAATTTTGTTGGCAATATTATGGAAGTAGATTGTCACTATCTTCTTTCAAGGCCAGTTTTTTGTTTTGTTTTTCTTTAAAAAAAAACTTTCCATTCTAAGACACAACCCTTGAATTTCCTGAAATTCTCTTATCTGACTGCTAACTATCTATCTTCCATCTGATTTAGCTTCTTAAGATGCAACTAAAGTGCTGCCGCCTACCGGTAGCTGGGTGGTAACTTTGAGATGGGGTAAATCAGGCAATTGTCTACGTGAGGTAATTTTGTCCTAATTTCAGAAAAATCAAAAAGGAAACCTAGGGCAAGGTACATTTCATTTCAATTAATTATACCCATGTTGTTAAGCGATCTGTTTGTATTCTCTTACAGTATCAGATGCAGTTCTGTGAAAATAGGGTAAAGTCTTCATCATATGATAAAGAACAGAATTTAATGTTGCATTGTTTGCTTTTGCTTATGAATTGTGATTCCTGTAATTTCACAGCTCTGTCACGGGTTGAGAAATCTTAAAATGAAATGACACATCAGCATAAGGTAAGGTTACTTGTAAAGTTATAAAAACCAATCTTCCATCAGGGCCTCCGGTGATAATCTCGCCTGAGCCTCAAAACTCTTGAGGCCATTACTGCTGGTACATGGTGCATGCTGCATAGGACTGCTCTCTAATAGAGGATTCTCGTGCTATTTTAAACATTTTACTGGGTGAATGCTAAAATTGCTAGTGAAATTTCATTTTCTAGATGGGCTGTAATCTTCCACTGACAAAGTCACTTCAGATGGATTCAGTTCTTAAGGGTCCTCTCATCCAGCGACTTCCAAAGCTTCAGGAATGGAAGGGATCATGGTAACATATCCTGGCAGTGCCGTTAGGGGAGGACTTTGAGGTAAAAATCCAGGACCCAACTCAGATGAAAGGCCCCCAAATATTGTAACATCACTTCCTACATTCTGAAATAAATATATTACACCTTAAAGCAGTAGTGGGTTCTAAATTAGGTTGCTCCCAGTTCGTGCGTGCACTCACGCATGACGCTTCTGCACATGCAGAGAAGCTTCTGCGCATGCACAGAAGCATCCCAGGTGGGTGGGCAGAGCCTCCCGCCGCCACTACCGGTTTGCAGAACCGGGCCAAACTGGGAGCAACCCACCACTGCCTTAAAGGATAAGATATCATTGTTAAAATGCTCCCTACCCTTAAAACTATTCGTCCATGGTCTAGAACTGTGATGGCGAACCTATGTGTCACAAATGACACGCAGAGCCATATCGGTGGGCATGTAAGCTCAGGTCCAACGTGCATGCACGCGCCAGCCAGCTAATTGTCAGGCCTTCTGGACCCATTGAGAGTCAGGAAAAAGGCTGTTTTCAGCCTCCGGAGGGGGTGGGGAAGGCCCGTTTTTTGCTCTCCCCAAGCTCCAAAGCCTTTATAGGAGCCTGGGGAAGGCAAAAACGGCCTTCCCCACCCCACCCCCGAAGGTCCTCCGATGAAAACATTCCGTTTGCCAACTTCCGGTTGAACCGGAAGTTCCTTTTTTTTTTTTTGCTCTCCCCAGGCTTCAGAGCCTTTCTTGAAGAAGTTGGGAAACGGGCCATTTCTGGCCTCTTGGAGGTCCTCCGGGGCGGGGAAGGCCGTTTTCACCCTCCCCAGGCTCCTAGAAAGACTCTGAAGCCTGGGGAGAGCAAAAAAATGGGCCTTCTGGTTCAACTGGAACTTGGCAAATGGGACATTTTCTGCCTCCGGAGGGCCTCTGGGGGGGAGGCCATTTTTGCCCTCCCCAGCTCCAAAAAGGCTCTGAAGCCTGGGGAGAGGGAAAAATGGGCCTTCTGGTTCAACCGGAACTTGGCAAATGGACCATTTTCTGCCTCCAGAGGGCCTCCGGGGTGGGGGAAGGCCGTTTTGCCCCCCCCCCCAGGCTCCTAGAAAGGCTCTGAAGCCTGGGGAGAGGGAAAAACGGGTGTGCCATTGCATGCCGGGAAGGGGGGGGGTCATGCGCACATATGCGGGGGAAGCATGGAATTATGGGTGTGGCCACGCATATGCGTGAGCCCCCCCCTGCGCCCTCCCCTTTGGCACACGAACCAAAAAAGGTTCGCCATCACTGGTCTAGAATTATCTAGCTCCACCAGAGCGCTCTAATGCCAAAGCTATGCCGAGGGACAGCACATGCAGTATAAGAGGCCTTGAGTGTACCTGCACCCTTTCAAGCCAATTCTATAAAATACAGGCTCTTATCTAATGTCTACACTGAGTCATCTCCATGCTATGAAAAAGGATGGCATTTCTGCTGGGCTGTGCCCTAGCAACTGGAAGGGTTAAGATTTTTCTTTCGTTAATGGAAATCTCTTCCTCCATGGGTTTTTTTTTTTTTTGGCCTCACAAAGCAGCCTTGTGCAAATGGCGCCATCTATTGGCCTAAGGAAGGAAAGGGACAAGGCACGCTTGGCATCTGCTAGGGCAGCTAATGCGGTGCAAGCACCGCATTCCAGGGGACGGGCTCTCTGCAGATGTGCTAGAGTTTGCATGTAGCAGCAATACATGAGGAATATGCAGGCACATGCACATATGATGTTTTGTTTTATTTATTTATTTATTTATTTATTTATTTATTTATTTATTTATTTATTTATTTATTTATTTATTTATTTATTTATTTATTTATTTGTCAAACATGTATAGGATAGTAGTAGTTTGTATAAACATAAGTAAAAAGTAATGATAAAAGAGGACAATAGGACAGTAGGACAGGGACGGTAGGCACAGTGGTGCGCTTATGCACGCCCCTTACAGACCTCTTAGAAATGGGGAGAGGTCGACTGTAGACAGTCTAAGGTTAAAGTTTTTGGGGTTTGGGGAAGAAACCACAGAGTCAGGTAGTGCATTCCAGGCATTGATCACTCTGTTGCTGAAGTCGTATTTTCTGCAGTCAAGTTTCGAGCGGTTTACATTTAGTTTGAATCTATTACGTGCTCTTGTATTGCTGCAGTTGAAGCTGAAGTAGTCATTAATAGGAAGGACATTTTGGTATATGATTTTATGAACTACATTTAGATCAGATTGGAGGCGTAGTTGTAAATTGTCTAATCCCAGTATTTCAAGTCTGGTGGCATAAGGTATTTTGTTGTGAGCGGATATGTTTGAAATAGCGAGGGGAATGCTCAGGAACAGACATGGGAAGGATGGAATAAAACCAGAACCATTCAGGAAGAGGAAATGGAGAAAAGTTGAAAAAGCTGGATTAATTGGCGGAAATGTGCTCTCCTTCATGTTCCATTTCTGCCTCCAGAGGGATGGATTTCTGCCTCCAATCATGAATAAATGTACCATAGTTAATTGTTTCTTTTTCCATCATATTTTTCTTACAGAAAGATGAAAATGACTGTTGATGGAGCTACCTGGCATTTGGAAGGCAGGATTGCTCAGCATTGACACAGGTAGTCCTCAACTTACAACTGGTAATTGAGTGACTGTTCAAAGTTACGACAGACCCCTCCTTCCCTCCCTCCCAAAAGGTACTTACGACCTGGTTCAAAGTTCTGATGGCCTCCTCCCTCCTCTGCAGTCATTCCATAACTGACTCACATTTAAAGCCATTCGCAGCATCTTGAGAACATATGACTGTGACTTACATTCTTATGAAATCTGGTGTTTAGGTTCAGTTTTTGGCCAAAAAAAAAAAAAGTCCCGTAGTGAACAATGAGTTCACTTAATGACTGCAGCAGTAGCTTTACGACCACAGCGGTTGCTTAACAATTGCCACAGAAAAGGTCGTAATATCAGGTCCAGTCATGTGGCAACCTGCTTTACGACCATCTTGACTTACAACTATAATGGGCAGGCTCCATTATGATCATAAGTCGAGGACTACCTGTGATGTGTTCCTTCAGGTTAGTATAACTCAGGGGTCCTCAAACTTGGCAACTTTAAGACTTGTGGACTTCAACTATGCTGGCTGGAGAATTCTGGGAGTTGAAGTCCACAAGTCTTAAAGTTGCCAAGTTTGAAGACCTCTGGTATAACTATTCTTTCTATAACTCTAGATAGGCTATCCCAAGAGAGAAACCCCCGCCCCCAGGAGAGTCCAAGGAGTCTAATGCTGGCAAGAGCTAACAGGCAGGAAGCTGGAAAAGCAAAAACTGGGTGAAGGTTCAAATAACTGAGAGGTCCAGGGGTGAAATCCAGCAGGTTCTGACAGGTTCTGGAGAACCAGTAGTGGAAATTTTGAGTAGTTTGGAGAACCAGAAAATACTACCTCTGACTGGCCCCAGAGTAGGGTGGCAATGGATTTTGCAGTATCCTTCCCCCAGGAGTGGGGAGGGAATGGGGATTTTGCAGTATCCTTCCCCTGGAGTGGGGTGGCAATGTAGATTTTGCAGTATCCTTCCCCTGTCATGCCCACCAAGCCACGCCCACCAAGTCATGCCACGCCCACAGAACCGGTAGTAAAAAAAAATTGCATTTCACCGCTGTACCTTGGTGCTTCCTGAACTTGCTTGTTTTCTTGCAGACGTTTCATTACCCTAACTAGTAACATCATCAGTGTTTAATCAGGTAATGATGATGTTACCTAGTTACGGTAATGAAACGTCTGCAAGAAAACAAGCAAGCTCAGGGAGCACCAAGGACCCCTCATTTCAACCCTGAGCTACAAATATTCTCCTTTATTGGTTCAATTAACTAGCTAATAAGGTATTAGTTATTCTCCATAGCAGAACACCAATTTTCATGGTAGTGTAGATGGGGTCCTTTTGAGCCAAAGAAAATACAGCAGCAGCAGTTTAGAGACGACTGTCCACTTGCAGTATCTCTACACCTTCCTGTAGTTCTCCTCAACCAGGTTGTAAAATGTAAGTCTATGGATTAGGATTGCATATCTCCCACCCAGCAAGTAAGAATCAATTGAACACCATGACTATGATTTCCAGGGCCAGCCCTTCTATTTTTTATTTTATTTTTATTTTTTATTATTTTTATTTGTCAAGTATATATGATTACAAGCAAAGTATAATCATGATTGTATATATATATATAATAGTACAAGCATGATTAGGAGTACAAGAAGTATGAATATATGGGTGCATTTGGACAAGAACGGTAGGCACGATTGTGCGCTTATGCACACCCCTTACAGACCTCTTAGGAATGGGGTGAGGTCGATGGTAGATAATCTGAGGTTGAAGTTTTTGGGGTTTGGGGAAGAAACTACTGAGTCAGGTAAAGTGTTCCAGGCATTGACCACTCTGTTGTTGAAGTTGAATTTTTTGCAATCAAGTTTGGAGCGGTTTACATTAAGTTTGTATCTATTGTGAGCTCGTGTATTGTTGCGGTTGAAGCTGAAGTAGTCATTAACAGGTAGGACATTAGGCAGACTGAGGCAACTCTCAGGCAGAAAAGATGCTTCTTGCCTTTTCTAGCCAATAATTTAAAGCAGAAAACTGCCTGCCAATCAATATTTTCTTTCTTTTCAAGCTGGCCAATAACTGGGTGGTTTTTTTAAAAAATTAAAATAAAATAAAATCCCTTCCAGCTATTCGCAAAACAAAACTGTTAATGTTCTTTCTTGTCTATGCTCCATGTGTTTTTGTGCATGTATTGGTGAACAGCTGGCCTTATTTTGTAATAAAATCCCAGGAGCAATCTGAAGGGAATTATGCCAAGGGAAGTGAGTTGTTAAAAGGATATAAAACAATGTGGCAAACTTCTATGCCTTCCAAATTCCTAATGATGTACCAGCAATTCTGCGCTTGGGCTCCGCCAGCACATGGCCACAGTAGGAAACCAGGAAGTGGGATAAATGGAAAATATCCTTACAGAGGAAGCACAGGCCCATGCCTCCAAGTGCAAAACAGCAATCCATTGTTGTTTCGGAAGCAACATTTCATTCTCTTGAAATTGCATCTCCTTGACTATGATACACAACACTGTCACACGGGTATATATATAATTATTTGCAAATGCAAGCCTCCTGTTTCAGCCTGGTGGGTTTTAATGGGGAAGGAGGATACTTCAATGCACTACCAGGAATATACTATTGTTTAGAAGGCCTCCTTGTGAATTAAAGACAAGATGCTTCCATGTTTAAAAAGCTTTCATGGGGAAAGAAAATAGAAGACACATACAAAATAAAATACACAAAAAGCAATTACGCAGCTCAGTGAGTGTTTTTTTTTTTCAGATTCAGTGCACATGGAGCACTGGCCAAATGTAAGCATCCTGCATAGGCTGAAAATGCAATATTAAATATTTGATGTAATTCTCCTGAAATTGCTCACTGTAGAGGATGTTTTGGAGTCTGAAAGAAGCATCAGTCATCTGCTGATTTCACTGAATTAATTCGTCCTAGCTTCCAAGAAATCCCAGGATTTCTAAGGAAACACGGAGCCCAGTCTACAGTATATCCAGTCTTGCTTTTGGTTATCTGCCTAATTTGTCTCTCTTTTCAAATTGCCAATGGAAACTTTTTCCTGATCATGCTGTGACTAGTGAGCTTCAGAGGTGGTATTCAGCCGATTCGGACCGGATCGGTAGTGGAAATTTTAAATGGTTCTCCGAACCGGCAAATACCACGTCTGGCTGGCCCCAGCCCCGCCCGCCCGGTCGCCATTCGCCCTGCCCGCCGGCCGCTCGCCCCGCCCGCATTTTCAAGTGCATCAGGGGCGGGTTCCTAATTTTTTTACTACCACTCTGTGGGTGTGGCATATTTTGTGGGTATGGCTTGCCGGCCATGTGACCGGGTGGGCGTGGTTTGCCGGCCATGTGACCGGGTGGGCGTGGCTTCTCGGATTGCTGAAGGGAGGGGAACTGAGATAGGTCCTGCCACCCATTCCCCCTCCCCTCAGCAGCTCGAGAAGCCTCAAACGTGCGAAATGCCTAGGATCATCACCATGCATTCGTAGCTTCTCAGATTGCTGAAGGGAAGGAATGGAGATAGCTCCTGCCGCCTGTTCTTTCAGCGACTCATGTGCTCCCTCAGCCATCCTCCCCTGCTTGGACTCACTGTGGGTAGGAAGGCAGCGCATGCGCAGTGCCGGAAGCTCGGCTTCTGGGCATGTGCAGAAGAAAATTTTAAAAAAATTATTTTTTTTTAAAATGGCAGCGCCCAGGCACCGGCAACCGACCGCACCGGTACTGTGATGTCACCAGTGGGCCGCTACCGGTGCTATAGAGTGGACCGCACTGGTAGGAATCCACCACTGAAGTGCATGCAGCAAAGGGGGGCTGACAGCCCAAAGAAAATTGCCCAGCGCTATTGTAAGCCACATCCCAATATAGAAGGAAGAATAGAAGAATTGGGGGAGCACAAAGGAACGTAGCAGTCATGAAGACCAACTCACATCTTGCCGAAGTACCTACTTGCTTTGGTAGAACAGAAATAACTCAAACTGGAAACTGGAAATTACAATTCATTCAAATTCAAATTCTCCATTGGAAATTCTCCTTCCCTCCCAAATAGAAACAAAAATTCCTCTGGGTGTTCCTAGGCATTTTTTTCCCCATTCATCTGACTTGCTCCATCTATGGAATTTTAAGGGGGTCCTGACAATCATGTTTTTGTGTTTTCCCACAGCTGCTTCGGTCATTTTTCTTAGGCAGGCCAATAAAATCTGTCAAGGAGGAAAAAATATAGAATATTCTCAAGGTTGTCCCAAGATGTTATACTCCTCGAGGCAAAGGATAAATATAACTCTTCTCCCTCCACCTATGATGAGAAGTCAGCCAGAGTGGTTCTGAATCTTCTTTGGATGTTACCTTAGCCTGCCTTGTGGTAGGCCTGGCCCTGGCCTGCCTGGAGGGAGCCTCCACAGCACAGCGGCCTCTTCTTCCCAGGCCTTGGCCTTCTTTGCCTGGAGGCAGGAGGCAGGCCTGAAACAGCTCCGCAAGGAGGAGATTCATGGCAGCAGGGAGAGTTCATAATTTAGGCCAGATAGGAATCAGCTGGTAAGAAACAGATGCTGGGTTCATTCTAGTTAGAAATAAGGTTGTAAATGTTAATATGGGGGCCAATTAACCATCAATCTAATGCCAGGTTAGATCTCTAATTTAGGGCAGGGGGAAATTCATCTATGCAAACCCTGATGAAATGAATGGTAGCTAAACAGAGATATGCATACACACATTCGTATATCAGCAGAGAGTACAGGGAACAGACAGGCCTAAAACAAACTGAGAAAGATTTTCACAAAAGTATAATGGAAGCTTTTTGCTTTACTTTGATTTCGGCTGTAAAAGAAACCATCTGAGTGTGTTCTCTCTCTTTCGCGCACGCACACGCACACGCACACACATTAATACTGTTGATGATGATCATACAAGAATCTTGTATGATCATACAAGATCATACAGAGAGCCAGTGCAAACATCTACATGAAATTTGAGTAATATGATCCCATATTTGTGTAGGATGGTATCTTGCATGAAGGATAATGTGGCCCCTAAAAAGCTGCTGTCTTACCGCACTCACAACCCTAACACCTTCTTTCCCATTGTCATCTTTAGAGAGCAACACTGATAATTCTAATAATGACACAGTTCGTTACTAATGATTAAGAGGTTGCTTTGGGCAAATGGAGGAAACTGCTGTGATATATAGAAAATTAGATCATTTCTAAAATAGGCAGGCCCCCTTATTAGCAATCCCTAAGCTATGATATATGATTGCTGGACATGCAAGAGATAGGACCCCTTCTGCGTGCGGAAAGGGTAAACCTACAGGTCTTGTGAATCCCCATGTCGATTCCCTAGTGAGCTCAATTTAAACCAGTGCTGTTTCAAATGGGATATGAAATTGCCACCATCCAATCCTGCAGAGGCCTGATATTCATAATTAAATGCCTTTAAGATTGGAGGGATGCAGCAGTTAAAGTCTCCAGCTCTCCTATGACTTGCCTATGGAGCCCACTATAGGCACTTTAAAAAAAATTTGTGGTCACAAGCTGGAGCAGAGGCAACTACAGGTAGTCTTCGACTTACAACCATTCATTTAGTGACTGTTCAAAGTCACAATGGCACTGTAAAAAATGACTTGTGACCGTTCTTTGCACTTACGACCATCACTGCATCCTCACGGTCACATGATTAGAATTTAGGCTCTTGGAAACCAGCTTCTATTTATGACAGTTGCCACATCCCAGGGTCACGTGATCATCTTTTACGACCTTTCCAGCCGGTTACCCACAAGCAAAATCAATGGAGAAAGCTGGAGTTGTTTAATGACTATATGACTCATTTAATTGTAGTGATTCTCTTTAACAACCATGGCAAAAAGGGTCATAGAATGGCATGACTCACTTAGCAAGCGCCTTGCTTGGCAATGTAAATTCTGGTCCCAATTGTGGTTGTAAGTCGAGGACTACTTATACACAAAGGACAATGGCTGTATCATCTGGGATGGTGCAGCTGTTAGATTAGCATGGGAAAGAAGGAGCGAGACACAGGAACAGTTCAGCACCTTTTATTCTCCTGGCTGAATGCAGTACGAACTGCCGGCAGGCTGCAGGGAAGCCGCTTTTAAGGGCTACCCTGTAACCAAGCCGGCCACTGACAGCAGTTTATTTCTCCCGCCACTAGATTAGCCAATCAGTGGCAGCTATGCAAATCCATGCTATGTATGGCCGTACGTAGCACCCCTCCCCTCTTAGTTTGTGGATAGTCTAATTGTCTCTGTATACACGTTACATAATCCCGCAAGTAGGCAGGGCACCATACAGTCCTACTGGGCCTGCGCGATTCATTAGTCCCTGGGAACTCGTCGGGTGTGGACATGCCGTTGGCCGCTCCTTGCTCCATCTGTGGAATTATCTGGAACCTGCTGCTAGGCATGGCAGCTGCCGCCCTTGGGTCCTTGTCCTCCGGTCCTGGATGATGCCACTGGACTCCGGCTGTGCTCGGTAGGTGTCCGCTCGTCTCCTCCAGTGTTGAGAATGGGGTCTCTTGGTGTCTCGTAGGCAGATCTGGTCTGTCATGTGGGTTTTGACTCTCGGTTGCTCTGGAGGCCCCTCAGGGCGGAGACTCAGGTTGCTCTGTGTCTGCAGAGAGCCGGGATTTGTTCGGTTGGCGTAACCACGAATCCCCAGCCTCTTTCTGAGCTAGTCTATGTGTCGCCTCCACACTCGTCTGTCTTCCAACTCGACCTGGTATGATTTTGGGCCGGAGATCATGATTATTTTTGCTTTCATCTACTTGGGATCTCCTGCATAATTATGCGCAAAAGTGAGGTCGCCTATTTCCAGTGACCGGGCTATCTTGCTAGAATCCAAGGGTTTCTCTGGGTGATAGTGGGGGTTCAACTGGTCCAGTTGCGACCTTAATTTATGGCCCATCAGCATTTCTACGGGGCTTTGATTAGTGGCCACGCATGGTGTGATGTGCTGGGCCAGCAGGAACTGGTCGATCCTTTCTTGCCAACTTCCCGGGCCCATCCTAGTGAGTGCCTCTTTGGTCATTCTCACCATTCTTTCTACCTAGCCATTGCTTGCTGGATTTAAAGGCGAGATGAGGACGTGCCTTATGCCCAGTTCGGCCAGGAACGACTCCATGTCCTTAGCGGTCAGTTGGAGCCCGTTGTCCAAAACGAGGACATCTGGAAGGCCATGGGTCGCGAAGATCCATCTCAGTGTGCAGATGGTTGCCTCCATTGTTGAGGTGTGCATGATCACGACCTCCAGCCATTTAGAATAGGTGTCCACTACGATTAAAAAGATTTGCCCTGCCATGGGTCCCACAAAGTCTATATAGATTCTTGACCAGGGTGCCTTGGATATTTCCCATTTGAGTGGGGTTGTGCGTGGAGGAGCCAGTCGTGTTTCTTGGCATGGCATGCAGGTCGCCACCCATTCTGTGATGTCTTGGTCTAGCTTGGACCACCACAGATAGCTCCTCACCAATGCCTTCATTCGCTCTATTCCGGGGTGCCCTATGTGTAATGTGTCTAGGACCCTTTTCTGTAAGCTTCGGGGTACTACGATTCTTTCCCCCACAGCAGACAACCCATTAGCACTGACAGTTCCATCTGCTTATTAGAAAATGGTTTGAATTCTTCCCCCATGTCTTCCTGTGGCCAGCCCCTTAACACCCAGTTGATGACTCTTGACAATACCTTATCTCTGACTGTATGATCTGCGATGTCATTTGAAGTGACTGGACTGGACTTCTTGATGTTAATAAGCAGGATTTCGGCCACAGGTACGGGGTCTTCAACTAGCTCTGGTGTGGGACAGTGGCTGAGTGTGTCAGCATTGGTTATGCTCTTTATGGGGTGGTGAGACAGTTTATAGTTGTATCCCGATAGGAAGATTGACCAGCGTGTCATCCTGGGAGACATGTAGGTTGGTGTTTGCTGGTTCCCTGCGAGGAGCCCTAGCAATGGTTTGTGGTTGGTTATTAATTCGAATTGCCAACCATAGAGGTATTTGTGGAAACACTTGATGCCTGCCACAGCTGCAAGCGCTTCCTTGTCTATTTGACTGTAATTTCTTTCTGCTGGGGACAGAGTCTTAGAGTAGTAAGCTATTGGAGCCTCAGAGCTGTTTGGAAGTTTGTGGCTCAGGATGGCTCCCACTCCAAGTGGAGAGGCATCGCAAGTCAGTAATAGGGGAAGACTTTCGTTGTACTGGAAGAAGACGCTGTCTGATGATAAAAGGTCCTTTACAGCTTGGAATGCGGTGGCCTCTCTTTGTCCCCATGACCAGGTTTCTGTCTTCCCCAGGAGCCTGTACAGCGGCTCAGCAACTGTTACCTTCTGTTTAAGAAAAATTGCGTAAAAATTTAGAAGCTTGAGAAAGGCTTGCAGCTCGGTTTTATTAGACGGGGTGGGGGCTTTTTTGATGGCTCTGACTTTGCTGTCTGTGGGCCAAATGCTTGACCCGTTGATCAAAAACCCCAAGAACTCTACTTGTTTCACGCCGATCTTGCATTTCTCCCTTTTTACTTTGAGCCCTCGTGTTTGAAATCGTTGTAGGGTGGCCTAAGTCTGCTGATGAGTTGTTCCTTATTTTCTCCTGATATGAGGATGTCATCAAAATAAGGAACCATTCCTGGAATGCCCTGTAGTAAGTGCTCCATCATACTTTGGAAAAGCCCCGGGGTGACACTTACTCCAAATTGCAGGCGGTTGCACTTGAAAGCCCCCCTGTGGGTTACTATTGTCTGGGCTTCTGCAGTGACGGCGTCCACCAGCAATTGCTGGTAGGCTTGGGCCAAATCTAATTTTTGTGAAAATTTGGCTGTTGCCTAAAGAATGCAGCAGATGTTGTACCACTGGCACTGGGTAGGGGTTTTGTTGTAGTGCCTTATTGATGGTACATTTGTAATCCGTGCACAAGCAAATAGACCCATCAGGCTTCATTGGAATTACAATAGGGGTCTCCCACGTGGTGTGGTCAATGGGCTCTAGAACCCCTTGTCCAATTGTTTGTCCACCTTGGGATGCAATGCAAAAGGGATTCCGTGTTTCTTTAGCCTAATTGGGGTGATGCTGGGCTAGGTTAAACGAAATGGGCTTGCCCGTATATTTACCTAGACTACCATCGAAAACATCCTGGAAGTTCGACAGCAGTCGGTCCAACTCGTCCCCTTTGATCTGGTTCAGGCCAGTGATGCCAATCCCGAGCAGCTTGAGCCACTCCACTCCAAGCAGTGTGGGGTGGTCCCCCTTGACAATGGTTAAGGGTAGCTTGCCCTTGAAGGCCTTGAAACAGATCTGTATCTCTGCCCGACCTAAGACTCAGATGGGGTTTCTCTGTCTGTGGACAGGGAAACCCCTGCGCTGGTCTTCCGGATTTCCGCTGCTGAGGTGTCCGAAGACTTAGCGGCTCTGGCTTCCTCCACGACATCCTTGAACATTGCCTCTCTTCTGATCAGCAGCTTCTTTTGTAGGTTGAGGTCTCTCATTTCTAGAATGATCCAATCCTTCATCATCTCCTCCAGGTTTATGAATTCGCATTTGGTTGCGATCTTCCGGAGTTTGGCAACAAAGTCATTGATGCATTCCCCATCACGCTGGCAGCGATGGTAAAATTCATTCCTGCTGACCATCGGGGTTGCTGCAGGAGTGTAGTGTTCCTTCAGGGTCGTCTGAAGCATTGTCCAGGAAATAATAGCAATAGCACTTTACTTATATACCGCTTCATAGTGCTTTACAGCCCTCTCTAAGCGGTTTACAGAGTTCAGCATATTGCCCCCAACAATCTGGGTCCTCATTTTACCGACCTCGGAAGGATGGAAGGCTGAGTCAACCTTGAGCCTAGTGAGATTTGAACAGCTGAACTGCTGAACTAGCAGTCAGCCTGCAGTCGCAGCATTTAACCACTGCACCACTTCAGCTCAGTCAAAGAAATGGATTCGATGTCTGTGGGTGCCACCAGGGTTTGAGCCATTTTATAGATTTTTACCCGCAATAGGTTAGGAAGAGAGCCCTCTTCCTGTTGTCTGGCAGATCCTGGAAGTTTTTGGCTTCCAGAAGCATGTGAAAATGGCTCATGTAGGTTGCCCATTCTTCGGCCTTTGGGTCGAAGATTGCTGGAGCGGGAGAGGTATGAGTAGCCATCCTCAAGTTTGGTCGGAGCAGGTCGGTGCTTGCTTCTAAGATGGCCACAGATGCCACCAGATGCCACCAGGTGCCTTTGTCCTGTTGTCTTCTTCAACCACCTTTGTCGCCAGTGTTAGATTAGCATGGGAAAGAAGGAGCGAGACACAGGAACAGTTCAGCACCTTTTATTCTCCTGGCTGAATGCAATACGAACTGCAGGCAGGTTGCAGGGAAGCTGCTTTTAAGGGATACCCTGTAAGCAAGCCGGCCACTGACAGCAGTTTATTTCTCCCGCCGCTAGATTAGCCAATCAGCGGCAGCTATGCAAATCCGTGCTACGTACAGCCGTACGTAACAGCAGCAATAACAGCAAGTAGCAACCAACCACCCCCACTCTTGAAACCACTAAGCAAGGTTAGACCTGATTAGTAAAGGGATGGTAGGAAATTCCAGGGCTATAAGACTGTGAGATTGAAAAAGTTTTCATATTGCTACCAATAAATCATGGGCTTCCATGTGAAACTCAATTTGAGCAAGATTTTATCTTTTTTAAGTGTTAACAATGTCTCTTGAAGTAGAAGTAAGGCTTTCTGGAAAACATTTTTTTGGGCACTGCTTAGTGAAGCTGATTTAGATTTTTAAAATCCTTATTGGAGCTACATAAACAAAAGAGCGACATTTTTCCACGAAATCTTCACCACATAAGGTAGGCAAAAAGAATGAAGTTGTTACCAGCTGTTTTTCAAATGTGGATGGAGGTGGATGGAGAGAGGGGTCTACAAACATGCATCCTAAGAGAGTGAAGGAATGGTTTAAAGTAGCATCTTTGTCTCTCCCAAAATTTTGGAGGAAAAAAAAACAAGGAAATAATTGTTGGAGCTCAGGTTTTGGACACATAAGATCTAGCTTTAAAACCCTGATCTGTTCTCATTCAAGATACAGAGATCCCTTAGTAAGTGGAAAACACAACTAAACACAACACTATTTCTTTACATGAACAAAGCTGAAGATCATTTAACACCAAAAGAACAATTATCCACAATCCTTCTACCAAAAAAAAATCATCTTTAACCTCCAGAGCAGTATTATATTAAACAGGCAAGGGTTAAAAATTGCTTAAAAATACATACTGGCTGATGGCATGGGATTACACTAAAATTCAAAAACACCCATAATGCATTCTGTTGTCTACCTCAAATTAGTTAATGAAAGATTGCCTCCCAGGAAAAAGAGATTTCTCTTAGAGCCATATAGTTTGTTTCCTTATCTTCTTCTCCAGAGTGGATAATTTTGTCATTTCTCTACAATGAATGTTATTTTCTTAATTTGGAAAAGATTTCTTTAAAAAACAAGTGCCTTCCAATATAGTTGAAAAAGACTGTTTTTTAAATGAACATACAAATCTGAGAGTGAGGTGGTGGTGTGTCAATAATTCCAGCAGAATATCCTATCACAGGTATGGCTCAGGTATTGATGACTTTCTACCATTCAATTTTGTTTTTAGCAATTTTCCCACTATTTGGATGTATTCTTTACTAATCACATTTTTAATTTGTCCATGCTTGATGTTGTCCAACTGTAAAAAAAACCCAGATACTTGTAGGCTTGATGGTTTAGCCATTCAGCATTTCAACTCCATGGTTCCTCATGGTTCCTAATGGTTTAGTGATTCAGCATTTCAACTCCATTATTTGTGATTTTACCTTGATTTGCTGTTATGGTAGCAAGTTCTACTTGGCCAAATTCCACTGCGCTTTCCATGCTAACAATTATTACGTTTTATTAATGACTAAATTTCTATTTCTAATTTTCATAAAACTTCAGAACATCTACGTAAAGCAAATGTGAGATTTTATTAGCATTTTTTGCTGTTTGATAGCCAAGATTTGCTTTCTTCAAAAATCACTGAAAGTGGGATCATAGCAGTGACAAATAAGAAGGGTGATAACGAGTCACCCTGGAAATTGACAAGCCCTTATTTTTCATTTTCAACCGCCAATTCTATCTTCCACTACTTTATTATTTTTTCTATAAACATTATAATGTTTTTACTGGCACCAGTTGTCACACAGATGACCCAATTGTCTGGTAATGAATCAAAGGCCTTTTTTGTAATCAATCCAGACCAGTGGTGGGTTCCTACCGGTGCGGTCTGGTGCGTAGCTCCAGTAGGGAGTGGCCGATTGCGCAATTTGCACGCGACCGCTCCGGTGCCGTCTTTGTCGGTCTGTCGCGCGCGTCACCATCTTTTTAAAAGAATTTTTGGGCTTTTTTGCTTCTGCGCATGCGTGGAAGCAAAATGTCGCCGAAATCTTGCGAGGGGACGCACGCGCACATGAGATTTCAGCGAGATTTTGCTTCCGCACATGAAACGTGGCGATGCGCACGCAGCACACCGGTATCGGTGAGCAACCCGCCCCTGATCCAGACCATATCCTAAATAGGTTTATCAGCTTTTGCAATTCTCCAAAACCATTTTATCAATCAGAAGTTGATCTTTTGTACATCCACTTTTCTTTTTATTTCCTTTGTTCTACTGGAAGGGTGTTTTTTTCCCCTCTAGTTGTTCTACATTTTTGGAGAAGGACCAACGTGCACCTTAATTCAATATATGGACCCTTGCAGGTGCTTTCAGCTATTGTATATATTCTGGCATAGTTCTGCATGATGCAATTTATTTCCTTATTTATATTATTTATTCAGCCACCCATCTCACACAAGTGACTCTGGGCAGCATATAAGGATAAAACAAGCATAACTCTCATCTCCAGCCCCCAGTGTTCAAGGATAAACTGTTAACCCCACCTCCATCAATAGTAGCAGAACTCATTTCTCACTGATTTAAATGCCCGGGGTCTTCAATGCCTTCTGAAAGGCTAAAAGGGTTGGGGCCATCCATATATATTTAATATTATTGTATAATCTTATGATTTATTGTTCCAATAAATGACAAACATGATTTCAGAGAAATGATAGGGATCAACAACGGGGATAACAAATTATATACAAGTCTAATTTTTTGGTCACTTTTGGATTTTGGCCAATCTACTCAAGGATGATTGGAGAACACTTCAACTCAATAATATGGAAAGGCCCAGAATCCAGTTCTGCCAGCTTTGGGTGAGATACTTCTGAGAAGCTCCCAAGTAGGGTATGCACCAACCAACTCTTTTCTGAGTCAAAACCACAGGATCTTGAGGATCTTCTAAGTGCCAGAAGAAGTAGAGGAGGCAGGTTTTAAAAGATAAGGACTGCCGACTGCACTGCTTATAGAAAATACATTGTATAGAATGTGAAGGATGTGTGTGTTTTATTTTTATAGTTATAATGTACACTGAAGATGGCGTTTAATTTCGTTGTATGAGGTGCAATGACAATAAAGTAAACTAAACTAAAAGGAAATTCCTTTAAAGGTAGCTTGTCCCAGGATTCTTGGGGCTTTCAACAAAATGATGAAAGCAGTACTGAAGTGTTGGACTACAAATATCCAAAAATGAAAGTGCATGAACTTGCTATCATTTTCCTCATCTCAACAAGACCTTAGAAGAAAGTGTAAGTCATTCAGGTCTTGCTTCCCTGATTGTTGTACTCTCAGAACTCTTCAGAACTATCCTGTGAAACAAAGGATGAAAGGTTAGCTTTCATTTATTAAGCCTTTTATTGTCTCCCTCTTTCCATCTGACTGAACTGCCTCAAGAGAGGTTCAACCTGAGCGAAGATTTAGCTGCAATTACTTCCAAGTTAAATGGAAAGAGGATCTCCAGAAGAAAAAGCTTTTCTATTTGGAAATCAAACATTGTGCTCTTTGGTTGAGAGGATGACTCTCAAATCAGTTGGAGACATCTAGATAGTACAGTTTTATTTAAAATAGAAAGGAGGGGGCTGTGATGGAAGAAGAGTATGGAAGAATATATAAAATGGATAGAGAAGCTGTTTGCTATTGTGTATTGCATTCCACTGGAGATAATTTGCCAAGGCTATGTGATGACACTGGTGGGACCGAAGCCAATGCTGCAATGAATTTGAAGGCACCTGAAACACCAAGGCTTCAGATTATATACCAATGATGCCGAAGCTTTATTTCCTCGGGTGCCGAAAGCGCGCGCGTGCGTGCCCACACCCATAATTCAATGCCCCCATACCCCGCCCCCCTGTGAATGCGCATGTGATCTCCACCAAGCTCCCCGCGCATGCGCGCATGACCCCCCGCTGCCCCGTTTCCTGACTTCCGGTGGACCCGGTAGGCCCATTTTTCACCCTCCACAGGCTCCAGAGGCTTCCCTGGAGCCTGGGGAGGGCGAAAACAGCCTCTCCCGCCCCCCGGCGGCCCTCCGGAGGCCGGAAATGGCCCGTTTCCCAACTTCCGGTAGGCCCATTTTTCGCCTTCCCCAGGCTCTATAGGCTTTCTCCCAAAGCCTTTGTGTGAGCCAAAAATCAGCTGGAGCTGAGCTAGGGCAACGGCTCGCGTGCTGGCAGATATGGCTCCGCACACCACCTGTGACACGCGTGCCATAGGTTCGCCATCACAGTTACATACTCTGCTCTAGTGCATGTTATACAGGTAGTCCTCAACTTATGACCAGTTGCTTAACAATCATTCAAAGTTACAACAATCCCTGAAAAAGTGACCCAGATTCAAAGTTCTGACAGCCAGGGCTTCCCTGTAGTCCCATGACCACATTTTGGGCACTTGGCAACTGGCCCACATTTACAGTCATTTGCCTCGTCCTGTGGTCACATGACCTCAATTTACAATGTGTTTGCTGGAAACTGGTGTTCACTTCCAGTTTCCAACAAAAAAAATCCCCATAGCGAACAATGGATTCACCATTAACAACAATGGTGTTCGCTTTATGACCGCCGCATTTGCTTAACAACTGCTGCAAAAGTCACATGATGACCTGCTTAATGACTTGCAGCCATAATTGCAGGTGCAACTACAATTATAAGTTGAGGACTACCTGTAATATATACCTTGACTTGCCTTTCCTTATGAAAATTGCCTCAGGATGGGGAGTTTAAAACAGAGGAAAAATGGTGACCCAGTTTTTATTTCCCTTCAGCCATGGAAACTCACTAGGTGTCTTTGGGCCAGTCATTCTCTCAGCCCAACCCACATTTTGTTTCCAGGTTTTGTGTGGAAAGACTTCTATGTACTGTATGCTGTCTTGAGCTCCTGAATGAAATGTGGGATACAAATCAAATCTACAGACAAATAAATAAATAAATGGCAAGGAAGGCAATTTCTAAATTCCCCACTACAGCAGCTATCAGTTGAAGAAAAACTGCTTCAACCCATGCCTATTTGCATCCCCAGGGTACACTGGTTTCTCTACAAGGCTTATATTATGCTGCAGAGATCTCCCATCTTCAATGCCACCTTTGTTTTGCCTGAAAACTGCCTTACTTGTGCAATACAGATTGGTCTTCTTGCCTGTTACAATTTCTCTCTGTGAGTGTCCCCCATCCATATCAACAAATTGGGAATTATTTGAATTGTGGGGTCCCACAGCAGCCTTCATGCTTAAATGACACTTCACTCTGATGCTCTTGTAATAATAACAACAGAGTTGGAAGGGACCTTGGAGGTCTTCTAGTCCAACCCTCTGCTTAGGCAGGAAACCCTACATCACTTCTTCTGAGAACTGTGTCATGCCTGATAGGATGCACTGATTGGGGGGGGGGGGTGTCTCGTCTCTTAAGACCCCAAGGCACTGTGATGCTATAGGTGTTATGGAACATCTCTCCATTTGCTATTGCTTTGGCCACATAGATTCATTATTGTTTTCCCATCAGCCCATTCTCCTCCTCTTGTGGTGCAAACCTCTCCAGGCTCTTTGGAGATGAAACTGGATTACTCAGTCCAGATTCTTTCTCAGTGGCTCCACAAAGGCTGGACCACAGGTGCAAGATTGCTCTATTCAGGGAGACCCAGGAAAATATTGGTAAGCTGTCTAAGCAAGGAGAAGTTTTTCCTTAGTCACCACCTGGAGCTCAAAAAGAAAAGTGGTAGGTTAGGAGTAGAAAGGATGCAGATTGAGAGAGCAACCAGGCTACTGTTTTTTCCACTCCTTCTCCCTCTCCCTTAGCTCATCCTTTCATCTATTCTATCTTCCTGTCAGCCCCACCAAGTAGACCAGGCCAGGAAATTAACTCCACAAGCCTTGCTCAGTCATACAGTACATGCCCTAGTCATCTCCCATCTTGACTACTGCAATGGTCTACATACCTTGAAACGTATCCAGAAGCTTCAGTTGGTTCAAAACGTAGCGGCCTGCATAGTTTTGTGCAAGTCTAGGTTTGCACATGTCATCTTTCTTGCGGGAGCTGCATTGGTTGCCTATTTGCTTCCTGATCCAATTTAAGGTACTTGATGGTTTGAGGCCAGCTTATTTGAAAGACTGTATTTTCCCAACTATATCTACCCATACCCTACCCAGCAGGGTATTTATTTATTTATTAGAAAATTTATATTGCCACCTATTCGCACAGGGCAACTCAAGGCGGCTTACAGGGTATGAAAACATCATATATAAAAAATGAAGGAGGTCCATCTATTGGGACCAAGATGAAGGGACTTCTCCTTGGTGGCTCCCTCCCTGTGGAACATCATCCCTGCAGAGATAAGACTGGCCCTTGCCTTCTGAAAGGCCCTGAAAAACAACTTTGCCAGCAGGTCTGGGGACCCCAAGGTGATTTGGAGCCCATCAAGTGGTTTGTTTGATTGTTATAACCGTGTGTGTGTGTGTGTGTGTGTGTGTGAATAGCAATAGCACTTTACTTATATACCGCTTCATAGTGCTTTACAGCCCTCTCTAAGCGGTTTACAGAGTTCAGCATATTGCCCCCAACAATCTGGGTCCTCATTTTACCGACCTCAGAAGGATGGAAGGCTGAGTCAACCTTGAGCCTAGTGAGATTTGAACAGCTGAACTACTGAACTAGCAGTCAGCCTGCAGTCGCAGCATTTAACCACTGCACCACTTCAGTGAAGGGTTTTGTATTTGGGGGCTTCTGTAAGCTGCCCAGAATCATCATCATGTGTGTTGGGCAGCCATATAAATTTTCTTAAATAAATACGTTTCTAAAACCACTTATATTGGGAATGGCTGTAATAACTGTCAGAGTTACGCAATAAATCAGAAGCTTCAAAAGATAACTGCATTTTGCTGATTCAAATAACTTCTTTATAAGTAGAATAAAACATTAACAATACCACACTTTGTTTCAGATCACATGTTGAGATGTTTTCACAGCAATCTTTAATGGTGGACTGAGTAAACCACGCCCTTCTTCTTGCTAAGTTTCTGGACATGCTCAATTAACACTTCAGCCGGATTGGCTGACTCAATCACATGGCTCTCCCAGTCATGAATATTCCAACAATAACAGTGTCTTGCAACAAATTGTGCTGTATCTCTTCTCCTTTCTCAGACTCCTGGGAATTAGGGAGATGTCTGGGTCTCGTCGGCATACATTCTGTCAAGTTGTGGACTTATGGTATGTTTTCCCCTTCATTTGGTAACGGAGCCCCCATGTGTCAGTCAAGATCCTCTTATGTACTTTCTACACCTCCAGAACTTTTGTAAGAACTCTGTCACCAAATATCCAGGGTGTGGAGGCCCAAAGTATACAATTCCGTTAGATTTATGAATCTGTTAGATTCCACCACCACTATGCCACAAAGTAGGGTGGCCTGGAGTATTCTTCCAGATCAGTGTATGCACTTTCATATGATTAAAAAAAAGAAAGGCTTTAATCTTATGCATCCTAATCTCAATTTACAAACCATTCATTTGGTGACCCTACGAAGGTACAATGGCCCTGGAAAAAAGTGACTTACAACTGGCCCTCGCTTTTACGACCATTGCAGTATCCCCACAGTCACATGATCAAAATCCGGGTGCTTGGTAACCAGCACGTATTTACAATGGTTGCAGTGTCCAGGGTCATGTGATTGCCATTTGCAACCTTCCCAGCTAGCTTCCAACAAGTAAACTTTCTCTTAATGTCCACATGATTCACTTAACTGCAGTGATTTGCTTAACAATCATTGCCAAAGAAGTTGTAGAATCAGGTGTGTCTCACTTTAGCACACCTGTTCTGTCCCCAGTTACGAACGTATCAAAAACACACCGTTTGAACGAACTTAATTTAATTAATAAACCACTGCTAATAACTGGCTTAGCAGTGGCGAACCACACAAATCAAAAGAAGCAATCCTTTCTTGCAGAAAGTCAGCTGCTAATTCGTCTTCATTAGCAGCTGGCGTAAGTTCAGTCAGTCTTAACTCAAAACAATGCAATTAGTTCTGGTTGTCTCACATAATGTCCGAAGGCTTGGCAAAATGCCCAGGAGTCTTTCTTGATAAGAAATCCGAAGCAGAGAAACAGGAATTCACAAGACAATGCACGACAGATACCCGAGTCTGAACTATTGTTTCCTGCAGCTTTCCAGCTGCCTCTACTGTTCTTAAATAGATTAGGGGAGTGGCCAAATAGCCCCAAGTCTTACTCCAGAGGAGACCTCCTACAGAGTAACCATTCCTGCCTCTTGGCAGCCCTGCGTACTCTTGCATTGAGAGGAGAAGCCCCTCCTTCCTCATCACTGCCAAGAGGTGCTGGAGGTTCCGAAGGCCCTGGCTGCACCTCTGCCTCTGGCACCGAGTCCTCGCCAGTCTCCTCACTGTCCGACTCGGGTGCCACCTGCACAGGCCGCTGGCGGGCCACAACATCACCTTGCTTAGCAATGGAAATTCTGATCCCAATTGTGGTTGCAAGTCAAAACATTCATCGCATATTGAGTACTGTTGAATTTCAGATAGCTTTCTGATAAGTACTGTAGATATGGACAGGTTGTCCCCCTAATAAACATTGAATAGCTGTTTAGTTTCTATCACAGTGGTATATTTTCCTTGCCTGCAAGTATTTTAAATCTGAGGTGATTTCAAATGCACCTTTAAAAAAAAAGGAATGCTATGTCAGCACAGTTCTTTGCAGCCCTCATGTGGGCAAAATATCTTCTAAAGCAAGAAACAGGGTTTCTTTCCTAGTTCTATATTTCTTTTTCTACACATTCAGAAAAAAAATCAGAATGGTGTGATTATATATTAATCCTGCACACTTTCTTCCTTTCAGTTCTATCTCTCTAGAACAGGGGTGTCAAAATTGCGGCCTGCGAGCCGGATGCATCACGCACAGGCCACGCCCACCCCAGCTCTGTGAACGGGGAAAACATCACAAAACGTCACGTGATGGCAACGTGACTCAGCGAATTTGACACACATGCCGTGTAGAAGGACACAATCCTCCTAAACGGTTTTACCTATAGCCCAAGAGCATTTTACACAATCCCTAATCCTGATTGACCACAGTAGCTTCCCCTAACCTGGTGCCTTCCAGCTGGGTTGGATCTTGGATGGTAACTTCCATCTCCCTCATCCAACTTTCACTATATGGTGGTGAAAGGGTGGGACATCCACAACAGTTAGGCCCTGGATGGAGAAGATTGCCCAATGGCTATTTTCTGCAGTACATACAGTATACGAATAATAGAATAGAATAGAATAGAATAGAATAGAATAGAATAGAATAGAATAGAATAGAATAGAATAGAATAGAACAGAGTTGGAAGGGACCTTGGAGATCTTCTAGTCCAACCCCCTGCTTGGGCAGGAAACCCTACACCACTTCAGACAAATGGTTATCCAACACCTTCTTAAAAACGTCCAGTGTTGGAGCATTCACAACTTTTGGAGGCAAGCTGTTCCACTGATTAATTGTTCTAACTGTCTGGAAATTTCTCCTTAGTTCTAAGTTGCTTCTCTCCTTGTTTAGTTTCCACCCATTGCTTCTTGTTCTACCCTCAGGAGCTTTGGAGAATAGCTTTACTCCCTCTTCTTTGTGGCAACCCCTGAGATATTGGAACACTGCTATCATGTCTCCCCTGATCCTTCTTTTCATTAAACTAGACATACCTAGTTCCTGCAACCAGAAGAAGAATGCAACCATTCTTCATATGTTTTAGCCTCCAGTCCCCTAATCATCTTCGTTGCTCTTCTCTGCACACTTTCTAAAGTCTCAACATCCCTTTTGCATCGTGGCAACCAAAACTGAATGCAGTATTCCAAGTGTGGCCTTACCAAGGCATTATAAAGTGGTATTAACACTTCACGTGATCTTGATTCTATCCCTCTGGACAGGTAGTACTTGACTTACAACAATTCCTTTAGTGACCGTTCAAAGTTAAAATGGCACTAACAAAAATGACATATGACCATTTTTCACAACTATAACCGTTGCAGCATCCCGATGGTCACATGATCAAATGTTTGGCCATTGGTTCATATTTATGATGGTTGCGGTGTCCTGGGGTCACGTGATCCCCTTTTGCGACCCTCTGACAAGCCAAGTTAATGGGGAAATCAGATTCCCTTAACAACCACGTAACTAACTTAGCAACTGTAGTGATTCACTTAACAACTGTGGCAAGAAAGGTTGTAAAATGGGGCAAAACTCATTTAACAACTGTTAAAATTTTGGGCTCAACTTTGGTCATAAATTGAGGACTACCTGTACTTCAAATTACATTATTTCCTATTCAGGACAGAATATTTTATCAGATATATAT
This sequence comes from Diadophis punctatus similis, assembly GCA_023053685.1. Classification (NCBI taxonomy): domain Eukaryota; kingdom Metazoa; phylum Chordata; class Lepidosauria; order Squamata; family Dipsadidae; genus Diadophis; species Diadophis punctatus. Next base: position 1,166,207 of record JALIGW010000090.1, on the reverse strand, counting down.
TTTCGTTTATTTATGCAAATAGTTCCTATGCTACTTCGGTTAACTGAATTGAGCAACTGTATTTATTTATTTAAATTTATTTCAGCTCAACTCACCTTACAGGGTTTTTGTGGTGGGGAAACAAGGATGAGGAAGGAGTATTATATATGTTCATCATCTTGAGTTACTTATAAAAATAATAGAGATGGGATAAAAATAAATTAAGTTCATACAACAATATAAATAGAATAAAATGGATTAAAAATGCAAAGTACATAAGCAATATATAATTTTGTATATAGACTTCTCTTCTCACACAGGCATATCCATCAGGGTTGGATATTTGTTAAATAAAAGCGCTTTTTTACTATTTCCAATGAGGAATAGGCTTTATGTGAATATGGGAGTTACTGACAGTGTAAAATGTTATTTCAAAAAGGTGGCATTCAGAAGACACGAAGAAGTATCACTAAAATTCATGATCAGGCCATTTACTAAGAGATAATCCCTTACACCAAGGCTTGATTTTTTTTAAAAAAAAGGGGGGGGGAGAGGAGGAATTGACCCAGTTTATGGATTAGTTTTTCAATAAACTGCACTCAATTTGCACAATTCCAATTTCCACATTTACATATCGTTCACTGAAGCCTTTCTAAAATGCACGCTGTGGGCATTTCTAGATATTTCACCCTACATTATTACATTTTAAATAGTAAACGAACTGTTTAATGAATTTTAAATAGAAGCTCAATGGGCTCATCTATTCTCAAGCCAGGCCTAGCGCTAGCGATCTCTCTGCAGCGCTTCCATTTGCGGGCAGGAAATGAAAGTTATGTGTGGTTAAGCCTTCCCTCAATTTGGCGACCTCCCAGATAAGTTGGATCACAAGTCCCATTATCCTCGGCCGCCATGCACTTGATCTCTGAGGATCAAGGAGCATACTCATCTTCATAATCCTCTGCCAATCCACGTCTACATAAACAGCAGCAGATACCCCACGGAGGAACTGGCTCTCTGAGCAGGAGGTACCACGCAGGAATTTTATGTGAAATGCTACTGATGCATCAGATGGGGGGGGGGTTCCGAGAGCGCATGATGTCACGCTAGAAACAGGGAGGCTCCACTGAAAAACAGTCGAGGAACCGGCAGAAAGATGCTCTTTAGCATCTTAGCGCAGAATTTCCATGCATCCGGAATTTTTCCAGGGCACGTCAACCTGGAAGGATCCAAGCTTGCCGTTTTTACTCACACTAAAGCATGCCCGCCCCCCTCTACAAAATGCACGCATCCTGATTCTCGGATTCGTTGTTTTTACGACCATTCACACGTTCGTAGTCCCCCTTCGTAAGCAGGGAACGTCTTGACAGCTTTCGCAACCTCGGTGTTTTGTTTTGTTTTTTTTAACTGCTGCCCGAAGCTATTGTGAAATATGCAGGCGCTTTCCCAAAAAGCAGCGGCGGCGCTTTTTTGTCTGCCCTCTGCAAAACCAGGACAGCACGCCTTCCCCAACCGGGCTGAGCCCGTACGCCCTTCCCGAGCATCTTCCCCCCGCCCGCCCGCCCCCCCAAAAACCCTGCGCCGCTCGCCTTCCCGTCCTCCTCGCGTCATCGTCTCCCCCAGGGCCGTAACGAGGGATATTAACCGCGCCGGCGGAGGAGACAGCCAGCGCAGCGCCTGGCGCTCTCAGCAAATCAAAGCCCCATTCAGTGGCATGATGGATAGGCCTGCCCTCGTGGTGAACCCGCACTTTAATACAGAGGAAGTTATGAAAGCGCGATCCATCAGCGGCAGCCGCTTGCCCGGCTCGTTCGCCGGCGGCTCGGGGCTGTTGCTGCCGCCGCCGCTAGGAACAGCCCGTAGCTACCGCTTTGCTTGAGATCCATGCCCCCCTCCCAATCGGTCTCCCTTGCACCTCCCATTGTGAACTTCTACTATGCAGAAATCGGGCACACTCCCCTCCCCGCATCCCCCCCCCCAAAAAAGGAGCAGAAGAGAGACACGCGAAGAGCCAAAGAGACGCCGGACCCCACCCTCCCCACCGCGCAGTCACTGGGGTCCAATTTAGCATCTTCCCTGACATTTTCGTCTGCAGCTCGTACATCAGCAGGGAGGGGGCGCTCTCGCCGACAGCGGGTGGGTCTGTTCGGGTGAGACAAAAGGAGACGGGGCGGGGCAGATGGAGATAGGTGAGCGGGATGGGGGTTGGAGGACTGGGGTGATTGTTAGAGGGAAATGGTTGCACCCTTCGGTGGGACTCCTGGAGTTAGTGCTGGTCAGTCTTTGGTATGGATGGATATATGGCTGGATAGAGAAGTGGGAAAGGTAATGTGGTTTTTCACTCATGCATTTCCTTCACTTTCCACCCTTGGCATGTTTGGATCAAGGTTTGTTTGTCTGTCTGTCTGTCTGTCTGTCTGTCTGTCTGTCTGTCTATCTATCTATCTATCTATCTATCTATCTATCTATCTATCTCTATCTATCTATCTATCTATCTATCTATCTATCTATCTATCTATCTATCTATCTATCTATCTATCTATCTATCTATCTATCTTGGTTTATATGCCGCCCAACTCCGCAAGGACTCTGGGCGGCTCACAACAGAAAACCAACAGAAATCGAAATAACAAAAGCATCTAAAAACAAGTTAAAACATGTTTACACTAATCAAATCCTTACAGCCTACATCTTCTCTATACATCATACTCTATGATGCCGAGATGGAGGTGTGTACACAGGAAAATACACTTGCCTGCCTACCCATCACATAAAGGAGACCTTTGGTTTGTCTTATTCCCATTTTTAAGTAAACAATAGCAATAGCACTTTACTTATATACCGCTTCATAGTGCTTTACAGCCCTCTCTAAGCGGTTTACAGAGTTCAGCATATTGCCCCCAACAATCTGGGTCCTCAACAGTAAGTACTTACTGTTAAGATTTCTGAGTAGATGAGCATAAGGGAGGGAACCTCAAAGGTGATTTTTTTCAAAAGGCAACTGGAATGGTTTTTCCCTTGATGAAGAAGGGGGAGGGAACAGTCTAGTTGCCTGTTGGGGGGGAAAAAGCACCTTTGAGACAACTATGACCTGGATGACTGAGAATCTCCATAGACATAAGGGAGAGAAGGTCTCAAAAATCTTAATCCATCTCAATTTAAATGGATTGCTGAGACTAAGAGTAAAGCTAGATGTAGAGACCAAGGTGCCCAAAATCCCTGACTGGGGGGGGGGGGGATGGTGAGGATTTGTTTGTTTGTTTATCCTGTTTTTATTATTTTTACAAACAATAAGGTGGCAAACAAACACAATACTCCTATTTTCTTCACAACAACCTTGTGAGGCGGGTTGGGCTGAGGGGGAGTTACTGGCCTAAAGTCACCCAGCCAACTTGCATATATATAACTAAGGCAGAATTAGAACTCAAGTCTCCTGGTTTCTAGTCTGCGCCTTCGCCACTAGACCAAATTGCTCTGATCAAAGCGATAACCCTTTGAGATGAGATTTCTACACGTGTTTCCCTCCAAATATTAAAGAATGCTCTTTGGGCCTTGTCATTCAACCTGTAGTCCCTTCTAGAACAGCAATCCACCAATCTTTTTTTTATCAGTAGGAAGCAATTGTCATTTACCTTGGAGTTTCTTTGACGTCTCCGAGCGCAATTCAAGGTGTTGGTGATTACCTTTAAAGCCCTACATGGCTTAGGACCAGTTTACCTCCGAGACCGCCTTTTCCAACATACCTCCCTAAGACCGATTAGAGCCCACAGAGTTGGTCTGCTAGTGGTCCTGTCAGCCAAACAATGTCAGCTGGCGGGCCCATGAACGAGGGCCTTCTCTGTGGCAGCACCGACTCTCTGGAATACACTACCACCCCACCCCACCCGAGATCCACATAATTCCCACCCTGCCAGCCTTCAGAAAAGCATTAAAAACATGGCTTTGTCGACAGGCCTGGGGCCAATGATTTTAATACGACACCGATTATTCTTGGTCCCATGAGTGAATTATTGTATGGGTTTTTAAATTGTGGTTTTTAAATGCTTTTAAATGTTTTAATACTTATTGTTTTAATACTTTTTATATTTATTGTTGCTTGTGAATTTTTATTGTTGTGAGCCGCCCAGAGTCTCTGTGGAGTGGGCGGCATACAAATGCAACTAATAAATAAATAAATAATAAATAAATAGAAAAAGAAAGACTGCTTTAACAACAGAGCAAGTAAAGGACAATGTAAGCATGTCTCACTCATGGGCTGGAGACAAGATCAAAGAAACATTATGGAAATCTGATAGAAAAAAAGCAGGTTGCCAGGGCATATTTCCCCCATGGTGAGATGCAAGTGGGGAAGGACCAGCGGTGAAATCTACTTACCTTCTATACCGGTTTGGAAGCATGTGCGTGCCACCGTCACACACACTTTTTCACCCTCTGCGCATGCACAGAAGGCTTCGCGCATGCGCAGAGGGTTAAAAACAATAAAATGGGGACGTCTGGGTGGGTGGGTGGAGCCTCGCGCTACCGCCGTTACCAGTTCCCCGAACCACCGGGGCTGCTGCTACCGGTACACTTGTACCGGGCCGAACCGGTAGCATTTCACCCCTGGGAAGGACCCATGCTGTTGTTACAAGTTAAAGGGTTTGGTGTGAGCGTGGGAATGTTCGAGAGTAGGAATCTGATCTGAGCAAGTTTGAATCTCCTCCTCTACCAGGAGGAGATTCAAAGAGCACTTACCATGTATGCGTATATTGATATACCTGTGTAAATATAAATCTAGGTATAAGTATGTCCCTGAGGAAAAAGGAGGAAGGAGTCAACCTCAGATTACCAGATTAGTCATTAAATGAGGACTATTTCTAGGCCTAGCTGGATATCATGGTTTGAGAAGGAAAAATCTGGATGTATTTTACAGCTAATAACATCTTCAGCTCTGTGAGCGAGCACCTAACTACCGGTAGCTTCATCCTGCAGGAAATATATTGTAGCTACAGCATATCAGGAGGAAATGCAAAGAAAATATAGAGAGTGTTTGTACCCTGTTTCCCCCAAAATAAGACATCCCCTGATAATAAGCCCAATCAGGCTTTTGAGTGCATGGCAATAAGGCCAAGCGCTTATTTCAGGGTTAAAAAAAAATAAGACAGGGTATATGCGTCAGAATGTAGACATCTCTGTCTGTCGTAGCACTCTGTCTGGGAACACTTTCTCCTGGGCATCTGAATGTCTAATGATGTTCCGTAAGGCACTGAAAATCTGGCTTATATTCCCAGGTCTTGAAATGGGTGGTGGATGAGCCCCTGTAAGGTTTTGTTTGACAATGTTTTAATTTTGTCTGGCATGAACTTTTTGAATGTGCATATCCCCCCACCCATTGTTGTGCTTTGTGTAGAGTGCCCAGAGTTGTCCCGAATTGGGTGTTTTTAAATCTATGTAAATAAATAGATATTGATGGGTTTTCTAAACAGTTATCATCACAAAATTCTCAAGGCTAATTCTGTGGGACTTTATGTTTCATGGCCTAATGCTCTTTAAAATTGGTCCAGTTTGGTCAAGATCGTTACTAGAGATGTCACCTTCAGATTTCCCTTTGAGAGACCCTTTTGCCCAAATTAAAAATCTTTCCAATTAAATCAGAATAGGGTGATAACATTTTGTCTCATCTCCAATCACGGGTTGGATAGAAATTGCTCCCGCCTGCAAAGTGGATACAATGTCAACCTACACAGCACTGATGGCCAGATTGGGAGGAGCCATCAGGACCCACAAGAAGAGGTGTCTGCCTACACAAAATTTATACACATTTGTCTCCCTCTGAGATATCCTGCTAAAGAATCCTAGTTCCTCTCCACCATTAGTTTGGCCTTAGCTGGGAGTTCTAATCTCAGCACATCTGGAGGGCAACAGATTGGAGAAGCTGTTTAATTACCTAATTATGCTAGTAAATTTGTTGATTTTTCCACCCACATACCCTTGTTTATCAGTGATCTGGAGAGTCTCCCATTTAGAGTGTGGATTGGAGGATGGAGGCAAAAAGCAGCTTTCCATATTAATTGAGGCGGAATAGAAAGAAATGAGTGTGAACATGTGCTGCTTCCTATTGGATTGGTGTAATAAAGAAAGGATTGGATTAATATAACGGGCATGTAGAGGAAGCAGGCCAGGTACATGGCGATGGATACAGACGTTGATTTGTAGCTGATTCTTGGGGCCAACATGTTTTTCCCCCTGTGACGATATACCCGGAAAACATTACAACCAAATCCACGTTGTTGAGGGAATGAGGGACAAGCTGTTGTGGCAATAAGCCCTTTGTGATCCATATGTTTTCTTTTTTTTCCCTCTAGTAGTGTTTCCTCCAGTTACAAAGCCCAAAAGGAAATAAAACAAGAAAGCAATGGTGAAATAAGGAGGACCGGGAATCAATATAAGTAGCCCATCATTTCTGTTGCTAAACAAGACAGCTGTAAAGTGACTTTTGCCCCATTTTACGACCTTTCTTGCCAGAGTTGTTAAGTGAATCACTGTTAAGTTAGTAACATGGTTGTTAAGTGAATCTGGTTTTGACTTTGCTTGTCAGAAGGTCGCAAAAGGTTGATCACATGATCCCGGGACACTGCAACCTTAATAAAAACATGCCAGTTGCCAAGTGTCCAAATTTTGGTCACGTGAGCATGGGGATGCTGCAACAGTCATGTGAAAAATGGTTATAGGTTACCGTATTTTTCGAAGTATAAGACGCACCTTAGTTTTGGGGGAGGAAAATAGGGGGAAAAATCTACCTACCAGGTATTCATCTGGCTAGCGTCCTTAGTCTGGTCAGCTTCAGCACATTATTTTATACCCTGGTTAGTGCAGAAAAAAAATCTTCTTCGGAGGAAATAGCATTGAAAACAAGCCTGCAAAAGACTTAGGGCTGGAAAAAAACTTCTTTGGAGGGAGTAAGAATGAAAAAATCCTGCAAGCCGGGAAGATCGTTAGCCCCTCGTTAGGGCTGGGGGAAAAAAGCTTCGAAAAAGCTACATTCGGAGTATAAGACGCACCCAAATTTTCAACCTCTTTTAGGCGGGGAAAAGGTGTGTCTTATACTCCGAAAAATACAGTACTTTTTTTAGTGCTGTTGTAACTTTGAACGGTCACTAAACAAATGGTTGTAAGTCAAGGACTAACTGTATGAATTATCAATTAGGAAATGTACACAGTTAATAAGAGAGGTGATAGTTATTGGTCAAAGGCTCAGATGTGTCAGGGCTTAGAGAAAAGGTCTTTGAAAAGTTAGATTAAAAAAGTGATTTAGGGGCATTCCTCAAAAAAATGGTGATTAATGGCGTGGAAAATGGTATTCAGTATATATTTCTGCTTTGTATTTGGGCAGAGTGATACTGTACTTTCTTATCTCATAATAATGATGAACCATCTTCCCTTGCAACTGGCACTTGGGAGGATGTTAAATGGCATCTACCAGGAATAAACATTTTAAAATCAGCAGGCTGGGATAAATCACACCCATGGGTTCAACAAGAGCTGGAAGAAGAGATCTTTGCTCTGTTGCTTTTAATTTTTATCAAGTACAATAAGGGCAAATGAAACTCCAAAAGGCTGAAAGAGAAAGCCCATGGTCTGCAAACATTTGCGATATTTAAAAAGCCGAGAGGTTCTTGCAATTTAAGGTGTTTCTAGCACTGATCTAAAGAATCGGAAATCTATGCCCACTTGTCAAGAGTACCATTCTCTACATCAGGGGTGTCAAACTCAAGGCCCGAGGGCCGGATCCAGCCCGCAGAGTGCTTAGATCTGGCCCACAGAGCCGCTCTGGAAACAGTGAAGGACCGGCCCACAGTGCCTCTGCCAGCAAAAATGGAACTCGGGAGGGCTGCGTGCAGCCCTCCCGAGCTCCATTTTTGCTGGCAGAGGGTTGCAGGAGGCCATTGCAGCCAAAAATGGAGCTCGCGAGGGCCACGGGTAGCACTCCCAAGCTCCGTTTTTGCTGGCAGAGGGTTGCAGGAGGCCATCGCAGCCGGAAACAGAGCTCATGAGAGCCGCGGGCAGTACTCCCAACCTCCATTTTCACTGGCAGAGGGTTGCAGGAAACTGTCACAGCCAAAATGGAGCTTGGGAGTCCATTTTCGCTGGGAGAACGCTCAGGCCACCACAGGCACCCCCGACACAAGTGACGTTGAGCTGGCCACACCCACCCTGACCACGCCCATGCCAGCCCCCCAAGGTCAAACACAACCCTGATGCGTCCCTCAATGAATTTGACACCCCTGCCCCTACGTAAATGCCCATCAGATGTAATTGAATACAATAGCCATCCCACACAGCCAATGTAACTCTAGAGCACCAAATTGGGCAAAATTACATACGATCCAACTTGCATATTTTTTTTCAGTATGCAATATCACTGGCTTGCAAGGTCTCCTAGCAGTTTATAATAAAATTGATTGCAATAATGAGCATTTCTTCCAAATGCGTTCAAGTGCCCTGAGTGTTCAGATTAAAAATAAATTGTCCTGAAGTTCAATTCCCATGATCCTCTACCATTAACCTTGTTAGCTGGGACAGAGAAGAACTGAAATCCAAAATATCTACAGGTGTGGCCCACCAGCAGCCCATGCAGCTGGTAGTTAATTCCGACAGTGAAGAGGCTGATGTGGTGATGTGCCAGCGGCCTGTGCAGCTGGCACCCGAGTCGGACAGTGAGGAGGCTGTAGAAGACTCAGTGCCAGAGGCTGGAATTCAGCCAGAGCCTTCAGAACCTCCAGAAGCTCCCATCAGTGACGAGGAAGAAGAGGAGGAGCCTATTCTCAATGCACGGGCATGCAGAGCTGCTAAAGGCAGGAATGATTCCTCAGGAGATCTACTCAGGAGTAAGGCTTGGGGCTAATTGGCCATTCCCCTAGCCTATTTAAGGGAAGACAACGAAGGAGCAACGTTGTCGTTCATATTCCTTCGTGTCTTGACTCCAGAAACGTCTGATCAGCTCTTGTTCTCTCTCTTGGCATTTTTCCTGCAAATTGCTTCCAACCACCGTAAGACTGCTGTTATCTACAAGTCTGTTTACTCAGAATTGAGTTATTATTTCGTGGACTCGTGCTGGCTGTTAATGAAGTTGAATTAACAGCCGGTGTTCAGAAAAGACTGCTTTAAACTGTATTTGTGTTTGACAACTACTAAGAAAGCTCAATAGTAGTCCTTAATTAGTAAACTAAGGTTTGTACAGACTTTGTGTGTGCTGCGTTCTTTGTGGTCAGTAGCTGGGGCAGAACACAGGGCACATTGAGCATTGCTATACTAGTCCATTTACTATGGTTATTGTTTGCAATTCCTTCAAGAGCCAAGGAACAGCCAGCTTTGCTCTGGTTTTAAATAAACTACAGCAGAGGCCAAAAAATGGCAATTCAGCTCTCAAAGCCCTCTTACATTCAACAATCATACAGGTCCAGAGCTGACATAAAACTCATCTGAGCCAGCCTTGGTCCTTATTATTTCTGTCCCTGAATCTCAGGCTTCTAATAATACATGAAGTAGATTTCTTCAGCCTGAAGCCCATTCATGTACCTTTTCCCTCATGAAGTCTTTTAGCTGGAGTCTGTTTATTTGCTACATATCGGAGTTCCATTGTTTGCAATGAAAATTATTGGGATGCTGCATCTGCTCAGGGTAGCCACCATGCAGAAAATTGGACTGACTTCCAAAGCAATAAAAACAGTAAATTAAAAAAAAATCCTGACATAGGAAATTATTGGGTAATTTTGGTGGAAAATTAGGGACATTGCTGTGCAGAGAGAAGCAACGTGGGGAATCCTCCCAGTTCGTCCTATGGGGAGAGTCCTTATTTGTGATGTTGATTATAACCGCAGCCCATTTTACGATTGCTAGGAAAAAGGATCAATATCATAATACAGCAAGTAATGAGGGACAGTCCCATCATGATTTGGGGTATGATTTCAAGTGAGACTTATAATTTGACCCGGCTCCACAGATTTTGGGCCAATCACAAGCTCTTGGCCTAACCTGCCTCTTATGATTGTGATAATGTAAGGGAGATGAGAAAAACAACTCCCTGAAGAAAAGAAACAGGTCATGAATGAGACTACTATTATTATAGTAATGATGATGGCAATTTGTAGTGGTCAGTTGGCATTCACATGGGTGGAGGTGGGGTATGAAAAAAGTTAAGATGTCAGATTTGACTCTGCAATCAAAGCCCGCTTTTAATGTGGTGTGTGTGTGTGTGTATGTGTGTGTGTGTGTGTGTCACATTAGTTGTTTTAAAAAAGGGAGGGCAGACTTATTTAATCTCATACAGGGGCAATTAACTTTACCAAGAGGCCGCATGAGTAACTGGGGCTGCTGATGCTGGGCTGGACAGGGGTAGCCGAAGAGCCAGATGTGGCCCACAGGCCATAAAATGCCCATGTTTGACCTAGCCCAATATCTTGCTTTTTGATCGCCTGCTTGCTAAGACCCTGTGATCATTTCTGCAGCAAGGTGCTGTCCCCAATATGTCTACCTAACCACATTTGCCTGTTTCTGTGACATTGGGAATCAGGGAGGTTTACATTTCAATTTACAAATCATTTACATTTACATTTCAACCTGAAAAAATGTATTTGGGGAGTTGTTCTGGCCCTCCTGGACATGTCCTCAGATGAGGAAGATGGGGAGAAAATGAAGTCAGAGCCACGAATAGTCTTGGCATGGGTGATTCCAGCAGTGGTAGAACCAATGATTCTAAGTTTGGAGGCAGATTCAGGAAGCCCCCAGAATGCCTTGTCTACACCCCCTCCTGACAACCTCTCAGACTCTGAAGCTCAGCTACCAAATCCTGGGCAGAAGTGTGCAGTTTACCTAATTTTATTCATTTGTTGAAATTATATGCTCTCCATCTGTCCGATAATTGACTCTGGGCAACTTGTGAAATAATAAAAAGATAAATATAAAAATGGTTAACATTAATAAAACGTAAGTAAGAACTAAAAACCAAGGGAACAGACAGCATGGGGTTGGGGGGGTCTTCTGTTATACCCCGTCAACCACTTCCAGCAAAGAGCGCTCCCCCCCCCTTGGGGTCCCAAGCCAGCCAGCAAAACCAGTTCCTTGCCTTCTTTGTTATTTTTAAAGTCGATTTTAATGTTAATATTTACTGTTTTGATGTTTTACAGCATTGCTTTTATTTGGTTGCAAGATGGGTGGCATAAATCAATCAACCAATCAATCAATCCTTTATGGAAGGCCAAAAGGGTGGGGGAGATCCCATCTCTGGTGGCAGAATGTTCCACAGGGTGGGGGTCACAGCGGAAAAAGCTCTTCTCCTTGATCCTGCCAGTTGAAATTCTTTGACAGTCTGGCTTCAAAACAAACCCCTTCCACTGCAGCAAGTGGGGTGGGCCAATTCTAATGAGAATAAAAATTCAACAACGGAGAACAGAACTCCATAGATATGTGAGACCTGCTACAAAATGAAGCAAGAGAAGAGCCAATGCTGAGGGGTCGGCTGCCACAGCTGTGTATTGGGAGCTCTGCTGCCTGATTTATAGGCCTGACTCCTGAGGGGCAGACATTGAGCACAATTTTTCAAGCCTCAGTTCTACTATGTTTATTTTGCTGTGCCAGGCTTTGAACTCTAAATGCCTCCTCAACCCATGTCTCCTGACTTTTCCCTTGGATTCCTTACTTGTTTGTTGAAGTCCTGTTCTCAACCTGTGCCAAGCCTGTTGGCCATGCTTAGAGTTGCCATTTCAAAATACTGGTTAAAAGGACTCTTTTCTTCTAAAAGTTATGCCTGAGTTCTACCTGGACTGTGGCCGGCATCCAGCTTGCTCTCTAGTTGGCTGGCAGCCAGCAGTGCAGACATAGAAACCAATCCAGTTTGGGCGGAAACTACAGAGACCCTGCTGAAGTTCCCATTGATTCATGGAAATCAGTGGATGACTCTGAGGTCTCCCCTTCCTTCAGGTCCTTTTCCCTCATAGGCTGGTTTTTATTTGGGAGTGAGGCCTATTGAATTAGCCAGGGTTTATATCTTAGCAGATATTTCTAAGATCTTCTGGATTATTTTATGATCATATATCAAGAGGGATTCCTAAAGGACTTGCTTCTGTGCATGAGCGATATCTGACAGACTATCTCTGTCTGTCTGTCTGTTTCTGTCTGTCTGTCTCTGTCCGTCTGTCTTTGTCTATCTATCTAATGATCTATCTATCTATCTATCTATCTATCTATCTATCTATCTATCTATCTATCTATCCATCCATCCATCCATCCATCCATCCATCCATCCATCCATCCATCCATCCATCCATCCATCCATCCATCCATCTATCTATCTATCTATCTATCTATCTATCTATCTATCTATCTATCATCTAATTAACTATCAATTTCTATACCACCCATCATATTTGTGTGACTCTGGCAATTCACAGTTAAAAATGATAAAATCACATAAAACAAAGTTAAAAACAAAATTAAAAATAACAACTGCAAAGTTAAAAGGTAGAGGGAGCACCTTCAACCCATCAAATATATCCAGGCCAGTTGGCAGATCCAGGTCTTGATGCTCTTCTGAAAGGACAAAATGGGGGCCTGGCTCGTCTCTAAGGGCAAGATGTTCCATAGGGCTGGACCTATGTTGCTGCTGGGAAATAGTTGGCACCTTCTCTGGCACCCAGTTTCTCCTCACATTTTATAGGACAGGATCTGTGGTGTTCCCTTTCCCTTAGCTTCTTTTAGCTGTATTTACTTAACAGGGAGAAGTCAGTCCAGAGAAAAGAGAAGGCTTCCACTATAGCAGAGGTGGGTTCCTACCGGTTCAGACCGGTTCTATAGAACCGTTAGTAACTTGGCGGCCTGGGTTGCTGGAACTGGCAGCGACCCAGGCCTGCCACGCCCCGAGCCGGTTCTCTTGGTGGCGCTATAGGTCCCGCCATCTTGTTTTTGGTTCCGGATTTTGTTACTGCTACTTCTCTCAGGGACGCACATGCGCAGAAGCTTTTTTTAGTACTGTGCATGCGCGTGCCCAGCGCGCGCCCACTTGCATGGCGCGTCCCTGAGCGAACCGGCAGTAACAAAATCCAGAACCCATCCCTGCACTACAGCCTGTGTTGGAGCCATTCCTTTATATAAGTTTAACTATGATTTATTGAATAAACTATAACTCTCTGGGTTCTCTTTAGAAAGGCATTCCCCTCCACAGGCAAAGTCAAAGTTTACATGAAAATGTCATCTGCTATCTTTCTTTGCTCTTATTAAATAATCTAACCCAGATTTTTCATAGTGTGTCCTGTTTTCGTTTCTCTTTTCAATAATTTTAAGGTTGAATAAAATGACTGAATACATAAATGAATTCTTTATTATGACCAACGGTTCAGTTGTTAAAATAAAACATAAGAATGAAAACATCTGGATGATGAAGCAGTCCTTAATAAAACAGCCGCTACCATAAAAGCAATAGGGGATTATATCCTACAAACAGAAAGAGAGATGGATAATCAGTATTGTTGGCTGCATTCTATTGCTGCAAAATTCTTCTACTTGTGACTGACGTCGGCTGTCTACAAGTAAAAGAGTGAGAAGGGATTCATCTGGATGCTCTGGAAAATTGCTATAAAAGAAGGTAATAAATAAAAAGGACTGTATAGCAGAAAATCATGTACATTGGTCTTGCTTTAGGTTAGTTGCTCTGAAAGATGCCCTATTTATTAGGATTATCTGATCTAGGCTGCAAAGATCAGGATAACCACCAGAGGGAAGCAAAGAGTTATACCTTTTGGGATCTCTTCGCTGCCATCTTGTGGTTTTTCACATTTTTGCAGCCCAGATCTAGGAGTCCTAGAATATGTATTAGAAGGGTTACATATGAAGGTTTTAAATAAATAAAATAAATAAACACACGACTACCTCTAAAGTCTGATTTACAAACCATACTGCCTGGGGGAAAGAGAAATATCCCCCAATCTTCTTGTCAATTTCATGGTGCTCCTTAATGCAATCAAGTCAGTTTCATTTTTGTGTAGAGTTTTTTGAACCCACATAGGGTACCATGAATCCCTAAAATAAAGGAGGTCAAGGGAATGGTTATGGAAAGCCCAGGCAGATTTTCACAAAGCAGAACATGTGCAAAAGTTAAATATTATAGTGTTAACTAAAAAAAAAACACATGGGGGAGAGGTGGCAACCTTGATCTTCCTTGTTACTGGGCCCTAATTTGTGCATTCTGCCTGAAATCAGGTGATATTTACAAAGGGGAAAGGTAACACTATTGGAGGGGAGCAGGGGCGGGTTCCTAATTTTTTTACTACCACTCTGTGGGCATGGCTTATTTTGTGGGTGTGGCTTGCCAGCCATGTGACCGGGTGGGCGTGGGCCTCGGGAGCTTAGTAGCGGCCGGAGAAGTGGGGGGACATTGCCCACCTGCAACGCAGCCCCCCGCAGTGGGAGCAACAAGACCGTGGCAGTGGTTCTTTTAGGAGGCCGTTCCCCCTCCCCTCAGCAGCTCGAGAAGCTTCAAACGTGCAAAAATGCCTAGGATCATCACCGCGTTTGTGGCTTCTCGGACTGCTGAAGGGAGGGGAATGGAAATAGCTCCTGCCGCCCATTCTTTCAGCGTCTCACGCGCTCCCTCAGCCATCCTCCCCTGCTTGGACTCACTGTGGGGTAGGAAGGCAGCGCATACGCAGTGCCGGAAGCTCGGCTTCTGGGCATGCGCAGAAGAAAATTTTAAAAATTTTTTTTTAAAAAATGGCGGTGCCCAGGCACTGGCAACCAACCGCACCGGTACTGTGACGTCACCAGCGGGCCGCTACCGGTGCTATAGAGTGGACCGCACTGGTAGGAACCCACCACTGGAGGGGAGGCAAAGAAGAGATTGTATCCATAATAAGAGTAGCACGATTCAGTACTGAATAACTATGGATCTACAATGGAGCCAGTGATCCACACAACCAAAGTTATGACAGTAATGTTTTGTTTTGTTTCCTCGATAGAAGGAAGAGTGGGAGGTGTTTTAAGGCAGAAGTAGAAAAATGGCCATGGTCTTAAGTGGTTTAACACAAACACGTCAGCTGAACTGAATTGTGGATTGTACGAAGAAGAGTTCTTAAATCACTGCTTACTGACAAAATGCATTGCTCCTGCAGGATCCAAGCCGCTGCGGTAGAATTTGACACCTGCCCGACAGCAGTTCTACATATTGCTGGAGAGAAAGTGAAGACGCATCTAATTCTTGGCCAGCTGAAACAATGGAAGAGTTGAGACGGTGATTTCACCGCAACTTAAGTACCGCAGCATCATAAACACTTGTGTTGGGAAAGCTTTCAAGGCTTCCAGGAGACCTTAATTTTATCTCCTAGCAACAAAGCCATCCTTTTCCATCACCAACAGCTCCATTTCTGAAGTTCCTTTGAAGGCAGGAAAGAAGCAGCCATCAAGGGGAGGAAAGGGTCCTTTCCCCATTTGGGCTGCTGAGCGCCCAAGAGAAGGATTTTTTTTTAAACTTATTGTATCATATCTTTATTATTTTTACAAACAACTCAAGGCAATAAACATATCTTCACATTTTCCTCCTCCTATTTTCCCCACAACCACCACCCTGTGAGATGGGTTGGGTTGAGAGCGACCGCCCCCCAAATCACCCAGGATCACTAGCATATTACTGCAGAAATCACAAGGAGACAATCAGTTGCGGCCTTAACGTTACATAAAAGAATTTCACATTTTCCACATGCTATTAACAGCAAATGTCACGTGAGGAGCTATCTTCTCACTGCTATTGAGTGCTGCAGTGCTTCCAGAGTTGATCTTAATGTTATCCTCAAAAGGCAAGTTGTAACTATACCTCTTTTTTTTTTGCAGACTGTTTGCAGTAAGAAAAGAAATACTTTTCAGCCCCCATAAAAATCCCTAAATGTGGTAGGTTGTTGGTACAATGGAAGCCTCAGACGGAAGCACCTAAAATATCCTTATCACATGATGAGTGCAAATATTGGGAAATGTGCACTCACGTATGAACATTGTACGAGGAGAGCTGTGTTAGTCTGCGGTAGCCAAGGTTCTGAACGATTCTGGTAGCACCTTTCCAGATTCATAATTTTATGTGAGTCATATGGTTTCATGAGCATCAAGATGCATGCAGTGGCTTGACTGCTATGATTTAGATACATTGGGTTCAGATGGGTTAGCAAAGAAGAGAAGTCAGAGTAATTATATAGTTGAGGTTCTTTAGGAGGCAGATTATAAACATCAATTAACAATTATATTGTACTAGCTGGATACCTGTGCTTCGCTACGAAACTATGTGATCAGGCTTGATAAATTGACAGTTAAAGCTTGAACATTAATGAGTAATTACGATCGGCCTCTCTCCCCTTCTCTCCCTCAGGCTTATTCCACAGAAGCCTCTCCTCTCCCCTTCTCTCCCTCAGGCTTGCCCCACAGAAGCCTCTCCCTATCTTATCCTCTCCCTCAGGCTGGCCCCACTGATCCTCTCCTATCTCCTTCTCTCCCTCAGGCTTGCCCCACAGAAGCCTTTCCTATCTTATCCCCTTCTCTCCCTTTCAGGTGGGGAGGGGGAGTAGAATGTCTAACTCCTTAGCATGGAGTAGCATGTCTAAACTCCCAGCCTGCAGGCCAGATGAGTCACACGCTGACCATGCCCACTGGCAGTTGGAACAGAGTTCTTTTCAGATGGGGAGAGGGAGTAGAACATCTAACTCCTTAGCATCATCAGTATATATTCTTATATACTGTATATAAGAAATACTAATGATCTCATGGTCATTTCGAAAAATTCTTTCTTAGCGGGCACCTAGAAGCCAAGAGGAACATATGTGCCAAGTTTTAGGTTATAGGGTTTACGGTTCTGGAGATTTCATGATGAGTGAGTGGATTTCGCTTTTATATATATAGATTAGCAGTGCACTGTATTTATTAAGTTCTTCTGAGATTGCCTGAAACCTTTTGATATGTGTAAGATCAGCCATGTCCTGCTCAATTGGGTTGGCAATTTTTTGTTTTGCTCCAAAACCACTTCTCAAAGATCTATGAAGGAATGTCCTGGGTGGTTAAAGCGCTTTGCTATTTTGTCCTTGTTTTGAGTCCTGATGTCAAACTTGTGTCCATTAATTATTTTGTGCAAAATCTGTCCTGTTTGATCTGCATAGACTTCAGAGGGCATTGCTAGCAGATGCTGGCATGTGTTACCTTACAGGAATAGCATGTGAAGGCCCCTCTAACATTATGTGTGAAGTTGTTAGCACTCATGATGGTGACATTGGTGTAGTTATAACAGAAAAATAGATATTGGGGTTTGTTCCAGAATCTGGTTTCAATGTTT
Source organism: Diadophis punctatus similis (assembly GCA_023053685.1). Classification (NCBI taxonomy): domain Eukaryota; kingdom Metazoa; phylum Chordata; class Lepidosauria; order Squamata; family Dipsadidae; genus Diadophis; species Diadophis punctatus. The sequence goes on along the minus strand of JALIGW010000090.1, from coordinate 1,148,896 downwards.
CTATCCCTGTCCTGTTCTTTCTCATTGGATTCTATTTAATATTTATTAAGAGCCGAGATGGTGCAGTGGTTAAATGCAACACTGCAGGCTACTGCTAGTTCAGCAGTTCAGCTGTTCAAATCTCTCCGGCTCAAGGTTGACTCAGCCTTCCATCCTTCTGAGGTCGGTAAAATGAGGACCCAGATTGTTGGGGGCAATATGCTGAACTCTGTAAACCGCTTAGAGAGGGCTGTAAAGCACTATGAAGCGGTATATAAGTCTAAGTGCTATTGCTATTATTTATTTATTTATTATTCGCACTTGTATGCCGCCCACTCTACAGAGACTCTGGGCGGCTCACAACAATATTGACCAGAGGAAAGGAGGCAATTTCACACATCCTTACATTTATCATCCATAAACACACTGTGGATCACATTCACTAATGGTCACCTGATTTTTGCCTCCAATTTATTGAATGATGAAGTAGAACAAATTTTGCACATCTTAAAAGTGGTGTTCTTCACCCAAGAAAGAACTATTTTAATACTATTACATCTAATGCTGACTTAAAACTTGTTTTGTCCATGGGCTAGCGAGGGCATCATGGAAATAACGAGCGAACTTGGAGTTGTTAGGGTACAAATGTGCCATGATTAAATGCAAGATGGGTCTGGGATCAATAGCAAACTACCAAACTTTGTGAAGAAGAAACCATGGAGAGTCGAGATTGCCTTTTTGGAATCTGAGTTCTTCCCATTTGACTTCACCTCTGCAGGTGCACTTGGGGTGTTATAACATGTGTGAGAGCAAAAAGGGATTGGTGAAGCTCCCTCTGTCACTGAAATCTCTAGCCATTCTTAAAACACTGGGCCACGTAGTTGAATTGTCAATGTGCCACTTCTCTGACTATTTTATAGTACAAAGAAAATGAGTGAAGAGACGATCCTGTGCAGGTAGACCTTGACTTACAACAGTTGGTTTAGTGACTGTTCAAAGTTACAATGGCCCTGAAAAAAGTGACTTATGACCGTTTTTTCATACTTATGACTGTCATAGTATCCCTATGGTCATGTTATCAAAATGCTTAGCAACTGGCTCATATTTATGACAGTTGCAGTGTCCCGGGCAGTGGTGAAAACCAATTTCTTTACTACCGGTTCTGTGGGCGTGGCTTGGTGGGCATGGCAGGGGAAGGATACTGCAAAATCTCCATTCCCACCCCACTCCTGGGGCCAGTCAGAGGTGGTATTTGCCGGTTCTCCGAACTACTCAAAATTTCCGCTACCGGTTCTCCGAACTACTCAAAATTTCTGCTACCGGTTCTCCGAGATACTCAGAATTTTCACTACCAGTTCTCTGGACTACTCAAAATTTCCGCTACCGGTTCTCCAAACTACTCAAAATTTTCCGCTACCGGTTCTCCGAACTACTCAAAAAATTTCGCTGCCGGTTCTCCAAACTACTCAAAATTTCCACTACCGGTTCTCTGAACTACTCAAAATGTCCACTACCAGTTCTCTGAACTACTCAAAATGTCCACTACCGGTTCTCCAGAACCTGTCAGAACCTGCTGGATTTCACCCCTGGTCCTGAGGTCATGTGATCACCTTTTGCGACCTTCTGACAAGCAAAATCAATGAGGAAGCCAGATTCACTTAACAGCTGTGGCAAGAAACGTTATAAAATGGGGCAAAATTCACTGAACAAATGTCTCACTTAGCAACAGAAATTTGGGCTCAATTGTGGTCGTAGGTCAAGGACTACCTGTACTCACACATAGTGCAGATTCAACAGTGTCTTTACTGTAAACCTATATTACAAACCAAGAAGTAGAAGGTCCTGAGGAGTGTGCAAAAACCTTTCCTTGCTGATGAGTTGAAGTGCTATCCTTCTATCCTTGAGTTGGTGGAAAGTTATGTGCTATAAAACTATTCACATAACTATAAACAGAAAACTGCATCAGCATGAAATTGGCTGCCCCCATAGCTGATCCTTATCCTGCCTTTATCGTGTATGTTTTGACTCACTGCCAAAAGGTATTAATCCCGAAGGTGATATTTAAATTAGTAACATAGAACAACAATTCTGACGATAATTTTTCACAGCCAACAACGAGCCAGCCACATGATATTTATTTATTTATTTATTTATTTTGTTATTCTTATATGCCGCCCAACTCCCGAGGGACTCAGGGCGGCGTACAACAAAGAGAAATACAAGAATAATCAAAAATTACAAAGAATTAAAAACAAGTACAAAATTTAAAACGGTTATTTAAAACAGCAACATCCATTCAGCACATACATAGCAAGTCTGCCAACACAGAAGTTTGGCAATCTGTTTTTTTTTTACTTTACACTTAAATGTTGCTTTAAGATATAAATGCACAATTAATTAAATGTTCTCCTAAAATACTTTTAGAAGTGTTTTAATGTAAATCAGAAAGGCAATACAGCACTGTGCTTAATAAAAACCCTGAAAAACCTAGCGTAGCTTTTTTTTTTTTAAATAATCACGATGTACAAGAACACCTTTTATTTTAGTGATAAATTGCATATAATTCAGTACTGTATTTGTACTTTTTGATGAGAAACAATTCGGCGTAGTGGTTAAAAGCACTAGATTAAAAACCAGGAGACTGGGAGTTCTAGACCTGCCCCAGTCAGGAGCTGGGTGACTGAGCCAGTCACTCTCTCTCAGCCCTAGGAAGCAGGCAAGGGCAAACCACTTCTGAAATCTTGCCAAGAAAACTGGAGCGACTGGTCCAAATAGTAGGCATGAGTAAAAACTGACTCAGACACAAAAAACAAACTCTTTTTGATAGCTGAAAATGCAAATGAACTTGGGTCTCAAGAGCATACTAAGAGAATCAGAAGTGCCACATGAATATTAATTCATTAGCCCAGGGGTCACAACACTGAAGAGTTTTCATTACAGTGACACAAACCTCTCTGTGAGTCAAAAACAAAGAGTATCACAGTATGTCAATAAACATAATTTTATTAAATTTTAAAAAGCCTTAATCTTAACTAAGTAAGCAACACATCCTGTGTATGAAATCCAGATCAGGGTTAAATGGGGATCCTCATTCAAATGTTGTTTCTTGGCAAATGCTCAAATTCAGAAGTATATTTAAATGTACCAGTGGTGTGATTTAAATAATTTAACAACTGGTTCTCTGCCCTAATGACCGGCTGGGTATGCGTGGCTGGGTCATATGACTGGGTTCAAAAAGATTACCTCATTGCTTTCCCAACAGTGGGGGTGGGGTTAAAGCCCTCCCAAAGCCCTCCCTTTTTTTGTAACAAAGAAAGAAGCCAAAGATTAGCCAGATCTAGACAAGATTACAGATCCAGGGAAGAAAGAGGCCCGTGATTGCCCCCTCCTACCCTTAATTGGGGAATGGAGGCCTCCTGGCAGTGAGGCCAGACAAGTAGTAGCTGTGACGGGATTCAGCCGGTTCGTTGAACTGCTCAGAAAGTTAGCTACCGGTTCTCCCAAACCGGTGAGAACCGGCTGAATCCCACCACTGAGTGTACCCCAAAAATGCATACATCCTGCTTGGATAAACGAGTAAAGATTAAATTAAATCTGGTACCTATTCTAAACTGGAATGCATTTTGCTCCATCCTTCTGTACTTTTCATCAGCAATTTTAAAGAAGGTTGTCTGAAAGAAGATGCTTTATTTCAAAAGGATCGCCTCACTTTTTGCCTCATAAATAATTAGCATTTTTGAGATGGTATCAGTGCAAAGCTTAAAGGAAGAAAACATGTCCTCCAAATCCAGATGCCTCTGTACTACATTTCCCCGGATGCCATTGGCAGCTGAAGAAGCAGGATGACTGGGCAGGATAGCAGTAACTCAGGTGCTTGGAGCTTGCTGGGGCATTTGGCTAACCATTGAACTCTGTGCTGTGCAGCAGAGTGATAACAACAGGGTGATGAAATTGTTCTGCACTGAAACTGCAGGAGTAGTGTGTGTGTGTGTGTGTGTGTGTGTGTGTGTGTGTGTGTGTGTGTGTGTGTGTGTGTGTGTGTGAGAGAGAGAGAGAGAGAGAGAGAGAGAGAGAGAGAGAGAGAGAGAGAGAGAGAGATCTTGCCTTCTCCCAAATCTTACTTTTCCAAACAGAATTGGTATACAAGAACCAAACTGACCCTATAACCATCCTGTGTTGTCCTAATTTTGCATGAGCAATGCACAATGAGCAAAGCAATTGCTTGATTCTTCTGGCTTTGCCTCCTCCCTCTTCTTCTGCATGTCAGCAACCCATGAGAAAAACATCTGCCAGTCACAACACTATTGCAGGAGTATAATCAGCTTGGATGAAGGACTCCTCCATCATCTTGCTGGCTTCCAGATTCCTGCATGGTCTGCTTTAGAGACATTGTGCATAGGGGATGGTCCCCATCATTCCACTGCTTTGCTGTTATGGGCTAAACTAAAGGTCTAAACTAAACTAAGAAAGGCAACAGAGCACTAAACGCTGACAGCCAGTTGTATAATGCTACGGTATCCAGCTGTTTAGGAAGAGAGCTGCAGAATGGTAGCAAATGAGGCTGACCAGAGACAGGTGGAAATGCTTATATGAGCCTGAGAAAGCCCAGATGATACACTGCAATCCCATCTATCACTGTCACCTGACTTCCTGCTCAACAAAGTACGATCTTCATCTTTCATTGCACATAACTCACACTTAGTGAGTTGTGAACTTGTAAATTGGCTTACAAGGTGTTTTCTGAGATCTTACCTTATATAAAATAAAATTCATGTGCTTGGGATAAAAGTGGATTTGGCTGTTAGCATATTGACCAAAATGTATGAAAACTGCCCATCTTTAAGCCTTAAGCCATTAATGCTGTATGTGCCATGGTTTCAACCGAGTTTGATAATGTAGTCTATATCTTCTCTATTTACTAGAAAGTTCCATGTCAAAAGCTTTGATTGACCAAAATTGATGAGCAGTGAAGGTCGGTATCAATGGGCCCATCTGGGTAAATGACCATGGCACAAGGAAGACTGCAGCTTGGAAATTAAGGTAAGTGGTCAAGTGCATGAATTATCAAAGGAAAGGAAAAGAAAATAGATGTATGTCTGTCGAACCAAAAAAAAAGGGGGGAAGGATGTAATAAATCTAGATGTAATAAATCTAAATGATAGTCATCTAATTTTGTGCAGGTGTTGATTTAATTATAAATGTAAGAGCTGAAATTACATCAGAAAGGTATGAATGAAAATATGAAATATGTTGTCAGAGTTTTGCCCCATGTGTCTGAAGTTATTTTTTTCATGTCACTCCAGCTCCTTTAATCTGTCTTCCCATGCCTAGGATCAGTCGTCCAAGTTGTGTTAATGGCTGTCATTCCTCACTTCACAGTGACTGAAATCCTAAAATGTTCTGGCACTTAGCCAAATCTGGTGCAACCTAATCCAGAAAGATCCCAGCGTTCCCATCACAAAATATCTGGGGAATCCCCAAATAGAAGATGAGATCGTTGGGCATCAACAAGCTGTTGGAAACAGCTGAAAATCACAGCTTTTTATCTTGCCATTCATTTAGAGTTCCTTATGTTTCAACACTCTCTGGAATCAGCATCTCCTTCAAGCTCAAAGGATATTCTTCAGTCCATTTCAATGTACAAGAATCAATCCCATTAGTATGACCTTCCCATTGCATAATAAACCTATTTTGTATTGGAGCAGCAGCATGAGTTCAGCTACTTGTTAAATGGGATTCAAGCATATTATATTTTATCTCAAGAAAATAGAATGATCAGCTGGCTTGATTTGGGTGCATATGAAGTTAGGAACTGCAGGTTTGGGATTCTTGTATGTTACAAACCAGTGATTAGAGCTAATAAAAGAACCAGATATTATTTCTGAGAGGAATTCTACAACATTCTGAAAGGATGCGATGCACACACAAAATTCTTCTAAGTCACATGACTGGTGGGATCAAAACGAAAAAGGAATTGGACCAGGAGAATACTGGCTATTGAGTAAGCATCTGATTAGCAAAAGGACTGTTTGTTTTGAATATATTTAAATGTCTTTTCATAAATACGCATAAAAAAGGAACAAATATAAATCCAAAAGGATGATTGATTTGATGGTTTATTATGAGTGATTATGAGAACCAGTGAAGAAAACAAAGATGGCAGGAATGCTATATGCGGGACAGATCATTTTTTGATAAAGTCAAGAATCAAGATCTTTGGGGAAATTGACATACAAATAAAAGAAAGAAGGGAATGAAAGTAGAATGACCACCGGAAGGGGAAGTATAAGTCTTGCATTGATTAAAAAAAATATTGGTAGACAGTGAATCTCTCAACAGAATAAATAGAAATAGGATACAGGGAACAGGGTTTGCTTGAAACACAGCGATAAGAATGATATCACAGAAATGTCATAGAGTTGTGAAAAGTCATGGTAAGGAAAGGCTACGGAAATTGTGGTTGGGTGCAAAAAATAAGATCCTCCAAAAAGAGAAGGAAGGAGTTGAAAGAACAAAGAGTAATTTATTAACCAATATACGGATAAGGTAGAAGAAAGGATAGTTTGCAAGGATAAATATGAAGAGGTACCATAAATTACATAAACTGGTTTTAGAAGTATTGCTTTTCTTCAATTGCTTTGCGTTTCTCTATCTTATTCCCTTTCTGTGTTCTGCAATGTGTTGCCGGAAGGGAATAATCTGATGGAATGTGTTTTATAAGTATGTATGCAACTGATCTTGGGATGGTGTCAGAATAAGAGGGAAATGCAACTTTAATATTGGTACAGCTAAGGATGACTTAAGACCACCTCACCAAGGTCTGGGGATGAGATGGTACCAGGACTTAGTTCTACCATGTTTATGTGCAAGTAGGGAAAAGCTCAAAGTGACATTAGCAGAAGACTTCCTTCAAAAATTAAGGCAGTGTTTCTCAATCTTGGCAACCTTAAGATGCATTGAGTTAAAGTCCACACATCTTAAAGTTGCCAGGGATAAGAAACATTGATCTAGTGATTCTTAGGAAAACACAGCACTCCTTAAATTTGAGAATTACTCACACTTTTACACCCAAAATTCTTCTTTCCATTGAGGAGATTATACAGGTGTTTCCTTGTTTGTTTTACATACTGCTGATTTACTCTTTTCTTGTTTTATGTATATTTATGATCAAATGCATTTTTAGTTTTGTACTGTGGCCACCTTGAGAGCACTTAAGATGCAGAAGGTATAGCATATAAATTCAGCAACAGGGCCCTGTAAATAAATGTTGCTAAGAATTAGCCACTTCCCCAAGGGTTACCTAGATGCTTTATGGTTATGGTTTGTACTCAGATGTTTTCATCTTTTAGAAATAAAAAATAAACTGTGGAAATTTAAGGGGCAGGAGTGCTTGGCAGATGCCCCTTGATACCATATCCTATACTTTTTTGACTGCAGCTTCTGCTCAAAGCAAGCTTTACCATCAGGCAGGATAAGGTCAAAATGTCACGATGGTGGCCATGACTTCTAAAACTAGACCCTTGTTTAGCATTTCATGAAAAGCCAGCAAATGTTTTAAATGTACCATTGAATTGTTTTCTGGTGGGAGATGAAGAGAAATATTTAGATTTTCTGCCTCGTATGTATGCCTGGTAACATCTCTAACTTTGGCTGGTGCGGGTGCTGCAGATCTTGGCTCAGGTGGCTGAGAGGTTCCACCTTACCTGTGGAGATTTGTTTGTTTGTTTGTTTGTTTGTTTGTTTGTTTGTTCGATCTTATAGGCTAGCAGCATCAAGTTTCTGAGTTTGCAGCTAACAAGTAGGCTGGCTTGGTCGCTCAACAGCGAGACATATACACTGTATTTTTCGGAGTATAAGACGCACCTTTTTCCTCCCTAAAAGTGGCTGAAAATTTGGGTGCGTCTTATACTTCGAATGTAGCTTTTTTTTTCCAGCCCTAACTAGGTGCTAACAGATCTTCCCAGCTCTTACCTTGCAGGCTTTTTCATTGTTACTCTCTCCAAAGAATGTTTTCCAGCCCTAAGTCTTTGCAGGGATTTTTTCATTGCTCTACTTGCTCCGAATAAGTTTTTTTCTAGCCCTAACCAGGTGCTAACGATCTTCCCAGCTCTTACTGGCTTGCAGGCTCTTTCATTATTACTCTCTCCGAAGAAGGTTTTTTTAAGTCCTAACCAGGGGATAAAATAATGTGCTGAAGCTGACCAGACTAAGGACGCTAGCCAGATGAATACCTGGTAGGCAGATTTTTTTCCCCTATTTTCCTCCCCAAAAACTAAGGTGCGTCTTATACTCTGAAAAATACGGTATACCATATATATATATATATATATATATATATATATATATATATATATATATATATATATATATATATATATATATATATATATATATATATATATATGTAGGTCTTTGGTTATTCGGGTTTTCTCCCGCGTAAAATTGGAAGTATATATATATATCTCCTGGTGTATGGAAGGAAACATCACAGCTTCCTTTTTTGCCTTTCGGCCCCTCCTGGGGCCATCCAGGCAGTTTTTTATAGCCGACAAACTATATTGTCTGTATGTGTAACATTTTTTTGCTGATAAATGAAAATAAAGGGAGACTATTATAGATCTATTTCGAGCTATTTTGCTCTCGTCAGATAGCCATACTCGTAGTGGGATTTGAACCCCACTACGGGTATGGCTATCTGACGAGAGCAAAATAGCTCAAAATAGATCTATAACAGTCTCCCTTTATTTTCATTTATCAGCAAAAAAATGTTACATATATATATGTATATATATACACACCAGGGGTGGGTTCCTGCCGGTATGCTCTTACCTGTTGGTCGCCGCAGAACCGAAGAAGCCGGTGGCGTTCGTGGCGCAGGGCTTCCCCCGCCCGCTTTCCCCCGCCCGCCTGGATGCCGGCATTTGCGTTCTTTTGCCCTCTGCACAAGCAGAATGCTTTGCGCATGCGCAGAGGGCAAAAGAACGCAAATGGTGGCATCTAGGCGGGCGGGGGAAAGCGGGCGGGGGAAGCCCCGCGCCGCGAACGCCACCACCTTCTTCGGTTCTGCAGCGACCAACAGGTAAGAGCGTACCGGCAGGAACCCACCCCTGATATAGACGATAGATAGATAGATAGATAGATAGATAGATAGATAGATAGATAGATAGATAGATAGATAGATAGATAGATAGATAGATAGATAGATAGATAGATAGATAATGTATATCTGTGTTATGTATGTGTACACTTTTGAGAGCAGGCAATAGAATTTCATTTTTAATGTGTACCACTGTGCCCACAGCAAAAAATGACGATAAGGGTTATCTATCTATCTATTTATTATTCTCCATTTCTGACAGCATATAGTAGAGGCCAGCCCTCTGGCCTTCATTTCTTCTGTTGTATGTCATTTCTTTATCTATTGGATTTTAACCTTGTGTGAGGCGGCTAGCACAAAATACTACCAGTATTTTTTTAAAAACCTAGCAGATAATAAATTTAAAATTCACCCCCAACATTAAAAAGGCACATATAAAACAGAGCCATACATCTTTGTAAGGGAATCAGCTTTCTCACCATAAGACCCATCTCATTTATTTATTTGCTTATTTATTTAGCTGCCAGGAGAAGAAGAGAGCTGGCTGATCCTTGACTTGTAGGGAGGAAAATAGGTCAGTCTTTTAAAAAAAGCAACTTTGCACCAATAGCCCTGTCCTTGTGGAATCTACATCATGATGTTGCACCAGCGGTGGGTTGCTCCCAGTTCGGCGAACCAGTAGCGGCGGTGGCGGTGGGAGGCTCCGCCCACCCATCCTGGAAGCTTCTGCGCATGCACAAAAGTGTTGCGCGCACGCGCAAACTGGTAGCAACAGGATTTAGAACCCACTACTTTGTTGCACCCATGTCCGAAGGGGTGGAGTTTGTGATGTGACAGAACAATGCTACGTTTCTCATTCTGTGGAAGCCCATGCTAAATAGGGACAATCCCCCCCCTCAAAGTCTGGGAGCAGCCACTGAGAAGACCCCTTTTCCCATAGAGGTCATCTATTCTCTTCAATCTTGGCAACTTTAAGTTATGTGGACTTCAACTCCCAGAATACCCCAGCCGGCAATGCCAGCTGGGGGATTCTGGGAGTTGAAGTCCACACATTTTAAAGTTGCCAAGATTGAGAAACACTGATACAAAGTATTTTGGAGGGGAGTCTTTGAGCTATGGGAGAGTGTGGTTCTTTGGGCTATGGGAGTGGTATGGTACCCACTTTGGGCTATGGGAGAGTGTGGTTCTTTCAAACTGGTTTCTCCCCGTTCCCAGTTTGGACGCTTGGATTAGCCCAAACAGCAGCTAACAGCAGCTAACTGGAGGAGGCAAGAGGAGAGGTTGTGTAATAAAGTGGAAGAGAAAGTAGGGTTAGGGTGAGGTTGCTTCTACCAAATGTAATGTGGTCTACTTTTGTATGTGGGTATAATACTCTTTCTGAAACACTGCTAAACCAGAGTCTAAAACAAACCCCCAAATCATCCCTGGGTTGGTGCAATCTTTTATATGGTTGAAATCAAAGATGACAGTTCATCAAGCTTCTTTGGGATCTGAGAAGATGAAGAAAATATCCCTCCCCCCCCCAAAAAAAAACCCCAAAGCACTTCTGCATTATTGTCAAGAAAGCAACATGGATGGGATCACTTTTCATTCAATTGGTGTTCAAACAAGGATCTGAAACATCCAGGCTGGAATAACAGCTGTGAATCATCTCACCGTCTCCTGCCCTTGAGTTACTACCTAAGCCAGAGGTCTTCAACCTTGTCAACTTTAAGACTTGTGGACTTCAACTCCCAGAATTCTCCAGCCAGCATAGCTGGCTGGAGAATTCTGGGAGTTGAAGTCCACAAGTCTTAAAGATGACAAGGTTGGGGACCCCTGATCTAAGCCACACTGCTCAACTCTCTTTCATTTTGCTGTGAAGGACAACTTCCCCCTGGACTTCACCCTCTCTCTCTTTCTCCCCCCTCCTGGTGCAAATCTTCCACACCTTTAGATGCATACGTAGAGATTACATTAGAGATGCAGAAATATCACGTTGGGCTTTATTGTAGCTGCCGGTCAGCCCACTGTCAGTTCTGCCTCTCTTGCATTGGGTTGGTAATGTTGAAGCCTGTGAAGTAAGAGACTTGAAGCTCATGAAGTTAAGAGACTCTCCCCCATCCCTTTGCAGGAACTGGTATTTTCTTTCCAACAACACATCAATCCCAGATGACAGACCCACATTCCCTGCCCTGATCATCTCACTGCAAGTAATAATGTGTCCAGGAGATGAACAGCAGCTGGAAGTTGCCAACACAACAGGCTGGTGCATGTCTTCCATCTCTCTTTCCTTTAGGGTTTCTAGACTTTTTAAAGGCAAAAATTCAGAGACAAGGAGCCACTGTGTCTGGCTGAGTCTCGGTGTGACACTGTTCAGAACCAAAACAAGGAGCATATACTTCATTAACACTTCATGTCTTGCTCAAATTTGAGGAAGAACTCCAAAAACTATTGAAAGTGGAATGTGTGTCTTTACAGAATTGCAATATTTACAGGGGGAAAGGTCAGTCCTTGTGGCTTACGCAGGTAGTCTTCAACTTATGACCATAGTTGAGCCCAAAATTTTGGTTGCTAAAGCCAGGTAGTTGTTAAGTGAGTTTTGCTCCATTTTATGACCTTTCTTGCCACAGCTGTTAAGTGAATCACTGCAGTTGTTAAGTTAGTAACACGGTTGTTAAGTAAATCTGGCTTCCCCGTTGACTTCACTTGCCAGAAGGTCGCAAAAAGGGGATCACGTGACCTCGGGACACCTCAAACTTCAATTGCCAAGCGTCTCAATTTTGATCACCTGACCATGGGGGTGCTGCAAGTGTGAAACATGGTCATAAGTCACTTTTTTTCCTGTGCTGTGGTAACTTCAAACAGTCACTAAACGAACTATTGTAAGTCGAGGACTACCTGTGTGTTAAAAAAAACGAAGCATATGCATGATTTCTGTCCAAATTTGGTTGTAATAAAAAAATAAAAAATGTTTCAGAATTCAAACGTTTTGTAAAGCACATGAAATAGACAATGTGATCTCAGGACATGTTTGACTAATATAGGTAGTCGTCAATTTACAACCACAACTAAGGCCAAAAATGTATGTTGTTAAGTGAGAAATTTGCTAAGCCACTGTTGACACATTTTACGACTTTTCTTAACCCATTTGTTAAGTGAATCAGTGCAGTTGTTAAATTAGAAACACGGTTGTTAAGGGAATCGGTTTCCCCATTGACTTTGCTTGTCAGGAGTTCCCAAAAGGGGATCACGTGACACCCCCCCCAAGGACACTGCAACCGTCATAAATATGAGTAAGTTGACAAGCATCTGAATTTTATTCATGTGGCCATGGGGATATTGCAACTGTCATAAGTGTGAAAAATGTTCATAAGTCACTTTTTTCAGTGCCATTGTAACTTCGAACGGTCACTAAACGAACTGTTCTAAGTCGAGGTCTCCCTGCATTAGCTTCGGCTTATGTTTTCATATAGCGTCCAGAACACCTCCATGTTCTCACAGCATTGCAGAATCTCTATTTCTTAGCTAGCCTATTGGGAAAAAAATTAAAACAGGACAGTATCTGGAGGAACATGATGATTGTTATCCCAGATAATGCATGGCTTCAAATTGCCTCAGTTTAGGGTGGATGAGTCAAGGGGCAGAAATGAAGAGAAGAAGGAATCCCGTCACAGAAGTCTGGAAAAGAGCCTCAACCGAACTCCAATGTCTTGCAAACATCAGTCTCAGCCATTAAAGTAGATCTAGGATATGTAGTTCATGAAATCATCTACCACAATGTCCTACCTGTCAATGACTACTTCAGCTTCAACCGCAACAATACACGAGCACACAATAGATTCAAACTAAATGTAAACCGCTCCAAACTCAACTGCAGAAAATACGACTTCAGCAACAGAGTGATCAGTGCCTGGAATGCACTACCTGACTCTGTGGTTTCTTCCCCAAACCCCAAAAACTTTAACCTTAGACTGTCTACAGTCGACCTCACCCCATTCCTAAGAGGTCTGTAAGGGGCGTGCATAAGCACACCATCGTGCCTACCGTCCCAGTCCTACTGTCCCATTGTCCTCATTTATCTGTACTTACTTTGCTTTTGTTTATGTTTATACAAATACCTGCTATCTTGTACATGTTTGACAAATAAAAATAAAATGTTGTCTACCTCCCAGGGCCAACCCCTTGAACAACAGGCATGGTCACCATGTGGCGAGTGGGCTATGCCCCCCCCCCCACGCCTCCACCCCAGCCTGCGTGCTTCTCTGCTCTTCCTGCTCGTTTAATTATGGGAGCCATGTAAGGAGACTCCCCAAAAGGGTTATTCCTTCCTGTCTTTTTATGGCTTTGGCTGAGAACGGCCAAAGCCATAAAAGAAGAACCATAAAGCAGGCCAAGAAGTCATAAAACACTGAGTCTGCTCAGGGAGAGCGGGCTGCCTCAAGCAGGTGTCTGGCTCGCTTAGGAGCAACCGCTCTGTGAGAGGATCCCATGGAAAGGAACTGGGCTCCACAATTAGCCCCAGTTAAAGATACAGCAAAGTAAAATTATTGCCGCAGAAATCTGCTTATGCAGGTACTCCTTGACTTATGACCACAGTTGAGCCGAGGATTTCCACTGCTAAGCAGTACAATTGTTAAATGAGTCACACCCAATTTTGCGACCTTTCCTGCCATCCAATTGCTGCAGTTGTTAGCTGAATCATGCCATCGTTAAGTGAATCGGGCTTCTCTCATTGACTTTGCTTGTCAGAAGCCTGCGAATAGCAATCCCATGACCCTGGGACACTGCAGTTGTCATAAATGCATGCCTGTTGCCAAGTGTCTGAATTTTGATCGTGCGATTCTGGGAATACTGCGAAGGTTGTAAGTGTGAGGACAGTTGTAAATCACTTTTTTCAGTAACTTTGAACAGTCACTAAACAAATAGTCATACGCCGAGGACTACCTGTGTTGCCCCAAGTCAAGAGAACTCTATTGTCAGGCCTGGAAACCATCTTGGGCCTTGGATCTTCAGGCCTGCCACATTTAGTGCTGTAGGAAACTGGGAGGGGGGATTGCATGAGTGGGGAGATATAGTCAAAATAACATTCCTTTCTTCGAGAGTCAAGGTCACTCCTGCCCTGCACCTGGATGGGTGTGTCCCTGGGAAGCATCTCCAGTTGGGACGGTGCATTGATTGGACCATGTGATGGACATGTGGGTGCTGGGGCAGGGACTTGAACTTTCTTTTGGGTGGGGAAAACCCGGAAGCTTTCAGATTCGGGTTTTCCCAGTTGTGCCAATATGACATCTCTAATAAAAGAGGATATTTGAGGAAACTCGAGCCTCGGAATTTTCTTTCTTTGGGGGTGTTACCTGGAACCCTGACACCTACGGTATATTTAGACTTATGGATAAAGAAACAGTGGAATAGAATAGAATAGAATAGAATAGAATAGAATAGAATAGAATAGAATAGAATAGAATAGAATAGAATAGAATAGAATAGAATAGAATTCTTTATTGGCCAAGTGTGATTGGACACACAAGGAATTTGTCTTTGGTGCATATGCTCTCAGTGTACATAAAAGAAAAGATACATTTGTCAAGAATCATGAGGTACAGCACTTAATGATTGTCATAGGGTACAAATAAGCAATCAGGAAACAATCCATATTAATATGAATCGTAAGGATACAAGCAACAAGTTACAGTCATACAGTCATAAGTGGGAGGAGATGGGTGATAGGAACGATGAGAAAAACTAATAGTAATAGTAATGCAGCCTTGGTTAAAAGATGCACATGGAAACCGATCCTTAATTTCGTGCTTGGTGTGGAAAAGAATGTAGCTTTGTAGCTTGTGTTTTAGAGATTAGATTGATGATAAATCTTTATAGAAATGATTTGTTCACATTATTATGGAAAAAACAAAAAGCTGTGATTTGATGCTAATGCCTTATTCTACTGCAACAGACAGAGTCGGAAGTCAATGCTTCTTTTTCTTTTCTTTTCCCCACCTTTCCTCACTTCTCTTTCCATCTTTCCCCTCCCCCCCTCACTGCTCCTTTATTTACTTTTGTAATTTGTATTTTTTAATACTTTATAAATTAATTAAAAAAAATTTTTTTTTAAAGATGCTTGCCGGTGGCTATTAAAAGACATTCTGCTGGTTTTTAAGTGGAGCATATGTAGTGCAATAGACTTCATAAGGGCAGGGAAAGAGAATGCATCACTATAAATTGAGAGCCAGCCTGATGTGGTGGTTAAAGGCACCAGGCTAGAAATCAGGAAACTGAGAGTCTCAGTTCTGCCTTAGGCATGGAAGCCAGCTGAGTGACTTGGGGCCGGTCATTATCTCTCCGCCCTAGGAAGGAGGCAATGGCATATACCACTCCCAGACAAATAAAATCCTGTAGGGATTTGTCCAAGCAGTCAGTCCAGGCTGAATCACACATATACACACAGAAAAAGGTAAACTACAGTGACTCTTGGTTTCCAAAAAAATATGTAATTTGGCTTTCTGATGAAATAATTTAGTACATCCGTCCAGGCATCTTTCTAGGTTTCAGAAATCTTTAGTGAAAACACATGACTTCAAAAAGAAGGCATTCTTCAAATGTTGTCTGGCTTAAAAGTCACATTTTCTTCTATGGAAGCATAGAGAAAGTCATCGGAGTCCTTTTCTACCATACTACGCTGCCAGTGCGATGGTGATTTCAGCCAATCTGTCCCACCGATACAGTGCCCAATGTTGCTTTGGGGCATGGTATCAAACTCACGGCATCACGTTGCCATCATGTGACATATCGCAATGTTTGTCCCCCTTCGCGGAGCTGGGGGGGCGTAGCCTGCAGCTGACGCACCCGGCCCGCGGGCCACCAGTTTGACACCCCTGCTTTGGGAGATGCACCTGATGGTCACACCAGAGGTGGGTTCCTCCTGGTTCAGGCCGGTTCGCCCGAACCGGTTGCAACCCACTGGTGATGTCACGATGATGTCACGGAACCGGTTCAGTCGGTGCCGGTCTGTGGGCGCCACCATCTTTTTTAAAAAAAAAATTAAATTTTTTTGGATTAATTTGGGGGGGGTTGGTTTTTTTTTTCTTCTGTGCATGCGCAGAACCCAAGTTTCCAGCACTGCGCATGCATCGCCATCTTGTTTTTAGCTTTTGGGGGGGATTTTTTTGGATTTTTTGCCACTGCCTATGCGAACGCAAAGCATGCGTGCGCCTACGCGGCGCAGCCATGCAGCGTGGGAGGAAGCGAACCGGAAGCGAGGTAAGTTAGAACCCACCCCTGGGCCACACCCACCATTTATTTACTTCATGGATAAAGGGATTGTCTCTGCTTGATCATGCAGAGGTGTCTGGTGTCCCACCATAAGAAGACACGGCACCTTGTATGGAGGTTTCTCCCTGTGGATATCATTACACCTGCAAAGCCTTTTGCCCAAACTTAATTGGGGAGGGGATAGTCCATTTAGTCATGAAGCTTCCAAAGCCTGTTTTTCAAAAGACTGAGTTACCTAACCATTTCCTTCAAGACTGATGCAATCCATCATGTTTAGCTGTTTGACAGCTGCGGCCGATTTCCACATATTCAGCTAATTTTTCACTGTGATTTTAATGTGCTGTCAACCCATTTGGTAAATTCGGTGCAGATGTTTTAGTTTTGGTTTAGCACAATGTTTGAACCTAATCCAACTGTGACTTGCTCAACAATTCATAATTGAGCAAAGGCACCAATGAAACTATTGCTTAAATTTTTAAAAAAGCACTGCTATCCAGGTTCCTTGGCCTGATTATTAAAGTATATAAGGCCAAGGTTACCTCCGGGCTCTCATACAGAACTCATGTTTGAGCCCTTAAAAGATATATCATTACTAGAACAAAATCACAGCATTTGAGAAGTAACTTGGGTATGAATAAAAAAACTACAGCTGCTACAGTCACAACTGAATTGGGAATGTGCACAATTTGTTATTTGCCTAATATTGAGATATATGTTGGTGCAAAATGAATGCTATGAAAACTGACAGAAACCCAAAAATGTTAGAACAGACAAAATTTCAATTGAAGACCTCTTAGATTGCACAGCTGACAAATTATATTAGGAGCTGTGGTCTCCCTGTCTCTTGTACAACTGGAGAACAAGCTAAAAAGTTTGCTGCACAAAGAATCTTGAATATAGAAGCACCGAAAAGATATAGCCATCCTTAGTAAAGTTGGCAGATTGAAATGGATGAGCCACTATAAATGTACCTTCCAAATTGCCAAGTATTTAAATATCTTATTTGCTCAAGCAAGTAGTGGGACACAATGTTTAAGTATTGAAGATTGAACCAAGTCCCTTAAACTGAATACACTTGTATTTGCAGAACTCCAGAGAGAGAGAGAGAAAGAGAGAGAGAGAGAGAGAGAGAGAGAGAGAGAGAGAGAGAGAGGGAGGGAGGGAGGGAGGGAGGGAGGGAGGGAGGGAGGGAGAGAGGGGGGGACATAATACATATATTATTTGAATGCCAGAGAGAGAAAGAACAGTATCTTGGACCACACATTGAACAAATGACCTATTGGGATCCTTACGTTAAAACAACATATTTCATCTAGTCAGAACTTTAAAAATGACATATAATATAGCCCTTTATTTGAATAAAACAGTTCAAATGAGGTCCACATATGTGCATCTGACTGGGATAAATTGTAGGGCTGATATAAATATATGGTTTGCATTCTTTATTCTTATTCTTTCTTAAAAATTGTTTCTTTTATTCTATTTTGATATACGATCTTATTAATGTTCTGTGTTTTGTATTCTGTATTTTGATATGGCCCTAATGGCTAATCAACAATAAACTTTTGTCCGATTGTTTAAAAACAATCCATAGTGGAAACATGAGAGTAAGGACTACATGTCACCGTTGAGAAGAAAAAGCAGTGATGAAGAATAGAAAAATTGTAATCTAATTAGCTCCATGGGCTGTATACATTGTTCTCAGGATCTATTAGGAGAAAAAAAATTGATGGTCAAAATCTTTGCCTTGGCTTTTATCAAAAAGAATAATGTGTTGCTTTCCGTGTAAAGTTAAAGTTTCTGCAGCAGTGAGGTTTGAATATCTCTGTTTTCCAAGCATTTCTTGATGGTTACTAGCAGGTAGTCAGAATCTCTTCACCAACTTAAATAACTGAGCATCACCCAGCTTTTATTACTCAGCAGTAGTCTGAGCTACTTGGGATAATGGTCCAAAGTGCCACCTAGTGGAGATGGTTGAAATTTCACATTGCATTAAAAAGGCAGGGGTTTTGGGGTGTTTTTTTTTTTTTTCTTCTTCTGTTCAATTGTATCGGAGGCCGCCTGGACAATTCCCTTCTGTTTTCCTGGCAAGGTTTTTCAGAAATAGTTTGCCATTGCCTCCTTCCTAGGACTGAGAGAAAACGATTGGCCCAAGATCAACCAGTTGAAAAAGAGAACTTTATCTGCAAGTTCCCAGTGACAGTGCTTTCTTTAAGGTCACAGATTATTGCCAAAGTCATATAAAACAAAAGGGAGATTAATTTAAATTACAGTAGTATTTATTTATTTATTTTTAAAATGCAATTCATTCATTCATGCTTTAGGTTTTTAAGGCCCTCCAACTCATGCCCATCTCTGGGAGGCATGCAGAATTGTTTTGGTGCTCAGGAGGTTGTGAGTTCGATCCTAGGTAGAGGCAGATGTAGGGTTTCCTGCTTGGGCAGGGGGTTGGACTAGATGACCTGCAAGGTCCCTTCCAACTCTGTTAATCTGTTAAATCATGTCTCCATCTCTTGGTGGGACTTCTCATTTAAAAGCCTAGGCAGGGCCAGGCCTACCAGTCAGAAGAATGAACTGTAGTATGCCTCAGGCAGAAATGATGTAAGGTAGCAGTTGGAGAAGGGGGATTGTCTGTCTCATAGCTACTGCCAAGCCCCTCAACTAAATTAGGAGCCCAATTCCTACAATAATGCAGTATTGTCCCACTGCCAGAACTGAAGAAAGCCACTCCCTTCAATCATTCGTCTTGAGTATATGAATAAAAAAGGCACCATCTTGGGTTTTTTTTCCCCTCAGGATGCCAGCGCAACCACTTTTGCATCTCCTGTTTTCCCCTTGCTTTATATAATTTTGGCAGTTGTCCATGGCTATGCTCACAGTTGACTACAGAATTGAATGTTTGTGTTCTGCTTGGGGAAAGAATTCTGTTTTTTTTTTTGTGAGTCTGAACTGAGGCAGAATTTTTGAGGTTTCGTAGCAGCATAAAAATGCTAAAAATGTCCAGAATGCAATGAGTACATTGTTATCCCCAGAAGCTCAGGAAATTATCTGCTTCTATTCTAAATTAGAAAAGGCAACCTCTGGACTTTTGCATGTGGATCTCCTACTCCCACCAACACTAACCAACATGGTGAGGGGAGCTCCGTATCTCTGTGTGTATGCACAGACACTTACCGGACTATCTAATAAGTGTGTCCAATGGTCTGATATGCCAATGTGTGGTACATCAAGCACAAATGAGAATCTACTTCCAAATCAGCTTTCTTCAGCTTGCTGTTCTCCAGATATGCTCATTTGCTACTTCTGCAATTCTCAGGTGACAGGGCAATTTTGGCTGTGAACTATAGGTCCTGTTGTAGCTCAAAACATCCAGAGAGTGCCAAGCATGGTTACTCTTAGACAGGGGGGGGGGGAGAAGTCCTTATTTAATACTTTTTAATAATAGTTTAAAAATCTGTTCACGTCAATCTAAGAAAATACGTTTGAAAGAGCACCAGGATTTTAAGCTTTTAAACCTTCTGTCTTCTACGTTTCCTAAGCTTCCAGCTCCAGTATTTTGGTTTCTGTCCAGCTGTTAGAAATGAGACCCAATTTACAACGGGCTCCAGTGCCTATTTACTCAAATATCTGTCCAAAGGGATTTATTTCCAAAGCCAGTGTGCAGGTTTGGAACATTACTATTATAAGTTTTTTTTAAAAAAATGTAATTAACTTTCAAGTCTTAACTTATGCCACTGCCTTAATTAGGTAATTCCATCGTAATTGTTTTACTTGAAACTCTGTTGTAGTTGGCTGAGTGTTGTAATAGCTGAAAAATGAGGTGGGTTTTTTTTGTTTTTTTTCAAAGATTCCAAAAATGCCAGAGGACAATCTTTGGCAATTTACACAGGATAGGATTTCCAGAATCAGGGAAAAGTGAACGGCCACAAGTTCTCCTTTTATTGTTATGTATACACAAGAATTTATTAGCTGATCTTAGAATATATCATAAGCAGTGGTGGGTTCCTACTGGTGCGGTCCACTCTATAGCACCGGTAGCGACCGGCTGGTGACGTCACGGATGTTGTAACTGGTCATAAATGTGTATGTGTGCGCGCGTGCATACATGTGTGCATGCATAAGGCTGTCAAAACTCAAAAAACAGGTCAAGTAGCTCTGAGGAGATCAGCCATAAATTTGAACATTTGCTAAGCAACCGGCCATTAAGCGAGGACCACTTGTATTTGGTTTGCCTTAAGGGTTCAGAGCTCTATGGAATCTGGTTTCTTTTAATCCTTTGGGGGATTGTAAAAGGTCCAGATGCAGGAATCCTCATAGGGGGAACTAGGATCGTGACCACTTAGCCACACCCGCCCAGTCACATGACTATGAAGCCATGCCCGCCCAGTCACATGACCGTCAAGCCACTCCCACCCAGTCACATGACCATCAAACCATGCCCACAAAACCAAGCAACGCCCACACAATCAAGCCACACCCACAAAATTAAGCCACGCCCATAGAGTGGTAGTAAAAAATTTAGGAACCCGCCCCTGATCACAAAGGAAACGAATGTCAAATAGGCCCCCAAACCTGGTGGGCTTTCATATACCCATAAAAAACTGCATTTTCCAACAGGCCTTGCAGGAAGGTCAAGCGGTGGTAGGGAATATATTCATTATCCATCCAATGTGTCCCATTTATTCTTCTGCCGTGTGTTATCTTTAGTTGTTATTTTACCTGGCTGTTTTAATCTGGAAGCTGCATTTGTGTTTGACGCTGCTTATAACTGATAAATATATCAATAACTGACCATTGTTTGAAAGGCCATGAAGAGAATGGAGGCTTTCGACAGCACTGGGGAATCAAAGAACAACAATAATAATAATAATCAATTCTCCACTTCACAGGAACCAGTGAGGAAGAGACAAAATTGATCATGGATCTCTCCATCCCAGCTTCATTCTAGGTTTGGGCAGAAAACTGCAACTCGCCGCAGACAAGCCAAAAATTATTCTGGTGAATTTGGCATACCTTTTCTTCAATAATTACTTGCTATTCTACCAGAGGCTTTTTTTAAACTTTTAAATGTTTCTGCCCTTTGTATCGTTAGACATACAAGAAATGCTTTGGGCAATACTAGTTCCCTTAAGGAGAGATTATGGTATTCTTGGACGGTGCTTATAATATAGGAATATTTTCCAATATAATCAAAAATGGGTCTGTGTGCATGTCAGAAAAAAAGATAATTGCACTTTTCTTGATGTAGAGAAATCATGTGATAATGTGAATATGGGCAGGATTTGCACAAATACTGAAGGTTGGTGCCTGAATGCGATTAAGATCAGTGTATGTTCTAGAATGTTCTTTCTGCACCAACTCAGGAAGCTCAAACTGCCCAAGGAGCTGCTGATTCAGTTCTACAGAGGAATCATTGAGTCTGTCATCTGCACCTCTATAACTGTCTGGTTTGGTTCTGCAACCCAACAAGACAGACACAGACTTCAGAGGATAATTAGAACTGCAGAAAAAAACAATTACTGCCAACCTGCCTTCCATTGAGGACCTGTATGCGGCATGAGTCAAAAAGAGGGCTGCGAAAATATTTACAGACCCTTCACATCCTGGACATAAACTGTTTCAACTCCTACCCTCAAAACGACGCTATAGAGCACTGCACACCAAGACAACTAGATACAAGAAGTTTTTTCCCAAACGCCATCACTCTGCTAAACAAATAATTCCCTCAACACTGTCTAACTATTTACTAAGTCTGCACTATTAATCTTCTCATCCTTCCCATCACCCATCTCCTCCCACTAATGACTGTATGACTGTAACTTTGTTGCTTGTATCCTTACGATTTATATTGACTGGTTCCTAATATGATTTGATTGCTTATTTGTACCCGGACTATCATTAAGTGTTTTACCTTATGATTCTTGACGAATGTATCTTTTCTTTTATGTACACTGAGAACATATGCACCAAGACAAATTCCTTGTGTGTCAATCACACTTGGCCAATAAAAAATTCAATTCAATTCAATTCAATTCAATTCAATTCAATTCAATTCTATTCTAGGCAGAAATAAATAGAAAGCATACAAATGGTCCAGCATAGATCAGGAAGTGAGCAAGAATGTGTTATGCTTCCTTGGTTGTTTACTGTATTTGTTGACAAATATATAAGGAATGATAGTGGTGATGTCAGATAAATTGTTGGTTGGGGACATGGATCTATGTGAACTTTTAAATGCATATGTTGTTGTATTTGCTACCTGAGAAATGAATGAGCAATTTTCCAGACATATGTTGCTAGAAGTGTATGTCATGTATTTTGAAGAACGTTGTTTGAAAGAAGCAAAACCAGCAGTGAATAAGAGTATGCTGTTACTCATTTTGTTACATTTTGTTACAAAAGTGAGTAAAACTAAGATTCAATGGGAATGGGGTACTTAAAATAAAAAGAGATATGTATGTATGTATGTATTTATTTGTCAAACATGTATAGGATAGTAGTAGTTTGTATAAACATAAGTAAAAAGTGACGATAAAAGAGGACAATAGGACAGTAGGACAGGGACGGTAGGCACAGTGATGCGCTTATGCACGCCCCTTACAGACCTCTTAGAAACGGGGAGAGGTCGACTGTAGACAGTCTAAGGTTAAAGTTTTTGGAGTTTGGGGAAGAAACCACAGAGTCAGGTAGTGCATTCCAGGCATTGATCACTCTGTTGCTGAAGTCGTATTTTCTGCAGTCGATATGGTCAAGAACGAGTGGAAGTTAAATTAATGTAGATTCAATTAAATAGCGAGTGACCAGTTGGAAATAAGGACATTGAGAAGGGGCACCATGTGGGTAGAATGAATGAGAATCAAATGGCACAGAGTGAATAGATTGAGAAGGGGAAGTAAATGCCTGGAACTCACTACCTGACTCTGTGGTTTCGTCACCTAACCCCCAAAACTTTACCCTTAGACTGTCCACTGTTGACCTCATCCAATTCCTAAGAGGTCAGTAAGGGGCGTGCATAAGTGCACCAGCGGGCCTACCGTCCCTGTCCTAATGTTCCCTCTTATCAGTACCCACCTTATGTATATAAACAATGTTACATCTATGTATATTACCAACACGTACTTGACAAAATGAAAAAAAATTAAAAAAAATTAAAAAGACCAAGAAAGCTGAGGCTGGATGGAAGTAATGAGCCTGGGTGGGAAAAGGGAAGTGAGAAGTTTGAAGAACGGAAGGCAGTGGATGAATCATGGAGGAGATAAGCAGCAAGAGTAGTTTCTAAAAAAAAAAAGGAAAGATGGAAAGATATAGTGAATGGTTTGGTATAAACCAGTCTTAGGTGTGTTCGTTTTATTTTTCTTACCTCTTTGCCTTACTTCTTTTCACTTTTTTTTTCTGTAACAGGTTTCCTTGACTTCGCAGCACTCCATGTTCTTGGACGTTGCAAATATAAAACAGTTCATCTCATCAAGGGGCAGTGAAGACAAGAGTTGCCATATATCAAGGCATTTTGGGTCACTTCTGACACCTGCCATGCCAGCACATCCAGCAGCTAAAAGCCTCTTCCGGTGAGTTACAGGGGCCACTAGGAAATCCTTCCGCAAAGCACACGTCCAGGGGGCTGAACCTCTTTCAGCCACTGGACATGCTGGTGGCCTCAGAAACAATGCAAACTGAAGCTACATGGCATGTTTGCATTCCTCTTTACCAATACTGTAAGGAGCTGTGACACTTTACAAATCACTTTCAAAAGACGCTTTGCTGGAAGCAATGTCGAAAGCAAAGCAGCCCTTCAAAGCTTTGCAGTTCCGCAAGGCACGCATTAAAGATGCACAAGGAGTCATATTGAAATGGCCTAAAAACCTGCATGGATAAATAGCAATAGCAATAGCACTTATATACCGCTTCACAGTCTTTACAGCCCCCTCTAAGCAGTTTACAGAGTCACCCTATTGCCCCCCAACAATCTGGGGCCTCATTTTACCCACCTTGGAAGGATGGAAGGTTTAGTCAACCTTGAGCCTGGTGGGATTCGAACTGCCAAACTGCTGTCAGCCGGCAGTCAGCAGAAGTAGCCTGCAGTACTGCATTCTAACCACTGCGCCACAGCGGCTCTATAAATACCGGAGGTCTCAGGCCCACCTTGGCTGTGGCCATCAGAGAAGCTCCAGAAATCCTTAGGAAATACTAATGCTTAATATAGCAGAAAGAGGAAATTATTTAATACACAAAGGGATAACAATCGCATTAACAAGTAGTCCTCGACGTATGCCCACAGTTGAACCCCAAATTTCCATTGCTAAGCAAGACAGTTGTTCAGTAAGTTTTGCCTCCCCGTTTTATAACCTTTCTTGCCACGGCTGTTAAGTGAATCTCTGCAGTTGTTAAGTTAGTAACATGGTTGTTAAGTGAACCTGGTTTCCAGTAGTGGGTTTCACTATCTTTGCTACCGGTTCGGGAACAGGAGCATGCGCACATGCGCAGAGCAGTTTTTATGATGTCCTGGGGGTGGGCGGAGCCTCCCACTGCCACCATTAACGGTTCGCCCAAACCGGTGTGAACCGCTAGCAACCCACCACTGCTGGGTTCCCTTTTGACTTTGCTTGTCAGGTCTCAAAAGCGGATCACATGACCCCAGGATACTGCAACCATCATAAATACACGCCAATTGCCAAGTGTCCGAAATTTGCTCGCATGATCACGGGGATGCTGCACCTATCGTGTGAAAAACGATCATGAAGTCACTTTTTTCTAGTGCCTTTGTACCTTCAAATGGTTACTAAATGAATGGTTGAAGTCAAGGACTATCTGCCGTGACATTTAACAGGAATTTTTGTCCTATCCACTATTTGGGGGATTTTTGCCTCTCTCCCAACATGGCATTCAAAAGCCAGATGCAGTTTTTACTCGGAACAAGATATGTATTGAGTGGCCAAAAGCAGAATTTGCCTTTCACATAAAAGACAGGTTATCCTTTATCGCCAGCCCCTCTCCAAGCGTGTGGTGTGTGCCTGATAGTTAGTGGACAACCAGCCATTAATCCTAATCTAAGTTAGCATCTTCTGGATGTGAGTGCTCATGAAGACAATGTCTTCCTTAAACAGTGAAACAAATGCCCAGATGAGCAAATACAATCTCCTTGCATGAAGTTTAGAAGCAGCTTCAGTTAATTGGTCCATTTTTACTTCAAAACTACATGCATTCAGAGGATCTTGGACTTCCTGGGCCTTCTCTCCACCTGTTATCTTTTCCATTTT
Organism: Diadophis punctatus similis; assembly: GCA_023053685.1. Classification (NCBI taxonomy): domain Eukaryota; kingdom Metazoa; phylum Chordata; class Lepidosauria; order Squamata; family Dipsadidae; genus Diadophis; species Diadophis punctatus. The sequence continues at coordinate 1,123,315 of JALIGW010000090.1, read as the reverse complement.
TTTTTCTTTTTACAATCCTGTAATCCCTTGATTTGGGGTGGAGTAAGGGCAACTGAATGCAACTAAGCATTTACTGGCCGGATGCCCTTCCTGATGCCTATATGGAGTTCGCAGCAAATATTTTCTTTGTGCCCTGATAAACATCTGTCTCTCCGTGGATTGAACTCTCAACCTTCCCAGTGGGAGGCAAGCATCTAGACCAGGGGTAGGCAAAGTTGGCTCTTCTATGACTCATGGACTTCAACTCCCAGAATTCCTGAGCTAGCATGATTGGCTCAGAAAGTCTGGGAGTTGAAGTCCATGAGTCATAGAAGAGCCAACTTTGCCTACCCCTGGTCTAGACCACCTCTAGACTACTACTACCTTTTCAATGAAGGTACCAAACCAGGAATTTTCTGGTACGAGGCATCTATACTCCACGCTTCCTTTGGCCTACTGCACATTTTTGTTTCCTTGGTTCGGCAGAGAACATGCACTGCAAGAAACCACTCAGTCTTGTGGCTTCTATCCTTGGTCACTAGCGGTATTCCTTAGCTGCTTGCAAAAAAAGCTGACAAGAACATCTTGTCGACGGCTTCTCGTTGCCGTTACAACTTTCCTTGAGAGCCTTCTTGTGCGGGAAAGTGCAGAATTTGTCTTTAAAAGTTGGCCTAACTGTGGCAGTGGTTAGCACAGCCACCTGGAGCCGAACAGGAGGGGAAAGAAGTAAAGATGTTACAAACCACATTCCTTCTCTGGTCAAAGTACTACGGTCTCAGACAATCCAGCCCATTCCTCGGCAGCTACGGCGTGAGCTAGCAGGTGTGCCTGCTTTTCACAGTTCATTCTCAAGAGCCCAATCATTCATCGGAGCCAGAGAAGTGTCTGGAAAGCTCCCACCCCTCAGCGATCTTTTCCCTTGGCAAGTCCTGGCAGAGAGGGAGCACTCCACATTGCCCTGCCTGCAGTCACATTCGCTGCTTAGCCCACCGTGACCTGGAGTATCTGTTCTTCCCTGACTCAACAATGTTCACGTTTTAGGCCTCAGGCTTTTTCCTTAAAGAGGCAGATGGGGCAATTGATCATCAACATCACACCATCATTCTGTTCTTTTGTCTTGGGACTCTGCAGAGCTGGACATTCACAAAAGGTGAGCTGCAAACGCGCCCACAGAGTGAAAGTGTTTAAAAATAAATTTAACCTTGGGGGAGGAGGATCTAAATCAGGGGTGTCAAACTCACGTCCTCAAGGCAGTGTCACGTGACGTATCGGGACTTCCCCCCCCCTTGCTATACCGGGCGTGGGCCTGGCCAGCGCGTGACGCATCCGCAGGAGTTTGACAGTCCTGATCTCGATGCACTTGAGTTTCCATCCCAAAATTGTCAAAATTCGCCACATTTCTTCTCTGGTCAATGTACTAGGAGTTGCAGACTCCTAGTCTGTGTTCAGGGCAATAAACAAGATTTCATATATTTGCATCGAATGCCAATCGTTTTTCAGAATAACTATAAATCAAATGAGTAAGATTCAGATTACAGGATGCCAAGACAGAACCACCCACTTCCCATAGGTATGCAGCGAAAACTCAAGGCATCTTTGCAAATATTTTTTTTTAATTCAAAAAGTTTTATTAGTACAAAGTACAAGCATTTTTATCAATTTTCTCCCCCCCAACCCCCCTGCCCACAACCCACTCCCTCCCCTCCCCCCCCCGGACTTCCCAGAAAAAGTACAGGGCATAGTATTCAATAACATAAATTTAAATTAGATTAAAATAACTTCTTAGATCCCTCATTTTTTTCGGCATCTTTAACTCCAGATTAAAACTATTCAAAATGTTAAAAATTAAAGAGAAAGTAAACAAGTGAAGAACAAAAATAAGCAAAATAAAAAGGAAACAAAGATGAACCTCATACACTAAACTTAGTCATAACCTCAAGCATTATTAATAGCATAATTTTACAATATACCAAAGTATTAACTTCCCAATATTTAATATATATATATCAATAATGATTGGCTGACCCCTTATATTTCAACACCCTTAAACTTAGTTAAAATCCACCCACTTATTAATAACATAATATTATATGTATAACATTTCCTCTGAACCTCAAACCGTAAAATACACCTTCATAACAATATTCCTATACCTTAAGGTATCACCTCAGAATATGTATTATCTACTATACTAAAAATAGTAACCAAAATATATAATAATAATAATAATAAAAGGAATAAAAACCAACTCTTTATACCTCTAAATTTTTAAACTTAATCCCTATATCCTCAAAATAATGATACCAAAATATTACACTATATCCAATTTATAACTTCAAAATATTTGATATGAAAATACCATCAATAAACAATATTAATATTTCAGATCCCCAAATTGATAACGAAATAATACACTATATCAAATTTATAACTCCAAAATATATAATATATATCTAAAAAACAATCTAGAAATAAAATATAATACCATTAATAGACAATATTAATACAACATATGAAAAGAAAAAAAGAAGAAAATGATTACGATCTTGTTCATCTTTCCAACCATCCTGTAAGTTTCAACACCATCTGTCCTTTGGCCATTTCCAATCTGTCGCTTCAGCTGTCATCTGATCCCATTCCTCCGTCTCCTTATCCACGTCATAAACATCTGTCTGGCTCTGCCACTCTTTTGGAATCTTCGGAATTATTTCCTCTTGATCACGTATATCTGGATTTCCCTTCTCCTCCTCCCTTATTTCCATGCCTTTTTCCACTGGAATTTTAGAAATATCAGCCTTTAAAACATTGATGTAGAATTCTGTAGCTTTCTTTATTGTATTTAGTCCATATCTTTTTCCCAAAAATTTTACGGTTAGTCCTGTTGGTACATTCCATTTGTATTGTAAATTTTGTATTTTTAATTCCTGAACCAGAAAAGAATATTCTCTTCTATCTTTAAGCATCTTGGCAGGGATTTCTTTCCATATCTTTATTTCTTGACCATTTGCCTGAAGATTTTTATTATAAGTCGCCTGTATGATTCTGTTCCGCAAAACTCTGGTAGTGAAGTATATTACAATATCCCTTGGCAAGTGGTTTTGTTTTGCATACCAAGAATTAATTCTGTATATTTTATCGATTTTTGTAGCCAATTCCTCTTTAGACAATCCAGACACCTGCTCCAGTGCCTCTGTCATTCTTTCTTTCAGATTTTCAAATTTTTTTTCTTTCAAGCCCCTGACTCTTATAGCAAATTTCATCTCTTGAAATTGAGACATCATTGCTTCTTTTTCCAATTTTAATATATCATTTTGAGCCTTGGTTATATATTCCTCTGAAATTGTTAAATTTTTCTTATTTTTTTCCAAATCCTTCTCCAAAATTTCCATATTTACTGCTAATCCTTTGCAAACTTTCACCACATCCGCTCTCAATTGTAAATTCATCTTCTCCATAGCAGCCTGCATCTTTTTTTCTATTTCCGCAAGTTTTGAATTAAATTCTAAAATTAATTCATTTTTCAATGCTTTCAATGTATTAAAAATAGTCTCAGGTGTTAAAGACTTTGATGATGTTAAATCAGACATAGATTGCTTCTTTACAATATGATCAAGAGTACTCAATTCCTTTTTTCACTACAGTCTTTTCAAATTTAGAAGCCATTTCAATGTTTTCAAAAAGAAAAGAGGAAAGAAAAATCCAGATCTTTACTTTAAAAAATAATTCCTTTCCAAATCCATAAAACTATAGATTAATTCAGAAAAAAAAGAAAAAAGGAAAAAAAATTCATTCTTAAGATCAAAAGTTTCCACAGGAAAGAGCTGATAGCAAAGTAAAAATAACTTTCTCTTCTACCCAACGTTTCAAATCGCCATCTTGTTGCCACTCCTTATTAAGTTACTTTGTTTCTTCATGAAAACCCAAGAATGGAGTTAAAGAATAAGCTAATACCTCCAGGACTCCTGTCTTTCTCTGGCTGCTCTCTGTATTTTCAAAATAGTTATATCTCTTTAAATCAGCAGCGGTGGCCGCGGCATCTTGCTCCGCTTTCTAGCGGAGGCTTCCAGCTTCCCGGAGCTGCAGACAGGCTACGTGGGGAGCCCTCACCCTACGTGCCCTAAGTTGACTTTTAGGGCACTAGGGGGGCTCTACCCCACCTGTCACGCTCTCATCTCTCCCCTTCGCCCGGGGAGAGATTTTCAAGCCGCCAGACAGCTGATCTGGCGGCTTTTACGGAAAGTTGAAAGGACGCCCTGTAAAGAGCGCCAGCGACGCCGACGAGACCGGAACCGGAAGCCGCAAATATTTTTTTTTAAAGATGAAAAGGTAGAAAAGGATGTACTTATGGAATATCCCATTTCTAACTGACATGACATTTTATTTATTTCCATCCTTTTATTATTTCCACAAATAAGGCGGCGAACATATCCAACACACCTTCCTCCTCCTATTTTCCCCACAACAACCCTGTGAGGTGGTTTGCAGGGGAGAATTCTCGGAGTAATTACATTTTCAGTTTGGGTTGTCAATAACCTGTTTTGACAAAGCAATTTTATATAGCCTCTCCCTGCAGTAACTCTGTACAATGGGATTGCATGATGGCAAACCTATGGCCTTTGTGGCGTTGCTGCACCATCATTCCCAGATTCCCAAGCAAATAGTGAAAGTGAAAAAGTGAGCTGAGATTTAGCAGCATCTGGAACAACCAAAGAAGCTTCCTCACCCCTATTCTAGTTAAGCACATCCATTAGCAGTTTCAGAAACAGAATTACTTTGTCTGAAATGTTCTGGGAAACAATGTCTGAGCTGCTTTGCCCCCAACAGGGAAAGACCAAATTCTATTGTTATCCATCAAAATGGCTAATACAGGTAGTCCTCGAGTTACGACCACAATCGAGGCCAAAATTTCTGTTGCTGAGACACTTGTTAAGTGAGTTTTGCCCCATTTTACGACCTTTCTTGCAACAGCTGTGAAGTGAATAATTGCAGTTGTTAAGCTAGTAACTCAGTTGTTAAGTGAATCTGGCTTCTAACATTGACTTTGCTTGTCAGAAGGTCGCAAAAGGGGATCACATGACCCTGGGACACAGCGAAGGTCATGAATATGAACTAGTTGCCAAGCATCTGAATTTTGATCATGTCACCACGGGGATGCTACAATGGTCATCAGGGTAAACAATGGTCATAAGTCACTTTTTTCAGTGCCAATGTAACTTTGAATGGTCACTAAATGAACTGTTGTAAGTCGAGGACTACCTGTAATGGAAACCAGGGGAGGGTTCCTCTTATCTCCCTACCAGTGCGCTGCACGCACATCATCTCACTGCACGCACATGCACGCTTGCGCAATTTTGCTTCCTGCGCATGCGCAGAAGCAAAATCTCGTGAGGGGACATGAGCGTGTGAGAGATTTCGGCAATTTTTTTGCTTCCTGCGCATGCACAGAAGCAAAATCTTGTGAGGGGATGTGCGTGTGCGTGAGATTTCGGCAATTTTTTTGCTTCCTGCGCATACGCGGAAGCAAAATCTCGTGAGGGGACATGCGTGAATGCAAGATTTTGGCTGTTTTTTTGCTTCCGCGCATGTGCAGAAGCAAAAAATCACTGAAATCTCTCTCGCGCGTGCATCCCCTCACGAGATTTTGCTTCCGCACATGCGCAGGAAGCAAAAAAATCGCAAAAATTCCTGAAAAAAGATGGCGACGCCTGCCGGACCGGCGAAGATGGCACCGGAGCCATCGTGCGCAAACTGCGCAATCGGCGTCTCCCTACAGGAACTGCGCACTGGACCGCACCAGTAGGAACCCACCCCTGGTGGAAACCCACCACCACACACAGTTCGCCTTGTAAAATTGCTGAAACTCTTGAGAACATTTTTCCTAACAGTAGTTAACAAAGAGAGTATTTTCTAGGGAAAAGATTATCGATGGCTTTTGTTGACTACAGCTTTTCTAACTAAAAAGGTCTCCTCCTCCTCCCCATTCCCCCTTTAAGGGTTTTCCTTAAGAATGGCTAGGTAGGAGAATCTTTATAGTTCTGCAAAGGGGAGAATTTCAGCAGATGGGACATAGTTTTGCTTGTCCCGAGTCACTTTTATTCATCTCTCTGCGAGGGAGCTGGGTGGTTTCTAAATTTGATAATAAAATAAGGGTGCAGAGTGCAGACCCCCTGCTCTTCCCCTCTAAATCTGCCCTTTAACAGCAAATCCTCCCTTTCTAACCACCAAACAAGGTGGCTTTGCAGAGAATTCCTAACCACGTTTGGAACAAGCCTGAATCGCCTCTGACCGATTAAGGCAGCCTGCGGACAAAACATACATCGCATTGTGCTCACTTAGAAAACAAATCAAAAAAACCATTCAGTCTCCGTTCCGTCTTCCCATTCTTCATCCTTAGGTGTCTTTCTGCCTGAAAGAAAAATGCATGTAATTTCTCTCCCCCCAAACACACACACACACCGAACGTTGCGTAGCAATTGCCACTCGTCCGATTTAAGAACTAAAAATTAAGGAAAGCAATGCTCATGCGCAGACACGCCCACGCCTGCAAGCCCAGGTGACTCTTCCGGCTTTGCCTTGTAGCAACGTTCCTTTTCCCGTCCCAGTTTTCTTCCACGCCGGGCCTTTGCTGCCCCCTGCTGGTCCAATCCTAGGAACAGCAGACAGGACGGCGGTCGCTTGCGCGCTCTCTTTCTCTCTCTATAAAACTACAACCTGGTTGTGCAAGGGAGGCAAAGGATGTCCCTCTCGAGGGGCGGGCGAGAAAGTGGGTAACTATCAAGCGGGGTGGAAGTGGGGGGGGGGAGCAGTGGTCACGTGACCAGCTTGCATTGCACTGTAGACACCAAGATACATTTTATCCGTCCCGGAAAATACGAGATTGGAATGAATTGCTTAGGCGGAGCTTTTGATTCCTATGCAGCCTGAATTTTTCGGAGGGGGGGGGGGGAAGCTCCGCACACATCGGCGGGAAGGCCGAGATCGCTCCTCCCGTCCGGCTTCGCTCCCGATCCGCAAACAGTGGTTTAGCATCTCCCTTCCTTTTATGGTTTATGGAACTATAGAAATCTAAGGGCTCCCATTAGACCGCTCTTGGCTCTAACTACATCAAGGGAGCGGGTGCAAAAAAATAAAAAAAAGCGGATCACATCTGCCTAAAGTCAAATCTACTTTAGGGTGGATCCTCTGTTGAGATGGGGAAGAGGGGGAGGATCCAGCTGTGCCACAAATAAGGCTCATCTTTACAGTCTGAGATTTTTTTGGAAAGGGAAGGGGGCGACATTACAAAAAAAAAAAACCTGGGTCCTAAAAGTGCATTCAAACTACTGTAAGCGGTTAATGTATAACCAAGGAAACAAAAGATTTTGTAGGGGGTCCAGACGGTGGTAGGGAACTTTCCCATGCTTTCCCATCACTTCTTCCACCTTTGTGTTAAATTTAGAGCAGGAAGTCGAAGGGGTGCTTTTTAATAGGCTGGGCTCTGTACCACTGTCCATCAGGAAGTGCCTTAACCAAGCAACTTAACAAACAAACACTTTCCATTGTGTGCAGTGGGTTTTCCAAGTAAGCGGTGCAAGCTTAAGGTAACTCCACTGGGGCTGGGTTCCCACAATAAATCATAATATTCTTTGGCTGAATGAGAGGTACTTAGTGTTTGTTTAGCAAGCCATGACTAAACAAAGTATTATGTTAAGCCACAGAGTACTTGGTTCAATGTTTGTTTAAAAAAAACTTTGGTAGAAAAGAGGGTATAACGGGAGGGGTGCTCTTACCTCGCTACCGGTGCGCTGCATGCGCATCGGCATGTTGCGCACGCTCGCTATGTGCGCGCGCCCCCTTGTGCAATTTTGCTTCTGTGCATGTGCGGAAGCGAAATCTCACCAAAATCTCACACGCGCGTGTGTCCCCTCGCGAGATTTTGCTTTCGCGCATGTGCAGGAAGCAAAAAATGCTGGAAAATTGCGGGAAAAAGATTGCGGCATGCGACGGACTGGCAAAGACGACACCGGAGCCGTTGCGCGCAAATTTGCAATCCGCTGGCCGCTACCAGTGCCATAGAGTGGATCGCACCGGTAGGAACCCACCACTGGTTATAAGTAGTCTCCAACTTAAAGCCACAATTGGAACTAGAATTTCCATTGCTAAGCAAGGTGAGTTGTGCCCAATTTCACAAACATCTTTGCCATTGCTGTTAAGCAAGTCACTGCAGTTGTTAAGTGAATCTGGCTTCCCCTATTGCTTCTCAAGCCAGTTGGGAAGGTCACAATGATCCTGAGACACTGCAGCCATTGTAAATATATACTGGTTGCCAAGCACCCAACTTTTCATCGTGTGCCTAGGGGGATGCTGTGACAGTCATAAGTGTGAGAATGATTGTAAGTAAGTCCCTTTGTTGTAACTCTGAATGTTCGCTCAGTGAATTGTTGTAAGTGAAGGACTACCTGTAATATCGTAAAGCAAAGGGGGATTGGGTGAGCGGTGTAGTTTCCCCCATCTGCCTAGTGATTTGATCAAAATACAGCCCTCCATGCTACAGTGGTGTCACAAAAATCACAAGGTCAGTTGGATTTCATTTAGCACAGAGGTCCCCAACCCCTGGGCCACAACCCACTACCAGGCCGTGGCCTATTTGCAACCAGGCTGCGGGCCAACACACAGGCGTGCAACGCAACTTGACTTGGGTGAGCAGCGGGCTGGCACGCACACGCCTGCGCACACAGCTCAACCTGTAGTCAAGCTGCGTGTGCAAGCGCCAGCCCACAACTTGCACAATCAAGCGGCAAGTCCTTTGGGAATTGGGCGGCACACAAGTTTAATAAATAGAAATAGAAATGTGCATGCGCAGCGCCCCGTTGCTCACAGGAGTCAAGCTGCGTGCACGTGCGGATCAGCCTGTCACTTACACAGTCCAGTTCCCCTCTTCCCCCCACCCCAGCCAGGCCGCCAAGTCACAAAGGTTGGGGACCACTGATTTAGGCTATCATTTAACCAGCTTTACTAAAGAATACAGTAATATTCTTCTGACTTGCAAACAATATTTAACATTCCCTTCTGGCCTTAAAACTATTTTACTTATTTTTACTAAATGTATAGTATTGTGCAAGCTGAGTATTTTTTTACCCTACCCTAACTTTAATGGACTTTTTGAAAATTTTGTAGAAAGGATATTATTGGGTTTCATGATAGATATCCGAATATGATTATTTGCAAATTGGAGGGAAGAAGAGATGTTGGGAAGGTCCTCCCAATTTCCAGAAGTTTGTTTTTGCCCCATATGGGAGGAAGAATCCCAGTGTAGTCGGGGGAGTAGTTTATTTATTTATTTATTTATTTATTTATGGTTTCTTATATGCCGCCCCACTCCCGAGGGACTCAGGGCGGCTTACAACACAGTTCACACTTCACTTGCCTTAAAATATCATAGGTGGGAGGGAAAGGCTGTTGAAGATAACTAGGATTTAGATTGCTAGCTATAGATGGCAGGGGGGGAAAAATCCCCTTCCAGTTAAGCTCATCATCTGGTGATTCCTGGATGGTTCAGATAATAGAGATATAAGAGGGGAAAGGTCAAGATTTTTTCTACAGGAGGGCATAGTAACATTTTGATTCCTGAAAAGTTTATTAGGAATTCCTCAAACAATATTAGAAAGGCACCGACTGACTTCCCAAAACAAAGAGCGTCCCACCATTATCATCTATTGACTGGATCATTGCGTGCTCTCTGGGCTACACAACGGGACTAAAAATCCCAAGTCGTGTTTTCCCATAAGATGTCATGATTACCATGCAGTTATCATTAATGATATTCATTTCAGGGGGACCTAATTATACGTTTCCATAATATAGAAAAAGTGAAGACTAATGGGTCGGAAAGAACAAGCTTTTCCCCTTTTGTAATAGTGCTGCCAACTGTAGCACAATTTCTTTCTTTACTGTATCTCAGAGAAAGTCCAGATGTTTTCTGAATAGACTCTCCAGATGCATATGGTGTCTGGGTGAGGGAGGGAAAAAATCAGTATCCAGATCTGTCCTTATGAGGAAAGAGAGAGACTCTTGCATTCATCAAACTCTCCAAATTTGTCTAATCCTATTTATGTACAGAGCTTAGTCGGTTATAACAGTATTGTTATCATTTTTCTACCAAGGATCAAGGAAATAAGAAAATATTTAGAAATACCCCCCCAAAAAAGAGGAGCCTTTAAATAAGTAATATAAACAGTTCTATTGCTTTTTTACTTTAATTGTCCCAGGGTGGCTATCTTTGCAACATCGTTGTAAAATACAGAGCACAAAGTACTTTCAACAACTTTACTGAAGGCAAAGGAAGAACAAGAGTAAACAGCCAGCACACTTCGCCTGGCAGAAATACGATCTGGAGAGAATTTATGTCATTTTTTTTATTAGCCTAACAAAAATTCAAAAATTATGTAACATAACCCGGTTTGCTTCCTACTGCGAGCTTAACCGAGCATTGCCTCAACAGGAAAGGTCTTTGTAGTGATATACTAGTTATGTTAGTTCCTTCTATCTGAAGTTGGTTTATCAGTGAGACTGACTATGGAGCAAACTATAGAATTTATTAATCCAAAGGTGGGTTCCTCCTGGTTCGCACAGGTTCGCCTGAACCGGTAGCAAACTGCTGGTGACGTCACGGAGCCGGTTCTCTCGGTGCCGATCCATGGACGCTGCCATCTTTATTTTGGAATTTTTTGGGGAGGGACTTTTTGCTGATTTTTTTTCTTCTGTGCATGCGCAGAAGCTGAGTCCCTGACACTGCACATGCGCCATCTTGTTTTTGGTGTGTGTGTGTGTAATTTTTTGTGAATTTTCAGCACTGTGCATGGGCGCGTGTGCCCGCGCGGCATGGCCACGCAGCGCACAATGTGCGCGCAGCCACATGGCGCGGGAGGAAGCGAACCGGCGGCGAGGTAAGTTAGAACCCATCCTGCTACGGAGCAAACTATAGAATGTATTAATCTCTATTAATTTCAAGGATTTAATGCAAGAGGACACTTCAATGAACCCCTCCCTCCCTGAACTTCTTGCAAGCAGCTTCCTTATTGTTGTGTATAAAAAATATCGGAAGCCATTGTGGGCCAGAATATATGTATTTATTTATTAGATTTTTATTTCACCTTCATTATTTTTACAAATAAATCAAGGTGGTGAAGATAGTTAATGCTCCTTCCTCTTCCTTCCCCCTCCCATAACAACAACCCTGTGAGGTGAGTTGGGCTAAGAGAGAGTGACTGGCCCAAGGTCACAAAGTGGCTTTTGTGGCTAAAGCAGGACTAGAACTCGCAGTGTCCTGCTTTCTAGCCTAGTGACTTAACCACTAGACCAAGAGTCCCCAACCCCCATGCCGTGGCCCACTTACCAGGTGGCAGTCTGTTCAAAACCAGGCTGTGGGAGAAATGTGCAAGCATGCGTGAAGCTGTACTCGTGAGTGGAGGGCACTGGTGCTTGCACGCTAAGCTCCATTGGCATGAATGGCACTTTGCGCGTGAGCGCAAGTGCTTGCCTCTCATGTGAGTGGAGCTTCGTGCATGAGCGCAAGCACCCTCCGCTCGCATGCGAAACTCCATTGGAGGGCGTACACATGCACTGTTCGCATAAATGGAGCTGTGCGCACACGTGCACCTGCCACTCACACGCCCAACCACGTGCGCCAGGCCGTGAAGCTGGGAAGGTTGGAGACCACTGCACTAGATCAAAGTGGCCCTTATGGTACTATGTGCTCTTCTGTATGTTACTCTGCCTAGCAACAGCTGACCCAAGTCTCTGGATAGTCTCCCACTATTTTATATTCAAAGCGAAGTCTCCCTGAAATAGAGCTAATCTCTTGGTAATTTTGTGGGCATGTCCATTTGACTTCTTGGCCACAGTACAGAAGTGATGTGTGGCTGCCACCTTCTGATTTTAATGTAGAGTGAAATCTGGCCTTTCTATAGTATAGCCCAGAGTCACCTTGTAGGGGAAATGGGTGGCATAGAAATTTAATAAATAATTTAATCTAAAAAGATAGCATATGGTTTTTCTATCATAGCTATCATAGCAGCCCTCCCCAATTTGGTAACCTTCAGATATCACTCCCTATCAACACAGCGTGAAAGCAATAAAACAATACCAATGCTTTTTGCAACCTGGCGCCCTTCAAATAAGTTACGTTGGACTTAAATACTGATCCTGCACTTAGCTTCTGCAGAAAATTCAGGAGTTGGCTATGTCCAGACCCTTTAGGGATGGCATAGTGCCATCTTTACCACCTACATCCTAATGTTGAATGTCGAGACCGTTCCCTATGTTTTAATTATGGTGATGGTATACTATAGTTCAGAGGTCTCCAACCTTGGCAACTTCATGGCTGGCTGAGGAATTCTGGGAGTTGAAGTCCATACCTCATAAAGTTGCCAAGGTTGGAGACCTCTGCTATAGTGTATTGGACAAAGGACACTTGCCTAGGGAAGCTGGGTTATTTTACTTTATGTATGTATGTATTTATATCCCTCTTTTATCACAATGAGATTGACTCTGGAGCAAATCAAAATCCAAACTATAGAATTGTTGGAAGGCAGCTCTATTAATTTCAAGGATTCAATGCATTATGGTGCAGACACATTTTAACGTATCCCTCCGTCTCTAAACTTTCAGTCATTCTTACCTAATGCAAAGGCAGGCATACATTTATTTTTGCACAGCAAGCTTTTATTATGTATAATAAAACATTGACAGTCGGAATATATGCATTTATTAGATTTTTTTTATCTCACATTATTTTTATAAACAACTCAAGGTGACAAACTTACCTAATACTCCTTCCTCCGCCAATTTTCACACAACAACAACCCTGTGAAGTGAGTTGAGCTGAGAAAGAGGAGTGAGTAGCCCAGGATCACCGACAGATTTCATGCCTAAAGCAGGATTAGAACTCATAGTCTCCTGGTTTCTAGGGCAACACCTTAACCACTAGACCACACTGGCTGTCAGGTTGGTACCTTGATCGTCTTTTTTCTTTTTTGTTAAAGTATTAATTACAACTTTTACCTGATTTACCAGATGTATTTGCTTTGTTTTATAATACAAATTTTCTTTCTGTTTTTTATTTTAAATGATATTTAGTTGGGGTTTTTTTTGTATTAGCTAGTAGCCATCTTGAATAGGAGGTAAGAGTACACACACACACACACACACACACACACACACACAGTCTGACTGGGGAGAGCAAAGTCTGGAAAGGCTCATTAATCCTGATTTCCCTTGCGTGCAGAATTTTCTTATTACTGCACATCTTGGCCCTCTTCTGATAAGGGGCGATGCAAATGCTACAGCACTTGTACAGCCCCATATGGTGTAATTCCATGCTGGTAACTGAGAAGAAAATCTCTGCTTCCTATGACGCTGTAGAAGTTGATTGAGGGTGAAAGTGGTCTTCTCTGGATAGGCCATTTTTAGAGGAGCTTGGCCCCTGATCCATGGGGAGAATCAGGCTGTCTATCCACTGCTAGCAGAAACACCCAGCTGCCAAGTCCAGATGTGAGATTAGCAGGATGGGGGAGAGTTGAATTTCCAGCATTAACAGATAAACTAAACTCAGATAGGGCTTGTGTATTTTATCAGGCATTTGGTATATCAAGATATAGTAGCATCATGGCCTGGGTTGTTTTTGTAACTATCTTCTCCCAGCCAGGGTGAGGCTACCTGGTAGATTGAACGAGAAAATACCACATGCCTTTAACTAGGGATTTCCTTCATGACTAGGTCTGTGCCTAATATCAAATTGGCCCAACTTTCATAGTCCATCCACGGCCCTAGACAAAAGCCAGCGCTCTTCGCCGGAAGAGCCTTGCTGTCTGGAAGTAGCAAAGACAACTCCCGGAAATTGGACTCCAAATGCTGAATTGCTCCCACAGCCAATTTTTCTCCCAGGAGAGAAGCAGTTTAGCTGCCACCCTCCTCTTAAGCCATAAAGCCATCACAGGCTGCTGCGTAATTGCCTCCTTCTCTGAGCTCCCCAAAGGCCTCCTCAGCCCAGGCACAGCAGATAAGCATCTCCCGGCCTGGCCTGCGCTTTGTTGTTGAAGAGGGGAGAGCCACAAAGTGTCTGGCCGGGTCTCTGTTCTCTCCCCCATCTGCCCCCTGCACACACTTCTCCCTCCCACGTCTTGCCCAGGCGAAGGCTGCAAAGAGGCCCAGGATATGGGGGGGTGGGGGGGAGGCAGACTGCCAGGGTGGCCATCCGGGCCCTGCAGCGAGACACATCCTGCTCTGGAGAGTCATTCCACCACCAGGCCTCAAGCCAAGGTATTTATGGCTAGCCGCTGCTGGCCTTTTATTGCACTTGGTTGTGAGCCTGTTGTCTTGTCTCCTTGCGCTCTGCTCCATCTGCAGGAGCGCTCTTCACAAGGAACAGAATTGTCCCTCCCAGGCCTCAATGGAAGGGATGCCCAGCCCTCAATCCCTTTGAACCAAGGCAATTATCACATCTGCTTTCCCCAGTGATTTGTTTTCTTCTTGTGATTCTCCCCCCCCCCCATTTCATGTCTGTCTTCTGAGGAAAATATTCAGCTTCAAGGCTGACAGATGAGGATGGGCTCTCCTGGAATATGCAAAATTATAATTTGAGATGAAATGAGTGGTAAAGAGGCACACCTGGGGATCAAATTGGTGTCTCAAATAAAACTAAGCAAGAGTCATATAAACCAGGGAATGTGTAACACTGAAGGTGTACGTTCTTTTTTTTAAGCCGGTAAATGCCCAGGTAATTACCTTATTTGTTTGTTTATTCGCACCCATGCATCCTTACCGAAATTTTCCCTGTGGTACTCCAGGCAGTGCCCTCTAGTGGGGCAAGTGAAGAATGCCACCTCATGAGGCCTAACTAGTTACACAGTATAGTAGTGATATTTGTGACCTAGCCACTCCATAAGTGATTTGTCCTTCATCCACACATGTAAAAGATGCAGAATGGAGCCTCCCATGTCTTATCTACATACTTTGGGGTTAAACTTTGTTCCAATGTTTCTAACCTCTTCAAGTTCCTTAGCCTATTTCCAAGGTTTCTCCTCTCAATAAATTATGGGTAACATGTAAACAAAACTAACCTGTCACTTTCTGCACAATAGAAATGCTGCTTTTCCACCTTTATCATAAACATCCCCCTTCTCCTCTCAATCACTGACTGGTTGTAAATACTCTGACATTTCAGAAATTTAGGCCATTGGGAGGATGTCAAGTTATCAGGCTAGTATTCGTTCTAACACCATATATTCGTTAGATAAATCACTTGACAATCCATTGATTAAAAGCTCTCTCTCCCTCCCTCTTCCCCCCCCCCATATTAACTGGATAGCTTTTTTAAAAAAAGAAATATATTAGTAATAGCAACTACTTGGAAGGCAAGAGCTATTTGGAGAGGCGAAGAAGGGCCTAAGTAGATCTGTCAATTTTCCACAGAATGATGGTGTTATTGGAGACCTGGCAGCAAAGAGACCTAGTTCAGCTGCTGTGGCCTAGAGGTGGAGCTCTTGCCTCACAATCAGGAGGTTGTGAGTTCAATCCTAGGTAGAGGCAGATGTAGGGTCTCCTGCTTGGGCAAGGAGTTGGACTAGATGACCTGCAACGTCCCTTTCAACTCTGTTAAAGCTGAGTCCTCTCTTCTCTCATTATCCATGGAAGTGGCATCTGATGATCCCCTTTCCCTTCTGGGAGCCCTGGCACCAAAAGCAAATTGAGGTGGACTGCAGGTAAAGGTGGACTGCAGGTGAGGCTCCTCTAGTTTTAAAGCAGCTCTGCATCTAGCAGCACACGGGGCATGCAAAATACAGAGTAACCCAGTTGAAAAGGACCTTGGAAGTCTTCTAGTCCAACCCCCTGCTCAAGCAGGCAGATCTGATATGGATATACCGTATTTTTCGGAGTATAAGACGCACCTTAGTTTTGGGGGAGGAAAACAAGGAAAAAAGGCCTCTGCCTCCAAGCAATTTGCCAAACAGCAAACAGCACAGATGATATACACTGTTTGCTGTGTATTTCTCTGCATGTGTGCCTCACCTACAGAAATAGCAAAGAATTGGAGAAATGTACATTATGCCAGAAAGTTTTCTTAAATGTAGTCACATTAACTGCTCCCAATTATTTAAATAGATCTACTCCAAGGTAACTAAACTCTAATACTAAACAGGACACTGTTACATTTCAGACTATACTTGTACAGAACTGTTAAAATTAATTAAAATTTCTGGAAGTATACATTATTCTCTCATTTAAAAGAAGATACAATAGCACTGGGCCTCTTCATAGCAAGCATTTATTTTAAAAAGCTTCTTTATTTTGTTAAGTTGTCTAGATTTACAGGGATCTCCAACCTTGGCAACTTTAAGACTTGTGGACTTCAACTCCCAGAATTCCACAGCCAGCAAAGCTAACAAAGCTGGCTGTGGAATTCTGGGAGTTGAAGTCCACAAGTCTTAAAATTGCCCCTGGCTCTAGAACAATAATAAAGCAGTCTTTAAAAAATAAGTCTAATAATTTGAACATTCTACAGACATTTATAGTTATTCACTTACCCCCTTCCATCCAGTTCAGCAAAAAATAAAAATCTGCGAGTCTCTCCCAGCTATTTGCCTCTTTGCAGTTTCACATTCATTTTCCCACGTGGCAAGTCAGCTGTAGGTCGGGAAGTGCTAGTGACTTGCTTTGCTTTACAGGCTCTTCCCTCTTTGCTGCAAAAAGGTAAATTGCTGGAAGACAGAGGCCAAAGGGTGGGGGCGGGTGGGTGGGTGGGCTGCATTCGGTGTATAAGACGCACCCAAGTTTTCACCCTCTTTTGGTGAAAACCCTCTTATACTCCGAAAAATATGGTAAATCCCTTGCAGCTGAGCAACAAAACCCTATCCTCAGGGAAAGGGCCTTTGTAGCCAGCACCCTATAATAAAGTAAAAGGTAAAGGAGTTCCTGCGGATTTTACTCCGTTAGTCATTGCCGACTTTAGGGCGTGGTGCTCATCTCCATTTCAAGGCCATTGAGTCAGCGCTATCCGAAGACATTTCCGCGGTCATGTGGCCAGCATGACATCACAGAGCACTGTTGTCCTCCCATCAAAGTGGTACCTATTTATCTACTTGCATTTGCATGCTTTCAAACTGCTAGGTTGGCAGGAGCTGGGGCGAGGGCGGGATCTCACCCCGTGGCACTCGGGTCTTGAACCCAGGCTGCTGGCTTTCCAGCTGACAAGCCTGGCATCTTAACCACTGAGCCACCAAGCCGTCCACTCCTATAGTAAAGAGGGACTTTATTGAGAATGCTGGCTAAAGAGCCTTTTCCACCCATGAAGAGAAGATCTTTTTGGTGCCAAGAGTACCTGCACACTAAAAACACTTTTTCTTTCCTCTCTCTGCTTTTCCTGTCACTGTGGGATAGCTAGGCAAACAAAATAGATAGCTGTTGGACACAACTACCCAAAAATGGGCTCTGAAAATCATGACCATCAAGCAGAGGGCGAAGGGAGCTGTTTTAACCAACCCTGAGGTTGTGAGCTTCAGGCAGAGGGCATGGCACGGCCTGTGCCTGAAGAAGCCAGAAAGAACCATATTAAAACTGGAGCAGGAGAAGACGGTGTGTCAGGCTGGCTTCTGCATGGGCCAAAGAGCCGAGGTGGCGCAACGGTTAGAGGCAGGTACTGCAGGCCACTTTAGCTGACACTGATCCGCAGGTCAGCGGTTCAAATCTCACCGGCTCAAGGTTGACTCAGCCTTCCATCCTTCCGAGGTAGGTAAAATGAGGACCCGGATTGTTGGGGGCAATATAAATATACATTGCTTACTGTAAACCGCTTAGAGAGTGCTTGCACTGTGAGGCGGTATATAAATCTCACAAATAAAGAAATAAATAAAAGCTTCAAAATTCAGCCTACAGCTTCTGGGTCACGTAGAAGAATTCAGGTTCTGCTTTGGAGCGGTTTCTGTGTTACTGAGGGATGTCCTTGTCTGGGACCTTTGCTACTCCTTGCATATCTGTTATCCGAGCCTAGCTGGACAGATTAGTTGCATATTTGGGAAAGGGTGCGGTGAATTTTGTTTTGAATGGGGGGGGGGGGGAAGCAGGTTGAGTAAAAACAAACAGTAAATGATAAATAGCCACTTCTCCTCCCTTGTCCTTTCAGCAGAAGGTGGGAAGAAAGGGCGGCGATGAAGAAGCCCCATGATCCTTCCTCCTTCTCCCCCTTCCCCTCCTTCTCCTCCTCTTTTGCCAGATTTAAGCATAGGAAAACAAGCAAAGTCATCATCTGCTTTTTTTTTTAAAAAAAAAAAAACCTTTCCTTCCTTTATCCCTTCCTGGCAGGGCTTGACTTTCCTTTCCCAGGAAAAGGATTCGGGCAAGGGAGAATTGGAACAATGGTGTTGCCTCAATGAAGCTGCTATCTCTGCTGCGTTGTCACTTTATCCCTCTGGCATCTGGCAGTGAAAAATGAAAAGCTGGTCATGGAAGCCACCATCTCGATCTTGTTCTCTCCTTTGATCACATTCGTTCTTCCTCTGGATCTTATAGAGCAGCAGCTATTCTGCTCAGGAACCGACTCTCCCTAGGTGCGCCACTCAGAGGAAAGCCTGCCAGAGAAATGAGCAGCTATACAGGTAGTCCTTGACTTACAACCACAATTGAGCCCCAAAATTTCTGTTGTTAAGTGAGACATTTGTTAAGTGCCCCATTTTACGACATTTCATGCCCATGTTGTTAAGTGAATCACTACAGTTGATAAGCTAGTAGCTTGGTTGTGAAGTGAATCTGGCTTCCCCCCCGTTGACTTTGCTTGTCAGCAAAGGTCACAAAAGAGGATCACATGACCCCGGGATGCTGCAATGGTCATAAGTATGAACCAGTTGGCAAACGTCTGAATTTTGATTACATGACCATGGGGATGCTGCAAAGGTGGTAGGTGTGAAAAATGGTCATAAGTCACTTTTTTTCAGTGCCGTGGTAACTTCGAACGGTCACTAAATGAACTGTCGTAAGTCGAGGACTACCCGTATTACTGGTTGCTCGGCCTTTTGTTCTTTTGATAAGGATTCGATTAATGATGTTTCCCCTGATTCCAGTTGTTCCTACTTTTCTGTGCCTCTCCTGTTTGCTCATGTTAGCTGGCAAGGCAGCAAAACAATGATTTCCAGTAGAGAGTAAAGGAAAGTGGCCTTTTTTACTCACCCTCTGTAAAGAGTGGACTGGAGGAGATGAATGAGCAAGCAAGAGGAAGGGTCAAAGGTGGCTGCCTCCCTTAGAGAAGAAGCAGTTGTTACCCTTACTCACTCCTCTGCTCTTGCTAAGTGTTGTGGATGGCGATGGTCAGGCTGACTGGATCCAACCTCCCTTTCCATCATGCTACTCAGGTGAGCCAATGAGGGGTAAACTGACTACACACACTGTGATCATCAGCCCCTACGTTGTACCTGTCCCTCAATAGAGACCGTGAGCAGTGGCCATTTTCACGTTCTCAGCAGAATGGGACAACAAAACTAAATGAACTTGGAGAAGTAAACTCTGCATGCGTAACTCTGCTAGCAGCTTCCTCACCTTGGAAGGCCCTTTTGCTCTTGGCCCTACTCTGTTGTAGGACAGGGCAAAAGCAGGAGGATTAGCTCTATGTTGAAATGAGAATGATATCTCATAGAGGCGATGTAGGATCTTTTCTTGGAATTCAGACAGTTAGAAATAAAACCGAGATTAAAGTCTAATAGAAAATATTTCAGTACAAAAACAATAAATCCTGAATAAACTACATTTGCTGAGTAACAGGACCGTTCAGGTCAACAGCTAAGTCAGAAGAGAATAATGGTGGTTTAGGAATGCACTCATGCGCAAAGAACATCATATCACGTGTTCTGCCTGTATTGGAATGTACCATAATATTAGGATAGGGGTGCATCACCCTGCATAGACATACAACTGACAATATTCACTACGTGACACTCTATTAGTGAAGCAACTAAGGAGCCTCAAGGAATTTTGGACTGCAGTTGCAATTTCATGACATCGGCTATGCTGTTCAGATGAAAATTGAATGGTCTAATGCAGTGTTTGTGAGTGGCCATGCCTACTAAGGCAAATAAATACATCTTCCCCAGAAGCCATTTTGTGAGTGCGTCTGCCACCTAACTACAAAATTCCAGTTTGTTCCCGTCTCTCAAAAACAAACCAGTCAGACCAATTTTACTCACTTCTAATATTACAAGAAGAGGAAGTTGGATTGGCAACGACTTTGGAGATTGGAGCTGTATAGTTTTACATACTTACACACCTGCATATCTATTTCCTACCCTCAGTCTACCACTATTCTGAAAACTGAAAACACATCTGCAGGACACCAGGATGGGGAAGGCTGACATAAAACCACTTGTTATTGTAACACATGTGTATTACAGCTGCCTGGCAGCTATTAAAGAATTCAAATGGTTATTAACAAATTATACTTAAGGAAAATTCTGGCGTAACAAAAAGAATTGTTCACTCTTATTGTTCTACTTTTTATGGATATATGCTCTGGCATAGGATCTTGATTACACATCTCTTTAGTTAGATGATACTATCCTAAACCTGCATAAAAGCAAATACTACTGAACACAGTGGGATCTATAAGGTGTCTTTTTTGACACAGCTTCAGCAATGCCTGATTACGATTGAGATTAAATTATTAAAGATGAAAATCTCTTTCACCACTTACATAGAAATCTGGACATGGGTCATCCAAGCATAAAACTATCCCCAAATTTCCATAATTGTCTAGTGCAATATTGGATGCTTGTTAGTTAGGGTCCTGATGGACACACTGCGAATTAAGTATTGAAAGCTTCTCCAGTGCTCATTATTTTCAGAAGAGATTTACTGTCCTAATTTTGCCCTAATTAGCATTGGCAAGACCTCAGTGGGAGTAACTGGACATCCATTTGGGTTCTTAGCCTTTTAAAAACAATGAAGAAACATGGGACAGGGATCAAAGGGCAACATTGGAAGGTGATAAAAGGTTTCAGGAGGGAGGAAGATCCAGAAAGAAGGAAAATGGAAAGGCCTTTGCTTGTTTATGTCCAGTGAGAAAAGATTTAGAATCGGCAAGATAGACTTAAAGGGCAGGATTGGGGGGCGGGGGGGGGGGAGAAAAGAAAACAAGGCAATTAAGGACTGAGAAGACTCCTCATGTTGGGGGTTTTCTAATCATGCTAGATAAACATCTTTGGTTTATGAGGTAAAAATCCAACCTTAAGGGAGCATCCAAAAGAAAAATGAGAGAGAGGCTTTCAGGCATATATCAGTTGAAAATTATTCCAAGTGGTAATATGGCTACCATACTGTGTAAGAAAGCAATATTAATAGATGTGTATTCATATATATTTCTGGACGACTCTGAAAGATGTGTCCTGTATAAGTGTGTGGACCCCAGCAGCTTCTCCATGCATGTCTCTTCAAATTTAAGTGGTCTTTCTATTACATGCCAGCCTCTTTGCATTTATTGTAGGCATTTCCGCAGCATATCTACCAAGTGTTAATGGAAGAAGTGATAACATGGAAGGAGAACAGCTCCTATGGGGAATGTTTGTTTATTTATTTATTTATTTATTTTGGCTTTCTAATATGCCGCCTAACTCCCGAGGGACTCAGGGCGGCGTACAGCAAAAAAGAATACAAGAACAACCAACAATAAACATTGCTTAAAATCAATATAAAAATTAAAAATTCAATATTAAAACCCTCCAACAACCATACATATTCGGGGGTGAGCTCAAATGGATTAGACCAGTGATGGCGAACCTATGGCACGGGTGCCACAGGTGGCACGCGGAGCCATATCTGCCGGCACACGAGTCATTGGCTAGCTCAGCTCCAGCGCATATGTGCACGCCGGCCAGCTGATTTTTGGCTCACACGGAGGCTCTAGGAGGGCGTTTTCGGCTTCCGGAGGGCTTCCGGGGGGACTGAGGAGGGTGTTTTTGCCCTCCCCAGGCTCCAGGGAAGCCTCTGGAGCCTGGAGAGGATGAAAAATGGGCCTACCGGGCCCACCAGAAGTTGGGAAACGGGCCATTTCCGGCCTCCAGAGGGCCTCCGGGGGAGCGGGGGAGGCCGTTTTTGCCCTCCCCAGGCATTGAATTATGGGCGTGGGCACTCACGCATGCGCGATAGCACGCGCGCATGCACTTTCGGCACCTGAGGGAAAAAAGGTTCGCCATCACTGGATTAGACTCTACCCCCAGCCTGCAGGAAAAGCCATGTCTTAACGGCTTTTCGGAAGGCCAGCAGGGTGGGGATGGTACGGGTCTCCGGAGGAAGTTGGTTCCAGAGCGCCAGAACATTCTGGTTCCAGAATGTATTTCATGAGAATAGTTACTTCTGCAACATTGGATATGGTGTTTTCCTGTAGACCAGTGTTTCCCAGCCTTGGCAACTTGAAGATATCTGGACTTCAACTCCCAGAATTCCCCAGCCAGCATTCGCTGGCTGGGGAATTCTGGGAGTTGAAGTCCAGATATCTTCAAGTTGCCAAGGTTGGGAAACACTGCTGTAGACCACCTCTTGAATCAAACAGATCATTCATAGCATTTTGACACTGATGCTTTACCCTTCCATATATTAGGAGACATACCATTGTATTTTGTAGTGGAATAATCTAGAAATGTAAGAAGTATTTTACTTGCTTTGGGATTTACATGTTGGCCACTTGCAGAACTCATGAACTTGCCAATCTGTACATTAGCCTAGCCTATTTTCCAAACTCTCTGATAATGTCCTTCCATTTCCTGCTGTTTTCATGCCTTAGCCTCCAGTTTTGAAAAAGGTGTAAAAAAGCTTTTAAAATTTGAATTCTAGAAGAAAATGGAATTATGCAAAGTTAATTAATGCAAAGTGGGCTTCATTTGCATTTGTTATTGTTAGTTGCCAAAGTTGGGGGAGAGTTGGAGAGTATATCAAGTATATGTATCCACCTTGAATACTTATAAACTTCTTTAGAAATTAAAAATGTTGGGTAATTTTAGTTAAGTGCTTCATATCTGTGCCTTCATTAAGTTACACTTCAAACAGAAGCATATCCACAAATTATAAAAACAACAATATGAAATACAAAAGTCTGTTTTCCTTATATATATTTTACAAGTTTAGGTATGTAGATTTTTAAAAATTCTTTAATTTTTAATGTTTTTCCCCCTTTTCTGCTCAACTCCAAGAAGCTTATGCTGGATAAGTTATTTTAGCGTGTTCAAATTATCTAACCAAAGAAAACCAGGTCGTAAAAAGCTCATCGTTGAAATGTGGATTGTTGAGTTTAGTTGATCAAAGGACTGGCTAGCAGTCTGGTACATGATTTCCATCCCATCCCTCTTCTTTTTATATATATGAATCAGTCACGTTTATTCTGTTGACTGATTTGATTTCTTATCCAGTCAATTTCATAAATTCAGCGGGAGTATTAATGTATAATGCAGGAATGTCTGTGTCACATCAACATTTGTTATGTGATAGGCATTCTGTGTTAGAAGACTACCACACTCTGTAACCAATGTGTTATTACCTTCTAACCTCTTCTTTTAAAATATCTCTATCATCACCGCTACCAGAATTTAGGTTTATGTAACTGTTACTCTTTTCTCCGTGGTAAGACTCCATATATCTGATATGATAGAATGTGACTTACAAATCCTTGTGCTCAAATATTTTTAATTTTCTCTCAAACTCTCTAATGTTCTTGCTGCAATAGTCTAGCAAAGTTGGATGATCGCCCAGATCTTTGGCGAAGGAGAAGGGAAGCTCTCTGCTTCCTCCCTATCCGGTTTGTCATTCTCACCTTATTTATTTATACTTGGCGTCGATTGTATTTATTTGTTTTAGTTGTGAGCAGCCCAGAGTTATTGAGATGGGGGGGGCATAATATGTTTGATAAATGAATGAAAATAAATGCTTGAGTCCTCTTGCAGATAAAACTGTTGCAAATGCTTCCTGGTATAGTCAAATTTAGAAGTTAGACTGGTTTAGATGAGAAATTTAAACTGATTGAGGGAGAAGCCAGCATGTTCATTTGATATGGCTGGGAGAATGTATCAAGGCAGCTTATCTGGCAGTCACATTCCCATAAACTTTGTTCTACTAACTAGGATTGTGCGTATAGGATTGCTCTGCCTGGAAACATGGGCGGGATACACCATCCTTTCTTGATCACAGCAGACATACAGCAATGGAGAAAATGGAAGGTTTGAAGGACAAGGTGCTAAAGGGGAAACTGCCCAGCCAGTCTTGACAAGAGATCAAAGATGGATGCAAGGCTATTTTGGGAAAGGGGGGGGAGGTACCATTGAGCTCTTGAGCAGAGCAAGACTGACCATAAAATCAGCCCCTGTAAGGCTGCTATTCCTCCCACCGTCTCACTTGCAATTTATGGCCTGACCAAATGCAGACAGACAGAGAGACAGGCAGACTGATTGACGTGACAGCCCATTCCCACCTCAACCAGATTGCTGGTCTGGGGGAGTCTGCTGTTGCCCCATCTCTGTTGGGCCAGACACCTTCCTGGCAAAGCCTCCTGTGTAAACACAGTCACTGATCCCATGCAGATGGCCTTCACCAGCTGACCTCTGACCTCCTTGGATTCCAAATGCTCCACAAACAGGCAGGTGGGCAGACAGAAGAGCAATAGAGGCAGGAAGAGCCACGGCGAAAGGGTCCTTGCAGCCCCCATGGGCATCCCTGATCCATGCCTGGCAGAGGCAAGGCTCTTGCCCAAACACCAAGATCAAGGTGGACACCAGGACCATGCTGTTTAGAAGGAGGAAGGTGAAACAGAGGCTGCAAGTTCTTGGATCCACATTTTTCATAAGAGTAATTTTAAAGAATGGCGTGTCCCTGGTCACACGCAGATAACCTCTTCCTTATGGCTCAAGTTTATGAAATGATAAAGGCTTCCAGTCACACCTGAGATGTATCGCAGCTACTCTTTGGGTATTATCTATGACTCCAGTCATCCTCCCCCTCACCAGCCAAATTGGGAAAGGAAGGTTAGGAGAGGAGCAGGATGGGGAAAATGCAAAAACCTGGGGATTTGTTTCTGAGTTCCAGCTTCTCCCTCAGCCTCCCCCCCAGCCCCCCATTAACCCTGCCCTTGCAGTGCAAGAGTAGCTGGATCAACGTACATACTTTTATCTTTCATCTGCGGCTTTTGCTGTTCTGTGTCTGGGTGCATGCTCATGCGTGTGCAGTCTTTGTATGGATACAAAGATTGATGTTAAGGCACCAGGCTAGAAACTGGGAGATCATGAGTTCTAGTCCCACCTTAGGCAGGGCGATTTTGGGCCAGTTCCCCTCTCTCAACCCACTTTCCTCACAGGGTTTATTTATTTATTTATTTATTAGTGAGATTTAAATACCGCCTCACAGTGCAAGCACTCTCTAAGCGGTTTACACTAGTAAGCAATGTATATTTATATTGCCCCCAACAATCTGGGTCCTCATTTTACCTACCTCAGAAGGATGGAAGGCTGAGATTTGAACCACTGACCTGCAGATCAGTGTCAGCTAATGTGGCCTGCAGTACCTGCCTCTAACCGCTGCACCACCTCGGCTCATTGCTGGGTTATTGCTGTGGGGTTATTGCTGTGAGGAAAATAAGAGGAGGAGGAGGAAGGAATATTAGGTATGTTCGCCATCTTGAGTTCTCATTGGAAAAGTCCCTCATGTTGGGAAAGATTGAAGGCAAAAGGAGAAGGGGATGGCAGAGGATGAGATAGTGTGATCAATGCAGTGGGCATGAATTTGGTCAGACAGTGGGAGACAGTGGATGATGGGGGGACCTGGTGTGCTATGGTCCACGGGGTCGTGGACCATAAGAGCTAAAGTGGTGCAGTGGTTAAATGCTGCGACTGCAGGCTGACTGCTAGTTCAGCAGTTCAGCTGTTCAAATCTCACTAGGCTCAAGGTTGACTCAGCCTTCCATCCTTCTGAGGTCGGTAAAATGAGGACCCAGATTGTTGGGGGCAATATGCTGAACTCTGTAAACCGCTTAGAGAGGGCTGTAAAGCACTATGAAGCGGTATATAAGTCTAAGTGCTATTGCTATTGTCGTGAAGGGGCAGACATGACCTAGCGACTGAACAACAAAAGCCTTGAGTTATTTATAAAGTAATAAAGATGGGATAAAAATAAAATAATAAAATAAAATAAAAATCACTTCTGTCTAATGTCCAGTTTTAAGATGGCGGTAGCAGCATTAACAGCACAACTTTTTAGACCTACTGAATGATACATGATCCCAGCTATGAATGGAGACACTATATTAGGCCAGCCGGACTCAAACAGCCTGAATCTTCAGCTCGCATACAAGGACTCTCACTATCTGACGATAGTTTTATCAGTCGAAAAAGTACATATTGTTTTATGTTTAAAGGAAGTCAGTGTGGATGCCCAGAGAGAATCCAAATCTGGTCCATTGTGACTGGACTTCAGGATCTCAGGTTCCCATCATTTGGCCATCTGATTTTATTTTTCAACTGAACATGTCTGGGGCCAAACATAAGGTCTTTTGAGCACAATCCTTGAGCCAGGCTATTAAACCGTGGTTCCTGTAAAGGAGCAGACTTTCTGCCTGCCTTCTGATTTATTTTCATGGAAATTGTTTTGATTCCCTATTTTGTTTTACCTCTTATTAAGAGCTAGTTTTAGAACCTAGACAGAAGAAAAAAAACCAGGACAGAGATATTAAAATGAATATTTGAAATCAGAGAAGAGGACCGAAGGGGAGAGGAAAAAGAAACAGGGCCCGAGCCCAAAAGGGATGGCGCAATCCAGGGTCTATGGAATAGAGGCAAAGGTTGAGCTCTCAACTTGTATAGCATCCTGTACTGGCCTCCCTAATCTTGCTTTACTTTGATTTATGATTGGAGGGAATGTGCAAAACTGCCTTTTTGGGGGGCAGATGGGGGGGGGAGAGAGAGACTAAATATATGGATTAGGCTGGATAGAAGGAAGAACTGGCAGGGAATGGGAGAGGAGAAAATGACGTTGGAATGTGGCAAGATCACCAAAGAGAGACAAGTTGGTTCCCCCTGTAAGATAAATATATTCTATTATCCCTTCCATGGAGGGTTAGCAGGAGGACAAGGCCACCCATCTCCCATCCTCCTAAAGCCAGTGGGATGCATACAAACTGACCCTTATTTCAGCAAAGATGGATAGATAGATCAATGTCATAGAGGTCCACTGGAAAGTTTCTAGTGGACCATGCAGTGGTGTCTGGCTGAGATTCCTATCAAAATTTCTAGACAAATCCAAGCTTGTTCTAATCCAACAAGGGACTTTTTTTAATCCCAGAGTCAGTGCTCAGAGATCTTAAAAGTTGGTATTCAATCCTATGGATGCTTTGTAAATATTAAACGAATGGGCTATATCCTTTGCCTTTGCATGGGGCATCCCATGTTACCAACTAAATATACATACAAAATTCGCGTGCGTGCGCACACACACACACACACACACACACACACACACACACACACACACACACACACGTCCTCTCCCCAAAAAGTTGTTGCTGAAATTTACAGAATTGTCTGGAGCAATATGAATGCATTTTTTGTGCAAAATGTAAATGTTTTCTCTTCGTTCAGAGCTTCTCTTCTAGAGGTTTTATTTTTAAGAACATAGACAGGGCAAGCCTAAATTCAAGATCTCTCCAACTCCCTGCTCCCATTTCTTCAAGATGTTTTGTGTGGAGATTTCCACACAGTCTGTCTATAATGGCAGGCAGCAAAGGGGTGAGCATAGATTGGCCACCATTTTTTGGGAGAAGTTGCAGATCATAGGCCCACATTGCATATGTGGGCATTTTCACATTTCCCAATCTTTCAATGGTGATTTGAAGATGATCTGCAATCACATTCTATTCTGCTGACCTTGAACTGTTGAGAATGAAGAGCAAAGAATCACCTACCCTACTGTCATGTTTTTTAGCCACACTGTACACAAAAAGACAATTAAGTTGCTTGCTCATGTTTCCTTGCCCCGATCCTTATTTCAAGTTGTTGTATTTATCTAGTCATATTCCAAAACACCTCCTTCCTTTGAGAAGGAGTTACTAAGCAGCTAAGCTAATTTTCCCCTGAAGTCTAGGTGCTATAAGGTAAAGTGAGACAGAAATCCTGTCCTTACAAAAGGCAATGAAATCACAATTCCATAGAGTCATAATGTTTGTTTGTTGAAAAAGAACAGGCTCAGCTCTCAAACCAGTTTGATCTACTTTAGTCTAGAGAGCTAGTTTGGTCTAGTGGTTAAGGTGCTGGTCTGGGATCCTGGAGATGGTGAGTTCTAGTCTCATCTTAGGCATGAAAAACCAACTGGGTGACTTTGGGCCAATCATGATCTATCACCCAATGCACCTTATAGGCCCGTGATGGCGAACCTATGGCACGCGTGCCGGAAGTGGCAAACAGAGCCATCTCTCTGGGCACGCGAGCCATCGCCCGTTGCTCTTCTGAGTTCCAGCACGCTGGGCAGTTGGTCTTCACGTGGCCGGGAGTGGCGGGTGGCTGCTCTTCCGATTTCCAGCATGCGCACTGGCCACCTGGTCTTCCGGTTTCTGGTACGCATGCACACGCGAAGACCAGCTGCACATGCGCGCACCAGAAATCGGAAGATCATCTTTCCGGTGTGCGCATGCGCATCGGTCAGCTGGTCTTCGTGTGCGCATGCGTGCCAGAAACTGGAAGACCAGGTGGCCGGTGTGCGTGCACGCGCTGGAAACCGGAAGAGCAGCTGCCCGGCGTGCACATGCGCACCAGGGCAGCTGCTCTTCTGGTTTCCGGCACGTGCGTGCACTCCCTTTTCGGCACTCTGTACCGAAAAGGTTGACCAACACTGTTATAGGCTGTTTTGTGGAGAAAATAGGAGGGGGAAGGAGTATTAGGTATGTTCGCTGCCTTGAGTTACTTATAAAAAATAATAAAGGCAGGACAAAAATCAAATAAATAAAAATAAATAAATAAATAAACACAGTCAATGTAGGTTCCTCGAGATCCAAAATTGTTTTCACATGATTGTCAAGAATCTTCAGGTGTGGATACTTCTGTACAAAGCATGGCCTTTTCTCTAAAGCACCGGTTTCAAACTCTTATCGCATCACGTGACGTATCATGACGTTTTTTGCCTTTGCACAGCCGGGGTGGGTGTGGCCTGCATGTGACGCATCCGGCCCACGGGCCGCCAGTTTGACACCCCTGCTAAAGGATGAACATGTTTATGGATGAACCTCATAAATAAAAGGCTGTCCAATAACCTAGTTTCAAGCTACATATTTCTGTTTTTCTGGTGATTTCTACCTTTTCTAAGCTTAATTTAGATTCTTTTCACACATTATCATTACAGCTAGGAATAGATTACAATGCTCTCTGTATTGATTTATCACAAGATCAATTCATTTGAATGCAAGCCAGTTTTAGCAATACAATTCCATCTTAATAGGCATGGCTAGAAAGTCAATCAATCAGTACGCTTTTATAAATTATCCACAAACTTTTATTTCTGTTCTTTAACAGATATGAATGACAATTAAGAAGCAACGCTTGCCAAAATGACCTATTTGTCAGGACCTTTCTTGTGCCTGATGTGTAGAAATCAGAAAGCTCCTTTGTACAGCTTGTAGTTATTAATCCCCACTCGCAACATCTCTACCACAAACCACAATTAATATTTCAGGCTATGAAAGAATGCCCTGTATGGTTGCATTCACACAGGAAACATACACTTTGTCTTTTCCCTGATTGCATTCATTTGGATTCACAACAGGCAACACCTCTTCTAAATCTGTTAAATGTCTACCTTTGGAGCAATTGTTAAATTCAATTGTTAAAATAATATTAGAAAAAAATTCCTAGACCAGTGGTGGGTTCCTACCGGTGCGGTCCACTCGGTCGTTCTGGTAGCGGCCAGCAGATGGCGTTATTTGCACGCGACAGCTCCGGTGCCGCCTTACCCGGTCTGTCGCACGGCGCCATCTTGGGAATTTTGGGGGTGATTTTGCTTCTTGTGCATGCGCGTGTAGCGAGCACGAGCGCGTTGAAACATGGCAATGCGCGCGCACTGCACCGATAGCGCGAAGAACCCCTGTCCTAGACGACACAATAGTGAATGCTCCAGCCTCGGCCTACGACATACCGGTATAGCGAATGAGAGGGGGGTGGGGAGCAGACAGACAGCTCTAAACTATACAAATTATCTCCATTAATGAACACATTATACGCAAAGTCCCATTCTTTGCTTATTTATTAGCCATTTTGGAGTCTGCCATAGTAAAAAGCCAAGGGTTCCTTAGATAAAGCACTTTCATGCCCTCTAGTGTCCAGATCGCATGGCTGCATGGCCTCAGCTTGGAACATTTAACGATAAGGTCAAGTCTCTCTCAAATAATTTTTATGCTGAAACCAAGAATGTCAAGATCCAAGATCTTTTAATCAGTGAACAGTCTGGCTTTTAACTGCATAACTGATTACATTACATCACCTAAAAATGCTGCTTATTTGAGAATTCTGTGAAAATATGAATAAAAGCAGCTTAAAAAGAACAACGTGTAGAGAAAGAAGAACTAAATTCTGTTTTTTTATGTTAAAAAAGTAAATTCTGTTCTTTCAAAGGTTTTCCCCTCTTTTTGAGAGATTATTTGCTTATTTATTTATTAAATTTCTCTGTGGTCCATCTTAAAAATTCAGCGACTCTTATTAAAATACATGGATGAACTCCATAAATGAACCTTCCCATTCTGCAATATTATACCATTTATTCAGAGGTAAATCCCACTATTTTCAATAAAGTTTGCTCAGAAGGCAAGAGGTTTTAGTCTTTGACTTACATATGTAGATCATTACCTACTTCCAGGAAAAATATAGATACAGGTAATCCTCATTTAGCAACCACAATTGGAACTGGCAACTTGGTTATTAAGTGAAATTGTCTCTAAATAAAACTACTAAAACTACAACTGTGCTTACAATCTTACTTCAATTTTCCTTTGTTTTACAAACCTGCTTGGGCAGGGGGTTGGACTAAATGACCTGCAAGGTCCCTTCCGACTCTGTTAATCTATGAAGTCTATGAAGTCGGTAAATGTGAGGTTTAAGTCACAAAGTTACTTTTATATCATTGCCATAACTGCAAGTGGTCATTAAACAAGACAATAGCTAAACAAGAACTAATTGTAGTTGGATAGCAAAGGTTATTGTTTACTAATGGAGACAATGGAATTTTTACATTTAAAAAATGCTTCTGTTCTTCCCGTCAATTGACTTCTCCCACCCTGACACACACACACACACACACTCCGAATCTACTTGAAATAGGACAACATTGGAATGTTTCCACAAAACATTTATACATGGTTAACCATGGTTTATTGAATTAATCCACCAAATTCTATAGGTTCTCATAACATGCTGAACAAAACACAAGCCATATAGACTGGCCTTACACAACACTCTAGAGTGGAAAAACTGTTGGCTAATGTGGGATTATGAAGGTGAATGAAAGTAGCCCCAGGGCTAGACAATGGATGGCTCCCTAGATATTGCTGAACTGCAACTTCCAGCATCCCTTACCATTAACCAAATTGGCTGGAGCTGCTGGAAACTGTAGTTCAACCCTATCTGGAGGGCCTATCCCTGGGTTAGATTATAAAATCTTCATGCTTAATGAAATTTACCAAAGGCAGAATTCATGCATATAGGTCAGTGATCACCATTCAGTCAAATGAGTAAAAGCCAAGCAATACCCTTAAGCAGTACTAAGGCAGAAAAATAATTTTGGACTCCCGAAATTAGGTAATATGGTGTTGCTTATAAATACACCTTGTGTAGGCGCCCTTACTCAAAACACCTCAGAGTAATTATTCACAATTAATTGGATTTTTTTTTAAAAAAATGTGTATGCTGACTATACACACAATAGGATATTTTTAAAAATATTAAATAAATAAATAAAACATCATCATTAGAAGTAATCATGAAAATACCACTTAAGAGTATTTATGCAAGTCGGGCATTTCTCTCTATTGAGATATTCACTCAGCCACTTCTGGGATCATGTCTGAGCTGTGTTTGTACAACAGAGCCATCCATGATTAACTGAACTACAATTTACTGAATTAACCTGAATTAATTTGCTCGATCTGCAGGATACACTGACTAACCCATAAACTAATCATAGCATATAACATGCTGAGTCACCAACTAGCCAGTTACATGTTCAGCCATGCTTGTTCTGCAAATCTAAGGCTTATTTCTTGTTTTCCACTGGGCAGAAGCAGAATTTTTGCCACGAGGAAATGTAGAATCTCTCCCATCATTAGCATCATTTCAATGATGGTGAATCTTTTTGAGCTCAGCAATTCAAAAAGTCAGAAAATGCTAATTTGACTGTGTTGGCAGGTCTCACACATACGAACAAAAGAGAAGCAATTCTCTATCTCTTCTCCCCACCAATCTATGCCACCATCAGAGGTGGGATTCACCATCAAAGGTGGGATTCGGGCGAACCGGTAGTGGTGACCTATATCGCTGTGTTTTTTGACAACGCATGCATGCGTGGATGTAATGCGCAAGCGAATTGCTGTATTTGTTGATGTCGCACGCATTCGCGGATGGTACGCACAAGCGAATTGCCGTGTTTTGTGATGCAATGCGCATGTGTAAAAGGGACATGCGCAAGCGAAGCTAGCATGCGCGCGCACACGCTCACATTTTCGATTCTGGGTGAACCAGTTGTTAAATTATGTGAAACCCACCTCTGGCCACCATCAACAGTGGCACTCAGCAGCAGTGCTGAGGATGGGCCTGAAATAGAGGCCCAGGCCTTAACTTTAGCCCGAGTGCCACCACTGCCACTCAAAAAGGCCACCTTGCAGCCCCAGGATTTGCCACGTGCCGCTTACCTTAAGGCCATGTTTTCTTTCTTTTGACAGGCCCCTGCGGCCTATTCAAGGCTGATCTGGATCCCATCAGGCCTTCATTCTTGAAGTGGCTTCAGAGAATGCACATAGTTGTTGTCGACTGTTTAGTGAATGCTGACATGTCACCCAAAACTTCATGGCATTCCATCTTTGACATGTATATCATAGGTTCGCCATCCCTCCTCTATCTGCATCTTTGCTCATCCTGTTGTTTTCCAGATAGGATAGATTACAATTAGCATCATCAGTGAGGAACTGAGAAGAAACAGAACAATGGAAACGTTCAACAGAAGAAAGAATCAGAAAATTCCTGGTTGCACCTTGGAGAAATATCTAGTTTTTGGTACAGTGCAACAGTGCCAAGTAAAGCATTGGTAAATTGATGCCTGAATAAACGCAGTAGTTATAAAAAGGCCCTCCCACATAATTTAAAAATAAAAAGAAGAAAGTTAGCCCTCTTAGCATTCAGGTGCACAGTTGTTAGAAGGCATGGTGAAATCCAATTTTTTTAACTACCGGTTCTGTGGGCGTGGCTTGATGGACGTGGTGTGGCTTGGTGGGGGTGGCTTGGTGGGCGTGGCAGGGGAAGGATACTGCAAAATCTCCATTCCCACCCAACTCTGGGGCCAGCCAGAAGTGGTATTTGCCAGTTCTCCGAACTACTCAGAATTTTCGCTACCGGTTCTCCGAACTACTCAAAATTTCCACTGCCGGTTCTCCAAACTACTCAGAATTTTCGCTGCCGGTTCTCCAAACTACTCAAAATTTCCGCTACCGATTCTCCAAACTACTCAAAATTTCCGCTACCGGTTCTCCAGAACCTGTCAGAACCTGCTAGATTTCACCCCTGTTAGAAGGGTGTGTTCATCAGCTTTAGGTACATGATTTTCTGATTTTTTGGGTAAACTCCTAATACCCAAATGGGGCACTAACTGAGCAAAACAAGAATCAGTCTCCCCAGAAACAGTTGTCTTCCACCCTCTGTAAAAATGAATGCTTGGGAAGAAGGTCTACATAAAAACATCCAAGGAGGAGGCCCAAATGACCCTTCTCCAGTCATTTTCTTTGCAACAAATTTTTAACTTGCTGAAATCCAAGATCTTATGCAAACAGGTAATCTGATTCTGACTATATTGATTTTAGGGTTGGAATTAGGGTTAGGCTATATTCCTCTTTTCCCCCTAAACTTTTTATAATTAGAGGTTTGGCTCCATTGGTTTAGAAAGAAAAATTCTCATGAAGCCTTCCATATGTGCAAGACCACACAACTGTACAGCTAACTCTTAAGCTTGGCACCAGAGTTATTTAACTCATTCTTTTAGATTTTAGAAAGTGGCTCCAAAACATTTTCCTTTCTATTTTTCCAAGAGTTTGAAATCTTGGACAGAAAAGTTAAAAACTCCCCAATGAGACAAACAAGGGTGTGTCAGGACATTCAGCCCAAGAAATGGCAGCCAATCATAATAATACTTAATGAGCTATTTTGAAAGAGGAGTCCACTAAAGTACTGGGAGAGTATGGGGAGGTAGCGGGATTAAAAATAAACAGGGAGAAAACCAAAATGATAGTCAAAAATATGTCCACAACACAGAAAAAAAGAATTGATGGAGAAAGTAAACCTTCAAATAACGAAAAAAAATTAAATATTTGGGAATAATATTAACAGCAAGATGTATAACAATCAAAGAAGATAATTATAATAAACTAAATGACAAAATAAAGATGGATTTGGAAAGATGGACTAAGTTGCAACTCTCCTTTATGGGGAGAATTGCAACTGTGAAGATGAACATTTTGCCAAAAATTCTTTTTTATTTCAGAATATACCAATAAAATTAGACCAAGATTATTTTAGAAATTTGAACAAAATGATAGCTAAATTTATCTGGCAAGGGAAAAGACCCAGAATTAAATTAAAACTATTACAAGAAGCAAAAGAAAAAGGAGGATTCGGCTTACCAGATTGGGAAGGATATTATCAAGCTGCGGTGCTCACATGGGCGAGAGATTGGATAAACTTAAAAAATAAGAGAGTATTAGCACTGGAAGGACACGATATACAAGCAGGGTGGCATGCTTTTTTATGGGACGATAAACATAAAGCACACCAGTACTTCCAAGACACCACGTTAGACAATCTATTTTAGCAGTATGGATGAAAATAGAACAACTAATATAGAGGGGAATCCCTGTCTGGTTCTCATCATTAGAGGCATTTGTACACCCAAAGTTCCTGAATCTAGGGAAAGTAATCACCTATAGAGAAATCTTAAATCAAGATGGGGACATAAAAACTAGGAAAGAACTATGGGATTGATCTGGAATGGTGGGCATACCTTCAGATTAAGTCACGATATCTAAAAGATAAGAAAGAATGGGGTATCGAAAAAGAACTAATGGTAATAGATAAAATCTTGCTAGGACCAGAGGATAAGACGATAAAGAAAATTTATCAATATTTATTAGAATACAAAATGGTAGAAGAACAAGTTAAAGAAATGATGGTTATTTGGGCGCAAATTTTCGGGTATAACATTAATTTGGATAAATGGCAAGAATTATGGGATAGGAATAGAAAACTGACTTTGGCTACAGCTTATAAAGAAAACCTATATAAAATGTTCTACAGGTGGCACATTCCACCAACAAAGCTAGCAAAAATGGATAAAAAACTTTCAGTACAATGTTGGAAATGTAAAATGGCGAAAGGCTCTTATTACCATATGTGGTGGCTGTGTAATAAAGCAAGGAAATTTTGGAACCAGATTAAGATTTGTCTAGAAAAGATGATAGGTAAGGACATAGAAATGAAACCAGAATTGTTTCTATTAGGAATTATTCAAGAAAAATATTCAAGGACAGATATACTTAATTCTACACATAACAACGGCAGCAAGACTGATATATCCGCAATTTTGGAAAAATGAGAAAACTCCATCGGAAGAAGAAATAATAGAGAAAATATTGATGTGTGCCGAAATGGATAGACTATCATTGGAAATGAAGAACAATAGCAATAGTAATAGCACTTAGACTTATATACCGCTTCATAGTGCTTTACAGCCCTCTCTAAGCGGTTTACAGAGTTTAGCATATTGCCCCCAACAATCTGGGTCCTCATTTTACCGACCTCAGAAGGATGGAAGGCTGAGTCGACCTTGAGCCGGTGAGATTTGAACAGCTGAACTGCTGAACTGCAGTGCTGCACTTTAACCACTGCGCTACCTCGGCTACAAGGGGGAGACGGAATACTATGCAATATGGGATAAATTTTATCAGTGGATAGAAAGGAAAAAACGGTCGGAAAAATAGAGAGTAAGAATAGGAAAAAAGGAAATTGAAAGAAGGTTCGGATATAAATAAACAATGACGAGGGATACATATGTAAGATTAAAAAATAAGCAATGAATATTGAGCAATAATGGTATTTATTGTTATGTAAATATTATACAAAGAAATGACCAAACAGGATGGTCACAAAGTGTCCAATGTTTTTAATGTTTGTTTAATGTTTGTTTGTGTAAATAAAAGAAACTTAAAAAGAAAAGAAAGAAAGAGGCATCCACTAGTGAGTTTTTAAATAATCCTCCCCTGCCCTTTTTCAACCCACCATCCACACAAAGCAATGTGCAAAGGCTTACAGCCAGCTAGTAGTGGGGCCAAACCAAAAATATACCCGCTGCCATGAGTAATTATGAAACCAACCATGAGAAAAGGGATAATTTCTTTTTGAATGGGTGAAATAGGAAGATGTGTGGATAGGGTTCAACATCGCTTTTATATATTGCAAGCCAATATTGTAATTTTTCAATTCCTTGAGAGGATTAAATATTCCCAGTGACATTTTCCACTTGAATATATTGTATAATCTGGAGAAGAACAGTAGCATATTCCTTGTGCTTCTTGGAGATTGTATGGATGCGGAGGCAGCACCTGGTGGGGAAACAGGTACAATAGCATCTATAAACACATGCAGAGAACTCTACAATATCCAACTGGATACATGGCCTGCTGGGGAAATTGCTGGAGCTGTCAGTCCTGCATTGTAGCACACACCATCTGAAGCTGTAGTTGGAACAAGTCGCATTGTCTGCCTTATTCCAGGTGCTGTTTGTTTCAGATCATGGCTAGGAGGCTTCCCAAAAACATACCTGAAGGCCAGTGATGGGCAAGCAGGAAGCTTTGTGTTATCCTCATTCGAAATGACTGAGTCTCAATGCCATGGCAAATCACCAGGAACAACTATGTTATAAAGATGAGGCATTATTTCCCCCCCAAAATACTGCAAACCCTGGACCATTTATAAGGCTGCTCTTCAGGAGCAGCTATACTAAGATACAGATATTTTAAAAAGGTGGGGGGGATTCGCTTAACCTGGAATGGAATCTTTGCCTTGAGTTTCTGAGTCTTCTTTTATTCCATGATTCCATATTATTAGAGCTCAGACATACAGAAAGGGATGGATGTCACAAACTGAAGAAGGCCAAAGAAAACACGATGAAGAGGAAGAGATCTGGGGTTATCCCATTTCCCCAGGTCTTTAAAAGATGGGTTCCAGGCAAAAATTTAGCAGACACAGCTTTTATACATGTGCATCCACGTTCCACCTAGCAGGATGGAGAATCTGTGACCTTCAGCTATTTTAATTAATTTAATTTACCGTATTTTTCGGAGTATAAGACGCACCGGAGTATAAGACTCACCTAGATTTTAGAGGAGGAAAACAAGGAAAAAAGTATTCTGAACCAAATGGTGTAGTAATATATTATTTAATAAAATACCAGTGTAGCAGAATAATTTTTACAACCATGTGTACTTTTTACACATTTTGGCTTTGACATTTTTCTGCAATAAAGAACAATAATGTTTCCTTTATAACAATGCAGAACCATATTCATACATTCATATGCACACGCCCCCACCCTAAACTTCAAACTTGGCAAGTTTAAGACTTGTGGACTTCAACTCCCAGAATTCCTCCTCCAGTCATGCTAGCTCAGGAATGGGAGTTAAAGTGCAGAAGTCTTAAAGTTGCCAAGAGTTTGAAGAGCCCTGTGTTAGGGGCGGCAAGGGTCTTCAAACTTGTCAAGTTTAAGACTTGTGGACTTCAACTCCCAGAATTCCTCCTCCAGTCATTCCTGAGCTAGCATGAGTCCCCTGGGAGTTGGGCGGCATAGAAATCAATTTAAATAAATAAATAAATAAATAAATAAATAACCCAGGGCTCTTCAAACTTGGAAGTTGGTCTTCAAACCTGTCAGGCTGCTCGCTTCGGGCAGCAGCAGCGGTGGCTCCGGCGGCGGCAAGTATCGGC
This sequence comes from Diadophis punctatus similis, assembly GCA_023053685.1. NCBI lineage: Eukaryota > Metazoa > Chordata > Lepidosauria > Squamata > Dipsadidae > Diadophis > Diadophis punctatus. The sequence continues at coordinate 1,085,072 of JALIGW010000090.1, read as the reverse complement.
GGTGGTGAGTATCGGGGTCGTCGGGGGCTGCGTTGGCGTTGGGTCCTGCAGCGGGGGTGGGGGCTGCAATGGGGGCAGCTGAGGGTCCTGCAACTGGGGCAGGGGCTGCAACGGGGCGGCTGCAGCAGCGTGTCCTGCGGCGGGGGCGGGGGCTGCAACGGGGGCAGCGGTGGTGGCGGCAGTGGCAGGTCCTGCGGCGGGGGCGGAGGCTGCAACGGTGACTAGGGGCGGTGGCAGCTCCGCCAGCGGCTCCCAGCAACAGCGGCTGCAGCTCCGGCCAGCAACGGTGGCAGCAGCGGTGGCCAGCAATGGCTGGAACCAGCCAAAAATGCCTGAAATGCAATGTTCTTTTTTTGCCTCCACATGCCCTGTTTTTGGAATGGGGAGAAAAGTTTTTTTGCGGAGGCAAAAAAAGAGCATTGTGTTTCAGGCGGTGGGAGGTTCCGGCCGGCGCTGCAGCCCGAAAACACTTCCTTCCCCATTCCAAAAACAGGGCGTGCAACCGGCGCTGCCTGCCGCCTGAAACGCGATGCTCTTTTTTGGTCTCCGCACGCTCTGTTTTTGGAATCGGGGAGGGGATCGCAGCGCTGCCGCCTGACAATGCTTTCCTCCCCAGGCTGAGTGGCGGCTGGCAGGTGGGTGGGGGCTACATTCAGAGTATAAGACACACCCACTTTTTGACCCCTTTTTGGGGAGTAAAAAGGTGCGTCTTATACTCCGAAAAATACGGTACGTTAAGAGAAGAGACCCAGATGAAGGCAGACCCATGTATACGCAGGAGGCTGCATTAAGATTGCACGTTTGCATTTTATAGCTTTCTTTAAACCAAAAAAAGAGAAAAAAAGAAAATTATACTGGCTTTTTATATGAAAGAAATGCCCCACTGACTTAGCTCAAGACATACATTACTTAAAGGATGTGGTACTTTAAATAAAGGTTTTGCAGGGTATAATTGAGGCAAGATTTCATCCTGGCAGTTTTAAACACAAGCCTTAATTATAATATGAGTATTTGCATGCCAATGCTAACCAGGCGGCTAGAATTCATTCTGGCCTCCCAGTCGGGTCTCATATGTATTTTTGAGAAAAGCTTATGATATGGAATGGTCCCCTTGGATTAAAGAAAGGTTTCATTTATCCCAGTCCTCCTATTACTGTTAGCAGGAAATGACCCTGCAAAGCCCACAAGCAGGGCATAAGGATCCTGCAGAATTCTATTCTCTGCTTCGTTCCTGTTCCTGGAAGGCAGAGGTATATGTTCCCTCTGAGGACAGAGCCCCTTCCTAACTTCATGGCTAAAATAATATGTCTATTCACAAGAATGAGTTGAGTATGACTACTTTTGAATCCCCTTTCTGTAAACCATTTGGGATGAAGGTAGCTTTAAAACCGGAATGGGACTGTTCTCCTCCTCCGCTTGGCCATGCCTGTTTGGTCCCCAGGCTTCCGCCCCCAACCATTCGGGCGCTGCCTTTTCTCCTTGGCCCATTCGCCGAACGTTCGAATGGGCCAAGAAGAAAAGGCAGCGCCCGAATGGTTGGGGGCGGAAGCCTGGGGACCAAACAGGCGCGGCCAAGCAGAGGAGGAGAACAGTCATAGACCCCTTTATTTATTTTATTTATTTATTTATTTTGTTATTCTTATATGCCGCCCAACTCCCGAAGGACTCAGGCATCTTTAAAACAGATGCCATTCTTTTTTATGCCAGTTATGCCCATACAAGCTCTTGTGGCTGCCTGGATCAAAAATAACCCCTTCCTACAACAGGCTTTTGCAACCTCACTTCCTTCCTCTGTCCATTTTCCAAGCTAAACGCAAAAGGGTTTATCCCATCGACTGTCTTTTGCTACTCACCCCTGTGGGTACTAAGGAACCACAGTCACAACATAAGCCTGCTGGCAAACAGCCTCCAGTTGGGGGCTGTTGTAAACAGGGTGTCCTCAGTACGCCTGCCGGCTCCTCGCAACCATCTCCTCCTCTTCTCCTCTCGACAAATTTTCCAGTGAATGAAAGTGGTTCATTAGCAGTCAGATAGCCATCAGTGCCCAATGGAGGAACTGCACCTATTGCCAAGCTCATGGAATTCCATGAAATTAACCAGAGGAAATCACCTGTTGAGGTTTTCCCTCCATTAAAGGCCAGGGAGATTTCTTTGCAGCCTGCAACTATCAAAGGTTGGTCTTGCTGAGAAATGCTGGCATGGATACCTAACATTACATGGTTCTTCAGCTCCAGAGAAACAGAAAAAAAAAATAGGATTATTTATTTTTAATTACAGTAGTGTAAATAGGTTAGGCGGTTTCAAGAAATGTATGCATGGGCCCAACATGTGCCAGATTACCTATTCCCAGGTTTCCAGAATTTAAAACTCTTGTTCCTCATATTGGCTATACAAAGAGAACTGTGACCTTAAGATACAAGCCCCCCAGACCAGATTAAGAATGGGGTTTAAGGATGACTCACAGTTAAGAATGGAATCAATTGTAACAAAATCTGAGATAAGCATGCAATAATTCAAATTAAATACACAATGGTTCAAGCTCATTACACAATACTATTTATTGTGTACAGCTTACATACAAATTCAACTTAAAGACAGTCCTTGGGAATGGCAATCATTCCTAAACTGGGGATTCCCTGTTACTTTTTCCGTTTGACCCCAAGTTCTGGTACTGGAAGAAGATTTCAGAAGATGCCCTGGACAGCTAAAGTAATTCACAAGTCTAAGACCCAAAGCAAGCATAGATTTTGAAACTGGAGACTTTTAGGCATCTTCTGTCTAAATTATAATTTACTGTCAATGGCTTTGCTTACTGCCTGGGTAATTTTCCTAGGATCATTGGCTTCTATTAGCAGCAATGCCTTTTCATCCATTCATATTACTGTCCTCTGTGTCACATGTCCAATTATTGAACCTGCTGGAAATGTTATTCCCCAGAGCCTTAGCCCTTTCCCAAACTACAGTCTAGCTTTCTTCCAAAACCTTGTGTCTCTGTTCACATATTACAGCCTATAATTGTGGACTCAGCATTAAATCACTTGTGGTATTCTTCATCACTTAGCTAAGTTAAGCAAGAAACCTGGGGTCTTCTAGATGTTGACGAAATACAACTCCCAACAGCCCTAGGCAGCTTGGTAAATTATGGGAAATGCTGGGAATTATAGTTCAACAACATCTGGAGGGCCATAGGCTCCTTGCATCTGGCAGATATTTGTTCCCTGGGCTATGAGGTCATCCTGAAGTTGACTTCAACATGATCTCTGCTGAAAGATACACCTGGATTGCCAAATATTACTCAGGTATGGTCCTTCCTTCCTCACACCTCCTCAGGCTGTTTGAAAAAGGGAACGCTATGTACTAAGGTCCTCCCCATAATACATACAGTATTATGAATGAATTATCTCACACACATACATACAAATTGCATGCAGAATTTTGTAGTTATCTGTGAGACTTGGACTGCTCCCAGAAGAACCTTTTTTAATGACCAATCAAGATGTATCACTCGTTACAATAATTTTACCTTCAACCTTTACTCATCAGACCATATGTTATATTCTTTTAAGTCATTTTTCCTCTTAATGAGGATCATATGCTTAGCAAGACGGGTCTGGCATAAAGGCAGAAATCTCAGAAACTGTGGTTTGTTCAAACAGCACTTTGACCCCGTTGTGTTTTGGAACTGGGATGGGTTTGTCATCTGCAGTGATATTCTTCCTTTTCACACTTCCCTTCAGCCCCACTCCACCCCCGGCAAATTTTGGACGTGCATTTTTTTTTCTAAATCAAATTCTGGAATTTACACCTTCACTTTTTTTTTTTAGATTGTGTTGCTTTATCTCTATCTTTTAGATCAGGGGTGTCAAACTCGATTTCATTGAGGGCTGCATCAGGGTTGTGTTTGACCTCGGGAGGGCAGGGGTGTGTGGTCAGGGGGCGTGGCCAGCTCGATGTCACTTGTGTCGGGGGTGCTTGTGGATATCGCTCTGCCAGTGAAAACGGCCTCCCGAGCTCCATTTTGCTTGCAACGGCCTCCTGCAACCCTCTGCCAGCGAAAACAGAGTTTAAGATGGCCGCTTGCAGCCCTCCCGAACTTCATTTTTGCTGGCAGAGGAACTGTGGGCCGGTCCTTCACTGTTTCCAAGGCAGCCCCACGGGCCAGATCTAAGCACCCTATGGGCCGGATGTGGCCCGCAGGCCTTGAATTTGACACCCCTGTTTTAAATTCTGAGTAAAAGGGATATTTTTATATTCTAATATTAGAATATTCTAATATGCAGACCCTAAAATAGTACTGTAATGCTGAAAGAGGGAGACAGGAGTGTGAAGATACAGACAATCTTTTTCAGATACTGTCCAAATTATACATCTTTGATGCAATTCTTGACCACATGAAGCTCCCTTGGTTGACCCGATAAGTCCAGTTGTTTAACGTTGTGCTGCACGTATCCATTTCTTCATTATTGTCAACACAGAACTACCAATATAATCATAGGAAGACTCAGAAATTAATAGGGGCATTTGGAAATTCAGAAATGCCTCTTTTTACAAAATCCGTACACAAAAAACGTGCACACAGCACAGGCGTTAAGAGCCTCCTGTGCACTTGCTTACACTTATTACTGTGTTCAGCGGGATGAATGGCTGGCAGGCGAAAGGGAAAAGTGATTTAAGGCATTTCCACACCATATGAGGCTAGTTCCACTCCCCAATCTTTAGAGAGCTGCTTGAAGCCAACTTGCAGTCATCACGTCTGCAATCCTCCAAACACCGACAACAGATGGGAAACCACCATGAGCCAATCAGTGCTCATTTCCATCTGACCAATAAGAGTGCAAGACATTACCCAACTTCACGCCCCATGAGATCTATCCCAGAATCCTGAAGCAACAGAAATCCCTTCATCTAAGCCTCACCACACAAAAGGGGAATAACGTAAATTTCTAGCAACTCCATCCTTCCCACTTCTTTCAAACACATGTGTGCATTTGCAGCACAGCAAAAAGTCCGTTTTGCTCTGTTTTTTAGATAAACTGGCCGAACCAGGTTAAAAACAGCAACGGAGTGATTCCGTCATTCAGAGCTAATTTTGAACTGATGCAAAACAACAACAATAATAAAAAAACAGGTGGAGTTGCTGCTAGGTAGCAACTCATCTCAATCTACCTATGGTATGGGTGAATGGAGCAGATTTATTTGCAGAAAAATGCAATCCATTTAATCGTTAAACAATTTAACAATTCAGGTTAAGTTCTGCAAGCGATAATAGCAACAGCATTTACTTATATACCACTTCACAATGCTTTACAGCCCTCTCTAAGCGGTTTACAGGGTCAGCAATACATATTGCCCCCCCAACAATCTGGGTCCTCATTTTACTGACCTCGGACGGATGGAAGGCTGAGTCAACCTTGAGCCGGTTAGGATCGAACTGCCGAATTGCTGGCAGTTGGGCAGTCAGCAGAATTAGCCTGCAATACTGCATTCCAGCCACTGCTCTAAAATGGGAGAAAATGGAAAATGACAAATATAACAGAAATTTCATGCTGAAGGAAGAGTCAAAAGAAGCACAGCCCTCTGGCACTAGATGGACGACAAGAAACTCAGTCAGGCAACAACAAAATTTTAGGCTTGTTTATTTAGAGGTTAATAATGCCACTATTATGTGTTACTCAGAAAAAGTGCATCTGACTTCAATGGCAGTTTAAAGTGTTCCCTTAAGGTGTAGTTAAGTGTTTTATTTTTGTCACGATGTGAATAATTGCCAGTTGTGCACCTCTACTGTTTTCTAAGGTTTCTTGTATTTATAATCAAGCAGACATGTGATATGTTTTACTATGCATGCGTGCATTCCAGGAGTTTTTGTCAACTCCCACTTCCTCTCTTTCCTTTTCTTTTTCCATGCCTGCCGAGGCAGTCGTGAATTCTTTAGCTGAAAAGATGTAGCTTATTAAGGGTTTATTTTTATTACTTTTGTACTGAAATAAATATTTTGTTAATTAGATTTGAATCTCGGTTTTATTTTCTAAATACGAATGACTTCAAGGGAGCAAGATCCAAGATCGCCTCTGATAGGAAAAATTCCTATCTTGACAATTTTATTTACTTATTTTGGTGCCTTTGAGTCATTGTTGACTCCTGGCAATTGCCTGGACAGGTCTCTGCAGTTTTCTTGACAACTTTTCAGAAATGGTTTCTGCTTGCCTCCTTCTTAGGACTAAGAGAGAGTGACTGGCCCAAGGCCACCCAGCTGGCTTTGTGCCTAAGGCAGGCTAGAACTTCTAGCCTCCCAAGATTCTAGCCTGATGTCTTAATCACTACACCAAACTGGCTCACTTTGAGTCAGTTTTTGACTCATGCAAACTGAATAGACTAATTCTTGCTGTTTTCTTGGCAAGTACCCTTTCCTCTTTCCTAATGTTGAAATGAAAAGACTAGCCCAAGGTCACCCTTTGTGCCTAAAGTGGAACAAGAAGTCCAGGGTCTCCCAGTTTTTAACCTGTTGCCTTTAACTACTACATTAAACTCTCCTAAATGTTTATAGGGAGGGAGAAATATTATGTAATTTCTATAGCTTAGGAATTAGCAATAGCACTTAAGATTTATATACCGCTTCACAGTGCTTTACAGCCCTCTCTAAGTGGTTTACAGAGTCAGCATATTGCCCCCAACAATCTGGGCCCCCATTTTACCCACCTCGGAAGGATGGAAGGCTGAGTCAACCTTGAGCCTGGTGAGATTCGAACTGCCAAATTGCAGGCAGCTGGCAGGCAGCAGAAGTAGCCTGCAGTACTGCACTCTAACCACTGCGCCACCGTGGCTCAAGAAATTAGCAAGAAACCTACAGGTAAAGGTGGTATTATGATCAACATCATTGTCATTACTATTGCAACGTACAGAAAATGCCATCTCTTCATTGCCAACCAATGGTCACCCAAGTTTTTGCAACCTAGATCTGGTAGCCCTACATTTGTATGGGGAAGTCTCAATCATTCATATACATGCACAGAAGTGGAAAAACTAACATTTTTGGATGTTTAAACTAACATCCTAATCTAGATTGCATATACTTTTCTCATTTAGAAGATAAAAATTCTTCTATGTTTGCAGATCAGGAGTGAGTCATTTTTATGGATTGGGATTTCATATCACGACAAAAATGAAGAGCAAACTTGGCTTCTCTCTACATTTACTCACACTGTCTTCCCAATCACCTAGGAATCTAATACCAGGTAAGTAGCAAAGGATGGGAAAGGTTTTAGAAATGAGACAACACACAGGAGCCCTCCTGTGGCCAACTAAAAGATGGCAAGTCTTCGTTAGTAATGAAAAATCCATTAACTTTTGAATAGATAGAATACTTTATTGGCCAACTGTGATTGGACATCCAAGGAATTTGTCTTCGGTGCATAAGCTCTCACTGTACAGGCAAACAAAGTAATATAATCATAAGATAGCAATAAGACAAGGTAGTAGAAAAGATAAGAAGAATAGTAATACAGCCATACTATCCTTAGGTAAATATCTTTAGACATAAGACAATACTGTGGGAATTACGTAGGTGTTCAGGAGAGTGATTACACAAGGGGAAAAAACTGTCTAATTGTTTTGGCATGCAATGCCCTATGGCTGCATCCTGAGCGGAGGAGTTGAAATGGTTTACATCCAGGATGTGAGGGGTCTGTAGATATTTTCTCAGTCTTCTTTTTTAAATATTTTCTATGATAGTGGACTGATTAAAATCTGAACTGCAGGTCATCCTTGCTTAACAATGGCAATTGGGATTGGGATTGCTAAACAATGCAATCATAAAATGTGATATCACATAACTGCAACAGCAGTTCCGTCAGTCCCAGGTTACTGTCATTAAGCAAATCACTATGGGTCATTAAATGAGAACCTCATGGGACTGCAACTTCTGACTTCTTGCTGCCTTCCCTATTGGCCAGGGCTGTCAACTCGTGGCCCACGGGCCGGATGCGTCACGCGCTGGCCATGCCCATGCCCGGTTTAGTGAAGGGGAGAAAAGTCACGACGACGTGACGACGTGGGTTTGACACCCTTTGTTAAGGTGAGAATAAATCTCATAGAGGCGATATGGATCTTTTCTTGGAATTCAGACATTTAAAAATAAAGCCGAGATTAAAAGTCTAATAGAAAATATTTATTTCGGTACAAAAACAATAAATCATGAATAGTTACATCCTTGCTAATAAATCGTGACCGTTCCGGTCAGAGTCAAAGGCAGAAGAAAATATTGGAGAATCAGGAATGCACACATGCGCAGAAGATTACATCACGTGTCCTGCTTGTATTGGAATGTACCATAGGGATGCATCACCCTGCATAGACATACAACTGACAATATTCACTACGTGACACCCTTGCTATTGACTATGTTTGTGATAAGCTGGCAGGGAAGGTCACAAATTGTGACCACATAACCATGGGACACAACAACAGTCAAAATCCAAGTGGGTTGCTGAGGAGCCATATTGCGGTCACATGATCGCGAGGAAGCTGCAAAAGGCAGAACTTTAAGGACCACTCATTCAGCTCCATTGCAAGTTTGAATGGTCACTGAATGAGTGGTCGTTAACCAAGGACCACATTATGCAAAGGAAAAAAAACCACATCTGTTAGAAAGTGAACTGCCCAGTTGGTCAATGTGATTCTGCACAAAATGTTTTGTAAAAAAGCAAGCAAAAAAAAAATCTGTTTCATGAGGAATGCACAGGGGAGGGGGAAGAATTGGGAAGGGCCATTTAGGTCATCAAGCCCCTGCTCAGTATGATTCCAAATTAAAACAATCCCCACAGATGGATATCATCAAGTGGTGTTGGAAAAATCATTCTTTTCATATTCTGACAAAGGCATACTGTCATCTATTAGCGCAGTCCAGGTTTCACCGATGAAAACTGTCCTTTGATGTTTCCGAAAGTCAGGAAAAGCTCTTGCTCCAATGTGCAGTTAGTCGAAGTTTGCAGGGGAGCTGGGGTCTTTAAGATTGCATCCACTATTGGCCAAGGCAAAAAGCAGCTACAGTTCTGGGTGTGGAACTGGAGGGACGGAAAAGGGATTTAAGCCAGAATTGTCTTCCTCAACGTGGCACCTTCTGTGTTGAGACCCCCAAGTCTTAGATTTCTTGATATTTTAGCATCAAACTGAGGAAAACTAAGTCTTTGCAGCCGAACTGAGAAAGGTTCAAAGGTCTCACGTTGTTCTTATTTTAAGATGTTGAACCCCATATGCTGAAAGGTGCTTGGAGTTATAATTCAGCATGAACTGAACAGCCACATGTTTTTATTCATGCTGCAATATACACATGTCTTATAAAATTCGAAATAACAAGGAGAAATAACAGACTTCTGGTTTCTTACAAACTAACAGTTTTATTGTAGGACAAGCTTTCCTGGATTCTGTTCCACTTTACCTAATCTGTGGAGAGAAGCATTATCCATGCATGAGGAATGCACAGCTGAAAACTAGAGTAAGGAACATCATGATATAGAATATAGAATAACAGAGTTGGAAGGGACCTTAGAGGTCTTCTAGTCCAAGCCCCTGCTTAGGCAGGAAACCCTACACCACATCAGACAGATGGTTATCTAATCCCTTCGTTAAAACTTCCAGTGTTGGAGCATTCACAACCTCTGGAGGCAAGCTGTTCCACTGATTAATTGTTCTGTCAGGAAATTTCTCCTAAGTTCTGAGTTGCTTCTCTCCTTGATTAGTTTCCACCCATTGCTTCTTGTCCTACCCTCAGGTACTTTGGAGAATAGTTTGACTCCCTCTTCTTTGTGGCAACCCCTGAGATATTGGAACACTGCTATCATGTCTCCCCTGGTCCTTCTTTTCATTAAACTAGACACCAAAGAGCCTGTGGTGGCGCAGTGGTTAAAAGCAGCACTGCAATCTGAACTGCTAGTTCAGCAGTTCAGCTGTTCAAATCTCACCAGGCTCAAGGTTGACTCAGCCTTCCATCCTTTCGAGGTCGGTAAAATGAGGACCCAGATTGTTGGGGGCAATATGCTGAACTCTGTAAACCGCTTAGAGAGGGCTGTAAAGCACTATGAAGCGGTATATAAGTAAGTGCTATTGCTATTGCTATTGCTATACCCAGTTCCTGCAACCGTTCTTCATATGTTTTATCCTCCAGTCCCCTAATCATCTTTGTTGCTCTTCTCTGCACTCTTTCTAGAGCCTCCACATCTTTTCTACATTGTGGCAACCAAAACTGGATGCAGTATCATGAGAAGAAAACACAACAGGCATAATCCCAGTTTAACACCATTACTTGCAGGTAGGACAAAAGTACAGTAAGCCAGCATATCTGATTGCTCTAACACAGCCAGTATGGTCTAGTGGTTAAAGCACCATGCTAGGAACCAGGAGATTATGGGTTCTAGTCCTACTGTAGGCATGAAAGCTGGCTGGATGACTGGGCCAGTCGTTCCCAGTTCAATTCATCTCACAGGATTGTTGATGTGGAGAAAATAGGAGGAGGAAAGAGTATTGGGTATGTTAGCCACCTTGAGTTATTCATAAAAATAATATAAAAATAAAGGCAGGATAAAAAATAAATGCATAAATTTAAAAAACTCTAAACCTATAGTGGTAACTCAGACAACATATGCTAATAGCTGGGGAAAGATGTAGGGCTCTGCCCTTCTCACAGGTAAAATACCTACCCATGTTTCAGATGAAGGATCAGAGCATGTCAGAGTGTGTGTGTGTGTGTGTGTGTGTGTGTGTGTGTGTGTGTGTGTGTGTGTATGGGCACGCACATGCACATGCACTTGAATAGCATGCATTTGTGGAAAGAGATACCACTACTTCAATCTTTTTTAACCTTGGCAACTTTAAGATGTTTCCCAGAATTCCCCCAACCAACATGCTGACTGGAGAATTCTGGGATATGAAATCCAAACATCTTAAAATTTGCCAAGGTTGAAAAACACTGCATTACCCACAATCACAGTTAGGTTTTAATGTTACATTTTACAGACAATGAAGAGGAAAATAATATTTAAAACCAGTCTCTGTGCATAATGGTATCTATGATTCGGATAGGACCAGTAGTGGGTTCTAAAACCTGTTGCTACTGGTTCACACGCGCGACGCTTCTGCGCATCCGCAGAAGTGTCCCGGGCGGGTGGGCGGAGCCTCCCACCACCGGCGATACCGGTTTGCAGAACCGGGCCGAACCAGGAGCAACCCACTGCTGGATAGGACAGGACAATGGCTAGGTCTGCTAGGACAAACTCACCCATTGCCCTGCATGTGCAGCCTAAGACTCGCCCAATATTCCCTGTTAGAGATTGCAAACACCAGGCAACCAGGCTTTCCTTCATTACCCACCTTTTAATCAAGAAGCCTCAGAATTTCTTCTTGCAGTAATTTGGGGGGGAAAATCCTTTGTGCATCCTCCTCCCACTCCCCCAGAAAAGCACCTTCAAATTGTTCTCTTTTACCTGCAAACTGCACAGCAAAAGAAGTTGCGAATTATATCTTCCACATATAAATCCTGCTGACTCAGTCTGCTGACATATTCCCCTATCACCTCTTTACTTTGCCCATTGCATTTAATTCATACTAATTAGGATAATTAGCATTGTTCTGGGCTCCCCTTTTTTGAAAAGAGGTATATGTATGTGTGTGCATGCACGAACGCACACACATGTCATGTACCCATTTAACTGAACCTGTTAGGGATTTCTTTGTGCACCTGAACCTGCCAAGCAGTGGCCTTAGAGTTATGGAGGGAATCAAGCCATCCATTACAATTCCAAGATAGATAGCTGGATAGATAGATAGATAGATAGATAGATAGATAGATAGATAGATAGATAGATAGATAGATAGGTAGGTAGGTAGGTAGGTAGGTAGGTAGGTAGGTAGGTAGGTAGGTAGGTAGGTAGGTAGGTAGGTAGGTAGGTAGGTAGGTAGGTAGGTAGGTAGGTAGGTAGATAGATAGATAGATAGATAGATAGATAGATAGATAGATAGATAGATAGATAGATAGATGATTGATAGATAAATAGATGATTGATAGATAAATAGATAGATAGATAGATGATTGATAGATAAATAGATGATAGCTTTCGAAGGTAGATAGAGATAGATTGATGGATGATAGATAGATAGATAGATAGATAGATAGATAGATAGATAGATAGATAGATAGATAGATAGATAGATAGATGATTGATAGATAAATAGATGATAGATAGATAGATAGATAGATAGATAGATAGATAGATAGATAGATAGATAGATAGATAGATAGATAGATGATTGATAGATAAATAGACGATAGATAGATAGATAGATAGATGATTGATAGATAAATAGATGATAGATAGCTAGATAGCTAGATAGCTAGATAGCTAGATAGCTAGATAGCTAGATAGATAGATAGATAGATAGATAGATAGATAGATAGATAGATAGATAGATAGATAGATAGATAGATAGATGATTGATAGATAAATAGACGATAGATAGATAGATAGATAGATAGATAGATAGATAGATAGATAGATAGATAGATGATTGAGATAAATAGATAATTGATAGATAAATAGATAATAGATAGATAGACAGACAGACAGACAGACAGACAGACAGACAGACAGACAGACAGACTGTAGATTAGATTGGATTGGTAAGTAGGTAGCTAGGTAGGTAGCAGTGGTGAGTTGCTACCAGTTCGCCCTGGTTCAGGCGAACTGGTAGCAGCAGCGGCGAGAGGCTCCGCCCACCCGCCCGGACGTCATCACAGATTATCTGTGCATGTGCAGAAGCGGCGCGCACGCACGCACATCTCCGAACCGGTAGCAAAGGTAAGTGAAACCATTACTGGTAGGTAGGTAGGTAGGTAGGTAGGTAGATGATGGACAGACAGACAGACAGAATAGAGGAATCTTGCTTGTGTGTGTGAAATAGATTTTTCATGTGTCAATCTGCAGTGAATAAATAAGATGACCTTGACATAAATAGACAAGATCCCTTATCAAAGCAACAAGGGGAACAATTTATCTTAAGTCAAAACATAAGAAAGTGTGTGAAAGTGGCCCAGACAGACCCTTCCCTAATTCACCTAAGTATAGGAAGCAGAGGGAGAGGCACAGCACAATCAGCTTATGCACAGCATAAGCAAGATTTTGTTAATACAGACAGTTTCAATTGAAGTATTCTGAACCTTCCTGTGGAGTGGATTTCTGGCCTGGGCTACCTGTTGGGGCTGACACAATCTTAGGTGGGGTGTATAGCAGTTCCTTTCATAACCAACTCTCCCTTTGGAAGAGTGTGAAGCTTGGGAAAGGGGTAGATTTTCTCCCTTCTAATGGCGCTTTGCTCTGCATTCTTTCTCCTTCTCCATGAACACCACCAACTATTTCCAGGGGCTGGTGTCAGATCTGGGACATGTGCCACCACCATGGACATTCCCTTCAGCACTAGCTGAGGATGGAGCTCAGTCATTATTACTGATGCATCCTTCTTCTTTGTTTCATGCCCTTCCTCCATCTGTTACTTGTTACTTGGTCTGATTTTAAACACAGGTTGGAAATAACCAGACTGGCAGATAACAGGTGCAGGACAGGAGTGTGGGATGAAGAAGGTGGGTTTCCTCCATCTTACTCCATGCTCTCCTCTGTACCTGTCATCTATTAGTTGGGCAACTTGGCAGGTGATGAAATCTAGCACTCTATGCATCCATCAAAACTCTCCCCGTTCCACATTCATGTTGTTTTTCCTGTTAAGGCTTGATGGAAAGAGAAATTAATCCCAGGGAATCCACCAATTGGTTTACGCTTAACTTGCCTTCATAAGAACAGCACTCTTCATTTTGCCTTATTACTGCTGCAGAAAAACAACTGACCACGAGGACGGCATAATTTATGTCAATATACTTTTCTGACAACTCAAGGATTGATGGATGGTATTTCAACTTTGCCATCTGGATGTATCCTTAGGCTAACCTAAACTTTCACTGCCCCTTTCACTCCCACCAAAGGGATATTAAATGCAAAAGCCGAAAACCCTGAGTAAAGGGGACAGTTCCCAATGGAAATTCTGTAAAAGCTGATGTAAGATGATGGATGGATGGATGGATGGATGGTTGGTTGGATGGATGGTTGGATGGTTGGATGGTTAGTTGGATGGTTGGATGGTTGGATGGTTGGATGGTTAGTTGGATGGTTGGATGGTTAGTTGGATGGTTGGATGATTGGATGGTTGGATGGTTGGATGGATGATGTCAAGTCATTTTCGACTCCTAGCAACCACACAGATTTTCTCCATGACGATCAACCTGTTTGTTCAGGGCTCCCAATCGAGCATTTATCGCCACTGTAACTGAGTCCATCTATTTTGTAGATGCTTGTCTTCTAGGCACTAGATCAGTGTTTTCCAACCTTGGCAACTTGAAGATGTCTGGAATTCAACTCCCAGAATTCCCCAGCCAGCATTCGCTGGCTGGGGAATTCTGAGAGTTGAAGTCCAGACATCTTCAAGTTGCCAAGGTTGGGAAACACTGCACTAGATATTCATACAAAGTTCTTAATGGTCTGTTTCCACAGAACTCTTGAATCAGGAGATCCAGGTTATGTAGGGGGGAAGAATATTACAGCTCCACCAAATTTACCCCCTCTGGAGACATCACCTCATCACTATCACATCCCCTCCAATTACAAGAAAAAGTGTGTCCCTCCACCTCAGAAGGTTTTTTCCACCCCACTCCTGATTTATGGAACTACTTTCTGATTAATTGCTTCTGGAAAGACATTACACACAATAAGTAAGCTTAAAACAAACTGTAGGTAGCTGTTTCCTATCTGCACTGAGGGAGAGTAGGCACGTTCACCAATAAGCATGCTTTTAACTCATTATGAGGTCCAAATAGACACACTATTTTAGAGAAAGCAACCACCTCAATATATCCTTTTGATCTCAGGCAATGAAATGAGCCAAAATATATTTACTACCCCTAATACACCTGAGGATGTTTCCACAAAGACCTACCACCCTTGAGGAAGCTTCTACAAATAGCCATTTATCTCAGCCTGTGAGGGAGTATCCAGAGTAACATTGCCCACTGACTGACTATGTAATTTCTATTGATTTTTGAGTTTTCATCCCATCTTTTGCAAAAACGTTACAAAACAACAGAGTGACAATTATGGAAAAACTGTATCTCAGGATAAGGGACCTTTGTATAGATATAACAGGAAAATCAGATGTGTGTCTCCTCTAATCCAGAGGTTGAAAATACCCATTTAATTAAGAATGCCTCTGTCTAGGACAAGGACTCCTACTCCCCAAAAGGGTAAATAGTCAATCCCCTAAATTCTTAAAACTACTTCATCATCTAAAGCTTCTGAGAACCAGCATGCAAACTATCATGTAATACCTCCATATGACATCTATAAGGGACCCAAAATTAAATAAATTAAATATATGGAGAGAGAGCCCAAATCTTGTATTTGTTCCATCACTTGTTCCCATTTAATACCTTGCAAAAATATCATAGATTATGAGATTTTGAACAGGAATTGTAAAGTTTTTTCAAGTTTTTGGTGAATTCACAATATTTCATCTACATAATCCCAGTTACCAAATGCAGTGTCACCATTCAGCTTCATGTAAATATTTCTAGCAAAGGAGAATCTGCCACTTTTCAAGGCTGGCTGTTCTGTATTGGACAGATGTTACCATCATGAAATTTCACCTGATGTTCAACCAAAATTTTCTTCTTTGTAATCTAAACCTTTGTTTGTGATCCTGCATGACAGCCTTTTAGATATTGGAAGAGAGATACCTCTCTCTTCACAGACATCTCCACTCATTCCTCATAATTATTTGTCTTCCAAGGTTCTCTTATCATTTTGGTTGCTCTTTTCTAGACAAGCTTCAGTTTGACAATGTCCTTCCTAAAATTGGACTCCGTATTCTAGATGTGGTCTGACTCAGGGGCGGGTTGCTAACTTACCGATACCGGTGCGATGTGCGCGCATCTCCACGTTTCGTGCGCTCCCACGCTCGCTACATGCGCATACCCCCTCGCATGATTTTGCTTCTGCACATGTGCAGAAGCAAAATCTCACCAAAATCTTGAGAGGGGACGTGCACGCGCGATTTCGGTGAGATTTTGCTTCTGCACATGCGCGGAAGCAAAATTTCACTGAAATCTCTCTCACGCGCGTCCCCTGCAAGATTTCAGCGACATTTTGCTTCCGTGCATGCACAGAAGCAAAAAAGCCCAAACATTCTTTTAAAAAGATGGCGATGCGCGCGACGGACCGGCAAAGACGCCACCGGAGCGGTCACGTGCAAATTGCACAATTGGCCGCTCCCTACCGGAGCTACGCACCGGACCACACCAGTAGGAACCCACCACTGATCTGACCAATTCAGAATAGAGACAAACGATGGCATTGCCACAGCAGAGGCAAATAATTGTTTCCATCATGAGTTTACTTACTTTAGTCGTCTCATGAAGCTCATGCTTTAGAAGTCCTTGGAATCTAATGTAATGAATTCAGTGATCAGCACATACTGTCACTTCAGCTTTCTCTAGCCTGGTGTCCTCCAGACATGCTGATCTTCAAACTAGAGTCCTGCAGCTAGCTTGACTAGGCCCACTGGGAAAAAAGGACTGGCCCAACACTTCTAGAAGGCTTCAAGTTGAGGAAGCCCAAAATGCAATGCCTGTCCGAATTTTCAGACTTGTCAATGTAGGGGTGTCAGAGATTCAACTCAGAAGCCTCTGTATGCAAAGTATGTCCTCTTCCATTGAGTCACAGACTTTTCATTGTTTGTGTTCATCTCCTCTGCATACTTGCATGGGTGTACAACCGTAAAATAAGTTTCCCCGTGGAGATCTTAAAGCTACAGAGGTTATTTAGAGTTTATGCTTGACCCGTACTCCTCCCATATCCGTAGATACTCCTTTTACTTTAATTGTTCTCTCGCACATCCTGCAAAGGCCCTACCTTTTTTTAATTTAATTTAATTTAATTTTAAAGAAGAAGCAATGAGCTATCTGGAAAATGTTTCGCTGAAATGTTATTTCTCTGCCCCAGGCAATATGAGCACTAATGAACACCACATTGAAGATTAAGGCCAAATTAACCAAGACATTATCTCTCTAAATATCAAGCAAGTGACCACGAATCAACACACACACAAAAAAAAGCAAATGGAAAAAATTAATTAAGAAAGTTAGTAAGAAAAGTGATACAATCAAAGAGAGGGATGGAAAAATTCTTCCCGGCAACCTCAAACAAAAGATTTCCTCTCCCCATTTCTGCCATAACTCACTCTTTACCAGCTGCTTCACATAGGGGCACCTGGTAGGATATCCAGCCAGACTAGTCCAGCTCTACTTACTACAGGTACTCCTCGACATACGACCACAATAGAGCCCCAAATTTCCATTGCTACGCAAGAGAGTTGCTAAGTAAGTTCCATCCTGTTTTAAGACCTTTTGCCACAGATGACCTTTTGTAGTTCTTAAATTAGTAGTTGTTAAGTTAGTAACCCGGTTGTTCAGCGAATCTGGTCTTCCCCCATTGACTTTGCTTGTCAGAAGGTCGCCAAAGATGATCACGTGACCCTGGGACACTGCAACTGTCACAAATACATGCCAGTTGCCAAGTGTTGGAATTTTGAGAACATGACCATGGGGATGCTGCAACGGTCGTAAGTGTGGAAAACAGCCAAAAGTCACTTTTTTTCAATGCCGTTATCACTTCAAACGGTCACTGAACCAATGGTTGTAAGTCAAGAATTCCTTGATCTAGCAGCACCTGTCTGTATTCTGGGGTAGAAAGAAAACCTTCCCATCACCTACCACCTGAACCCTGACCTGGAGGTGCAGAGAAATCCACATTCGTTCAGGTCCGGTTCATTCTTGATGCTATCTCTTTGTGTTTTACCATTAATAAAGGAGAATATTTGCAGCTCAGGGTCGAAACAAGGGGTCCTTGATGCTCTCTGAGCTTGCTTGTTTTTATTAAAGTTTGTTGCAAAATCAATTTCCAGAAGCACACACAGATGACTGATTCAGCTGGATTCAATAACTTCTTTATAAACATAATAACAGATGAATTTACAATACCATTAGCAGAGTTCTTCTTCCATGTACCAACACTTAAAAGTAAAACACAAGCAGCTTCTAGTTCAGAGTTCAGAGAGGACAGAGAGCACAGAGTGGGCAGAGAGCAGAGTGGAGAGAGGACTGGAGCCACACCCAGCCTTAAGCTAAAGCTTCCAGTTTTGATTCTCTGCACAGACTCAGAAGTAGTTAGCTCCCATTGGCTGACTTAGTTGCTATGCCTATTCATTGGCTGACCTTGTTACCATTGGCTCTCCCAGTTCATGAATATTCTGACAGTTTTCTTGCAGACGTTTCATTACCCTAACTAGGTAACATCATCAGTGCTAGTAAGGAGTGCTATTTGCTGCCAGAATATAAACTGACAGCAAACAGCATGCCTTACTGGCACTGATGATGTGACCTAGTTAGGGTAATGAAACGTCTGCAAGAAAACAAGCAAGCTCAGAGAGCACCAAGGACCCCTTGTTTTACATTAACATTTCTTAGGCAACCCATTCCCACAGCGTTCAATTTTATGTTTCTCCTGGCATACCCAACTCTCATGTGCACCTAATAAGCAGGGTGGAAACACCGTCTTATAGGCAGCCATTTTCACTTTTTGTTCTTGGCAATATGTCACATGCTGCCCCTTCTCTTCTACCAGCACTTGAATGTTCCAGCAATTTCCCCATCTTTAGTAAATATTCCACCAAGATACATTAATTGATTTACTCTAGTTTCCATCCTTCAAGTATAATTTGAATTCTTTCATTTCCTTGTGATTGATGCATTTCCCTTTTTCTTTTATGCATTAATTTTCAGTCTATACTTATCTTTGCATTATGCAGCCTGTCCAACACTTGCTGCAATTCATTTGGATTCTCAACCAGCAACACAGCATCACCTCCATGTAAAATGACATGTACATTGTGTGTTTCTAGCCAATACGCTTCTTCATCATCACAGTCTTTATACAGTTATTTAATTGTTTTTAATTATTCCCTACTTAGAACTGAACATTTCACTAAGCATTCCATTGATTGCCACATGCTTTATTTCTATTGCATATCACTTTTATTGCATTCCACAAGAAACATTCAATTGTATACTTGTGCAAAATGTTCAACAATCAAAACATATGCATTGCTGGCTTTCTCAGTTGCAAACATTTTTCTGGTACCTTCTGAAGAGTAAATCTGGGCTGCATATTCTGTCTGGCTTAAACCTAAGTTGTACTTCCCAGATTTTGTTCACTGTCATCACTTGCATCTTTTTAATTAGAGTTCTAGAAAAATGTCTTTCCAAGCGCTGTTATAATAATCCCCCTGTAGTTTAGGCATTCACTCTTGCTACCATTCCTTTTTAGAGTGGGACAATATTAGCTTCTAATCATCACCCACAGATGAACTCTTCATACCCATTAAATAAGTCACATAACCACTGTGCAAAAGCAAATCAACATCCATATTTCTCCAACAACATTGTGTATCTCAGCAATGAGAGCCACTGATGTATGATTGATATTATGCTTCAATATTATTATTCAAATTTATCGCATTTCATTTCATCACTTTTACTTTTAATACCTCTATCATTGTTTCCCCTTTCACTAGCTTCCCACATGGTGCTTATTATTCTCTTTATTTTTTTTATTTTTTTAACATTCTTCATATAAATATCCATACATATACCATATTGTATTATCAAAAATTAACATAATTTTTTTGTTATATATCCAATGTTCAATATTCAAATAAAGTATTTTAACTTCTATCATTACTAAAATTGCTTATCTGTCCTAGCATATCAAATTCAATCACTCCCTTCCCACTGGACTTCTCCCCTTCTCCTACTTTCTTCCCCCTTCTCTCCTCTCTTCCTTCTTCTCCTTCTTCCATCTATTTTTCCCTTCTCCTCCTCCCCTCCTCCCCTACCTACATTCTTCCTTCTCTCCTCCTCTCTACTACTTCATCTTCCTCCCTCTTCTCCTTTCCTGAGTGTATTTATTTTCAATATCTTTTAATAGACAGATAAGCCATACCTCTCCTTAACTTACATTTAAAATTGTTATTCTTAAATCTTTTTTAATGTGCTTATTATTTTCAAAAGCATTCTGAAAACAGCAGCTAGAATTGCCTTTGCACAAAAATGGAAAGGAGCCAAGATTCCATCTGAAGAGGATGTACTTAAGAAAATTTTGGACTGTGCCGAGATGAATAGGTTGACAATGAAAATTAAAGATAAGGAAAATAAGGAAGATTCAGAATATTATAATGTTTGGATGAAGTTTTATAATTGGATAGAATGTGAATACAATTAGAAATTAAGATAGATTGATTATAAAATTAAAAGATAAGGAAATGAAGAATAATTGGGATAACTCAGATGACAAAATTAGAATTTTAAGGAGGCAGCATTAATGTTAAAGTATATACCTAAAGTAAAGGATAATGGTTATAAATATGATATAATAATGACTTTAGAAGCAACACTGACTGGTTATAAGTGTATAGTAATATACTATCAGTCTGTTTAATATTAGAGATATTAGAACTAAAATCACTCAGGGAAAGGTTTAGAGGGAGAAAGAAGAAGTAGTAGGAGAGAGAAGAAAGTGTGGGGAGAGGAAGGTAGGGGGAGAGAAGGGTAAGAAGGTTGATGGAAGAGGTGGAGACAGTGGGAGGGTAGTGAAAAGGGAAAATAGAAATACAGACTGATAAACAAATAGCATGATATAGGTGTACAATACAGAGGTCTCCAACCTTGGCAACTTTATGAGGTGTAGACTTCAACTCCCAGAATTCCTCAGCCAGCCATGCTGGCTGAGGAATTCTGGGAGTTGAAGTCCACACCTCATAAAGTTGCCAAGATTGGAGACCTCTGCAATAGGATATTGAATTACAATTGAATAGATAGAATTTTGTAATTATGTATGTTATTGATATTCTTTAAGGTATATGCATTGACATGTATATGGAGAATGTGGAGAGAAAATAAATTTAAAAAAAAAGCATTCTGCAATCTCCTCTGTCCCTTTTAATTCTAACTATTCCTTCTTCTCTTTGACTACATTGTTTGCAATTAATCTTTTCCTCTCTATTTCATATGCAATACCCTTGTTGTTTTTGCTAAATTGTTCTCTTATAAGCATTTTGTCATCTACAGCAGGGGTCCCCAACCCACCCACCCACCCCCGGTCTGTGGGCTGACACCAAGGCACAGTGTGCCATAAACCGGGCCGCACAAACAAGCGAAGCCCCATCCAAGAGAAGCACATGGAACCATGTTTCCTCCGATCTGCAGAAAAACTCTCTCCATGGAACCAGTCCCTGGTGTTTGTTGGGGGCTGCTGATCTGCAGCTTTTTTGCTTCTTCATATTACCTAGCATCCATTTTCATATCTTCCATTAGCACAATTCCACTCACTTCTATGGCACTCTGTAATCTACTTATTTTGAATCTCTTCCAAACAGCCCTTATATCTTCTTTTCTTATTTGCACATTCCATCGACTTTCCGGGGAGATTATCTGTCCTCCAGTCCTTTTTCCATAAATAAGTCATAGTTTTTCTTCTCTCACTCTTCCTACTTCCACTCTAATTTCTCTCACTTTTTTCTTTTTCTTCCATGCCCCTTTTCCTCCCGAGATGCACTCTTTGCACTACGAAATAGCAGAAATAGAGCCGAGGTGGCACAGCGGTTAGAGTGGGGTACTGCAAGCCACTTTAGCTGACTGTGATCCGCAGGTCAGCGGTTCAAATCTCACCGGCTCAAGGTTGACTCAGCCTTCCATCCTTCCGAGGTAGGTAAAATGAGGACCCAGATTGTTGGGGGCAATGTAAATATATACATTGCTTAATGGTGTAAACTGCTTAGAGAGTGTTTGCACTGTGAGGCGGTATATAAATGTCACTAATAAATAAATAAAATAAATAAATAAGTTTGTCCCACGTGCTAAACTACTCTTTCTCCTCCATTGATTTTCTCTGTCTTTAATCCTAAACAATGAAACTGTGCTTTTAAATTACTCCCTTTTCCACACATGGATGGGAAGTAGGCCTTCATGGACCAGTGCTTAGAATGAAGAGAGAAAAATCAGTAAATATACTATAAAACTAAACAATTGGTGCTTTGATGGGTCTCTTATAACAGAAAGGGCCATTGTGACATCATGGAGATTGAAAATTCCACAATGTTGGTAACGTTGTTAGGTAGAGATGTTAAGACAAGCAGGTGGATAACTAAGATAGGAATCCGGGACCATGAAAATCATGTAAATCCAGCCATAGTGCCCATGCCTACAGCATCAGGAGGCAGGGGATGAAGGTTATACAGACTACAGATCTGGTGAATCAGCTCCTATGGAGCTGGTTTCAAACAGCCCAGTAAGTTATAAAACCAGAATTACTACCAACTCACCTACTGATAAAGTGTGTAGTTTAATATGATTGGGAATGACCATGCAATTTACAAATTTTGTCATGGATCAAAAAAAAACCCACCTTATTTTGCTTTTGGTTTTGATTGGTGAACCCTGAACTTACAATAAGCAGGGGGTTGGACTAGAAGACCTCCAAGGTCCCTTCCAACTCTGTTATTATTATTATTAATAATGGACCACTTCTTGATCTCAGAAGCTTGAAGTCTGCTCACCACTGCAGTAAGTCATGTCTGCGCCAAACCGGAACTAATCAAATCCTTATTCTCCACAGAGAAACCATTACGCTCCTGTTGCAGTTTGCAGAATACCAGGCGCAGAGGTTATTCCAACAACTTTCCAATAACCGCTTACTGCAACTGATTCCATGTTGGAGATGCTTTGTCAGGTGGGAACCTCTAGGAACAAGCTTAACATCTAGAGCAGGGAAGATAATAGGTACAGAAGGGGAAAGTATATATAGCTCTATCTAAAAAGGACTCACTTTGCCAAAGATATTCATTGCTCACTGAATTGTTGCAAATTTTATCGCCAGTTATTAAATCTGTTATTTTTAAAAGTTCTCCTTGCATTCCATTAAAAAGCACTCAAATTAATGTACCATTCAAATAGTTAAAGTGCTTTTAATTTTTTATATGGATAAACAGCCAAACACTGATAAGCAACAGACAAAACAATGGCTTAAAAAAAAAAACCCGGATAGAAGATTTTTGCATACCATTAATAGGGGCAACATGATAAATTTTGAAAGCCCTTGCACAAAAATAAAACCAGCTGGGGGCGACTCCATCACTGAAACTGCAATATCTTTGGAAGTGAACTTCCTTTAAATACAGCTGTTTGGGTAAATAGATACCCGTATTTTTTGGAGTATAAGACTATTTTACCCCAAAAAAGAGGGTGAAAACTTGGGTGCGTCTTATACACCGAATGTAGCCGCACCCAGCCACCCCCACCCTTTGGCCTCCGCCTCCCAGCAATTTACCTCCTTGCAGCAAATAGCGCAGAGCCTGATTAGCACAAGCAACTGATTATCGGCCTCCCGACCAGCAGCTGATAGAGGCTGCAGGCCGGCCCTCGTGCTAAAATGAAAGTGAAACTAAAACTGCAAGGAGGCAAATTGCTGGGAGGGAGAGACAGAGGCAGAATTTTATTTTCTTGTGCTAATCAGTTGCTGAAACTCGATGCAAGGAGGTAAGTCAATAACTATAAATGTCTATAGAATGTTCAAATTATTAGACTTATTTTTTAAAGACTGTTTTATTATTGTTCTAGACGACTTAACAAAATGAAGAAGCTTTTTAAAATAAATGCTTGATCTGAAGAGACCCAGTGCTATTGTATCTTCTTTTAAATAGCAGAGAATAATGTATACTTCAAGAAAGCCACATCATTTTTAACAGCATCTGTACAAGTATAATCTGAAATGTAACAGTGTCCTGTTTAGTATTAAGATAAGGCAGCTGAGTTAAACCCTGACTTAGTCATGTTTGGAGTAGATCTATTTAAATAATTGGGAGGAGATAGTGTGACTACAATTAAGAAAACTTTCTGGCATTAATATACTGCCATAATGTACATAATGTCCAATTCTTTGCTATTTCCATGGGTCAGGCACACATGCACAGAAATACACAGCAAACAGTATATATCATCTGTACTGTTTGCTGTTTGCTGTTTGCTGTGAGGCAAATTGCTGGGATGCAGAGGCAGATTTTTTCCCCCTTGTTTTTCTCCCCCAAAACTAAGGTGCGTCTTATACTCTGAAAAATACGGTACATTAAAAACAGTGATAAGGATTTCAAATACATATCATTTGCACTGAAGTGAAACCTGGTTTTAGCTGTAGTTTTTCTGCTACTACTCGTATTCAGAATGCTTCCAAAATGATTTGTGAAACAAACTTTCCAAGTCATGGTTTGATTTTACAGTCTTAACTGTTTTGGCATGTTTTCCTATTTGATCCAACGAAGAATGAAAGCTCAGCTCACAGCACTCCAAGGAAAGGATGAAAGAGAGAGAGCAGATGCCAATCAGAAGAATCGCGCTACAAATCAGCCAAGGGAAGATGGCAGAGAGAGAACGTCACTGCCTTCTAAATCTATGTACAGCTTGTTTGACCAGGATGGGCGTTTAGATGTCTTTAGTATGCGGAAGCTGGTCTATGAGAGAGGTAAAGATGGGATACCTCAGTGCAAAGTATCAGAGTTTGTTGCAGAAATCACATCCAGAAAGCACACACAGATAACTGATTCAGCAGGATTCATTAACTTCTCTTTATATACATAATAACACATACAATACCAAAGCAGATTTTCCAATGTGGTAGTAGTTACAGGCAAAGGAGAGAACAGTTTCCGTTTCGGTCAGCAGACTAGTTTAGCTTCCGCACAGACTCAGAGCTGAGCCACGCCCAGCCTCCAAACTGTTTCAGTTTCCAAACAGTCCCCATTGGCTGATCTGCTGCCATGCCTATTCATTGGCTGATCTTGTTACTATGCCCTATTCCAGTTCATGAATATTCTGACACAAAGAGTGAAACCTGGTTTTACATTTGTCATTTCTGTGGTGAGAAGATCCCAGTAGACACCAAAAAAAGCAGAGCGGGTTCTGACCAACACAAGCAGAAAGCTTTTTCTTTCTTTAGTGTGAGAGATAGGGGAGGAATGATCTAACAAATCCAATATTATGTAATTGACCACAGATCTTATACAGCAGATTAAACTCAGGCAAGTGGGTGCCTCAGAAATATATCAAACCACAAATCCTTATTAGTTCTAATTAGTGTGATAGCCATGTGTTATGGAAATTTCAATCCAAACCATCTGGAGGGCATCAAGTTGGCCCTCAGTCTGATAGATGTTGGAATAATTTACATCGCTTGTTTGAAGTCAAGATTGTTGTCATTATGGAGAGGGGAAACTAGAGCAGTCTTTCTTGGCCTTTTTAAACAGGAGCTTTCAGCTTTGCAAAGCATTGTGGGGGTGGAAGTTTAACAGCTTCTCTGAACTGTATGGCAAAAAAAGGCCTTGCTTGAGACTAAAACAACAGGCAGTAGTTGCATCAAACACTCCAGTTGTAGAAATAGTCTTTGACTTACAGCCATTCATTTAGTGACCATTCAAAGTTACAACAGCACTGAAAAAGTGACTTATGACCATGTTTCACACATACAGCTGTTGCAGCATCTCGATGGTCACAGGATCAAAATTCAGAAGCTTGGCAACTGGTTCGTATTTATGACAGTTGCAATGTCCTGGGGGGGGGGTCATGCAATCATCTTTTGTGACCTTCTGACAGGCAAAGTCAATGGGGAAGACAGATTCATTTAACAACCATATTACTAAGTTAACAACTGTAGTGATTCACTTAACAACTGTGACAAGAAAGGTCACAAAATGGGGCAAACTCACAACGTCTTGCTTAGTAAGATAAATTTTGGGCTCAATTGTGTTTGTAAGTTGCGGAGTAACTGTACCAGCGGTAGGTTGCTCCCGTTTCAGCCTGGTTCTAAGAACCGGTAGCGCCGGCGGCAGGAGGCTCCACCCACCCGCCCGGGACGCTTCTGCACATGCGCAGTAGCATCGCAAGTGCACGCATGAACCGGTAGTAAAGAGTTTTAGAACCCACTACTGAACTGTACTCTAAGGACAACCTCAGTTCCCATAGAAGAATGTTACCCAATTAGCTGCTCTTTAGATGTGCAGAGACTGGGGTCACCCAAGTTCTTAGCCAGTGTGGTCTAGGCGTTGGAGAGTTATAGCCCTTATGCATCCAGAGAGGATCCCTGGAAGAAGCCAACTTAAGCATTAGAGTCTAGAATTGGGTAGATAAAACACCTTGTAAGATGCTTGCTGGTTGCTTAAATTGTTGCAGGCTATGCTAAGATTAGTTTGGAAAAAAATCACTATGAGCTGGCAAGGTGTTTCCTATTCTCAAGTGAGAAGCCATGCTTAGCATATCTCGTATGATTATTCCTTGAATGCTAAGCTAACCCTGAATAAGCAGTTTTGCTTTGGAATTTAAAATACATTCGCAGACTACAGGGATTCAGATAGGAAAGCATGATCGCGCAAAGTCTAAAATCAGCTTGGTCCGGTGATCCATAATTTTAGCTTGCAATCCAGATTGGGTATTTAGACATGCAGAGCAAACTTCTCCGGTGTCGATTTGGTCATACCATTTCTGAGTTGCAAATGTTCAAGTGGCCATCAAAGGATGACAAAGAAATACCAAACCTTTGCCTGAAATTCTGCAGTCAAGATAGAGCTCTCAAAGACATATCCTTGTCCTTTCCTGCAGCAAAGTCTCTTGCTATTCTGCTAGTTCAGTCTATAGCCAAGCTGCCCCAAGACCAGGGGTGAAATCCAGCAGGTTCTGACAGGTTCTGGAGAACCGGTAGCGAAAATTTTGAGTGGTTCGGAGAACCGGTAGCAGAAATTTTGAGTAGTTTGGAGAACCGGCAAATACCACCTCTGGCTGGTCCCAGAGTGGGGTGGGAATGGAGATTTTGCAGTATCCTTCCCCCAGGAGTGGGGAGGGAATGGGGATTTTTCAGTATCCTTCCCCTGGAGTGGGGTGGGAATGGAGATTTTGCAGTATCCTTCCCCTGCCACGCCCACCAAGCCACACCCACCAAGCCACACCACGCCCACCAAACCACGCCCACAGAACCGGTAGTAAAAAAAATTGGATTTCACCACTGCCCAAGACCATCAGTAACAGAATGACCAAATGTCCCCAACGTCATATATTTGGGTGGTGATCAACCTCTAATCATTCACATCCTGTTATGTGACTTGGTTTCTTTTGTCTAGACCAGTAGGTGGAGGGGAGAACTAAGATCAATGTACCAGCATGATGAATTAATTTCATAGATGATAGAAATGAAGCCAAGGATGTTGGAAACCAAATTTATTTTCCAAGCAAAGGAAGCAGCAAAACAGAAAGGTTTTAAGCATAGTTTGGGAACTGTGCAGGGGTGGGTTACACTCACCTTCGCCACCGGTTCACGTCGCGACGTTTCGCACGCGTCCACCTCGCACAATTTCACTTCCGCGCATGCTCAGAAGGTGGATTCAGCCCGAAACACAGCTGAGGAGATCATCAGCTGTGCTTCGGGTGAAGAAATAAAAGTTGGTATTAACCCGGGGGTGGGCGGGAGGGCTTTTTTCAAAGCACAGAACGCTGTGAAGCCATCCAAACACAGAAAAATCGGCCTAAAATTCAGAAAAAAAGATGGTGGTGAGCACGGACCGGCACAGACAGAACCGGATCTGTGACGCCAAAATTATATTATCAGCGGATCGCTAACGGTTCGGGCGATCTGGTCCGAACCGGGAGGAACCCACCCCTGGAACTGTGTAATGAGGGTAGGGCACAGATTTGGAATTAATGATGAAGTTCTGTGCCAAGGTAATCTATTTGATAGAAAGCTCAGTACAAGCTGTGTAAACAGGATTTTGCCATTTCATCAGCTGAAGAGAACACTTTGAAACCAGATTTCAAAGTATTGGATACTCAGGGGTGAGTTCTACTTACCTTCCCCACCGGTTCCCCTCGTGCGATTTTGCTTCCGCACATGCTCAGTAGCTGGAATCAGCCCGAAACACAGCTGAGGAGCTGATCAGCTGTGCTTTGAGCGAAGGAATAAAGGTCAGTATAAACCCGGGGGCGGGCGGGAGGGCCCTTTTACAAGCAGCAGAACAGGAAAAACCTTCCAAACAGTAAAAAAAAAATCTCAAAAAATTAAAAAAAAAAAAAGAGATGGCGGCTTGCATGGACCGGCACCGGCCGATCCAGTTCAGTGACGTCCCCATCGGGTCGCTACCGGTTCGGGCAATCCGGTCCGAACTGGGAAGAACCCACCTCTGTGGATACTGCACCACAGCTGCACCACAGCTGCATCTTCTGGCAGCTACCTAGGAAGAGGGAAATGGAGGAAAAAGGACTCAGTTCTCCTTAGTTCCCCTCCCCCCCATCAGTATTTTTCAAGATCTTCAATAGGATGTGAGGTAGTCCTCGACTTACAACAGTTCATTTAATGACTGTTCAAAGTTACAACGGCATTGAAAAAAGTGACTTATGACTATTTTTCACAGTTACCACCTTTGTGGCATCCCCATGATCATGTGATCAAAATTCAGATGCTTGGCAACTGGTTCATACTTATGACCATTGCTGTGTCCCAGGATCATGTGATCGTCTGTTGCAACCTTTGGACAAGCAACATCAATGGGGATGCCAGATTCAGTTAACAACGGGGTTACTAACTTATCAACTGCAGTGATTCACTTAAAGGTTGTGAAATGGGGCAAAACGTACTTCACAAATGTCTCACTTAACAACATAAATTTTGGGCTCAATTGTGGTCGTAAGTCAAAGACTACCTGTACACTTCCCAACCAAGGTTTCATGAAGCTGCATGGTAATATATCTAGCTAGCTAGCTAGCTAGCTATTATTGAGCTATCATTGATTTATCATCGACCTATCATCTATCTGTCTATCATCATTCTATCAAGGCACACCTCCCAATGAAAGAAAAATCACCTGGAAGTTCCTATTTGGTGTGTACCCTGAGAAATCCACAACTGAAGAGAGGAAGGAGCTGGATCGGCAAATGGCTTCCCAGTATCAATGGATGAAGCATTCATGGAAACAGCGCTTCCCCTGGGCTGCCACCATGAAGACCCAGTGTGACTGTAAGTGCTGCTTCTCCAGTTGGTCTTATATCTTCCTAGGTTCCTCCCACTGGGTGGAGAAAAAGCTCCGCCTTTTAAAGGGCTCCTGCCCTGGACAATAAGGTGGTCCTAACTGTTCCATTATGCCTGCAGTTGAGCTTTCCTTGGCCATCCAGAAACACAATGCAGATCAGAGGGAAATGGAGGCAGCCAATCCACCTACAGATACCTACAATGAGGTGAGGAATAAAGCAGAAAGCATGTTTCTTGAAAATAAGATAAGCCAGAGCAACTAGAAAACTTGCTGTTCACTGCCCTTTATAATGTTGTCTGTTGGTTTGGTGCACGACTCAGCATTGAGATGGCTACTTGCTGTGGTTGTTGTTGTTGTTTTTAAATTAGACATGTGCATATTTTCCACTTACCACTGAATGTCTATAAGCAGTCAGCACTCCTATAAAATTAGAGGTTTCCATGCCAAGTATTGATGAACTTGTCAGTCAAGGCCAAATAGTCTCAGAATAGTCAAAGTTAGCATTTCTGGGTGCGGGGGGGGGGAATCTCAGAAACTTTTCATAGACTTTAAAAAGTTCAGCTTTGGGAAGGGTGAATCAGGATGGATTGTGTGATTAGGAAGTTAGTACTAGTAGAAAGGGAGAAAGAAAGAAAGAAAGAAAGAAAGAAAGAAAGAAAGAAAGAAAGAAAGAAAGAAAGAAAGAAAGAAAGAAAGACAGACAGACAGACAGACAGACAGACAGACAGACAGACAGAAAGAAAGAAAGAAAGAAAGAAAGAAAGAAAGAAAGAAAGAAAGAAAGAAAGAAAGAAAGAAAGAAAGAAAACCTTGCCTCTTCCAAGGACTGTGGTCCCAGATTTAGACCACCCACCCAAGAAAGCCACATGAATCCCCCAGGATTTTAAAAATGTTTTTAAAATGTTCACAGAGGACAAATGTTCTGCTGCTAAGATCCATTAGCAGCTCAATTCAGCATATAAAAGAGCTCACTTTCTGTCCCCAGACAAAAACAAAAAAACAACCTCATTAGATTTGCTATGTAGTCTTTCCCAGTCAAATACTTTAGTTATGTTGACTAAGGCTTCCATAATCCCCAGCCAGAATGACCAACTTGGGGAGACTGATGAGGGTTGCATCCATTGCATTAGTGAACCATCCGGCTGAGAAATGTTTGTATAATAATAAGGAATCTTTAAAATACAAAAAGGTTAATATGGCACTTGTTCCCTCATTATTAATTATGGTAACCAAAACAAATGCAAAGGCGGGGGTGAAACCCAACAGGTTCTGACAGGTTCTGGAGAACCGGTAGCGGACATTTTAAATAGTTCAGAGAACCGGCAAATACCACCTCTGGCTAGCCCCAGAGTAGGTGGGAATGGAGATTTTGCAGTAACCTTCCCCTGGAGTGGGGAGGGAATGGGGATTTTGCAGTATCCTTCTGCCACGCCCACCAAGCCATGCCCACCAAGCCACACCACTCCCACCAAGCCACACCCACAGAACTGGTAGTAAAAAAAATTGGATTTCACCACTGGTAAGGGCAAAATTTTTGCAATCTTGCAAAGGTTAAGAAATAGAAATAGAAATAGTTAGAACAATTAATCAGTGGAACAGCTTGCCTCAGAAGTTGTGAATGCTCCAACACTGGATGTTTTTAAGAAGATGTTGGATAACCATTTGTCTGAAGTAGTCTAGGGTTTCCTGCCTAAGCAGGGGGTTGGACTAGAAGACCTCCAAGGTCCCTTCCAACTCTGTTATTATTATTATTAAATAGAAGTAGAAATAGAAATAGAAATAGAAATAGAAATAGAAATAGAAATAGAAATAAAATAGAAATAGAAATAATAGAAATAGAAGTAATAGAATATTTAATGGCCAAGGAATTTGTCTCTGGTGCATAAGCTCTCAGTGTACATACAAGCAACAAGTGATAAATCATGATCATAACCATCCTAAAATACATTAATCATGAATCATAAGATACAACACTTAGTGATAGTCATAGGATACTAAATAAGCAACCAACATAAATCATACTAGGATACTAAATAAAACAATTAATATAAATCGTAAGATACAAGCAACAAAGTTATAGTCATAAGAGAATAAGGTAATAGGTCAGTGATGGCGAACCTATGGCATGCGTGCCACAGGTGGCACGCGGAGCCACATCTACCGGCACACGAGTCGTTGCCCTAGCTCAGCTCCAGCCCACATGTGCACGCCAGCCAAATGATTTTTGGCTCGCACAGAAGCTCTGGGAGGGCATTTTAGGTTTCCGGAGGGCCGGCAGGGGGCGTTTTCGCCCTCCCCAGGCTCCAGGGAAGCCTCTGGAGCCTGGGGAGGGTGAAAAACGGGCCTACCAGGCCCACCGGAAGTCGGGAAACAGCCCATTTCCGGCCTCCAGAAGGCCTCTGCGGGTGCGGGGGAGGCCATTTTCATCCTCTCCAGGCATTGAATTATGGGTGTGGGCACTCGCACGTGTGTGATAGTGCACGCGCACGCACTTTCGGCACTCGAGGGAAAAAAGGTTCGCCATCACTGTAATAGGTAATAGGAAAGATGAGAAGAAGAATAGTAATACAGCCCTACTTGGTAGTTTGACAGTTTTGTGGGAATTAGTTGTTTAGCAGAATGATGGCATGTGGTGGGGGGGGGGGGAGAACTGTCCTTGTGTCTAGTTGTTTTGGCGTGCAATGCCCTGTAGTGTCGTCTTGAAGGAAGAAACTGAAACAGTTTATGTATTTATGTCCAGGATGTAGAACGAAATATGCCTGAAAACCATTCCATTTGCACGAAACCTAAAAACATGGAGGATTAGTTTGATTCATTTTATCCACTGTTGTTGACACCGACTGAGAGATGGTCTCCCAGATACCAATCAGGATGTTACCTGCCGGTGATGCTAGGACTGAACCTAATGTGTGCATTGTGTGTGCTCAACCACTAAGCCTAAACTAATATTCTGTCTTTCACCAGAATAGTGCGTCCTTCCAATATGTTAATGAACAACAGTTCCAAAAGGCACTGGGAGATATCGATGCTGACATTCCCCGGACTGACCGACACCGGACCTTCTTCCAGTGAGAACATCTCCTTCCCCAGCCACAACTAAGCCGAAACAAAAAAGCTGATTGCCAAACCCATTTTGCAAACTCTTAATTTTCAGGCTGGGTGGCTATTTGAAAATACCCAGCCTGGCTTCTTCTGTTTTGCCAGACTCAGGAAGAAGAACATTTATAAACACCTAGTCAGAGGGTGGTATTCAGCCGGTTTGCACCAGTTCCGTCGAACCGGTAGTAGCGACCTGCCCCGGCACTATGCTGTCCTATTTAGGCACATTTTGAAGCCGCATGTGTGCAAGCTGCGCGCACTCTATTAAAGTTTGTTGCAGAAAAATCAATTTCCAGAAGCACACACAGCTGACTGATTCAGCTGGACTCATTAACTTATTTATAAACATAATAACATATATATTTACAATACCACAAGTAGAATTCTTTTTCAATCAGTTACAGGTAAACACAAACAGGAGAGTTAGTTTCATTTCAGCAGAGTTCAGAGTGGAAGAGTACAGAGTGGGCTGAGCCACGCCCAGCCTTAAGCTTAAGTTCCAGTTTCGATTCTCTGCACAGACACAGAAGTGATTAGCTCCTATTGGCTGACTCAGTTGCTATGCCTATTCATTGGCTGACCTTGTTACCATTGGCTCTCCCAGTTCATGAATATTCTAACACGCTCACATTTGTGAAGCGGTAGGGAAAGTAAGTGAATACCACCTCTGCACCTAGTGAACTGAATAACTGACAGGTTTCATTGGGCTTGACAGATCAACATTTGTGCAGGGCTAAGTGGGAATATCTATCAAATCCGATTTGATTAAAATATGTGCCTATCAGAAACACAAAAGCATTATCTTGAGGAATAGCTGCATTTTTACTAGAAATTGATTTGATTACTCATCCCTCTCAGAAAATGCAGAATCTTTTTTACCATGTTTCTATTTGCTGAAATTTACCCTGAATTCTACTTCGGAGAAAACGAAATTACTCAAAAGTGAACTCTTACAGCCAAGACAGATTCGGTATAGGTGATCTAAAGTCATATTTCCTGACCATGTTTTTGTAAATTAAAAGCAGTTATAGTGTGATCCAGTCTTGCTCATAGCGGGGTATCTAGACAAAGAGATGCTTAACTTTCCCACTCCTTTACCTCCTAATATAGTTACTAGCTTTCTGGATAGAGGCCACTTAAAGGAGTTAAACATCCCTGCCTTAAACCATCGCTCTAATCAGATTGGTTCTCCCAACCTCCAAAATGCTTTATTGCTTTTTTAAGGACAGCCTCAGTTTATCTGTGCCAAGAACCACAACAACAAAACAGGAACAGCCTTGGAGTTGCTTAGTTACCTTCCAGCAGCAGATTGAGCAAACTTTGATTTATATTTCTACTTAGATTCTAAGTATTATTTATACATGAATGCAGAAACACACATATCACTGTATAATCTGCAAACTCTGTTCAAACCCATGTCTTCTCTTATTTGGGGATGAATGATCTGTCCCTGCCACTGTAGCTCGCACCTGTGACATTCCTCTCTCTTTACAGACGCGAAGGGCTGGTGAAGCTGCTTTACCTCCGGGATATTCTCATCACGTTTGCGGCCTTTCACCAAGGTGAGGAAACCGCCACACAATGTACTTCCAGGAACTGCAGCTGGCAGTATGAGTCTGCTGCCTATTTTCTCCCTATTCTCTCCATCTCCCCTCCCTCCTTCTCTATCCCTGACACTTAACAGTCCCACCGTTCATCATTTATATGGGCCTCTCAATGTGCCAAATACTTTCTAGTTCAAAGTATTTTTCAAATAGATGCAGCCAGGGCTTTTCTTAAGGAGGTTCTGAGGAAGGAACAGATTTGTCCTCCAGAGGTATCAGTGGTGGGTTCCTACCAGTGTGGTCCACTCTACCGCACCGGTAGCGGCCAGCCGATTAATTTGCGTGCGACACCGGTCTGTCGTCTTCACCGGTCCGTCACGCGTCACCATATTTTTTTCAGAATTTTTGGGCTTTTTTTGCTTTCTGCGCATGCACGGAAGCAAAATTGTGCAAGGGGATGTGCGCGCATGCGAGATTTTGGCGATTTTGGCGTGCATGCGCGGAAGCAAAAAAAATCACCAAAATCGTGCACACGTGTGCATCCCCTTGCGAGATTTTGCTTCCGCACATGTGCGCACACAAAACATGGAGATGTGTGCACAGTGCACCGGTCGCAACCTTGAGAGCAACCCGCACCTGAGAGATATCTGCTGAATGTTGTGCTAAACATTCCCATATTTCACACAGAGCCAGGTAGCTGTTGCATAATGCAGGATATGCAAAACCCTATCTCTGTCTGTCCCCGTGCAGGGCTGGCTCCGTCACTGGGCAGCTGCCTTAGGCCAAACGTGTTTATAGACCAGGGGTTGCCAACCTTTCAGACCTCAGGGACCACTAAATTCATAATTTTAAATCCCGCAGACCACCAATATGATTTTTTAAAAAAAGATAAATAGTATTTAGTGCAATATAAAAAACGCAAATAACTTTTCTGCGGAGAGCACCGGTTGATAACTGCTGTTATAGAGTAAGCAGGGCAATCTGCATGCTTTCTAAGATATAGTAGCTACTGCTCTCAGGTGCTGGAAGGACACCAATCTAATCAGTTAATCAGTTAATGTACTGATCTAATTTGGATAGGTGGGTGGGTGAGCCTCAAGCAGCAAATTGTCTCAGGCTAGCTCTATTCCCCACCCATCAACTTCTGAAGCAGTCACTTCTGTTCTTCCCTCTTAGATCAAGAGTGTCCAACCTTGGCAATTTTAAGGCCTGTGGACTTCAACTCCCAGAATTCCCTAGCCAGCTAGGGAATGTAGAAGTGTAGAAGTGTACAAGGAGGAGAAAGACCATGTCTTTGACTATTAGAATGGAAGGAGAAGAATTATTTGTTTGTTTGTTTGTTTGTTTGTTTATTTATTTAGTGAGATTTATATACCGCCTCACAGTGCAAGCACTCTCTAAGCAGTTTACACCAGTAAGCAATGTATATTTATATTGCCCCCAACAATCTGGGTCCTCATTTTACCTACCTCAGAAGGATGGAAGGCTGAGTCAACCTTGAGCGGTGACATTTGAACTGCTGACCTGCAGATCAGTGTCACCTAAAGTGGCCTGCAGTACCTGCCTCTAACCACTGCGCCACCTTGGCTCTTCACTTTTTTCCCCCCAACCAAACCAGTGGTGGGTTGCTACCGGTATGGCGTGGATCTACAAACCAGTAGCGGCGGCGGCGGGAAGCTCTGCCTACCTGCCCCGGATGCTTCTGCGCATGCACGGGATTTGTAACCCATTACTGAACCAAACTATCTAAACTTCCCTGCCTCTTTGCTCTCTGAAATGCAGCCCCTCCCTCCTGGGAATCCAGACTACATTCCACCACAGGTAAGGATACTGTGGAATCCAGTTCAACTCTTGGAGACTGCCTTTTCATGGCTGCATTATGAAATTTGTTTGCCATCAACTTCTTCCCAGCTGTTTTTCCATTTCCCAATCTAGCCAATGACGGTGGAATTCCACAGTGACTCCCATTCAAGTGCTAACCAGAGTTCAGCCTGCTTAGCTTCCCAACCCATACAAAGTGTTCTGAATCTAAATTCTGAGTGAGTGGTTGTTGGATAGTCCTCCCTTTTCTTCTGCTTCTGCTTTGTTCTTTCCTATCCTATAGAGATTGGATACTGCCGGGGGATGCAATACTTTGCCAGCCGCTTCTTAGAGACCCTGGATAACGAGACAGAGGCCTTTTGGTGCTTTGTAGGATACATGCGGCGGTCTGCATGGGGCTTCACCACCACGGGTGTCCGTCGGAAGATATGTGAGTGAAGGGAAAACGGAGGGGTGAAAACAGATGCAAGCTTTGCAAAGCAGCTCTGTTGACTAGAGGCATTCTGTTTGATGCAAACACCATTCAAACACTCTTCAGCAAAAGCTTCAAGGAAAGAATGGGACGCTTCCTGCAAGTTTGCAGCAAAAATGGATTGTGAAAAATGGCCGTTGGCTGGTATTTTGGCTGCAATGCCACCCAGGGACCTTCCCCACTGGAGAGTTAAACTGTCCTTCAACTATCCTGGAGCTGGCAGAAGATGGTAATGGTGTGAAACATGTTGTCCCTCTTGCCATTCTCTATCCTGCCCAGTCATTGCATTCACAAGACTTCTTTTTCCAGGGTCATGAGTGGAAACGCCTAACATGGGTGTCAGCAACTTGTGGCTCCGGAGCCACATGCAGCTCTTTTGGCCCTCTGCTGTGGCTCCCTGTCCCATCACTGGATGGTCCCGCCCCTCGCCCTCCCCTCCCAGTCACTCCTCGCCTGGCCTGAGAAGGTAAGGGCGACGGCGGTGGATGGAGAAGTGGCCAGGGCTGATTCTCCGATGCCTCACTCTTGCTGGAGCTTCTTCTGGCCGTTGTTAGTGCTGGGCATGCCTCAGTCGCTTGGGGAGATGCACAACCTGCTCTCTGCCCTGAGACACTGGTCCGACCTGGCTGCAACCAACGCGGGCCTCGCTAATACGAGGGCTGATGGGGTGGGAATGAGATCCAGGAGGAGGGGATGACGGAAAGGGGGACAGGCCAGCAGCGCCCAGCTGTGGCTTTAAGAAGCTCAGGGCAGTGGGAAAAGGCGGCTGGCTCCGCCAAACCTCGCATGCCCACCCCGGGGGTCAGTGCATGTTTATGTGCGCTGAGGAATGAGCACGAGCCACAGCGGAGGCTTCCTTTGGGCAACCTTCCTCCTCCCTCGTCGGCGGGGCCAAGAGAAAGAAGGGGGTGGCGTGAGGAAGCTAGGAGGAGAAGCCCGGTTGGCTTTCCTTTTGGCGTGGGGCAGGGGAAAGACCCAATACCCCTTCCATGGCCTGCCTGCTGCTCTCACAGCGCCTTTTGCAGCACAGTGAAATTTAGCGCATCTCTCCAGTGTCCGAGGTGCGTCCAGCACTCTTCACTCTTTCCTGCAGTGGAACAAGCCCTGATACTCATCTTGCCGAATTCGGCCAAGGGGGCCCGAAATGCCCCCAAGGCAAGCTTGCTGGGGCAGAGGCGCTAAAGCCGTAGCGGAGAATCCCCCAAGTCTCCGGCTCTTGCGAGGAAATGAGTCCTGAAGGGGGAAGAGACTCACGGAAGCGCTTATAGGAGGTGTGCAATGTAAAAAGGGTAGAAATGCCATTGCCCTCCCCTCTTTCCTAACCACGCGAGTGGGGGCAGGCATTGACAGCCAGCATTGTAGCAGGTAAATGTGAGGATTTTCCCGCAGAGTGGCCAGGGCGTGAATAGTACGTGGGAAGGGAGAGGTAGTGAGACTCGGCGACTGGGGTTGGTGGGTGAAAAAGAGAGAAGGACCTGCAAATCTAGGAAGGGGGAGAGAGAGAGAATGAGAAGGAAAATGAGAGGGAGGGTGAGGGGGTGAGAAATACATAGAGAGAGATACAGAGAGGGAGGGGGAGAGAGATACATGGAGAGAGAGGAGGGAGATGGAGGGAGAGATAGAGAGGGGGAGAGAGGAGGAGAGAGAGACAGACAGACACAGAGATACAGAGAGGTGGGGGAGAGATACATGGAGAGAAGGGGAGAGGGAGGGAGGGAGGGAGATACAGAGAGAGGGAGAGGGGGAGACATCATTTGACATCATTTTAGATGTCAAAAGGGTTTTGTGGCTCCCGGTATGGTTCTCTGCCCTAATGACCTGCTGGGTAGGCGTGGCTAGGGGGGGTCATGTGACTGAATGGGAGTGAGTGATGTCCAGTTGGCCACGCCCACCCAGGTTTTGTGGCTCCCGGTGTTTTCTTTTCTATGAGAAATGGGTCCAAATGGCTCTTTGAGTGTTTAAGGTTGCAGACCCTGCCCTAACAGATTTCATTCACCCTGAGGCTGCCCGGAGACAATGTCAAAATTAAGGGGGAAATGCAACTTCTATACTGTATGGCTAAGGGTGATTTAAGGAGGTCTCATTGATAGCAATATCATGGGGACACAAGAGATAAAAGGTGTTGTCTGTGCTGTGATTAAGGGGGGGGGTAGGCCCTAAGACTTGTCACTGCAAGTCTCAAAACAGGTTTCTTTTTTAAAAGACCAAAAGCGAGCACATAAAGAAATCAACATTTATGTGTTGTGGCCCTGGAAAAAAAAACATGTGGAACCATGTATACCAGCCAACCCAGATAGGTGGTTTTCTGTATCATCAAAATGAAAAGAAAGACATTTTCACAATGGCAGCAAAAAAAAAAAACCAACCTGCTCCAGCATTGTTTTAATTATAGCTGCTTTTGAGAGGGGCAAGAGAAAATTGAGCAGATAGTTTCTGAGCAGGTGAAAGAGAGATTAGAAGAGGGACTGGGAAAGATTATTAGATGTTGAGACACTGGCTGCAGGCATTGACTTGCAGTGTATATTCAGCTTCAGAAAGATAAATGGGTATCTGAAGCAACGTTGTGTGGATTTAATGATTTAGAAAATAATAATCTATGTCAAGAAAATACAAGCTTTGCAATTTGTATAAGTGAAGAAACATGCCAAAGGGCTAATGTTTGTTAATGTGTGCCATCTACCAAGCCTGAATCTCACTGATACAGGAATGGTCAGGATAGGAAGCATTGTCCTGGCAGTCTGTAGAGATTCTCTATCATCCAGGTCATGGTTGTCCCAAAGGTGCTTTTTCAGGAGGCAACTGGACTTTCTTGTTTTTTCTTTTGAAGATGTTTCGCTTCTCATCCAAGAAGCTTCTTCAGCTCTGACAGGATAGTGGTGGTTCTTCAACTCTGACAGGATAGTGTGGGTTCTTCAGCTCTGACAGGATAGTGGTGGTTCTTCAGCTCTGACAGGATAGTGGCGGTTCTTCAGCTCTGACAGGATAGTGGCGGTTCTTCAACTCTGACAGGATAGTGGCGGTTCTTCAGCTCTGACAGGATAGTGGCGGTTCTTCAGCTCTGACAGGATCCCCACTATCCTGTCAGAGCTGAAGAAGCTTCTTGGATGAGAAGCAAAGCGTCTTCAAAAGAAAAAACAAGAAAGTCCAGTTGCCTCCTGAAAAAGCACCTTTGGGACAACCATGACCTGGATGAGAGAGAATCTCTACAGACTGCCAGGACAATGCTTCCTATCCTGACCATTCCTGTATCAGTGGAGATTCAGGCTTGGCACAACTGGGCGAATAAACACGCTTTACCTGAAGTGTGATAAATTTAGGCCAATCGGGGTCTTTGTGAGCCATGCTCTAGTCCTGATCCTTCTCTGACAGAGAGATGACATGAAGACATACTGAAAAGAAGGATGATCTTCTCTTGTCATGTCCATACAGATATCTGTGAGGAACTTCTGAAGCACGTGGATGCCGAACTCTATGACCATATTGAGAGCGTCTCCAAGGAAAAGCTGCTCTTCTGCCTCAGGTAAACATCCATTTCCTTCCATTGGGTATAACAGGAGCCGACCAACTGCCCTCCACCTGCTTGTAGGGTAGCATTCCCCTCCCCCAAATCTTCCTTCTCCAGAAGGCATATCTACCATTCTCATCATTCTCTGGGACTGCCCATGCTAGCAGCATCTAAAGGTTGCAGGATGCAGAAGGTTGCAGCTAGAGGTCACCAGATTCTGCAGAGAAGTCGTTATCTGCAACTTGCCTAAATGCAGTTAGGCATTTGCCTCATTTAAACAATGCTTTTGCACCTGTACAGTACTAAGATATATATAAAAATATTAAGTAACAAAAGACTCAGATAGATACCAGTAATTCTGGAGGGGAAAGATTTACCCCAACTGCTCTTTAGAAGGCCAGATCCTGAAGATGAAACTCAGATACTTTGGCCACCTAATGAGAAGGAAGGACTCACTGGAGAAGAGCCTAATGTTGGGAAAGACTGAGGGCAAAAGAAGAAGGGGACAGCAGAGAATGAGGTGGCTGGATGGAGTCACTGAAGCAGTCAGCTTGAGCTTAAATGGACTCTGGAAGTTGGTAGAGAACAGGAAGGCCTGGAGGAACGTTGTCCATGGGGTCGCGATGGGTCGGACACGACTTCGCAACTAACAACAACAAAGGAGGCACCTTTCAGTCTTTTTTATTTGGAAGATAAAGCATCCCTGCAAAAAGTCATCTACAGGTAGTCCTCGACTTACAACAGTTCATTTAGTGACCATTCAGAGTTACAACAGTCCTGAAAAAAAGTGACTCATGACCATGTTTAACAGTTATAATCTTTGAAGCATCCCCACGATCACGTGATAAAAATGCAGAGGCTTGGCAACTGGCTCATACTTACGACCGTTGTTGTGTCCCAGGGTCACGTGATCCCCTTTTGCGACATTCTGATAAGCAAAGTCAAAGGGGAAAGCCAAATTCACTTACTGTAACAACCAAGTTACTAACTTATCAACTGCAGAGATTCACTTAGCAGTGGCAAGGAAGGTCCTAAAATAGGACAAAACTCACTTAACAAACGTCTCACTTAACAACAAAGTTTGGGCTCAATTGTGGTCGTACATCGAGGACTACCTGTATTGTTTGCTTAGCAGTGATACTGTCAGCCTAACAAGGTACACCTGGCTAGGAAACCAATGCCATATAGGTCAAGGAATGCTTTTATTGTAAAACTATAGAAACAGAATTTTCAAGTCTGAATGTGCTTCCCCCTCCTGCCCATTATCTCCATATGAGCGAGGGAGGGGCTTGTCTGAGATGTGTTCACCTGGGCTCAGACCCTTTTTATCTCACTGTTGCCTTGGTAGCAGCTCTTCTTCCTGTCCTTCAAAGCTATTCCCTCTCCCCTTTACAGATAGAAAAGTGGTTTGCCGCTGCCTCATTCTGGGATATATAGGAGATGACCAGGCTGAGCCGGAGGGAGGGGTCAAATGCGTCATCAGTCATGAGTCCCTTCACGCCCACAAGAGATCTAAGTCCAGTCCCCCACCCCCGAATTTCTGTGACTCTTATCTACCAATTTATTTGGACCTGTTAGTAGTTCAAATTCTTGTAGAGAATTTGTAGAGAGCTTAAGCTTACAATAAATCTTTATACTCATTTGAACTGCCTGGATCTCCCAATTTCCTTGACGCTTGACAAGATGTTTTTTGACTCCCGTCTAGCTAATAGCCCTGGATTTTCTAGTGGTCTCCTTTCCGAATATTAAATCAGGCTTAAGTTAGCTTCCAGATATTAGACATGGTCACCTAGATGCCACCATCTGCTGTAAGATTGCTCAGCTGCCTTTCTTAACGCCCTAAAACGCAGATGCCAGCAACTTAAAAGAAGAACTTTAAATTAAATTAAATTAAATTAAATTAAATTAAATTAAATTAAATTAAATTAAATTAAATTAAATTAAATTAAATTAAATTAAATTAAATTAAATTAAATTAAATTAAATTGAGCAGGAATAAAGGTACTATTAGGGCTAGACCACTAGGTACGAGTTCCCAGGTCCCACACTACAGAAGGCTCCTACATCTATTTATTTATTTTTATTTAATTGAATTTATTGACCGCCCGTCTTACCGCAAGATGACTTGGGGCAGTTTACAATAAAATAAAATCCAGCATGCAGGCTTCTTCTAAACAAATGTAGAAGTCTGTCCTATGTGCTTGCTTCTCCCACAACTGGCCCCCTGGCTTACACACATATATAGGCGTGCTTTCTTACTCTCTTTCTTTCCCATCCTGAGTGATACAATGAGAGGAACGCCCTTTTGGTCAGTCCTTTCACCTGTTTAAAAAGCTTTTTTTTTAAAAAAAACTTTTAATTAAAAAAAGTAATTTGTTAAAAAAGAACTTTTAAGCACCACAGAGATAAGCAGCTGTGCAGCCCAATATCTTGATTTTTTTCACATGGAAGATATTAGAAAAGAAAGCAGGGGGTGGAGGGCGGGGGGGGGGATTGGGGAGATGTCTCTGCTGCTTCCTGGCAAAGCAGGAGGATCAAAAGGAGCATGATTGGGGGGAGGGGAGGGGAGGGGAGAGGGCTGAGTGGAAAAAGAAACTGGATGGGGAGAAGAGTCTAAAATACCAACAGTTGGGTGTAAGGACCCCTAATGGGCACCTGGCCTAAAGTTTTCTTTAATATCTGGCAGAACTACCCTCGTTTGAAAGCAGAGGTCTTGACTCCATCCGCGCACAAGAATGGCATATCCCAGGAACATCTGGTTTACTGCTGTAGCCCCATGACATCGCTTTCATTTCATCCCCCAACCCATTCCAACCTTTAAATTGCCTTTACTGGTCCAATAAGGGTAGTCTTCGACTTACAACCCTTTGTTTAGTGACCTTTCAAAGTTACAATGGCACTTACAAGTAATGCAGTTGTACAATGGCACTTACAAGTAATGCAGCACTTGCCACGGGATCAGAATTTGGGTGCTTGGCAACCGGCATGCATTTACTAGTGTCTCAGGCTCACGCGATCGCCGTTTTTGACCTTCCCAGCAGGCTTCTGACAACCACAGTCAATGGGGAAGCTGGATTTGCTTAATGACTGCATGATTCACTCAACAACGGCACTCATTTGCTTAATGATCACGGCAAAAAAAAAAAGACCATAAAATTGGACTTAATAATTGCCTTGCTTAACAACGGAAATTCTGGTTTCAATTGTGGTCGTATGTCGAGGACTATTGGTATTAAGCTGGGTTTGCAAGGTGGCTCCTGGTCCTTTTAGTGGTGGTGGCCACAACCTCTAGTCTCTGGGCATTGTCCTGCAGGACCACTTGGCCAGTGGTGGGATTAAATTTTTTTACTACCGGTTCTGTGGGCGTGGCTTGGTGGGCGTGGCTTGGTGGGCGTGGCAGGGAAAGGATACCGCAAAATCTCTATTACCTCCCGATCAGCTGGGGCTCAGGAGGCAGAGAATAGATGGGGGCGGGGACAGTCAGAGGTGGTATTTACCGGTTCTCCAAATACTCAAAATTTCCGCTACCGGTTCTCCAGACCTGGTCAGAACCTGCTGAATCCCACCTCTGCACTTGGCCATAGGAGAGTTTGGCTCTTTCAGATCAAGAGTTGGGGGCTGTCTGGCCAGTTCAGTAGCTAGTCCCTTTCCTGATCATCTCTCAAAACTTCCACCAAACTCCCAACTGATTCTGACCGGCTCAAGGTTGACTCAGCCTGCCATCCTTTCCGAGGTGGGTAAAATGAGGACCCAGATTGTTGGGGGAAATAGGCTGACTCTATAAACCGCTTAGAGAGGTACATAAAGTGGTATATAAGTCTAAGGGCTTTTGCTATTGCTAACTGTTAAGCAGGGTTGAGAGATGACTGGGTGTTGCTCACACACACACAAAAAAGGAAAAAGAAGAAAAACAGGCCAGCACATGAACCAACAAGTGTACATAGCACACTCTGCACATGCAAAATCAAAATATCACCACCAAGAAGCAAACCAGAGCATAGGCATCTGGGAAGAGTAGCAGACACGGCCCTGCTGTACTGCTTTACTTTTTTAGATGGTTCAGAAAAGGAACAGAGAGTACTTTAACTAAATCATGGAGAGAGGATCACAATTACGGTAGGTTCTAGACTTGAAAACCCTGCCCTCTCGTTTC
This sequence comes from Diadophis punctatus similis, assembly GCA_023053685.1. Taxonomy (NCBI): domain Eukaryota; kingdom Metazoa; phylum Chordata; class Lepidosauria; order Squamata; family Dipsadidae; genus Diadophis; species Diadophis punctatus. Next base: position 1,041,222 of record JALIGW010000090.1, on the reverse strand, counting down.
AGATTTGACGATGAAATAGTGAAAGAAGCAGAGTCTCTGTCCATCCTGAGAGACCTCTTTCCTTCTCCGGAGCATAATATTCAAAATAAATGATCGGGTCAAACCCCAGTAAGCTTTTTGCAGCAGACATAATTGGCTGAGAAAGCATCTATCCATGGCAGCAAAGTGGGTTGTGGCCAAGGGAGAGGTTAGGGCGGCAAGCTCCTTTTCTCGGCTTCTGCCACAGCTCTCCTCCTGCCTCCATCTCAGGTGGCTGCTGCTGCTTTTCCAGAAGGACCTAGAACACTCAGATGCCGTGAGAGTCTTGGAAATCAGCGCTTTGGAGTCTGGGAAGATGAACTTTGGTGCCTGGATATGGCGGACACGCAGGGAAGGTGAGCACTTCTCCATGCGGAAGAGAGATCCACATCATATTCTGTTATTCTATATCAAAGTGTCTTCTCTTTAAGCAGGGAGTTGGACTAGAAGACCTCCAAGGTCCCTTCCAACTCTGTTATTCTGTTATTCTTCTGAAGCTAGAGGTACCCTAAAGAGCCTTGGTGGCTCACTGGTTGGACTGTAGTATTGCAGGCAAACTCTGCTCACAGCCAGGAGTTCGATCATGATGGAGCTCAAGGTTGACTCAGCCTTCCATCCTTCCTAGGTGGGTAAAATGAGGATTGTTGGGGGAAATATGCTGAGATTGTAAACTGCTCAGACAGTGCTGTAAAGCACTATATACAGTAAGTAAGTGCTATCTTTACAGATTACAGATTATTAGGGTTAGAAGGTACCTTGTAGGTCATCTAGTCCAACCCCCCGCTCAAGCAGGAGTCCTTAAACCATTTCGGACAAATGGCAGTCCAATCTCCCTTTGAAAGTCTCAAGTGTTGGATCTCTCACAACCTCCGCAGACAAGCTGTTCCACTGGTTGATCGCTCTCACTGTCAGAAAGTTCCTCCTTATTTCTAAGTTGAATCTCTCCTTGGTCAGCTTCCATCCATTATTCCTTGTCTGTCCTTCAGGTGCTTTGGAGAATAGCTTGACCCCCTCCTCTCTGTGGCATCCCCTCAAGTATTGGAACACTGCTATCATGTCTCCCCTGGTCCTTCTCTTTGCCAGACTGGCCATGCCCAGTTTCTGCAACAGCTCTGTTTTAGTTTCCAGTCCCCTAATCATCCTGGTTGCTCTCCTCTGCACTTTCTCTAGAGTTTCAATGTCTTTTTTGTAGTGTGGTGACCAAAATTGGATGCAGTACTCTAGGTGTGGTCTAACTAAGGCTATACAGAGTGGTATTAGTACCTCCCTAGTCCTAGATTGTATCCCTCTATTAATGCAATTTAGGATTGCATTGGCTTTTTTGGCTGCCGCTGCACATTGCTGATATCTGGTATCAGCATCTGGTATCTCAGATGCTGATCCAGGAAGCCGAAAGGCACAGAAGTAAGTAAGGGTGTAGGAGCCTTTGGTAGGTTAGGCTGCAAAGAGCCTAAAGGATCGTTGCTTATTAAACTTCTACAGGTAGTCTTCAACTTACGACTGTAATTGAGCTCAGAATTATGGTTGTAAGTCATCACAGAAGTAAGTCAAGGCATCCCTTGATTAGTTTCAAAGTTAAAAGTGTTTTCTATTATGGGTGTTAAGAAAATGGCAGTTGTTAAAGCAAATCCATTTTCCCCAATGGATGTTTTTTGCTGGAACCTTGAAGTAAAAGATAGAAACCAGGAAAAAAAAAGGCATCCCAAATTGTGGTCACATGACTACAGGACGCTGCAAATGGCCGTAAAAGTGAGCCAATTGCCAAGTGCCCAAAATGTAAAAAACATGACTGCAGGGGTTGTGTGGCCATTGTAACTCTGAAAATGGGTGGTAAGTAGCTTTGGGAAGGTCGTCATAACTTTGAATGGTCATAAGGCCATCAATTGTAAGTAGGCATCTGTATATGCCCATACTTAGTCAGTATTCTAGTACAGGTAGTCCTCAACTTACCACAGTTCATTTAGTGACCGTTCAAAGTTACAACGGCACTGAAAAAAGTAACTTATGACCATTTTTCACACGACCGTTGCAGCATTCCCCATGGTCACATGATAAAAATTCAGATGCTTTGCTACTGACTCATATTTATGACCATTGCAGTGTCCTGGGGTCACGTGATCCACTTTTGACAAGCAAAGTCAACAAGGAAGCCAGATTCACTTAACAACGGTGTTACTAATTTAATAACTACAGTGATTCACTTAACAAATGTGGCAAGAAAAGTCGTAAAATGGGGCAAAATTCACAACAAATGTTTCACTTAACAAATGTTTCACTTTTGGGCTCAATTGTGGTCGTAACTCGAGGACTACCTGTATTCCAAACTATTACTGTTTCTAGACAATAGACCATTTTCCTCAACTTGGCACTTTCTGCATATCTTGAAACTGAATGGAAAACTTGGAAATGTAGTCTTAATACATCTGGAGCTTCAAGTTGGGGTGGGGTGGGGGCTGATTTGGGACATAATTCAAACACACAGCAGAAAGAAGTGGTGGATCCTGCATGATCTCAGATTTTAGATGGGAGGGATCACTTTGTAAAAGATAAGAAATGAAACTTCAGCTCAAGTCGAAAGATTTGAAGGCAGATTCTTTTAAACCAAGTTTGTCCTTAACATTGCTGATCTCCAAGTCAGAAAGAGCTGTTTATGTACAGGACCATATGTGATACTGGAATGGCACAGACGGGCCACGGTTGTTTTAGCACAAGAGGAAATGTAAGTGAGAGAAGTCCCTCTCACTAGGTAGGACAAGGCAGCTAACTTACACTGGGAAGTTTGAGTATATAATTAATAGGCAACTCCTATTGATGAGGGGTCCTTGGTTCTGAGTCTGCTTGTTTTCTTGCAGACATTTCATTACCCTACCTACGTAACATCATCAGTGCTAGTCCTATTAACTGTGCTTAAAACATTTAACACTATACCCTTATTTAAAGGTCTGTGGAGATTCTTAAATCATCCAGGCCATGGTTGTCCCAAAGATGCATTTTCAAAAGACAAATGGCCTTCCTTTGTTTTTCCTTGAAGACGTTTCACTTCTCATGCAAGAGAACTGAAGAAGTTTCTTGGATGAGAAGCGAAACATCTTCAAGGAAAAAGAAAGCCCACTCGCCTTTTGAAAAAGCACCTTTGGGACTTTATTTAAAAGCTAGTTTGGCCTTCTTTTCAGGGCATGTAACAGGCACGCTGTGATATTCAGGTTTTTAGATTTTTGCATGGATAAATCATGTGCCACAAATACACATAGAAATTTTATTCCCGTCTTTGTAATTGGATTGTGTATTATGACTGATGATCAAAGGAATGGGTGATAACTGTTCTGACCCAGCTTCCTGATAACAAACCCCAACACAACACAGCGTCTGTACAAACCTTGTTTAATAATAACGGCTACCAATTGGCTTGTTTAGCAGTCGTTCTAAAGTCAAATAAATTATAAAGCAGTCTTGTTTAGCAAACCTGGCTGTTTGGCAAAATGCCCAGGAGGAATTTGCAGGCAACTTTGACGAGTTCAAACTGGACCAGACACAGGACTTAGATTTAGATTTATTATTAGAGTTGGAAGGGACCTTATAGGTCAGTGATGGCGAACCTATGGCACGCGTGCCACAGATGGCACGTGTAGCCATATCTGCCCTAGCTCAGTTCCAGTGTGCATGTGCATGCCGGCCAGCTGATTTTTGGCTCACATGGAGGCTCTGGGAAGGTGTTTTCGGCTTCCGGAGGGCCTCGGGGAGGGGCGGGGGCGTTTTCACCCTCCCCAGGCTCCAGGGAAGCCTCTGGAGCCTGGGGATGGTGAAAAATGGGCCTACCAGGCCCACCAGAAGTTGGGAAATGGGCCATTTCTGGTCTCCAGAGGGCCTCCGGGGGTGTGGGGGAGGCCGTTTTCACCCTCCCCAGGGATTGAATTATGGGTGTGGGCACTCACGCATGCACGATAATGCACACGCACGCGCTTTCGGCACCCGAGGAAAAAAAGGTTCGCCATCACTGTTATAGGTCATCTAGTCCAACCCCCTGCTCAAGCAGGAGTTCCTACACCATTTGAGACAGATGGCAGTCTAGTCTCCCCTTGAAGGTCGCAAGTGTTTGGTCTCTCACAACCTCCACTGGCAAGCTGTTCCACTGGTTGATCGCTCTCACCGTCAGAAAGTTTCTCCTCACTTCCAGGTTGAATCTCTCCTTGGTCAGCTTCCATCCATTAGTCCTTGTTTGGCTTTCTAGTGCCATAGAGAACAGCATGACCCCCTCCTATCTGTGGTATCCCCTCAAGTATTGGCACACTGCTATCATGTCACCCCTTGGAATGAACTTAGTTGCTTCCTGCAAATTCCTTCCTTGATTTCACCACTTAAATAGGCTATGGGAGTGGCCAATTACCCCAAGCCTTACTCTCGAGTAGTCCTTTTCCTCAGGAACCATTCCTGCCTTTTGGCAGCTCTGTGCGCACGCGCATAGAGAACAGGCTCCTCTTCTTCTTCGTCTTCACTTATGGCAGCCTCTGGAGGTTCTGAAGGCCCTGGCTGAATCTCTGCCTCTGGCACCGAGTCCTCTCCAGCCTCCTCACTGTCCGATTCTGGTACCAGCTGCACAGGCCGCTGGCGAATCACAACATCAGCCTCTTCGCTGTCCGAATCAGCTGCCAGCTGCACAGGCCGCTGGTGGGCCACAACAATAGCTTTCACATTAAACATAATACTGTTATAAGGAAATATCCTTTTAGGTTCAGTTCCAAGTGGGGAAAAAGACACTGGATTCATGAAGGTTGCTTGGAAGGAAGGTTTAATGGTGGACAGGAGCACATGGCAGGAGCCCCTGTACAGAAAAGGTAACTTACATGGTTGTGTGTGGTGAAGAGAAAAAAGAGAGAGAGGAATGCTGAGTTCCTGGTTTTTATAGTCTAAGTTGGGTCCCACCTCTTAGATTTCCTTTTCCTGTATAGAAATGTATCCCATTGGCTCTCAGACCCCCCAGGGGCATGCTGGGGTGGCTCTTGGCTTTTGTCTAATCCAGCTTTGGCTGAAATGGAAGGGCCTTGGGCAAATCCTATTATGGTTTTGTTATGCAGAAGACTTTCAGCCAGGTGAGAGGAATGTGTGAGCTTAGCAGGGGTGGGGGTTTCCAAGAGGAGTCTTTTGTCTGTTTAAAAAGCATGTTTCCAGATGTTTCCACAGAATATTTCCTACATTTTAATATCTCCTAGGATATCTCATTTCCTAGGAGAGGGGTGGGTGCTAACTTCCTACAATCCCTCATTTTTTTTTCAAAACATGTGAGTGCAACACATGTTTTGACACAAGCTTCAAATTGATCAGGTCAGGGAGATTTTATGGGTGCTTTCAATTTTCTCTGATGCAGAGGGGAAGACGTTGAAAGAGGCAGTTGAAAGAGGCAGCAGAAGGATTCCTTCAGTGGCTCCCAAAAGGAGAGCTTTCAACCATGATGGTCAATGGCCAGGGCAAAAGTTCTGGAAATAAATTTACAGTATCCAATTTTCCATGCCAATTATGTTCAGATGTTTGATAACACTTTCGATGAGCTCCCAGACAGGTTTCAAGCAAGCACAGGCCCCACAATATTCCCACAGCCATGGTTTACCTTGAAATCACAGGCTGCCCATTTCCAAGGGATGGTTCTTGAATCTGCCCTAGCTCTAACTTTAGTGCATCTAGGATTTGTGAGTCCAAATTGAAATTAGCCAGTGTGCAATCTAGGCTTTTCTTTTCTTTTTCTTTTTCTTTTCTTTTTTTTTTTTTTTAGAATGAGCCCTGGGACTCTTACTCCTGAGACCACCAGTGCAAAATACCCTGCTGTACTGGGCAGCAGTCAGGCCTTGGGTTTTCGAAGATCCTTTCTGCTAGCTCTTCAAGTGGGGAAATTGCCTGAGGGGACCTGTCCCCTTCCCCCATGGAATTAGCAGGGAGATATGACTGCCTGGGCTTTAATGCCACAAAGCAGGAGTCAAAACAACAACAAAAAAAAAAAAACCAGCAAGCTAAAAGCAGCTTTGGGTGGGGGTAGGTGAAAAAGGGATAACCTCAGTCTAATTCTGAATGGCGTGTCTCTGTGTGTTTGTGTATGCAGCTACAAATTTACCTCCCACTAGACAGAAATCTAAAGTGTACAGAACTCACTGTGGTAACCACTCCCAATACAATTCTTACATGAGTACATTAAACTGATTACAATATAGATGAGACAAGAAAGAGAAACGTTACAATGAATTTCAGTGAATGAAGCAAGGAAAGAAAGAAAACAAAGAAAAAAAACTTTACAATGAATTTCTGTGACTGAAGCAAAGAAAGAAAAACTTTACAATGAATTTCTGTGACTGAAGCAAAGAAAGAAAGAAAAACTTTACAATGAATTTCTGTGACTGAAGCAAAGAAAGAAAGAAAAACTTTACAATGAAGTTCCCCCCTCCCCCCTAGTCTTTTCAGCTGTCTTCTGAGGATTGAAAATAGATGTTTGGTCTTTATTTGTCCATCTCAGGGTCCTTTCATTCATGTCTGCTGGGTGGCCTTAGGTTTTGGTGGTAAGGCTGGTCAGTCAGGCTTGGAAAGATCTACTCCACTCTGGTTGATGTGATGACTAGAGGACTAGATTCAAACCCAATTCTGGCTCAAATGGATGGAATGTCTTTACTGGAGGCAGTGTCTGAGCCCATTTGCTCTGCTTCCATAGGCTTCAGGATCATGTGTGCAGGGCTGAAAGACATAAGAACAGGGTCCCTTCCCCCTTTTGCTGGTAATTCTACCACGAGAGGCATTGTAAAAGGATTAGAGATTGGGGGGGGGGTAGATAGCTTGCAGGCAGGGTTTGAGGAAAACAATCAACACATCAGTATCGCAGTTAAATCAATTATAACAAAATGGAGACATCACCAGGGGGAAAAAATGAACAGACATTTCCATCTTAGCAGAGAATTGGCATCCATTAAACATCACAGAAGAGCAATATTAAAACTGTTTGTATGTACATACAGTAAATGTAAAAATGAAATTTTCCTGTAAATTAACTTAAAACATTGTCCCTTAAATTTTGGCTTTTCTTAAAAACACCGAGAGGAATAGGAAAATTGAACTCTGTTCCTTGTCCCAGATCAGGTTGGCCAGTCCTAACTGGGCAAAGACATTTTCCTTTCTTTTCAGTGCTTTTAATTTTCTAACAATTTGAAATTCATATCTCTAGGAAACAGAGATATTTTACAGTTGCAATTACTCGAGTGCGCACAAGACAAGACAAAGACGTACACAGACACAAAAACATGGACAAAGAGGATGACAGGACACACACACAAGTCCTTCCTGCCATAAATCTCAGTTAAAATTAGGGAAGGCACAAGTCTTAACAAACAAACCACGTGGTTACATATAAGAGAGAGAGAAGAAAAGAGAGAGAGAAGAAACAACAAACACCTCAACATTTTTCCTTTTCTGTTTTCTTAAGTACCTTTATTTAGCCAAATTGGCTGTTTTGTTTTGTTTTGTTTCTCTGTGTCATCCCTCAGCAAAGCCCATTTTCTACACAAGTTTCCTGCTTTTACTTTTTGCACATTCCTGTCATACAGATATATTCCTGGCGTCCCAGGTTCCAAGCCCACACAAGGGTCTCCGCCACCCACGAACTAGAGCTTCCCATGATCCTTTAAATGTAAGGTTCACTTTGGCTTAGCTAGTGACGCGCTCAACAGTTTCAGAGACTAAAAAAAACTCTGGGAAGGACTTCCGATTCTCTCGTAGAAGTAAGGCCCCCTTCCTGTAGGGAATCTCTCTAGGTTTATCAGATCCAAAAAGGGGATCTGCGAGGACTAGCCGCCCCTGTACAGCTAGTACTAGGACCTCCACACTCACGGGCTTCACATTTAGAACTGAAAATTCTGGGGTTTGCTTTTGGGATGTGCACATAAAAACGACAACAACAACAACAAAATTTGCTTTCCCACCCTTCAATCACATACATACACACACACACACACACAGACATTCTTCCTCCTTCCCTAACAGAAGGTCCTGTGCTCTGTAAACGCTAAACAGAACTTACACAAATCAAAACAGAGAAAGAGAAGACATTGACACATAGGCTGGTAGATGAGAAAGAAACTCTATACTACCAAATGAGGATAAACAAAAATAATTCAATATTATGAAAAGCTGTATGAGCAAGAAGTTTCAGAAAAATAAAATTAAAGAATATTTGGAAAAAATGGAATTGCCTAAAGTACCAGAAAAGGACAAAAACTATTAAATGAATGAATATCAATGATGGAATTATCAGAAGCAGATCAAGAGACAAAAGAACAACCAAACACCAGGACCAGGTGGGCCAGTGGCAAAATTTTACAAAGATTTTACATAATGAGGTATTGATTGATGTAAAAGGTACCACATTCCTGAATGGGAGCAAATATTACTTTGATTCCAAAATAAGATTCAGATTTAATGCAGATAAAACTATAGGCCCATCTCTTCACTGAATGCTGACTATAAAATATATACTTCAATAATGGCAGCAAACTAAAAGGTTCCTAAATGAATTTATACATTCAGCTCTCTTAAGCTATTTCTAAGAGACAGATTAAAAACAAAATGAGAATGATTTTAAATACATAAAAAAAGGCACAAGAAAAGGATGCTATTCATTTTGATAATGGAAGTGCTAAATATAAATATTATGGCAGACACAGAAATTAAAGGCATGGAAACTTTGAAAACTAATTTTGCACCAAGAGAGAAATAAAATATGTTAATAACCAACCTGGCTGACAATTTAGTTGTCCAAAAGGTAGAGAAGAGAACTAGAGGAGATAATTAAGTCCATACTTGACTTAATACTTACAAACAAAGAAGAAGTTGTAGAAGGATTTGAAACTGCATCATTAACATAACAAAAACGATTCAACACAATTGAACACACTAAAGTCTTAGATTTTAAAATAAAGCTGACCTTAATAAACTCAAGAGAAACTTGAGAAAGATTCCTTGGGTGAAAGTCCTAAAGGAAAGAAGCAACTCAAGAAGCTTTGTAAACTCTGAAAAAACTTGATTATAAAAGCCAATTGCACAAAAGCAATCAGGAAAAAAAAACCAGAAATCCAAGAAACACCAGCATGGCTGCACAAAGACCTCACTGACAAATTGAATGAATGAAGGACAGATACAAAAATGGAAACAGGGACACATAACTAAAGCAGAATATCAGCAGATAGCAAGAATCTGTAAAGAAAAATCAGGAAACAAAAGCCTTGACTGAACAAAAACTTGCAACAAAGGTGAAAGATAATATAAAAGATTCTTCCAATACATAAAAAAACAAGAAGAAAAATCAAGGAAACAGTTGGACCACTAAGGAGAGAAGGCAACACAGAGAAAGCCATGAGTTGCTTAACTCATTCTTTGCATGTCTTCTTGCAAAAAAGAAATGCAACCCAACTAACCAGAAATATAACTGGAAAGGAAAAAATAAAACAGACTGTAAACTAAAGTTAAAATAAGCAAAAACAGTAAGAGAACACCAGGTCCCAGAGTCCTAAAGGAGCTGGTAAATGAAATCTCAGAACCACTGCACATCTTAAAAAAAAAAATCTTGGGACACGGGGACCACCTGAGAAACTGGGAAAAAGCTAATGTGGTTCCCATCTTCAAAAAGAAAGAGAGAAAAAAAAAAAACAAAATTCTGAGCCCTATCTAAATTGGTGCAACAAATTAAAACAGATTTGGAGAAGTGGAAAAGAACCACCATAAAATGAGTATCCTGCAATGGCTAGCAGACAAAACAGGGCTGGGGGGGGAGAAGGGGGGGAGGAAGGAAATATCAAAGGATTTAGGAAGATACATTAACTTGGTTAAACAAAAAGCATGATTATTTTTTCCCTAAAATGATTTGTACCCAGACAACACACTATTCAATTGAAATTGGAATTTACATATGCCATAAAGTATAATTAAAAAGCAAAAATTACCCCCCACACACATACACACATGCAAACACACATTTCCCAGTTTTCTATGGTTTAAAGTAAAATTTAGAGGTAGGTACTCACCTTCTTTCCAAGCAGCCCTTGAATTCTGAACTCAAAACCCCTTTAAAACCTACTTCCCAATGGCCAAGGCCTAATAAATTTATTTAGGCCAGAATCATTGAAGAGGTTACTTGGAATCCATCTGGCTCGCCAATTGTTATAAGGAAATATCCTTTTAGGTTCAGTTCCAAGTGGGGAAAAAGACACTGGATTCATGAAGGTTGCTTGGAAGGAAGGTTTAATGGTGGACAGGAGCACATGGCAGGAGCCCCTGTACAGAAAAGGTAACTTACATGGTTGTGTGTGGTGAAGAGAAAAAAGAGAGAGAGGAATGCTGAGTTCCTGGTTTTTATAGTCTAAGTTGGGTCCCACCTCTTAGATTTCCTGTATAGAAATGTATCCCATTGGCTCTCAGACCCCCCAGGGGCATGCTGGGGTGGCTCTTGGCTTTTGTCTAATCCAGCTTTGGCTGAAATGGAAGGGCCTTGGGCAAATCCTATTATGGTTTTGTTATGCAGAAGACTTTCAGCCAGGTGAGAGGAATGTGTGAGCTTAGCAGGGTTGGGGGTTTCCAAGAGGAGTCTTTTGTCTGTTTAAAAAGCATGTTTCCAGATGTTTCCACAGAATATTTCCTACATTTTAATATCTCCTAGGATATCTCATTTCCTAGGAGAGGGGTGGGTGCTAACTTCCTATAATACATAATATTCTCAGTTATTAAAAATACACACCAGCTCCTATCGTTTTGATGACATTCTGATTTTCTGCCTTCAGCTAGCTATCTTGGTAAGTAAAAATTGCCTTTGAATCCATATATATAGCTATGGGGAGCAGGATGTTGGTTCCTGCTAAATGTTGGAGAACTTTTGGTTTAGCTCCAGAAGCAGACGGAATGTTGCTGGTTTCCTCAAAGGAAGTGTGACCAAGAAAAAAAAAAAACCCTGATCCTACTCTTCCCCACTCTGGTTGCCAACAACTCCTGTGATTGCTACCACATCTCTTCCTTCCAGATGTCTTCCAAAACTGATCTTAGATCAGGCCCAGTTCAGGAGGTCTTGTCAAACACATCCTGTTCTCTGTTCATAGGTGTAGAAGCATCAGCTCCTATCACATCAGTGGATCGGGATGAGATTACGTTTGATGTGTTACTTTGCATTGCAGTCCTAATCCAGAACCGGAAGCAGCTGCTTCAGTACCAGGATGTCAATGACTTTTTCCTATTCACACAAAGGTAGGTAAGTGGCCTGAAAGGGGCAGGTTTTCCCCAACGGATTCCATTTCCTCCAATCAAATTAAAGTTCAGGACCAAAATCCTTTTTGTGCAAAAGGAATGCATTCTGGAAGACACGTAATGAAGAAATGCAATCCTCACTGGGCCCTTTTGATGGTGTTTGCAGAAAGTTCAGAGTACCCCATGCGCGTTGTGTTAACCACCTGTACAACAGTCCTTTAAATAAGGCCAATATTACATCCATTACGGCCAGACATATCACGTTCCTGAATCAGGGTTGAGGCCAGCTTTAGCAGCTTCCTAGAGTCGCCAGACAAAGTGGTTGTGGTTAGTGTAAATGGGCAGATGTCTCAGGATGCAGGAAGTCTACTTCAAACCATTTCCAGTTAAAACCAAAATGAGCGGACTATGGCCTTGAGCCCATTGTTTACCTGCACCTCCCCTCCCGGACATCCCCTCTTATCAGTTACTGCTGAAAATGAACCAAGTGGTTTCCTGCCATTATGCAGAAAGAGGCACAACCTGTAAGACACTCCCCATATAAAGGCATCCCTTAAAAGCCAGGTGCTGTTGTGTAACGGCCCCGGGGCAAATCATCTTCACACCAGATCCCAACAGCTGGCAAAACGCCTTCCATAACCCTTTTCAGATCTGATCATCTGCTTCCTTCTTTACCTGTGGAGCAGCACAACTGGAACATATTCAAGGAAGAGGGGACAGATGACCAGACTGCGGAAATGAGCTGTTCTCCCTCTTTGGGTGGGACATATAAAGCTTAGTATTAGCCGACAAAGGGAAGTGATGTTGATTTTGATGTCACTTGGATATCCTGCTTTGGGATCTGATGGCCCTTCACCTTGTAAGAGCTTGGCTGGCACTTAGTTTAAGGCCCGCTTCCAAATAAATCCAGCCAAGGACACCACGGGCAAACACAGAAGCCTAGCTAGATGGATCCAGCATTCTTGGGAGTGCAATAACAATACGGTTCCCAGCAAGGGATGGGATGCAGAGTTTTTCCTCCACTGTGACCAATGTTGCTTCAATGTTGTCCCAGGATGCAAGGCAGACTTCAGCTGAACATGCTGCATGGGAATGATGAGCGGCCGTGAACATCCGTGTGCCAGGAAAGCAGGGCTCTCTATTCTAGATGCTGACAAGAACATCCCGGTGGGGGGGGGGGGGGGGGATGGGCTTGAGCACCCTCTGCTGGATGAAATGAGATAACAGCTTCTTGAGAACTACTTCCAATGAAGTTATAAAACGTAACAAGTTAATATTTTGTCCAGGCCTCTTAATAAATGAACGAAGAACTTCAGACATCCTTTCACATAAAATATGTACCTTACTGCACTGTTGGCCCACAGCACAATTTTTATTTGGAGGAATCTCATAGAATTTTCAGCATCTTCAATGAAATGCAGATTCCAGGCTGCTTCACACACACACACACACACACACACACACACACACACACACACACACACACACACACACACAAAAGCAAGTTACTTAGTTGTGCTGCTAGTCAGAATAGAGCTGGAAGGGACCTTGGAGGCCTTCTAGTCCAACCCCCTGCTCAAGCAGGAGAGCCTATACAATTTGAGACATGTGGCTGTCCAGTCTTAAAAACCTCCAGTGATGAAGCATCCACAACTTCTGGAGGCAAGTTGTTCCACTGGTTAATTGGTCTCACTGTTAGGAAGTTTCTCCTCAATTCCAGGTTGCTTCTCTCCTTGATTAGTTTCCATCCATTGTTTCTTGTCCTCCTTTCAGGTCCTTTGGAGAATAGGCTGACCCCCTCTTCTTTGTGGCAGCCCCTCAAAAGCTAGAATACTGCTATCATGTCATCCCTAGCCCAGATTATTAGATGCCCAGAAAGATCTGAGGAAAGGCGTTTATGCTTGTTGGAGGAAGGTGCAGTATATCAAAGCTAGGATGTCGTCAATTTACTTAATATTGTGCCATAAATGTGCCCTTAGTTGCAAGAAAGATTTGCTTGTCCATTAGCTACAAAGGGAAAATAATACTTCTGGAACTGGTAGACAACCAAGTTCAGGGATAAAAATGGAAATAAAAACAGAATGTTTGGGATCAAATTAGATTAATGTGCCAGGAGGTCTGAGATTAGATTATTAGATCATTTGACCATTTAAAAATGTCCCTCCTAAATTGACAATTATTGAAAATGAAAAAACATACGTCAAATTCATTGACATTCTCCAGTTCTGCCACACTGGTATTAGTCCATAATTCAGCAATTCAATGTTTTAAACTGAGTTTGATACATCTTAATATTTGTGGCAGCCGACAAATAAAAAATACCAGGAGCTTCAGCTTTTCAAGTATCATATACCACAGCACCTCAGCTATCAAGTATTATCATTGATCAAAGTCAAACCCTAAAATCCAACTGCAGGATTTAAAAAAATACAGGCCTCAAGTATTTGCTGAATGACCAGGATAGAGATACAATCGGCAGGAATGAACTGCATTAGTTAAGAGCACATTTCCTGTGCTTTAGGTGCCTTTTCTTACAAATTGTCTAACTATCCTGAGGTGACAATGCCCCAGGGTCAGCAGCCTGTTGCTAATATGCCTGAGGACCTCTTCCTTCCAAGCTTCCTGTCCCACCTGAATCTTCCAAAAGATGCTTTTCATTTAAAAAAACAAAGTTTGACGCTGAAAAATATTTGTCTTCGGCATTAATTTTATTTCTAAGAATGGCTGTAAATCTCACATCTGAGCAAGCATGCTTAGAAAATAACAGTGTTGAATGTCTGGAATCCAGTTTGCTGGAAAGTGTCTGGTGGGGGAGGTGGGGGAGGGTAAGGAAGGAGAGCTAAGATAATAGAGATTGGGGGTGGGGGGGGGGGGCTGGAAGGCACAGCAGAGAGCAACTTCATCTGCTAAACGGTGATTTTGAAACTCTCTACAGTATGGGAGCCACTGTAGTGGTTAAGGCACCAGGCTAGAAACCAGGAGGATTGAGAGTTCTAATCCTGCCTTGCTGGGTGACTTTGGGCCAGTCATTCTCTCTCAGCCCTAGGAAGGAGGCAAGGGTAAGCCACTTCTTGAAAAAAAAACTTGTCATGAAAACTGCAGGGTCAGGCAGTCACCAGGAGTCAATATGCTAACTTAAACCATGCGCGTGCACAGACACATATATTTGTTGTTAGTTGCGAAGTTGTGTCCGAGCCATCGTGGCCCCGTGGACAACGTTCCTCCAGGCCCTCCTGTCCTCTACCATCCCCGGAGTCCATTTAAGCTCACACCGACTGCTTCAGTGACTCTATCCAGCCACCTCGTTCTCTGTTGTCCACTTCTTCTTTTGCCCTCAAGCATTTCCAGCATTAGGCTCTTCTCCAGTGAGTCCTTCCTTCTCATTAGGTGGCCAAAGTATTTGAGTTTCATCTTCAGGATCTGGCCTTCTAAAGAGCAGTCAGGGTTGATCTCCTCTAGGACTGACCGGTTTGATCGCCTTGCAGTCCAAGGGACTCGCAGGAGTCTTCTCTAGCACCATAGTTCAAAGGCCTCAATTCTTTGGCGCTCAGCCTTCCTTATGGTCCAACTTTCACGGCCATACATTGCAACTGGGAAAACCATAGCCTTGACTGTACGCACTTTTGTTGGCAGGGTGACACACACATACACACACAAAACAGCCACTTATTGAAAGCATCCCCAAATTCCAAAATGACAGCTATTCCCTCCCACCACAGATTGCCTACCCTTCTATTACTTTATCCCATTATTATTGCAAGATTCTTTTTTCTTCTGAAAGTATTCTGTTAAAAGTGGTACTGTGTTAATCCCTTCCTTGAGATTAAACAAACTTTTCTGGTTTGTGAGACATAAAATTGCAAACCTTGCCTACAGCGAGGGGTGCGCAGGTGAAGTATTTTGAAAACCAAGGTAGTTACGTAAAAATGATTGGGAAGATTTACCTTGTAGTGTCTATCTTACAGTTAAAAAAATTAACATGAAAACAGAGGACCTAATGATTAATTGGTACTGACACATGGGAAGTGACAGAGGGCTCTTGATCTTTTTTCAACTTGTCCTTCAACAGCAAGACTGCCACATTATTTTGCTCATATAAAGTTAGTCCTCGACTTAAGACCACAATTAAGCCCAACATTTGAGACAGTTGTTAACTTGAGTTTTGCCCAGGGGTGAAATTCAAAAATTTTCCCTACCGGTTCTGTGAGTGTGGCTTGGTGGGCATGGCAGGAGAAGGATACTGCAAAATCCCCATTCCCTCCCCACTCCTGGGGGAAGGATATTGCAAAATCTTCATTCCCACCCAACTCTGGGGCCAGCCAGAGGTGGTATTTGCCGGTTCTCTGAACTACTATTTCCGCTACCGGTTCTCCAGAACCTGTCAGAACCTGCTGAATTTCACCCCTGGTTTTGCCCCATTTTACAACCTTTTTGCCACAGTTGTTAAGTGAATCACTGCAGTTGTTAAGTTAGGAACACGGTTAAGTGAATCTGGTTTCCTCATTGACTTTGCTCATCAGATGGTCACAAAAGGGGACACTGCAACCATCATAACTATGAATCAGTTGCCAAGCATCTGAATTCTGGTCATGTGGCCACGGAGATGCTGCAACGGTTGTGTGAAAAACGGTTGTAAGTCACTTTTTCCAGTGCCATTATAACTTCGAACGGTCACTAAGTGCCTAGGAGCCGAGGTGGCGCAGTGGTTAAATGCAGCTACTGCAGGCTACTCCAGCTGACTGCTAGTTCAGCAGTTCAGCTGTTCAAATCTCACCAGGCTCAAGGTTGACTCAGACTTCCATCCTTCCGAGGTCGGTAAAATGAGGACCCAGATTGTTGGGGGCAATATGCTGAACTCTGTAAACCGCTTAGAGAGGGCTGTAAAAGCACTATGAAGCGGTATATAAGTCTAAGTGCTATTGCTAGTGCTAAGTGAACTGTTGTGAAGTCAAGGGCTGCCTGTCCATGCAAGTCCGTTTCAGATGGATCGTTCCAACCGCTCCATCAAAACGCTTTCCAGTTGTGGAATGCGTATCTAATTTTTTTCCCCTCTCCCTTTCTTTGCACCTCCAATATTTTCATGTGGTTTCCATTATCTACATTGAAAGCCATTTCCCGCAGAATGGAAATGGATGGGGTTTAGCAAATGGCCTGATAGAATATGAAAAATGAAAAGAGGTTTGGAGAGAAGAAAATGGAGTCTTGAGCCCACAAAGCTGAAAAATGTGCTGGTATTACAACTCTGGTTCCCTGCTTTGAGGGTTATCTGGCCTGGGAGTCAAAGAGATGCAAATGCCTAGGTTTTTTTTTCCAGAGAGGCTGGTTGGAGATGAAAGGAACTGCTTTTTAATACATCTAAAAGGCATTAGGGTGGGAAAAGGCCAGAGCACACACAGGATAGAATAGAATAGAATAGAATAGAATAGAATAGAATAGAATAGAATAGAATAGAATAGAATAGAATAGAATAGAATAGAATAGAATAGAATAGAATAGAATTCTTTATTGGCCAAGTGTGATTGGACACACAAGGAATTTGTCTTTGGTGCATATGCTCTCAGTGTACATAAAAGAAAAGATACATTTGTCAAGAATCATGAGGTACAACACTTAATGATGGTCATAGGGTACAAATAAGCAATCAGGAAACAATCCATATTAATATAAATGGTAAGGATACAAGCAACAAGTTACAGTCATACAGTCATAAGTGGGAGGAGATGCAATAGCACTTAGGAGGCAATAGACATATATACTGCTTTACAGTGCTTCACAGCCCTCTCTAAGCGGTTTACAGAGTCAGCCTATTGCCCCCAACAATCTGGGTCCTCATTTTACCCACCTCGGAAGGATGGAAGGCTGAGTCAACTTTGAGCCAGTGACAATGATGATGATAACAACAGCAACACAAATTGTTTTAACAAATACAGATAGTCCTCGACTTAGGACCGCAACTGAGCCCCAAAAGTTTTGCTCTGAAGTGAGATAGATGTTGTGATTTTGCCCCATTTTATGACCTTTCTTGCCACAGTTGTTAAGCGAATCACTGCAGTCGTTAAGTTAGTAACACGGGGGTTAAGTGAATCTGGCTTTCCCATTGACTTTACTTGGCAGAAGGACGCAAAAGGGGATCACGTGGCCCTGGGACACTGTAACCGTCATAAATATGAACCAGTTGCCAAGCATCTGAATTTTGATCATGTGATTGTGGGGATTGCTGCAAAGGTCGTAAGTGTGAAAAATGGTCATATGTCACTTTTTTTAGTGCCGTTGCAACTTCGAAAGGTCAAAAAAGGAACTGTTATAAGTTGAGGACCACCTGTATTTCAAATGTATAATTTGTATGATTATTCAAGAATGTTTACACATTATACAAAATGCATCAACAAAACACTTCATCCTTAACATTTCTGGCATAAAAAATAACAACCCAAAATCTAGTAAGATGCCCCTTGATTGTACCACTTCAAATTGCAGATCAGAGTTTTCATGCCTGAATAGTCTCTGCACATTAATTAGCTACATAAATCAAATGAATGAATGAAATTAATGGACACACCCATGTCCATGTATTAATGAAAGGAAGAGAGTCTTCCCTATCTGCAGCCACAGGAAAACATTCAGACTTGCAATCTTAAATAGTCTAGACCAGGAATGGTTTTTTTTTCAATAGTAGTTTTATTAAAAATTATAATTACAAATGTGAAAATTAATGAAAACTAAAAAAAAGAACAAAAAGAAAAATAGAAAAGAAAAATATGAATTTAATAAAGAAAAAGAAAAAAATACATAATGACTTTCCCTTTCATCACGTATAAACAATTTTAACGACTTGTCTTATAATGCAACAAATGATCTCTTCTTCCTTCGCTTGTCTATAATCAAATCCTTATTAAAGCCTCCTGACCAGGAGAAGCCCATCAAGGGTTACCAGAGATAATAACGTTTATTTTAACTTAGATCAAATAAATCAACTTTATATTCCTTCCTTTTATTTTTAACAATTTTGGTCTTTAGTCCCTTCAAATAATGTCCTAGAGCTTAATTTGTTTTCATTTTTTCCCTTTTAACAAATCTCTTCAAAGCTTTAAATATATAAATTTTCTTTTATAAATTCAATATAGGAAAATTATCCAGGTCACTGCCTTGGTTTGGTATTTGTATATCCCTTTTAATTATTAAGAAATCAGCCAGTTTGTTTTATATGTCCAGTGTAGCAAGTTTTTCTATATCATCCTTGTAGTCTGTGATTTTTAATCCACCACTTTTAAATCAATCTTAGTTTTGTAAAACTTGTTCCTCTTCCATAAGATCTTTTAAACAGTCTATGTATAGAGGTAAACACTTTTCAAATTAATTTTTGAGTCCATTGTTTACAAATAGCCTTCAATATGTCCTATGTTAAAGTATTTTGCTTCGTTCTGTATAAAGTAAGTCAAATTTAAATGTGTTTCTCTTTTAATTGCTATCTTTAGTTCCTTCTAATTACTTTTGGTGTTCGACCTTGAAAATCTCATCCCATCATGTTTTTTAACGAATTCAAAACAAAACAATTTTCCCACAGGAAGGATTCTTAATTCCAAAATCTTTTTTCAAATCCATCTGGACTATTAATCCATTTATAACTTTTCAAAATCAAAATCTAATCACCCATTTGCTGTTTATTCCACAAAAACATTTTACAACTTTAAACTCATATGTATTTATTTATTAAATTTATATGTCACCCATCTCATCCAAAGCAACTCTTAAACTGGAAAGCTTCTTTTGCTAAGGATTGAAGGAAATTCATGTAATGTTTTCAAAATAGTTGATCCAAAAATTTCTAATAGTCAAAAAGCAGTTAGAAGCAATTTTTGAAAGTGATTAGAAAAGAAAACATGAGAACCCAAGGGTAGGCTTCAAAAATTTTAGCAAGGGGTTCTCTGCCTGGCTGCTGGGTGGGCATGGCCATGGTGGGCATGGCCTAGTCGGCCTCCTGCACCATGGCGGGGGGGCACGTTTTTGCCCTCCCTGGGCTCTGGAGGCTTTCCTCGAGCCTCCAGAAGGGCGAAAACAGCCTCCCCAGGCTCCAGAGGCCCTCTGGAGACCGGAAACAGGCCCATGTCCGGCCTTCCTGAACTTCTGGTAGGCCCATTTTTCGCCCTCCCGGAGCCTCTGTGCGCGCCCTGCACTTACCTGCATCCAAAATGGGCCGCGTGTGGACTCCTGTGAGGGGAGGGGAGGGGTGGGCTGGCCAGCCAAGAGTGGGATTTGAGAGTCTCCAAACTGCACAGAATATTAGCTAGAGGTTCTCCCGAACTCCTGTGAACCCCCAGCAGCCCACCCCTGTGAGAACCCAATATCCTTAAAGGTAAGGTGACCAGATTTTTTTTTTTAAGCGGGACACCATTGACGGGGGGCGGGCCCGCCTGGACGCCGCCATTTGAGTTTTGCCCTCTGCGCATGCGCAGAACGCTGCGCATGCGCAGAGGGCAAAAGAACGCAAATGTCGGCATCCAGGTGTGTGTGGGGGAGGCGGGAGGCCTTTCCTCGCCTCCTGCCTCCCCTTCGGGAGCCGGCAGTGGCTTGGGCTGGCTGGCTGGTAGAAATGCTCCTCCTGTGTTTCGCGATCCCCGAGGATACCCAAGCCCTCCCCCCAACTCTTCCTCCTGCCGCCCTTTGCTAGCCAAGTACATCTTCACCTCTGGTTACCTTTCCACGTGGGGCGGGACAACCCCGCCACCGGGCAAGTGGTTCCTGTTCAGCTCCATGTTCCAGGCCAATGGCACCGACTGAGGCGGCTCGTCTCTTTCGTCCCTTGCCAAGTACGGCAGAGCCGCCCCGTAGCGGCCATGATCTCCTGGCGCGCAGGCCTGCCTCTCGGTGGAGTGGAGGTGTGGCGGCTGGTCGGCTGTGGGGGAGCCTGTCCCGCGGACGCCTCCTGGTCACTTGGGATGACTGCAAAAGGCGCGGTGGTGCTACTACGGTAAGGTGACCAGACGTCTGGGCATTCTTTCCAAAAAAGCGTGACTTTTTGGAAACAATGCGGGACGCGGGACACATGCTTGAAAAGCTTGTCTGTCCCACCAAAAGCGGGACATCTGGTCACCTTACTTAAAGGTGCTGACTGTGGTTTGTGCAAGACGGCTATTTCTTCATCTCCCAGAGCTCTATACCTGCCAGAGACTACTGTCTTGCGGTCTCTTTGTGAGGAACAACTGTCTGGAGCACTTGTGGGCAATCTTAAGACCTCTGCTTGCCAGAGAGAGGAATTACAAAGAGACGGTCTACTTGCTGGCTCTTTGTTCCACTGCTGTTATATTCCGTTGTGGTTATCTTCCTGACCTTTTGAGTTGGGAGCCTGAATAGTCTTACAAAATGGGTAAAACCTTTTCTCTTGGGGCTGCCATTCAAGATCGAGTTAATTTTGGCATCTGATGATTAGATCTGTTTATGATTATATAGAAATAATGTGTTTTATGGTGAGTTTTAGATCAAGAGGTTAATGTATTTTATTTTGATAGCTGTCTCGAAGAAACTTGGGAGGTTACTTTTTATTTTTCCTTTTTTTATTTTTTGCACCTCTCCCTCTTTGACATTTTTCTTTTTAATTTTGTTCTCTATTTTTGTATGTTTTACTTTTTTTGAAATTTAATAAAGTTGGGGGGAGGGGAAGAGTTAAATCATATGGCGTGATTGTAATCCAACTGATTATTGAAAGGGTTTTTTTTTTACCTGCTTTGGAAAATCTTTATTGAGGAACTGGTCAGATATGGATCGATACTGAGGTATTGATCAGTTTTTACAGATGTTTCAGATCAAATTAACAGAGTTGGAAGGGACCTTGCAGGTCATCTAGTCCAACCCCCTGCCCAAGCAGGAGACCCTACATCTGCCTCTACCTAGGATCAAACTCACAACCTCCTAATTGTGAGGCAAGAGCTCCACCTCTAAGCCACAGCATCTGGGTTTCACCCTGTGTCCCAACAATGCTTCTCAACATAAGGGCTCAGAAATGAGGGAGGTGTATCGCTTGCACCTATCGTTATAGTGTGTGTCAGATTTTAACTTGGGTTGGTTGATGAATGGAGATTTCTGGGAGGTGTCAATTAATTGGTTGCCATGAACAGGGGCTTTGCAGAGATTGTTCAGGATCAAAGTAGCCCTGCCCCAATCTGGTCCCCACCCTCAACAATGCATTTCAGATAGTCCTCGACTTACAGCCATTCATTTAGTGACATTACACTTTATTCAGCATCGAAAAAAGTGACTCCTGACCAGTTTTCACACATACAATCATTGAGATATCTCCGTGGCCATCTGATCAAAATTCAGGCACTTGGCAACTGGCATATCTATGATGGTTGCACTGTCCCAGGGTTGTTTGCTCACCATTTTGCAATTTTCCCAGCTGGCATCTAACAAGCAAAGTCAGTGAGGGAAGCCAGATTTGCTTAACGACCACATGATTCACTTAGCAACTATGGCAAAAAGATCATAAAATGGGGCAAAACTCACTTAACAACTGCCTTGCTTAGCAGCAGAAATGTCGGGCTCATTTTGGTCACAAGCCAAGGACTGCCTGTACATTGATGTGCAAGTAGAAACTGATCAAGGAGAGATTCAACCTAGAAATAAGGAGGAACTTTCTGAGAGTGAGAACAATCAACCAATGGAAGAGTTTGCCTTCGGAAGTTGTGGGAGCTTCATCACTTGAGACTTTCAAGAAGAGACTGGACTGCCATCCGTCAGAAATGGTGTAGGGTCTCCTGCTTGGGCAGAGGGTTGGACTAGATGACCTACAAGGTCCCTTCCAACTCCGTTAATCTAATCTAAAGTACAAGAATTTTGCAGTAGCAAAACCAGGGATTTCAAATTGGAGACACCAAGTCAAAACTCATTCCACTCTATTGGAAATCCTTTTTACAAGTTGAACCTGCAACAAACCACCTGTGTGCACAGCTGGTGTTTTGCCATTGAGCCTCTTAGACAGAGGATTGAAGAGAAATCAAATGGAGAGAGTAAATCACAGCACTCAAGAGGCCTCATGTCATGTAGGGCATGATAATGCCTTTTGTATCTTTCTCTCCTTTTGTCCCCTTAGGCATGGATGCCCTTTGTGTGTGTTCAATTATGCCACAAATGTATATGACATGGTATGGCTAGGGTTTTCTGATTCTCCTATGCTGCCATCAGTGATCTGAATTTTTGCAGCCCCAATGTGGGAGTCCTAAGGGACTACAGCTCAAGAATAAAATACAAGGTTTGCATGCCAAACAGTCCAAAGGCTAACAGTCCAAAGCCTATCTTTGTCAGCATATGCTTTTTTTATTTTAAAGAGAAAGTCCTTGAAAAGCTGTTCTCACTCTGGAAAAGATTGCAGGGGGATTGAGGAAGGGAGACAGACTAAACTAACTAGGCCAGTGATGGCGAACTTTGGCTCATGTGCCAAAAGGGTATGTGAGCGCACGCTAGTGCACACGCACATGCCCACACCCGCCCACACCCATGCCCTCCCCGCGCATGCGCACAACCCACACACACACTGCCCACTGCGCATGCGCACAGACCTCACTGAAACCTCCGGACTCCTGAAGTCTCCGGAGGGCGAAAAATGGCCAAACTGGAAGTTCGGAAAAACGGACTTCCGGTTTGCCCGTTGGGCCATTTTACGCCCTCTGGAGGCTTCAGGAGGCTTCCCTGAAGCCTCCGGAGTGCAAAAAATTGCCCAATGGGTAAACCGGAAGTCCGTTTTTCCGAACTTCCAGTTTGTCCGTTGGGCCATTTTTTGCCCTCCAGAGGCTTCAGGCAGCTTCCCTGAAGGCTCTGAAGTGCGAAAAACAGCCCAATGGGCAAACCGGAAGTCGGTTTTTCTGAACTTCCAGTTTGCCTGTTGGGCCATTTTTTGCACTCCGGAGGCTGAAAACGGCCTTTCCCAAGGCTGAAAATCAGCTGGCCCGCGCACACATGCGCGCTGGAGCTGACATAGGGTAACGCCTCATGTGCCCCCCAATATGGCTCTGCATGCCACCTGTGGCACGCGTGCCATAGGTTTGCCATCACGGAACTAGGCTAAGGCTACCAGATTTCAGCTGCAAAAATCTGGACAACCATAAGCAACCCTGGACAACCTGGACAACCCCAGGCCCAGTATGAATGGAGTGTATGGCCTGCCGGGAGTTGGGAAGACCAGTGGGGGAGGGGAGGGGATCTCTGGTGGGATAGAGAGTGGGAGCATCACGGTCATTACAGGGAGGGGCAGGTATGCCGGGAGCAGAGGGGTAGGCCGCTCTCGGGGAACGAGAATTCGCTGTTTACAAGCGATTCCTCGTTCTGGCCCCTCAGATCAGGTTCCATCTAGCTCAGCCCGAGTACCTGGGATGAGGGATGTCAGGGCCCTGGGCTCAAGCTGCTGCTGTTGAATGCCAGGTCGATTAACAACAAGGCCCCCCTGGTCCGGGATCTAATCTTGGAGGAGGGGGCGGACCTGACATGTATTACTGAGACCTAGCTGGGCCAGGAGGCGGGGGTTCCCCTCTCCGAGATGTGCCCAGACGGGTTCTCAGTGCAGCATCAGCCGCGACCCCAGGGAAGGGGTGGAGGAGTGGCAATTATAGCTCGCCAAAATCTTCGTCCTCGGAGGATCCCTGCCCCAGAGATTGTTGGGTGTGAGACGCTCCTTTTGAAGTTGGACTTAGGGGTACAGGTGGGCCTTTTGCTAGCGTACTTGCCTCCTAGCTGCGTTGCAAAGGCCCTGCCTGTTCTGCTCGAGGCGATAGCCGGGCTGGCGATTGAGTTCCCCAGGTTGATGGTGCTGGGGGACTTCAACCTGCCATCTTCCGGCGAAACCTCGGAGGCAGTCCAGGAGTTCATGGCTTCCATGACAACCATGGACCTGACCCAAGTAGTTCAGGGTCCGACTCATGAGGGGGGTCACACACTTGACCTTGTGTTTCTCTCGGGGCAGTGGAGAGATGATCTGAGGCTGAGGGGTTTAGTCACAGTACCCTTGTCGTGGTCAGATCATTTCCTCCTGAGGTTAGATTTTATGGCACCACTCCTCCACCGCAAGGAGGCGGGACCGACTAAGTGGTTCCGCCCCAGGTGCCTAATGGAATCCGAAGGATTTCAGAGGGAACTTGGGGAAATACCTGAATCTCTAGTACACAACTCATCTGAGGACCTAGTGGCTGCCTGGAATCGGGCAGCGACGGGGGCCTTAGATCGGATTGCGCCTTTGCGGCCCCTCCGTGGCAGCGGATCCAGGAGGGCTCCTTGGTTTACTGAGGAACTCCGGGAGATGAAGCGCCTAAAGAGACGCCTAGAGCGACGATGGAGGGCTAGTAAAGCTGAATCTGATCGGACACTTTTAAGAACTTGCATTAAGTCTTACTTAGTGGCAATACGGGCGGCAAAATGCGCATATTTTTCCGCCCTTATTGCATCCGCCGACTCCCGCCCAGCCGCCCTGTTTAGGGTAACGCGCTCCCTCCTTGCAAAGGGGGGGGGGCGAAGAACCCTTGCAGGGTAGAGCTGAGGAATTTTCCCAGTTCCTGGCGGATAAAATCACTCAGATTCGGACAGACCTGGACTCCATTTGGACAGGGCAGGCCGAGATGACAGGGGCGAGTCTTAGTCCTGTTATTTGGGAGGAGTTTGAGCCTATCACTCCTGAGGATGTGGACAAGGCCATAGGAGCGATGAGCGCCTCCACTTGTTTATTGGACCCGTGTCCCTCCTGGCTGGTTTCAGCTAGCAGGGAGGTGACACGCGGCTGGCTCCTGGCTGTTGTGATCGCATCTTTGAGAGAGGGGTCCATCCCGCAGCCCTTAAAAGCTGCGGTGGTGAGGCCCCTCCTCAAGAAGCCTTCCCTGGACCCAGCGGATTTAAAGAACTTCCGTCCAGTCTCCAACTTACCCTTCGTGGGTAAAGTTGTTGAGAAAGTGGTGTCGCTCCAACTCCTGCAGTTATTGGAGGATACGGATTATCTGGATCCCTTTCAGTCGGGTTTCAGGCGCGGCTGCAGTACAGAGACTGCTTTGGTCGCTCTGATGGATGATCTCTGGCGAGCCCGAGATGGAGGTCATTCCTCCATCTTGGTGTTACTTGACCTCTCAGTGGCTTTCGATACCATCGACCATGGTATCCTTCTGCGTCGTCTTGGGGAGATAGGAGTGGGGGGCACCGTTCTGCGGTGATTCTCCTCCTTTCTCTCCGACAGGACGCAGTCGGTGTTGACAGGAGGGCAGAGGTCAGCCCCTAGGCCCCTGGTTTGCGGGGTGCCACAGGGCTCGGTCCTTTCTCCCATCCTGTTCAACATTTACATGAAACCGCTGGGTGAGATTATCCGACGACACGGGGTGAGGTATCAACAATATACCGACGATACCCAGTTTTACATCTCCACTCCGTGTCAGTTCAGTGAAGCAGTTAATGTAATGTGCCGCTGCCTGAACAATGTAAGGGTCTGGATGGGAGTGAATAGACTCAGGCTCAACCCAGACAAGACTGAGTGGCTCTGGATATTGCCTCCCAAGGACTATGTCGACTGTCCCTCCTTGGTTCTTGGGGGAGAGAAATTGACTCCCTCAGAACGGGTCCGCAATTTGGGTGTCCTCCTAGATCCACAGCTTAAATTGGATCAACATCTTTCAGCTGTGGCTAGGGGGGCCTTTGCACAGATCCGGCTTGTGCACCAATTGCGACCCTACTTGGAGAGGGAGGCTTTGCTCACAGTCACTCATGCCCTTGTCACCTCACGGCTTGACTACTGTAACGGGCTCTACATGGGGCTACCCTCGAAGAGCATCCAGAAACTACAATTGGTACAGAATGCAGCTGCGCAAGCTGTGGTGGATGTACCGAGATACACCCACGTAACACCCATCCTCCGCCAGCTGCATTGGCTGCCCATTAGTCTCCGGTCGCAATTCAAGGTGTTGGTTTTGACCTTTAAAGCCCTACATGGCTCAGGGCCAGGTTACCTTCGGGACCGCATCCTGCCACATTCCTCCCTACGACCAGTGAGGTCCCACAGAGAGGGCCTCCTCCAGGTCCCGTCTGCCAAACAATGTCGGCTGGCGGGCCCAAGGGGGAAGGCCTTCTCTGTGGGAGCCCCATCTCTCTGGAACCAACTCCCGCCAGAGATCCGGACTATCCCCACCCTACTGGCCTTCCGCAAGGCAGTAAAAACATGGCTCTTCCGGCAGGCGGGGTGAAGAGATGATTCCCCCCAAGTATGAATGGTTTTTTTAAAAATTGTAATATGTTTTTAGATGTTATTTTAACTATGTAGTTCTAATCTCTGCTGTAAGCCGCCCTGAGTCCCACGGGATTGGGCGGCCTATAAGAACTCTTATAAATAAAATAAATAAATAAATAAATAAATAAATAAGCAGACACACCACACAATCTCTTTTCTGCCATCTAGTGGTCATCTGAATTGTTTGCACCCAAATTTGACAACTTTCTGCTGTGGAGAAAGTGTTGACTGTAGAGATTGTTTATATCCCGCCTTTATTTTTACATAAAACTCAAGGCAGCAAACATATCCAACACATCTTCCTCCTCCTATTTTCCCCACAACAACAACCCTGCAGAGTAGGTTGGGCTGAGAGAGAATGACTGGCCCAAGGTCACCCAGCTGGCTTTCATGGCTAAGGTGGGCTTTGAACTCATGGACTCCTGCTTTCTACTTTGGTGCCTTAATCACTAGACCAAATTGGCTCTTACAACTGCAGTTGGGACTGGAACTTCCATCACTAAGTGATGCGATCATTAATTGAGTCGTCACGTGACCATGCTCGATTTTACGATATTTTTGCTGCAGCTGTTAAATGAATCATGTGGTCCTTAAATGAATCCATGTTCCCCAATTGAGTTTGCTTGTCAGAAGCTGGCTGGGAAGATCACAAATGGTGATCACACAAATCAGAATGCCGCAACCATCGTAAATACCTTGCCAGGCACCCAAATCATAATCGTGTGACCATGGAGACACTGCAATAGTTTTAAGTGCAAGGAGTAGTCACAATAAGTCGCTTTTTTCCAGGGCTGTCACAGCTTCACATGATCGCTAAACAAATGGCCGTAACTTGAGGACTGCCTGTATATCATTCCTGTATACTGAACTCTTGAATCAGAGATTAAAGATTGAGTAACAGCTGCCCCCAGGTGTAAAACTGATGCTTTGCAGTAAGAGAAGATTAGAAGGGGTCTAAGGCCACTGGAGAGTATCTGGCTGCTTATCCCCGAGTGACAAATTACACACAGACATGAATATCCACCACGCTGTTCCTTTTTATAGTAAGCAGCATGATGCAGAGTGAAAAAGAAAAAAAAAATGAGCCAAAGAAATGAAGAACACGAGTTAAAAGAAAAAGGAAATGTAGCTAAGACAAATATATACTAACACCATTCCCTACATTCTACCAGATGGATCCATGGTCGGGACAAACATTGAAAGCAGTATTGCGTTGCACTGCAAGCTTTTCCCTTGTGTATGTGGATTGCATAACATTACATCCATGCACAAGGGGGTTGGAACTTGCATCACAACCACTTTTGTAGTTTTGATGATTGCATCAAATCCTAAAGGTGCCTCTGTATTTCTCCATTCCTTTCTACCCTTGCAGCCCAGCCTTGCTTTATACATTACTTTTCAAACTTCTAGGTTATCAGATATTATTCATTTATTTATCGAATGTGTATGGCCGCCCATCTCACGTAAAGTGACACTGCCTGGTGTGCAATAAAAACCAGAGATTAAAACATTCAATAAAATCAGTTAAACAATAAACGTGGATAAAAACAAATTAATGCAAGATCACAGGAGAAATACTATTTTATTGATTATATTTTTATCTCACCTTTATTACTTTATCAATAACTCAAGGCAGTGAATATGCCTAATACCTCTTATCCTCTATTTTCCCCACAACAAATCCTCCATGAAGTGAGTTGGGCTGAGAGAGAGGGGGGGGACTGGCCCAAAGTCACCCAACTGGCTTTCACAGCTAAGGTGGGATTAGAATTCAGTCTCCTGGTTTTTGGGCCAGCATTGTAACCATTACATTAAACTGGCTCTCAAACCAAACTGGCATTACAAATAATATAGCCAGCATACAAGGTCCCTCTCACTAGGTGATATCCAGGCTTCTTTGGGGGGGATATATATATATATATATATATATATATATATATATATATATATATATATATATATATATATATATATATATATATATATATATATATATATATATATATGTGTGTGTGTGTGTGTGTGTGTGTGTGTGTGTGTGTGTGTGTGTGTGTGTGTGTGTGTGTGTAACATTTTTGCTGATAAATGAAAATAAAGGGAGACTATTATAGATCTATTTCGAGCTATTTTGCTCTCGACAGAAAAAACATATATATATGTATATATATATATATACACGGCAGAAACCTTGCTGCATATGAATCACTTAAGACTACTGTCCTCAACACTGGAAAACACCTTTACTTCAACCCAGAGAGGAACAAAACCAGTGAAGGTAACTGTGATTGACAAAATGCAATGTGCAATCATCATCTTAGCTTTTGTCTCTCTCTCACACTCATGCAAACATCACGACCAATGAGGCAGAATTCAGTGATGAAAAGAATGCTAACAGAAAGGGAACCACATTTCTTTTTGTAAAGGTTCCACCTTTCCATGAGCAGTGGTGGCATAGTGGTTAGAGTGCAGTACTGCAGGCTACTTCTGCTGACTGCCGGCTGACTGCAATTTGGCAGTTCAAATCTCACCAGGCTCCAGGTTGACTCAGCCTTCCATCCTTCCGAGGAGAGTAAAATGAGGACCCAGATTGTTTGGGGGCAATATGCTGACTCTGTAAACCACTTGGAGAGGGCTGTAAAGCACTGTGAAGCAGTATATATGTCTTAGTGCTATTGCTATCTTAACACAGAGATGGGCTCAACAGTTCCGAACTGTCACCCCATAATAGACCAAAAAGTGTCCAAGAGACTTATGATCACAAGAACCTCACCTATTTATGATTCTCCTACTACAATAGGGTGTGTAAGGAGTTGAGAAATTGAGGGGACTGCCATACCAACGCATCAACTAGCCTAGCCTTGGCAAAAAGTTACATCTGAATCTGCAAAATCGAATGCAATCCCTTAAAATGTGGTATCAGAACAGAAATGCATTTGGCTAGCTTAGAATCTGGAATGCTCTTCTAAAGTCCTCGTTATGCAAGAGCTTTCTCTCCTGAATCAGTCACCTGGGAATGCACTCTGCACGTCCCCTGAGGCACTTTCAAGACGGTCCTACTTCTTCCTCAAGCTGTTCCTTACCCGAAACAGCCCCGATTAAAATACCTTTGACGCAATTAAAGCCGTGCGTATGCACACAGAGGCATGGGAAGGCGGAGATCGCTGGTCCACATTAAATACATTACGACAAAGGCAGTCCAAGAGACAGACCCTTCACTTTCACTCGCAAACGCGCACACACACACCCTCCCGCTACTTTCTATCCATCTTTCCGCCGCCACAGCAGGCGGCCGCCTCGTCGTCCCCTTTTTCTCTCTGCAAAAGCGGCTCATTACCTGAAAGATATTGACAAACTGGAAGCAAAGGGGCGCGGGGGGGGGGCGAGCTACAAAAATGATGGAAGAGGCTGGTGGGAATGAGTTACGAAAGCAGATCATTAGAGTTAAATAGAAGTAGACGTTGATTGCGAGACGATTGAAGGCGGCAGCGGGCTCAGCTGGCAGAAACTGCATGAGGAGAACAAAGAGAAGCCCCGCCCTCGAGAAACAGGAATGGGTGGGGGCCGGGGGGGTTTAAGGGAGAATAGATGGACCCCGTTTCTAAAATAACAGGTGCCACGCTCAGGCCTGGCTGGGATCTTAAGTGTTAGTTAACGGACCTGCACCTCAAGGTGCAAACATTGCTAGATTTTGATAGTGGAACATAGATCTTTTTGACCTTTATATTTTATTGGGTTCCACTAACCTAGTGGAAATGTTAATTTATGTTGCTAGTCCATGTGCGATATGCCATGCCTTAAATAAATAAATAAAAGCCCAAGCTGGAGCACCCGGAGCCTTCTGATGATGTTCGTCCATCGTATTCGAAGAGGACCTTGATATCTATCAATTGGGGGGGGGATGTCAAGACTTGCGCGTGAATTGGATTAAAGTGAGGGAGAGGTGCGCATAGTCATCCTCACTCTCTCTTCCCAGATTCCATCTTGCTCTAAATAGCAGAACAAGAGTCGAGACAGTTGGAGATGGGCTGGGCGCAGTGGTTGACCAGGGCGTCTTTCGTATCTTGCCGTGCTCTTAGCGTACCACATCGCTTGCAGAGACTGCCTTCATGACCGTTGTCCTATTCTAGTAGATTTCATCCGCTCAGTCTGCCGGAATCTGTCTTCACATGCTCGGGATAGACAAGTCCCTATCTCACTGAAGGTCAATGACCCAATGGCTATTCTCAACCTGGTTTGGCCAGCCTGTCGAAGCTGTTGCTCGGGGTGTGGCCGCTGCGCATGCTACAGCTGCTAGGAGCCACAGGTGAGAGCTGAGTGACAGGTGGGGACCAAAGGTGAACGAGCTGCCCTAAAAGCTGCCCTAAAATGAGCTGCCGTAAAAGGACACGACATGCCCCTACACCAGAGGTGCTACCCCTCCCTGAGCACCCCATATACCCCAACCAGAGCCTTCTATAAGTTGCTGAACTACCATTCCCAGCAGCCCCAACTAGCATGGATATAGTAGAAATGAGGGATGCTGGAAGGTGTCCAGAGCAGATTTCCCCACCCCTGTTAATAAACCCCTTTGGGAGTCGGTCCCACTGAATTCAATGGAACTTGTTGGGAAGGATTTGAACCATCTGCTTAGTTTTTATACCCTACACATTTTAATTTGGGGGGGAAAACAACAAACAAGAGTACAGGTGAACTGTGTTTCCTTCGTGTAGGGTTAATTTAACCATGATTTCTTGAATTAACCACAGCTTTTCAGTTTGCACAACCCTTGACCTGGGTTTATCCAATGTTCCAGGTTAAAATAGGATTGGCTCAGCTGTGGTTCAAGGGCCAGTCCGGTGCAGCGGTTATAGGTAACTGGCTAGGAATGGAGAGATTGAGTTCAAATCCTTGGGGACAGAAGCCATCTGGCCAGTCGCTCTCTCAACCCTAGGAAGAAGGCAAGGAAAACTTCTGAAAATGTTGGCAAGAAAACTGCAGGGACTTCTGCGGTTGCCAGGAATCAAGACTAGTTTGAAAAATAATAGTTTAAAAAAACTGTAGTTCAGGACATCATGTACGCATATAGACTAAAGGTTGCATCATCAGGAAATTTCCCAACGTGACAAGTTGCAATATGACCATTTTAGGACCTGAATTCTGCTTGGCCCAAAACAGCTAAAGGCACAGAGTAGCCAGTTATCTGTTGCCAATCTTACCTGTGACATATAGCTTGACTCATACATACCACGTGCTAGGCCAAAGTGTAGCTGCTTTCTAGTTTAACATGCTGGGTGTGACTAGTCCCTGTGGTTTGTAAACCAATCGTGTATGGCTCTGCATACTGTGTGAAGCCAAGGGTAGTTCATTCAGCACACTATGGCTAAACAACCTACAGCTTCCAGTGACATGTGAAACAATCAATCATGCTTTCCTGGACTGGCTTCTCGAAGTATCAAATGCATCCAGGAACAGTTTGTCTCAACAGCCTGACCTAAGTATTGGCAAAGAGATAGGATTCTCTCTTCCCTAAACACACAAAACAGACATCGTGTCTCCTAAAATGCTCCTACAGAGCTTGTCTTTCTTTTTACCACTCCAGCACATCAAATTGGACTGCCATTTATCCGAAATGGTGCAGGGACTCCTGCTTGAGGGGGGTGGGGTTGGACTAGATGACCTACAAGGTCCCTTCCAACTCTAACAATAATCTAATCTAATCTAATCTAATCTAATCTAATCTAATCTAATCTAATCTAATCTAATCTAATCTAATCTAATTAGTAATAGTAGATCTTTGCATAGCATCCTTCTTCTGAAGGATGTTAGTTCAGCATGTAGTTCAGACAATCAGGAATCTTGATTGTCCAATATGACAGACGGCAAAATGAGGTAATGGTTTGATTAGCAAAGTTGGTCGTCAAAGTTGGTGAGATGATGTCAGAAGGCAACCTAAATGACACCAGGCCTTAAGAGAACTGGAGCCTGTTAGCAAAACCAGCATCCTAGCTGCGTAGATTTTTGCTGGACTCTGGGGAAGAAACGGTGACTTACAGACGGACAGGAAAGTGCACTTCACAGTTGGTTGGGAATTGGCAGGCCTGAAGGGCTACACAGATCTCCTATGTAGGTTCGCTTTGGCAAGGCTTGACGCTGTTTTAAAGACTGGCATTAGGTGTCTTAATTATGATCTTCTGCTCTTGTTCAGCTTCTGATTTGTCACCAAGTATTACAAGAGCCCCAGAATGCTCCTGTCTCTTCCAATGAAAACTGATTCTGAAAGTACTCTCCCCAACTTGGTCTCTCTCACTCCCTGAATTATAAGGACCCCTAACAATTTCCACAAGCCCTGGAGATTTTCTCAGGCTACCAGACTCTGTTCCATCTCCAGACTTCCCAGCACAGCCGAGTTTGCCAGCACGGCGGGTGCTGGCAGGGCAGCTAGGCCATCAATCCCTGGTGGAGTGTAATTAACATAAAACAGAAGCAATTAATGGATTGCATTCCTAGTCCATTAAACCTGCAATGGATTTGGAGTTCCCCGATCTGACATTTAGTACCTTTTAGCCAGTTAAATACCAATTGCTTATTAAAAACTGCTCACTGATGTTTAGTGCTTTCTGCAATGAATAGCTGGCAAGGAGAGGCAAGTGGGCACCATCTACTCAGACAGACTGGGGACGTGCCAGCCTGGAGTATTTTGTTCCATGCTCAGTGTAATGTATTTTTTGTGTGTGTGTGTATATATATGAGGTCAACTAGGTGGCAGTAACTACTTGGCCTTAGCTGATCCCCCAAAACTCAGCAGGGTCAGATTTATCCTCAGGTGGGAAATTCACCTGAAAGTCCCCAGAATTGTGGATTAAGTTAGGGTTGGTCTTGTGAAATGTATAGAGATCTCTGGAGAGGATTGAACAGAGCAAAAAGGAAAGGGGCTTTGAAGGATAATTTAGCAATCCTTCCTCTGAATGCTCCCCCGGCTAGAACAGGGCTCCCCAAACTTGGCAACTTTAAAACTTATGGACTTCAACTCCCAGAATTCCCCAGCCAGCATGGCTGCCTGAGGAATTCTGGGAGTTGAAGTCCATAAGTGGCCAAAGTGGCCAAGTTTGGAGAGCCCTGCTCTAGAATAATCACGACTGCTGGATATCTGTCCTCACAACATCGTTGCATATCAAAATCCTTTCCTTATCAAATAAGTACCGGTATAGGTTGAAGGAAGGAAAAGAACCACTCCTTCTCTGGTATGTCCAATGGCCCTATTTTCAGCTATCTATTCTTGATAAACTATTATCCTTATTTTTGTTCCTGTTCTGACTCTACTAGAGAAAGGGATTTCTTTAAAAAATATATATCTCCTACACAGCTGTAAAGGTACTCTTCCTTCCCTCTTCTATCACTTCTCATCTCTGAATGAATCCCAAGAAAGCATATGCATAGGGAAGCCTACTTAAAATTATATTACACGTTTCTGAGTTGGAAAATAGCCATAATAGTCCTGTTGTTCTTAGGAAAACTGCACAACTGCAGAAGCTCAGTGAAAGGGAAATACTGTGGAGGGAGAGACATTTGTGACTTTCCAGATGTAGCTGGCTTATTTATCTTTACTCACACACCCTACCTTATTGTTATGACCAACTCAAAAACATATTTAATATTCTTTCCTTCTCCTATTATCCCTACAACGACAACCCTGTGAGGTGGGTTGGGTTGAGAGGGAGGGAGGGATTGGCTCAAAGTCATCCAGCTGGCTTTATGCCTAAGGCGGCACTAGAACGCCTGCTTACTAGCCTGGTGTCTTAACCACTGTACCAAACCGTTTCCATCACCTTTGGCATCTGACTAATCTGGTTTGCACTGATGAAAGGAAAATCCACAGGGCCACTGACTCTTCTCCCTG
Organism: Diadophis punctatus similis; assembly: GCA_023053685.1. Classification (NCBI taxonomy): domain Eukaryota; kingdom Metazoa; phylum Chordata; class Lepidosauria; order Squamata; family Dipsadidae; genus Diadophis; species Diadophis punctatus. The sequence goes on along the minus strand of JALIGW010000090.1, from coordinate 1,006,828 downwards.
TTTTGAGCACAGGAGTTTTGTGCTCCTGAGATTTGAGAGCTGGGGTGGGGTGTGTGTGGTTTTTTTTTAAAATGCCATCATTTTAAATAGATGCTAGATTGGGATGTTCCAGATTGACATTTACATACTGTAGACACGTGTTTCATAGTTTCCCAGTTTTTACTGCCGCATCATGGCGGTTAATGGTGGAGGTAATGAGGATGGGTGCTCCATAATTCCTCTAAGCTAACTTTCTACCATTGTTAAGAAGATGCTTACAAGCCTCAGGAGTGACATAAGCAAGAAGAGCCTCTTCAGAAGTTATTTCTAATTCATCAAGCCCACTAGGTGCAGACTTAGGAGTTAATGAGCCAGCAGGAGGATTTGTGGGCAAAACTCCAAAGTCCTATTTTCAAAGTATTAGCATAACAACCACGCTTGCTATCCTGAAAGCACTGGGATTAGTGTAAAGAGAGGGAGGGAGAGGGAGGGAGAGGGAGGGAGAAAGATGAGAGAGAGATATGAGGGAGAAAGAGATGAGAAAGAGAGAGAGGAGAGAAAGAGATGAGAGAGAGAGAGAGAGGGAGGGAGGGAGAAAGATGAGAGAAAAAGAGAGGGAGAGGGAGAAAGATGAGAGAGAGAAATGAGGGAAAAAGAGATGAGAAAGAGGGAGGGAAGGAGAAAGAGAAAGAGTGGGAGAGGGAGAAAGAGAAAGAGAAAGAGAGAGGGGGAGAAAGAGAGAAAGATGAGAGAGAGAGAGAGAGATGAGAAAGAGTGAGAGGAGAGAAAGAAGAGAGAGGAGAGAGAGGGAGGGAGAAAGATGAGAGAAAGAGAGGGAGGGAGGGAGGGAGAAAGATGAGAGAGAGAGATGAGGGAAAAAGAGATGAGAAAGAGAGGGAGGGAGGGAGAAAGAGAAAGAGTGGGAGAGGGAGAAAGAGAGAGGGGTGAGAAAGAGAAAAAGAGATGAGAGAGAGAAAGATAAGAAAGAGCGAGAGGAGAGAAAGAAGAGAGAGGAGAGAGAGGGAGGGAGAAAGATGAGAGAAAGAGAGGGAGAGGGAGAAAGATGAGAGAGAGATGAGAAAGAGAGGGAGTGAGGGAGAAAGAGTGGGAGAGGGAGAAAGGGGGGGGACAAAGAGAGAGAAAGATGAGAAAGAGCGAGAAGAGAGAAAGATGAGAAAGAGAGGGAGAAATATGAGAGAGATGAGGGAGAAAGAGATGAGAAAGGGAAGGAGGGAGAAAGAGAAAGAGTGGGAGAGGGAGAAAGAGAAAGAGAAAGAGAGAGGGGGAGAAAGAGAGAAAGATGAGAGAGAGAGAGAGAGATGAGAAAGAGTGAGAGGAGAGAAAGAAGAGAGAGGAGAGGGAGGGAGGGAGAAAGATGAGAGAAAGAGAGGGAGGGAGGGAGGGAGAAAGATGAGAGAGAGAGATGAGGGAAAAAGAGATGAGAAAGAGAGGGAGGGAGGGAGAAAGAGAAAGAGTGGGAGAGGGAGAAAGAGAGAGGGGTGAGAAAGAGAAAAAGAGATGAGAGAGAGAAAGATAAGAAAGAGCGAGAGGAGAGAAAGAAGAGAGAGGAGAGAGAGGGAGGGAGAAAGATGAGAGAAAGAGAGGGAGAGGGAGAAAGATGAGAGAGAGATGAGAAAGAGAGGGAGTGAGGGAGAAAGAGTGGGAGAGGGAGAAAGGGGGGGGACAAAGAGAGAGAAAGATGAGAAAGAGCGAGAAGAGAGAAAGATGAGAAAGAGAGGGAGAAATATGAGAGAGATGAGGGAGAAAGAGATGAGAAAGGGAAGGAGGGAGAAAGAGAAAGAGTGGGAGAGGGAGAAAGAGAAAGAGAAAGAGAGAGGGGGAGAAAGAGAGAAAGATGAGAGAGAGAGAGAGAGATGAGAAAGAGTGAGAGGAGAGAAAGAAGAGAGAGGAGAGAGAGGGAGGGAGAAAGATGAGAGAAAGAGAGGGAGGGAGGGAGGGAGAAAGATGAGAGAGAGAGATGAGGGAAAAAGAGATGAGAAAGAGAGGGAGGGAGGGAGAAAGAGAAAGAGTGGGAGAGGGAGAAAGAGAGAGGGGTGAGAAAGAGAAAAAGAGATGAGAGAGAGAAAGATAAGAAAGAGCGAGAGGAGAGAAAGATGAGAGAAAGAGAGGGAGAGGGAGAAAGATGAGAGAGAGATGAGAAAGAGAGGGAGTGAGGGAGAAAGAGTGGGAGAGGGAGAAAGGGGGGGACAAAGAGAGAGAAAGATGAGAAAGAGCGAGAAGAGAGAAAGATGAGAAAGAGAGGGAGAAATATGAGAGAGATGAGGGAGAAAGAGATGAGAAAGGGAAGGAGGGAGAAAGAGAAAGAGTGGGAGAGGGAGAAAGAGAGGGGGGAGAAAGAGAGAGAAAGATGAGAAAGAGTGAGAGGAGAGAAAGAGGAGAGGGGGGGATATGATCCCAAGATCTTGCTCACTTAAAATAAATAATAAACCAAAAGCCACAGCTTTCAGCCTTGTCTTTGCCAAATTAATTGTTGGCAACTGTCTGGCAGAACCCCAAACCATCTAATTTAGTATGAAAGAGGCCAGGGCAATGGGCCAGGGAGAGATAGAGAAGAAATGCCACTGGACTGCAAAAGAAGCTTCCCTCTTCTCACTTATAATGCACATTGGCAAAGTCACATTCAGCCTATAAAGGTAGAAAATGTCAGACAGAAGTTTGCCAGAACTTGTGTGAATATGTGTGTATTGGGGTGGGGTGGGGTGGGTGGGAGAGAGACACTGATTTAGAGCCCATGGGCCTACAGTCTTGATGTACAGGTAGTCCTTGACTTACAACCAATAATTTAATGATCATCCGAAGTTACAACAGTACAACTGGTCCTCCCACTTACGACCATTGCAGCATCCTCATGTCAGGTCATTAAAGCTTGGGGACTTGACAGCTGGTTTATGACAGTTGCAGCATCCCAGGTTATGTGATTGCCACTTGCAAGCTTCCGACAAGTAAAGTTCAATGGAGGAAGCTGGACTCACGCGATTCATTTAATAATTTCAGTGATTCTTTTTAACAACTGTGGCAAAATTGGGAGCCACTCATTTAACAACTACCTTGCTTAGCAACGGAAATTCTGGTCCCAGCTGCCGTCGTACATCAAGGATGACCTGTATCGGCAGTCTTCCTTGTTGCCTTCCAAATGTTTTGGGTCATCCTCAGTGTGTCAAAATATTATGGGCATGATGTAGTCTAAAATAACTGGGGTTTGAGTGTGAACAACGATGATGTACAATTGCTATGATTCATCTGAAGAGCCTGAGCAGATGCTGCATAAACTGTGTCAACAAGAGAAACGATAGTGCAGCTGAATGTGCCATGTTAGCAATCCATTTTTATTTTCCGTTCTTTAGAACTTAAAGCTAAAGCAGTCATTGAGATAATTTTTTTAATATATAATTTGGGGGAGTTTTGGAGGCATCTGAGCTGTGGTGGTGCAGTGGTTAGAATGCAGGACTGCAGTTTAACTCTGTTCACATTGCCAGGAGTTCGATTCCCTCAATCCTGACCAGTTCAAGGTTGACTCAGCCTTCCATCCTTCCGAGGTGGGTACAAGGAGTACCCAGATTGTTGAGGGCAAGAGGCTGACTCTGTAAACTGCTTAGAGGGGGCTGTAAAGCACTGTGAAGCGGTATATAAGTCTAAGTGCTATTGCTATTGCTATCTTGCTGCAACTGGTTCTTTTAACAGAACAGAATAACAGGGACCTTGGAGGTCTTCTAGTCCAACCCCCTGCTCAGGCAGGAAACACTATACCAGTGATGGCGAACCTATGGCACGGGTGCCAAGGTGGCACGTGGAGCCATATCTGAGGGCACGCAAGGCGTTCCCTATGTCAGCTCCAGCGCTCATGTGCGTGCCGTCAGCTGATTTTCGGCCTTCTTTTCGGCTGTTTTCACTTTCCCCAGGCTTCAAGAAAGCCTCCTGAACCCTGGGGACAGCGAAAAATGGCCCAACGGGCCTACCGGAAGTCCGGAGGCTTCAGTGAGGACTGTGCACATGCACGGGGGAGGCAGTGCGGGGGGGGTTGTGCGCATGCACGGGGGGGCAGTGCAGGGGTTGTGCACATGCACGGGGGGAGGGCATTGCATTATGGGTGTGGGCACGCACGCGCACGCTATCGCATGTGCGCACACCCTTTTGGCACCCAAGCCCAAAAAGGTTCGCCATCACTGCACTATACCATTCCAGACAAATGGTTATCAAATTACTTCTTAAAAATCTCCAGAGTTGGAGCACTCACAACTTCTGGAGCCAGAGTTGGAGTACCCACAACTTCCACTGATTAATCAAGTTTACAAAGTAACAGCAAAACAGTAAATGTAAGATCCTTATTTACTGTTCTGATGTTTTATAGTGTATTTTATTCAATGTCTGTAAGCCGCCTAGAATGGCCTCTGGCAATTTAGTGTAACCTACAAGTTTGATAAATAAACAAACAACAAGAAAAATACATTGCTAAAATAATACCGTCAGGAAGTAAATAAGGAAGGCTTGAAAAAGCCAAAGGAATAATGCTACGAGGTCTCAAGACACATCCGCACCATATTTGACTTTTGACTTTGTCAGCACCTAGCAAAAAAATGCAAACATGCTCAGAGCAAGCCTATTGGCTCAAACAGCAAGCCTGTTTTTTGTTCCATGCTTGGAACAAACTGTCCAAACTCCGAATGACTTGTGCGTTCCACCGCAGAGAATAATGGGAATGCTAGAAAGCTCTCCCACATCTTGTACACCCCAAATTCAGCTCAAAGACTGGTTTTTACAAAATGCTATTAAACAGACCTTCCAAAGAAAGATGTTTCAGAGTTTCCAAAAAGAGTTCTCTTCTGAGTCTTTGCCTAAATACATTTCAGATGTTGATGGGGCTGAAGGGAGTCTCTCTCCCAAAACTTTCAAAATCCTGGCAGGAAGTAGGCACGTTCTCCTATTCTGGCAACTGGCCTAAAAGGATAAAATGGTTGTACCCAGACATAAAAAAAACTGCCTAGGGGGGCAATTAGATGAGCAATAGCCAGGAAAGATGGACTGATCTCTTGCCATTCACCAAGTAAAACAAACGTGTAATATGCGTTCAGCTGTGAGTGGAAATGCCCATTAAACACACTATCTGACGCTCATATAGCCTTCTCCTGCTTTCATCCATAAAATATATGCATATTATTTGAGGAAGCTGGAGTTTCTCTGGGCTCCTACTGAGAAACAGCATCTTCCCCTTTCTCTCTCTTATTGGGTTGGCAACATAAGAGGAGGGAAAACTGCTTTAAGCAGCTCATGACACTTCCTCATGACTCAGGAAATTGATAAACTACACATGGGGAGCTCAACCATCTACGTTGCGCATATCAGCTTTGCCCTTGAGCGTCTCTGCAGTAGAGTATGCTGCTCCAGTGTGGGGCACATGATCTGCATCCAGGGGTGAGATCCAGCAGGTTCTGACAGGTTCCAGAGAACCGGTAGCGGAAATTTTGGGTAGTTCGGAGAACTGGCAAATACCACCTCTGGCTGGCCCCAGAGTGGGGTGGGAATGGGGATTTTGCAGTATCCTTCCCCTGGAGAGGGGTTGGAATGGAGATTTTGCAATATCCTTCCCTTGGGAATGGGAATTTTGCAGTATCCTTCCCCTGGAGTGGGGTAGGAATGGAGATTTTGCAATATCCTTCCCTTGGGAATGGGAATTTTGCAGTATCCTTCCCCTGGAGAGGGGTTGGAATGGAGATTTTGCAATATCCTTCCCTTGGGAATGGGAATTTTGCAGTATCCTTCCCCTGGAGAGGGGTTGGAATGGAAATTTTGCAATATCCTTCCCTTGGGAATGGGAATTTTGCAGTATCCTTCCCCTGGAGAGGGGTTGGAATGGAGATTTTGCAATATCCTTCCCTTGGGAATGGGAATTTTGCAGTATCCTTCCCCTGGAGTGGGGTAGGAATGGAGATTTTGCAGTATCCTTCCCCAGGAGTGGGGTAGGAATGGAGATTTTGCAGTATCCTTCCCCTGCCACGCCCACCAAGCCACGCCACACCAAGCCACGCCACGCCCACAGAACCGGTAGTAAAAAAAATTGGATTTCACCACTGCTGCCCACGTGAAACAAGTTGATATCGCCGTCAATGAAACAGCACACTTAGTGACAGGCTGCCTCAAACCTACACCAATTGAGGAGATATATCCTCTCCCTGGCATTGCCCCACCTAAGACCAGGAGAGAAGTAGCAGCCGATGCGGAGAGAACTAAGCAAGAGAATGGTTCCTGACATCCTCTGAACTGACATATGCCCCAAGCCCGCTGACTCGGATCTAGGAACAGCTTTGTGTGCAAGAACAAACATTCTTGAGGGTACACAAGAACAAAATCGAATTAAAAGATGGAAGAAGGAGATCATTGAGCTAGGAATAACATTAAAGGAGGATATGGCTGAAGGATCTGACCTCCCTTATACTACTTGGATGACCCTGAATAGGTTGAGAGTTGGAGTGCCTAAATGTAAAACCAATATGCTTGAGTGGAGGCTCTTAAAGGATAACAACACACTATATGAATGTGGAAAGACACAGAATCCGGCCCATCTGCGGGTATGTCTGCTACTACCAGAAACATCTACTGATGATGACTTATTTTTGGCCTACGACAAAGCCAAGAATGTGGCTTCATTCTGTCAGTTTAAAGTTTGATCCAGTTGCTATTTTTGCCAGTACTGTGCCGACTTTCTACTTGTCCAAAAATTCTAATTTTCTTTTCACAAGTCTCATTCATTCATTCATTCATATATATTAATCAGGTTTATATTCTACCACCGCAGTCTTAAATACTCTTGGCAGGTCACAATTAAGAATAACATGATCACAAATAATAAAAATACAATACATACAGAGCCCAAAACTTCAACCCCCAAATACCCCCCAACTCAGTTTTCAGTTAGTTTTGAAGGCACAGAACTCCTGTAACAAACAGACCTTGGAGTGAAATCCAGCAGGTTCTGACAGGTTCTGGAGAACCGGTAGCGGAAATTTTGAGTAGTTCGGAGAACCAGTAGCGGAAATTTTGAGTAGTTCGGAGAACCAGCAAATATCACCTCTGGCTGGCCCCAGAGTGGGTGGGAATGGAGATTTTGCAGTATCCTTCCCCTGCCACGCCCACCAAGCCACGCCCACAGAACCGGTAGTTTAAAAAAATTGAATTTCACCACTGGCTCAAAGTACAATATGTGTCTTTCCTCTCAGCTCCATTTTGCCTTCAATTTTGCCTTCCATTTTGCCTTGTGAGTAAGAGTAAGCAAAATGGTGGCACCTGACCTCCAAACCACTCAATGACCATCTTTCTACCAGTGACCAAACATTATCCAATGGAGACCAGAATCAGTTTGCTGAGGTAGCCAGTTTAATACTGTACAGGGCTTGTTTTACTCACATTGCTCACTGTGCCTTTACATGCTCCTCTCCACTGTCTTTGCCACTTTCGCTAATAATCTTTCACAAATAGTACAAAATAAGATAATTGAGAAGGTTACTATTTGCACATTGAAATGATTACCCTTCCCCCTTTCTCCCCACCCCACCCCCATAGTCTAAACCAGAGGTGGGGAAGTATGGCCCTTTTATGACTTGTGGACTTCAACTCCCAGAATTCCTCAGCCAGCCATGCTGGTTTTTCATGCCTATGCCGGGATCAGAATCTCCTGGTTTCTAGGCCACCACCTTAACCACTGTATCAAATTACCTCTCCAGTTGTAAATATTTTAAAATATCTATCTTTAAAAATAATTTTCACTTGTAAAAATTGATCGATATTAACTGCATTAGAAACAAAGATGACACGTTTAAAAATATTTATTTGACTTTTTGAACCCCATGAAAGGATCTTGCAGATATCCCCAGGGGAACCTCAGAATACACTTTGAGAACCGCTGCTGTAGGCCAGGGGTCCCTCCCGGTCCGTGGCATGCCAGAAACTGGGTCATGCAAACAAGCGAAGCTCCATCCGCGGAATACAGGCAGCATACGAAACCATATCCGCTCCGGTCTGCTGAAAAACCTCTCTCCAGGGAATCGGCCCCTGGTGCCCAAAAGGTTGGGGGCCACTGCTCTAGGCTACCCCACATGAAAATCCAGAAGGTGTGTCTGAGGACAGTTCAGATCTGTAGAACAATCCTACTCTCAATAGTTAAAGAAGTGCAGGGGAGAATGAGTTAATCAGCAACCAGGGATGGCAGGATATGGGAAACATAAGCAGAGGATAAAAGCCTTTCTGGAATTTCTTCTTCTTCTATGAGATGTCTGATGTGTGGGGGAGAGACTGCAAGTGGAACCGTTTCACATTCCAGCACCACGGTTACTAGCTAAGCTCCTGAACTGCAACTGGTCAAGCCATTGGCCCTCTCTCTGTCCCTCCAATTATAGGTTAAAGAGTAAAGTGCTCTCTGGTAAAAGAGATTTTCTCCCATTATCTGCAGTTCCCCTTTTAACTGTAAATGCCAGCGACCTTTTGCATGGAAAGCGAGCATTCTGCTGATGAGATCCGATTCTTCCCTGTTTTGCAATGTTCACTAGATAGAACGGTGCCTGCATATGAAATCATTTTGACCGAAACCAACTCTCAACGTGGAGACACTAAAGTGCAATCTGGTTTGGGCACCTCTGCACTCAGTGAAATTAATGCCCTCCTTGATACCTAATAAATATCCTTTGATGAATATCCCCAGTGTTAACTAATAAATATATTTTATTCTACTGGGATTGTTGGGGATGTTGCTTGTATTGTCTGAACACACTCGGCAACAAATTTATGGAGGGGAACTGCAGGCCTGGCCTTGAGGTATCCTACATCCACATAATTTTCAGACCAGGTCAGGATCAGGGCTGGGTTTTTTGGTTGTTGTTGGTTTTTTTTTACAATTATGCCTTGTGGATTTGGAAATTGTTCTTTTGCCGGGAATTGAGGTATCTGATGCTTGTAGAGTCAGAACCTACAGACCTTGGTGTCTGAAGAGAGACGAGGCAGGCCGGCCCGAAAGAGCAAGGAGAGGCACCAGGGGAACATTGAAGTTTCCTGAATTGGACATCAAGGGAACTACATAAGTTCTGCAATGCAGTTTTCTGCACCATTTAAGCAAGGCTGCCAGTATATTCCAGGCTTGTATTCTCAGATACGTCAGGCAAGACAGTCAGAATGAAAAGGTTAGTGTCAGCCTCCAGAGAGGCAATGCTCTTCTTCTTCTTCTCCTTCTCCTTCTCCTTCTCCTTCTCCTCCTTCTTCTTCTTCTTCTTCTTCTTCTTCTTCTTCTTGCAGTTGCAAAGGGATCTATTTTCCTTATCTTTAAAGATAAGATAAAAGGAGCTGCAAAGAAAATCCTGAAAATGAATGGTGATGGGATCACAGCAAAGCGCATCCAATGGAATGCTGAGTAGGGCTGGGGGCTTCCTTCCGCTTTTTCATCTGGGTCCTTGCACTCGGTAGGCCACAACCCTGTAAAGCAGTGTTTTTCAAACTTGGCAACTTTAAAGCTGTGTGGACTTCGATTTCCAACTTCAGTTTCAACCCTTCTTCTGGGAGTTGAAGTCCACACATCTTAAAAGTTGCCAGGTTTGAAAAACGTTGCTTTAAATTGAGAAATGAATTGTGTGTGTCCCTCCTCCATGAAGGGAATTCATGATGACATTGAAGTTAAGACAGAATGAGGCCTGGAATAAGCTGCGCCATGGAATTTGTGTGGCTCCCACCAAGCGGAGGGTTCTGGTTATTTTCGCTACCGGTGCGCATCACGAGCATGCGCAGAAGTGAACCCGCGTTCCATCGGGCGATTTCACTTCTGCGCATGCTTAGGACGACATTACAAGCCAAAACACAGCTGAGGAGCTTCTCAGCTGTGCTTCAGAGGAAGAATAAAGGTCCGTATTGAAACAAGGGCGGGTGGGAGGGCTTTTTCCCGACAGCTCAGGACGCAGAGAAGCGCCAGAAAATGACATCATATCCAGGCTCTTACCGGAGCTGCGCTCCACACAGCACCAGTAGGAACCCACCACTGATCCCACCCTGATAGCATTCAAGAGGGGCTTAAAGACCTATCTAGGAATAGACTGGATGAAGTCTGTTTTGGATATGCTTGACATACAGTATGTTGCATCCATTTTGGTGTTGATTGTCCTAATTTTACATCTGGTTCATTTCCATTAGTATACTTTTATTTACCATTTTTGTGTGTTTTATCTTGTTCTGTTTAGATTGAAAGTCACCTACTTTGGAGTTGGGTAGTGCCGGAATCGAATTGTATCAAATCAATCAAGAAGCCGCACTTTTATCTACGTACAGTATCTAATAAAATGATGATCGTATTTTAGAACTTTATAAAATAAAATATTTCCAGTGGGGAAGAAATAATGAAACAATCCAATTTAAAACCATTTTAGTTAACAGGAAGAATGAGCTTGTTTAGTTTGGCATAATTCCCAGAATCTGGATTTAATTTTTGAAACAGCCGCTATAATTTTATTCTGAACTTGTAGCAGCAACTATAGACAATCCTGACTTCACCATCAACTTGCCCAGGCAGAGGGGAACAAGTTCTGACAATGCTGCTGCTTTGCACAAACATGAAATTTTCCGAACTCACTCAGGGCATTTCATGGCAAGCTGGCTGTCACCTTGTGCTCACAGAGCAGAAGTATTGATGGTGATTCTGCTGTGCTTGGACAAGACACGCACATACACAAAATTGCTCACAATTATCTGGAGGTGCCACCACAGAGATTGGCAATCTCTTCCTTCACTGATGGACAATGATGCCATCAGACTAGGACCCCAACATGTCCACTTGTCCAGGGCCTAACTCAATAGAGAGGTCCCCAAATCAAGTAGCAGCAAGAGAAATGTATAAGAAAGTGATGGCGAACCTTTTTTTTGCTCGGGTGCCAAAAGGGCTCGTGTGCGTGCAATAGCACCCGTGCGCATGCCCACACCCATAATACAATGCCCTCCCCCCCATGCATATGCACACAACCTTGCTCTGGAGGGCGGGGGGAGGCCGTTTTCGCCCTCCCCAGGCTTCAGGAAAGCCTCTGGAGCCTGTGGATGGAGAAAAATGGGCCCAACGGGCCTACCGGAAGTTCGGAAACCAACTTCCGGTTGGGCCGTTGAGACGTTTTTTGCCCTCCCCAGGCTTCAGGAAAGCCTCTTGAAACCTGGGGAGGGCGAAAAGGGCCTCCCCCCGTCCTCCGGAATGCCGAAAATCAGCTGGCCAGCGTGTACATGTGCAATGGAGCTGACATAGGGCAACGCCTCGCGTGCCCTCAGATATGGCTCCGCGTGTCACCTGTGGCACGCGTGCCATAGGTTCGCCATCATGGGTATAAGAGGTATAATTTCAGGGGGTAAATTTACAGGAAAAAAATATAAATAGATAAGTTAGTTATACCTCCCCCCCCCCCTCCTCTGATTACTGTTTTGGGCATGTATGCTACTCAGAGTGAATCATGACTGGAGCAACATCTAACCCCAATAAATAATACAAGTGGTCCTAGCTAAAATCCTGAGTAATGATTGTTTTATTTATTAAATTTGTCACGGTGTGATTATTGTCAGTTGTATGCATATGCAGGGAGCTGCATCCCTATCTATTATAATGGTACATTCCTGCCACATGATATAATATTCTTGTACGCATGTGTGCATTCCTAATTCTCCATTCTTCCCTTCTTGACTTGACTCTTGACTGAGAGAGTCGCATTTTATAGCAGAAATGTAAACAATCAGAATTTATTGTTTTTGTATCAAAATAAATATTTTAATTAGACTTTTAAACCTCGGCTTTATTTCTAAATGTTTGAATTCCGGGAGAAAGATCTATTTCGCCTCTGTGAGATTAATTCTCACTTCGTCAAAATTTATGTCCTGCCTTTTGTTCAGAATAGGGCTGCCTTGTTCCCATTTCCCCTCACAAACAACTCCGGCTACTATAAAGTATGTTGGAATGAGACAAGCTGAAAGCAATAGGCATTATGTGGAGGAATTCCTTTCAGTTCTTCCATCCTCATGAGTCTGTTGACAATACTCCTGCTGTGAATGAAGTAGTTATTTAAAAATGTTTCCCCAATAAGAATGATAAAACTCTGGGAATAATTAAAACCTGCCCCAAATGACTGCAGAAGCTGTACAGTAGTTACGTCTGAAATTTGGTCTTTTCTCCAGCTTGTTTCCCTCCCTCACCCATCGTGCTGGGACTTCAACTCCCAGAATTCCTAGCTTGTGTGGCCAGTCTTGAATTGTTGCCATTAATCTCTTCTGCTGCTGCCTCCTGCCAGGTTTTTGGAGATGATTACAGGAAGTCCTCTACTTATGACTACAATTGGGACAGGATTTTACGTTGTAAGATGTTGCGGTCATAAGTCAAACCTGTTTTACAACAGTGTTACACTGGTCATTAAGCAAATCCAGCTTTCCGCACGGAATGGATATCGACAAAAAAAGGTTGCAAAATGAAACTTTCCTGAAGTTTTAAAAAACATAGCTGAATTTTATTATATTATTTATTAAACAAATGCATAGGGCCACCCAACTCATATACAGTGACTTCAGGCAGCTTACAGCCTTGAAAATCCACAAGATAAAATCCATAAAACCCATCACCTCTCAGCCACAAAATGTTGTAGTGCAAAGTGCTCTGATTTCAGATTTTGGCCCATCAGCAAGCAAGCTACGTTGGATTTTTAGAATATAGTTCATTTCCAAGTAGTGAGTGGAGGAAAGGCAAACTGATCTCTTTTTAGAAGTTGTTTTTGATACCAGGCAAATAAATTATAGGAAAGAAGGTCTCTCTGGGTTGGTGGATGCCCAGGGGTGGGTTCCTACCGGTGCGGACCAGTGCGTGTGCACCGGTAGTGGCCCGCTGGTGATGTAATGCTGTCTGTGCTGGTCCATGGGCGCCACCATCTTTTTTCGGAATTTGTGGCGATTTTTTCGGGTTTGGATGGCTTCTCCTCATCCTCTGCTTTGAAAAAAAGCCCTCACACCCACCCCTGGGTTAATATCAACCTTTATTTCTTCGTCCGAGGCACAGCTGAGCAGTTTCTCAGCTGTGTTTCAGGCTGAAACGTCCTTCTGAGCATGCGCGGAAATATAATCGCAGAAGCGGACACGAGCGCGCGAAACATCGCAATGCGCACCGGTAGCAAAGGTAACTGGAACCCACCCCTGTGGATGCCCCTCTCAAGCAAATAACCTAAGAACAGCCTTGTGAATTAATACTGAGGTCCACTCAACAAAACCTCTTAAGTTCAACATGGATCAGTAAAGCATCTACCATTTTAGTCGGTCATGACAGAGATTGATGCTGAAATCTACATGCAAAGCTTGTGGGTTATAGTTAAGCTAGGGCCTCCCTTGCTGGCTGTGAGTATATATTTGTAGACTAAAAACACTTTGTGCGTGTTCAGAAATGTTCGTGCTTTCTTGTATTGAGATTCACAGAAAATAAGCAATGTATGCCTCCCTCATGGAGTTCTAATCCATTAAAGTTGGTTGTGTATTGTATGTGCCACAACTTTCCATTGCAAATGTTGCATACATGCTTTGACATCACACATAAACACACATGGCGTGTGCATTGGTCCCCAGGATGGCTGTGCTTATAGAAACCTGGATGGTCAACTTTCCCTCACAAATGTCAAGTTATTGTAATTATTGTAGCTGAAGGATTCCCCAAAGTAAATGACAGACATGTGACCAAGATAGTCTGAAGCCACATCTGCCCCAAACCTTGCTCCAGATCCATCAAAATATGGGGAAATCCCTTTCTCTCCCTTTTGCCTCTTTTCTCTTCCTCACCATCTCACACCTGAGGAATTTTGCCTGAAGCTCCACAGCTGACAGCTCTCAGGTGCCAGCCCACCAGGGCTGGTGCATTTAAAGTGAGCAGCCAAAGGTCACGAATCATAAACTCAAGTAGTGCTACAGATGTTTTCATAACATTTTACAAGGCAGAGAGCAGTGTTACCCGTAATTCAACAAGATGTCTTTAGAGAGTGGAAAGAAAGCAGACCATGAAAGATCCAAAGTTTGCAGGTGCAGAAGAGAAATCTCCGTGGTAAGAGAAAACTGGAAGAAAACTGGGGTAAGTAACCAGAATCCCCAAGTCAGCAAAGCTGTTGCTAAGAATTCTGGCAGCTGAAGCCCACATGTCTGAAGAGCATCTAAGCTAGATAAGATGTCAGGTGCAAGAAATCAGGAACCAGGGTTGTTCAACTGAATACAAGTTTATTCCATGCTATCTGTAAGTAAGAATCTGAACTACTAACCATCAAGGCAAATTGGTGGTAGGTAAGAGTAAGGAGGGCTGGACTTACATCTCTTGTGGGCACAAAGGGACTCCAGACTGATGACACATTTGACTCCTCCTGCCGGCTCAGCCTGGTCATCTCGTATGCAAGGCTTAACTGGACAAGAAAAATCCTAGTCTAGTCGCCAGTTGTGCATGTGGATTGGGACTGCAATATGCCAGCCACACATATACTGGCAACAATTTGCTAGAGCAACACCCCAGAACTATGCGGGCAATAAGAACAAGCAACAACAGTCCAATTGTCATGATGGTTTACACAAGCCCCAGTCAATGCTGATAATGTCACAGAAATAAGCTGGGATTTCAATCAGTCTGGAACTATGTTTTTTAATGTGTAGTAACAATTTAAAAGTCAAAGTTTCAGCTATCCAAAACATGTAAATTCTGGATTCAAATAGAAAGGGAACAGTTTTTCTAGGATTCTGCTTGCTACCAGAATAATCAAGATGTTACTCTTACATATATTTTTTAAAAATAATAATGAAAGAGATATTTTGTGCTTAATGGTATTATGAAAGCTTTAAAAATGCTAGGGGGAATAATTGGTTTGGTGGCTGACCTGTTGACTGTTATGAATTCATTCATTCATTCATATATATAAATTCAGTCTACTCTTCAGAGTAAGGAATGATATGGAAAAAGAGAAAACAAGGAAGAGGTAGTAAGCAAAGGAATTTAAAGGCAAGAGATGAAAGAAAAAGAAATTTAACTAAATTTAATTTGCACTAACACTTATCCCTTCATTACCACTCTGCATTCCAAACATTGAAAGCCATTTGTGCTTCCACATTTGTGCTGTTCTTTACATTTCTCCCTCTATCTCATGTTGGATATGTCAGTCCACTGCGTGTCTTTCTGGTTGTTGGGATGCAGGCAATAATACATTGGCTTGCAAATAGTCTTTATATTGCAATGTATTTGCAATACATTGGCTTGCAAATAGTCTAGTCTTGTCAGCCCTTCAAGAGGTCCAGACAGGAAAACACAACTACGGATATTAACACTACCTTTATATTGTAAGGTTGCAGTAACAGAAACTTGCAAGTCTGAAAGCATTTTACTTTTCAAAGAACTAGAAGGGAGGGTCACTTCTGCGATGCTTTCTCCATCCCATTGCTTCTGTGGGCTGAGATATCTCTTTATCTGACCATTCTATGAGCTGACCCTGGTGGCGCAGTAGTTAAAGTGCAATGTTGCAGGCAAACTCTGCCCACAGCATGGAGTTCGATCCTGATGGGGCTCAGCCTTCCATCCTTCTGAGGTCAGTAAAAGGAGGACCCAGGTTGTTGAGGGTAATATGCTTACTGTGTAAACCGCTTAGAGAGGGTTGTAAAGCACTGTGAAGCGGTATATTAGTCTAAGTGCTATTGCTATTGTTAGGCTGTAGTTTCTTTTCCTCCTATCTCCCAAGGTTTTTCTCATATCACACTGCATGTCCTCACTTCCCTAGATGTCTGAGCATAGTTGGGGCAAATCTGGGTTTCAGTTGTGCTTATGGTCTACTGGCTAAAATGTGCCAGTATAACCCTTAATCCTATTGTGCCCTTATCAGGGAATATAGGCATGTCTAAAGCTGGCAATGCCACCTTTCTTTAGTGAGCATTATGTGAAAAGCTAGGTTAACCAAACCACAATGGATGATGATGGTCAACATTCATGGACCCAGCTGTAGATGACCATGAATCCAGTCCGTATGTGTGTGTGTTTGGGTTATCCCTTTTTCAACCTTGGAGTATGTGTGTGTGATTGATTATGCTCAAGCTAATAAACAGAAACGTTAAATACATTTCATTCAAAACGGAAACATCCCAAGTGTAGCTTCTTGCTCTCCTTGATGAATTTCTGCTATAAGTCAAACCTTCTTAGCTTCTCTATACAATAAGACAATTTGACAATTTTTTCCTTGGCCGGGGAAGAAAAAAAATGGCTATGTGAGTACAATCCTTTTTCCTCAAAAAGAAGAGAAAAATTGAGGCGTTTGAGAAAGTTTGGCAGGAGATGGAGGGAAGAGAAATGCCCCCCCCCCTTCTGCTACCTTGACAATTTCCCAATAAAGCCCAGCTCTTTTTGAATTCTGATATCCCATGCAGCTCAATTTATTATGTCTCTGATTGGACTAGTCAGTAGTACCGATAGATAAATTTAGACCCTGACGGTAATAATTCAGGGGAGAAAGCTGCTCTTATATAGCTAGCCCCATTTATTACTTCTCTTATTTCAAATGGTGATAAAATAGGGTGGATTCACTGAGGACCCGTCTATTCATCTCGCTAAAAGTGTTCCTGGATATGTGCCTCTTCGTCCAGCTTTCAGTGCAAGCCAAATTACATTGGACTATTAAGGGACATTTCTGAATAGTGGTCTATTGCCTCAATACAGCCCTCTGTTTCAACATAACTGCTTCCATGTAATCCCAAATTTTGCTCCCATCCATTCATCATTCAGTGAACCTGGCTGAGACAGTATCTGCAGCAGAAGCTCTCTAATTACTAGTCTACAGCCTCTCTCTCTCTCTCTCTCTCTCTCTCTCTCTCTCTCTCTCTCTCTCTCTCTCTCTCTCTCTCTCTGTTTTTTTTTTTTTAACAAATAAGAAGTCAGACTAGAAGGTTTAGAAATTGTACTTAAAAGCAAAGTAATGCAATCTCTCTGCATTGCTGCAGTGGTTCTCAGTTGTCCCCCTCCTCGGGTCCACTAGGATTTCGGCTGATACCGAGAACTTGCAGTTGAATCCCAGCAAACCCAACCATCTTAACAGCGTGGGATGTTGGGAGCTGTAGTTCAAAGGCATTTTATATAATTTACCTGCAACTGTAGAATGACAACTCGTAGGAAAGCACTGCAGTTTTTCCAGGGACTTTATTCCTTAAAGCTCCGTTGTTATCATAAGAGGATAACAGCCATGGATGAGCACCAGCCAAATTCTAGGCCTGCTGCTTTTCAGGCAGTTCATTCAGGTATGCTGAAGTAACAAGATTAGCTGTACTTTTATGCAGTATTGATTGACAGCTTCAAATGACAGCGTCTAGAAGTATCAGCCCTTTTCAGTGCAAAGGCTAAGGCATAATGTGATCAGCTACCCAGCCTGGGAATGGCCTGCTTTCTTACTAACTTACTATCCATGCGCCACCTGGTGGCCACTAAGAACCAGTAACTACTATTTATTGACCAAGTCACATCAAATTGATTAATACTTGACAATTAATAAACATGCACAGTAAATTCATAAAGTTTCCACGTAGGATAAAGTAGCAATAAATCCCAGGCACCTATAGTGTAGATTAACAATGCATAAATACATAGAGTATAAAATATCACCAGTTGTAAAAGAGTTTGTTAAATTCTAATTATGCTGCCTACTTTCTCTTTTCATCACATGTATATATTATTCTGTTGTTGCAGGGTAGGACTGAATATGGTATAAAATATATGTCCCATTTCCAAGAAACTGGAGCCATTCTAGGTGACAATCTTATGTATTTATTTTCTGTAATTAATGTTAAAGCTCACAGTATCTTCTTGATAGGCCATAACTTAATGGGAGAGCACATCGTTTGCATGCAAAAGGTCTGAGATTCAGCCCTCATCACAGAAGTGGGGAAATAGCTGCAAGTCCTGACTATCCACGGTGAGTTTAGGTTTGGTTATGCCCCAAAAGGGTTGCCAAGGTTGGGACCCTTGCTACTTTCCAGCAGCAATCACCAAACCCTTTTCTCATTTTCTTAAATAATAGTTACACCACATTATCAAAAGAAACTAAGGCTAATGCAAGCAGGATCAGAAGGGGCCGGGGAGAAGAGACTTGTTACAGTTGCAGTTTATAGTCTGCTGCTTTTAAAAGTTATACACAGGGCAGAGTTATAACAAATCTGCAATATGTAGAATACAGCCTTTTATGTCTGGGGGGTAAAATAGAATATTTTGGTAAGCAGATTGGGAACTGCTTTGTAGCCGCCTGCGAGTCTGCAGAGGGAAGCAACTCCACCGGGTTGTTGTAGTGAGGAAAACAAGAGGAGGAAGGAGCATTAGATCTATTCGCCGCCCTGAGTTACTTATAAAGCAATAAAGATGAGATAAAAATCTAATAAATTAATATGACAACACATGTGAAATGATGTCATCACAAACACTAAAGATTACATAGCAGTGTTAGATGTTTTGATGCAAGGTTGGTAAGCAGAGCATCTACATAATGACATCTTCACACAATATTTCTTCATTTTGACATGATTATAATTTGGTACAGATTCTCTTGTAAAGTGGGACGCTTGGTCAATTTAACATGACAGGTAAAGGGTCTTATGATGCTAGGGATTAAGCTTGGTCATGGGCACAATAAGGCTATCAAACAGCTTCTTGACGCCATCTAGCAGTCATTGGAATTTTTTACAGCCTAAACATTGTAGCTCTAAACCAGGGCTGCCAAACTCGTGGCCCGGATGCGTCACACACTGGCCACACCCACGCCCGGTTTAGCAAAAGGGGAAAAAAGTCATGATACGTCACAGGACGATGCCATGACAACACCCCTGCCCTAAACTGATGGCACACCATCAATCAATTAGAAATTCACTGATTTCTGCACCTGCAGTTCAGCAGGCCATGCGAGCAAGGAAGCAGCAGTCATAAAAATGGCCTCAGTGAATCCAGTTCTCTTGATGATGCCTCCATCAGCTTTCTTGCTGGTACCTCCTGGTGAAATGAGAAAAAGAGCTAGAAGAGAAGATCTCCTCTGCTCTATTGCTTGTCAGTCATCCATTAACTTGTTAACTTCCATTAACCTGGAGATCATTTTGCATGCAAGAAAGAGCACAAAGGGGAAAGAGATGTCCTGGGAAGTATAGACAGCGGCTTTGTTGCAAAGATGCCTTTCCAAAACTTCACTCAGGGTTCGGACTTGCCTGTAATTTTTGAGAAACTGAGTTATGGGCTCCCAGTAAGTATGATCATTTACTATGTGTCTGTTAGAATATTCATGAACTGGGAGAGCCAATGGTAACAAGGTCAGCCAATGAATAGGCATAGCAACTAAGTCAGCCAATGGGAGCTAACCACTTCTGAGTCTGTGCAGAGAATCAAAACTGGAAGCTTTAGCTTAAGACTGGGTGTGGCTCCAGTCCTGTCTCCACTCTGCTCTCTGTCCACACTCTGTACTCTTTCACTCTGAACTCTGCTGAAATGAAACTAACTGTTCTCTGCTCTCTGTAACTGCTTGAAGAAGAACTCTGCTAATGGTATTGTAAATATATATATATATATATATATATATATATATATATATATATATATATATATATATATATATATATATATATATATATATATATATATATATATATATATATATATATTATGTTTATAAAGAAGTTATTGAATCCAGCTGAATCAGTCATCTGTGTGTGCTTCTGGTTTTCATTTTGCAACAAACTTTAATAGTGTCCCAATTTTTATACTTGGAAATTTATCAAGAGTGCCCGAAAAGACTGTGGAACTCAACTGACTTTATTCTTTGGAAAATTCTCTACGGGGGATAAATGTAAACATCTAGCAGGTGTGGTAGAAAGCAGAGCAGAGTCTGGCTGCTAGATGACAGCAAAGAGATAAAGAAACCTTTACTCAAAGTCTTTGCTGCCCTCTAGTGACTATTTGACTCTTTGTGGCCCAACTACAGAGCCCTCCTAAGCTCATTTCCTTTTAGGAGTCTCTCCGCCACTTATGCCAATTCCCAAGCATTCTCAAAAATAAAAACAGTGGCTCTTTGAAGTCTGGAAATTTAACGTTTCCCTGCAGATATTCACAATGGTAAACAGAGATGATCGTTGGTGAGGCTGCAAAACCCAGAATCCTGACTCGGCAGTTGAAGGCCAACTAATTAATTAGGGGAACTCTGGAAATTGGATCCTTTGCCCTGGTTTTGAATGTGAACAAGTGCAGCGAATTCTGTCATGCCTCCAGCTGTTGCTCTCTCTTAAGGCAGTTCCCCAAAGGATCTTTCAGGTTGCTTTTTTAACCTACAAGTTTTGTTTTTAAATGCCTATTGTTGCCTCTGTAAAATGGTTATGTTTTGCTTATTTGGGGATTTCCATTACTTTCTTTAAATGTTGATGGTTTCATAGGGAAGGACCATGACCAGACGGTGACCTTTACCATATCTACTAGTTCTAGTACCATATCTGCTACTAGACTAGTAGCACATGTAAAGATGTGAAGATCAAGATGCAAATTTGAGAATAAGCGATAGAGAAATAAATAAAATAAAATGCTCTTCAACAGACATAGCCATTATGTACTATTCTGTATTTACAGAAATGGAAATAAGGTGGGGGGGGGAGAAATGTTTAGGACAATTGTGGGCCTGTTTGCCAGGGGCTAACATGAGACAGACAATCCAGCTCAGAAATTTTGGAAGGGCTGCAAGGCTCCTTATATAAGCATGCCACCTTTAGTGCTTCATTTTAGTCTATTTCTGAACCCTAACTCAAATCAGGGCCAGGAGACTACAGAATGACAGATTTGCCTAGACATGCCTGGACCTTAAGAGGTTCCTGATATCAGGCTATATGGCAACTGGGTTTTGGGGAAAACAACCTTTTCAATTGGTGCTTATTTTTAGGGTTGCAGATGCTTCAGAAACGATTCAGAAGAAGGACTTCAGAAGGCATAAGCATAGTTCCTGTTTAAAAACCCTACAACTTATTTTTCAGGTTTGCATGGAGGCATGAGGACAGATGTGGCTGCTTAAAAGAGGTGCTGTACTTATGCACCCATGATCTTTGAAGGACCTCTGCCAAAGTATTTTAAGCATATAGACTCCTACTTATTTCCTGTATGTGTTTTTGAGTACTTTAATTCATTTATACTCTGATTTTGCTTTGCAACTATTGTATCTTGAGTTTTGTTTTATTATTGTTCTGTGTTGTGTTGTAAAGGATCAAGATCTTGGTGACTGATACAATTAACTGTTTTAGTCTTGATTCCTATCCCAACCTGTCAGCAAATCTATAAATGTATTAGGTAATGTATAACTATTTAAAGCAAATATAGTATCTAGTGCCCATAAGCTTTACAGTTATTGAATTGTTATGTGTAGAATCTTGCAATAATTTATTTTAGACGACTGTGTGTGTATTTCTGCTAATTATTGTCATCTGACTTTTGCTTTTAATAAATCTTTGGAAGCTTTAGTGAAAAAAAATCTGTGACTTTTTAAAGCTTAGCATTATTTGGAGACGTTCACATGTATGAGATTGAAAGTGGGGGGGGGGGAACACAAGTGGAAACCAATTTTTAAGGCCAAAGTACTAAATGCAGATTGAGATGCATGAGGCATTTCCATCCCCTGCAAACCACTTTACATAGGAGATTTACTTAGTTGTACTATATTTGCATGAGAATGATAGAGCACACTTTGCTTGTCAGTAGGACCCTTGATGAGTGTGACACAACCACCTGTACCTGTGTGCATTACAGAGAAACACTGTGGCCACCAGATGGCAGTACAGGAAAAGCTCAGCACATAGTATGTAGACGCTGTCTGAGCTACAGATGTCATCTACTCTTCAAGCAGAAGTGAATTTAGGGAGGAACCCCAGATTGTGCAACGGTTGTGCCTTGATTTTTATTGTTTTGTTATTATAATCGCTTGTTATTGTTGTACTGGGTCTGCTTGGGGGAGTGTAACCCCATCTAGAACTAGAGATGGAAAATCTATAGATCCAGGAGGCCTTAAAATCCACAGCCACTGGACCTTGCTAGAGATAAGTTCCAATCTATTTCTCAAATCTATGGAGATTCTCAATCAGCTAAGTCATGGTTGTCCCAAAGGTGTGTGGGAAGCCCGCCCCCGCTCCTAAAAGAATGAAATATTTTGGCAAATATTAAAAAGGCAGAATATTATATTTCCCCAAAGGGAGAAATGGAGAAACATGCTCAGTCTTTCTTAACAGCTCCCTGCCCAGCACATATTTTGTGCCCATTAAGAAACACTGGGCCAGCCCAGGGGTGGGTTCCTCTTACCTGCCTACCGGTGCGCTGCGTGCGCATCATCTCGTTTTGGGCACGCGTACCCTCATGCAATTTTGCTTCCTGCGCATGCACGTAAGCAAAATCTTGCGAGGAGGAGCGCATGCACGCGAGATTTTGGCGGTTTTTTGCTTCCTCGCATATGCGGAAGCAAAAAAATTGCCAAAATCTCACGCACACACGTGTCCCCTCGCGAGATTTTGCTTACGCGGATGCGCAGGAAGCAAGAAAACAAAAATTCCAGAAAAAAGATGGTGCTGCGCGACGGACCGGCAAAGATGGCACTGGAGGCATCGCACGCAAATTGCGTAATCGGCAGGTCCCTACTGGAACGGCGCACTGGACCGCACCGGTAGGAACCCACCACTGGGCCAGCCTATCTACAAAACAAAAGACCTTCAGCTTCAGGGTGATGGGATTAAGAACAACAGGACATGATCCTTCAGAACATAATAGGATTAACCCACTACCATTTAGCAGAATACACCGAGCTCACTACATTGCACAATCTTCTAAGGGCATTTCAGACATTGCACAACGCCCCTAGCAGCATCTCTGAAACTTATAAAAACCCATGTACTCATCAAACCGATTGGTCAGCTGACCCAGGACTGCTGTTGGTTCTGTTCATCATTAAACCATCTTTCCAATCAGCCTCCATGTTGTTTCCAGCATCTTTCTCCCACTTTGAAACTGAACCAGATGGATTTTCCTTCCAACAGGTGTTTTTTCCCCCACAAAAGGCAACTGGACTTTCTTGCTTTAAAAAAAAAAATCATGTCTTATCTGAACTGAAGAAGCTTTTTGGATGAGAAGTGAAATGTTTTCAAAGGGGGAAAAATAGTCCAGTTGCCTTTTGGAAAAAAAAATACCTTTAGGGTGCGTCTATTTCTCCCCATCCAAAACCATATAGGCTCCAGACAGAATCAGACCTTTGACTTAAATGCAGGGGGAGCCGTTGTAAACCAGTAAACGGGGCTGGGCCCAGTCATTTTGCTCTGAGGAAGACACTAAGTGAGCCAAGTTATTTGGCTATTTGAGGACAAATCCTTGCAGTGCACCCCTATTCTGGCAGTAAATACATAATGATAACCAAATAATTAATCATTTGTATTTTTTTCCTATAATCATAAAGTCAAACATTTGTTTAGTGCAGGGGTTGGCAACCTGCGGCTCTAGAGCCACATGCGGCTCTTTGAGCCCTCTCCTGCAGCTCCCTGTCAGATGATCCCACCACTGGGTGGCCCCTCCCTGCCCCGCCCCCTCACTCCTTGCCTGCCCTGAGAAGAGAAGGGCAACGGTGGTGGATGGAGACTCGCTCCGTATTCCAGAGTGGGAGCGAAGCACCCCTCTACTTGTCTCTTTTTCCGGCCCTTCTTAGTGCTGTCTGCACCTTGGCCGCTGGGGGATACGCATGACTTTTCTCCATGCCGAGACACTGGCTGGGCTGCCCGGCTGCAGCCAATGCTCCGCGTTGTAATGGGCTCCAGGAGAAGGAGGAGGGGACAACATTTCCCCCATTGTGCAGCGCGCTAAGTTTAAGTGCAAGAGCAGCAATCAGCCACGGAGGCAGCGAGAGGAATATGGGGAGACATGCCCCAGCTGGGGTCTTGGGGCAGAGAAAGTCGTGTGTCTCCCCATATTCCTCTCGCTGCCTCAATGGCTGCTTGCTGCTCTTGCACTTAAACTTAGTGTGCTGCACAATGGGGGAGCCCATTACAACGTGGAGCATTGGCTGCAGCCGGGCGGCCCAGCCAGTGTCTTGGCGCAGAGAAAAGTCATGTGTATCCCAACAAGGGCCAGAAAGAGGCAAGTAGAGGAGTGTTTCGCTTCCGCTCTGGAATATGGAGCGAGTCTCCATCTGCCGCCATCGCCCTTCTCTTCTCAGGGCAGATGAGGACTGAGGGGGAGGGGCGGGGGGCAGCCAGCTGACAGAGAGCCACAGCAGGGGGACGAAAGAGCTTTATTTATCTGGGAACCTGAAATTACTGTTGATTTAAATCATATGGTAAAAAGCACCCAAAGAAGAAGAAAGAACATCAGCAAAAAAAAAAAAACCAACCCTCGTCTGTTTTTGGAAATGGTTCAAGAGGGAACACACACACACACACATACACACACACACACGGGAGAGAGAGGGAGAAAGAGAGATGAGAAAGAGAGGGAGAAAGAAGAGAGAGAGGAGAGAGAGGGAGGGAGAAAGATGAGAGAGAGAGATGAGGGAGAAAGAGATGAGAAAGAGAGGGAGGGAGAAAGAGAAAGAGTGGGAGAGGGAGAAAGAGAGAGGAGGGGAGAAAGAGAAAGATGAAAAAGAGAAAGAGAGAGAGAAAGAGGAGAGAAAGAGATGAGAGGGAGGGAGGGAGAGAGAGAGAGAGAGAATGTTTAAAAGAAAATACCTGGAGCCACAAAACCTGGGTAGGCGTGGCTGGGGGGTCGTTGACTGGGTGGGAGTGAGTGGCCGAGTTGGCCACGCCCAGCCAGGTTTTGTGGCTCCCAGTGTTTTCTTTTCTGTGGGAAATGGGTTCAAATGGCTCTTTGAGTGTTTAAGGTTGCAGACCCCTGGTTTAGTGTAAAACCCACTAGAATATTCCTGAGATGCTGGGCTTCAGTCTCTTAGACCCAACCTCATTTTTCTTGGAGATAATCAAGATCCTCTCAATTCAGTATGTGAATCTGATTCTTCTCACTTCTTCCTCCCCTGGATATTACCCATTCAAGGAACACATGATCACTTTTTCCTCACATATCAATTACCTTCATTTCCTCAACTACCCATTTCCCCCCAAATAAGATCCAATCTTATTTTCTTTTGGGCCCCAAAATAAACACCAGGTCTTATTTTAAGGGAAGTCCTACCTCCTTACCTTAGGACCACCGGAGCCAGGTCTCCGATGCCCCAACATCTCTCATGCCGCTGCCTGACTTCTTCTGCAGCCATTCACGGCTAGATGCCATGTGGCACATCGCACCAGTGCCACCGCTCGTAGAAGGATGCTGCGTGGCTCATCTTGCCTGTGCCGCTTGCGGCAGGAGGCCACACAGCATATCACGGCGGTGCTGCCACTCGCAGCAGGAGGCCCTGTGGTGTGGCCATTGTGCATACAAGCACTATGCAGCCTCCTGCTGTGAGCAGCGGCACCAGCACGATGCGCCACGTGGCATCTGGCCGTGAGCAGCTGCAAGCGGCTGCAGAAGTCAGGCAGCAGTGCAACAAACGTCAGCGTGGGAGGCCTGGCTGCGGCGGTCCTAAGATAAGCGGGCGTGAAGCGTGTGTGGCAGCTCTACCCCCCACCCCTACCCTAGCTTGATTTTTACACATGCACCTCACCCCACCTTTTACAACCAGATGGTGGGACAGAATGGGCGGGGTCTTAACTTGGGCTTATTTTTTAGGTAGAGCTTATATTAAGCGCCCACGTAAAAATCAAGCTAGAGCTTATTTTCGTGATAGGTCGTATTTTTGGGGAAACCTGGTATTTTGTCCCTGTTGGGGTAGAATGCTTCTTTACCCTGAAAAGGAATAGTACAATGGGGAAGTAAGTAGGTAAATATGCTGCATGCCCATATTTTTTGCTGAAATTCCTTCTTTTTGCTGTGCTTGCAAAAAAACCCAGACTAATGATAAAGGGCCATGCTCTTTCTTTCAGCTTGCATAGTTTTTTATTAGCCTCCCAGAGATTATTTCTGCCATGAATAGGGAATATTCTGCCTTCCGATGAAGGTCACGTCCCCTCTAGGGAAATTTGAGGTGTGTGTATATGTAATATCCCAGACATTTTATACATATATATGCTCAAATGCAATCACCCACCAACCATCTAGTCTTCAAAAAACAAACTTCCCCACTGGCATTATGAAAATCCTTTTAAAATAAAATAAAATGATCATGTTGGGAAGAGATTATTTGTAGAAAAGCACATTTCATATAATGAAATTTAAGGACACGCACGCACGCTAGCACACACTTCCTGGCTTTAAGCATTCTCCCACAAATCACATTTTAATGAGATTATAAGAAAGATCATTGGCTTTTTTTCTGCAATCTTATCAAAAGTCACTGAAATCTTCAGAAGATTTGGCATTTTAAAAAAGATATGGAGGCCAGGGCAGCTGTCATTTCAGTGTCATATTCCTTATCCATTCTATGTCATTGGGAAGTCCAGCAGTCTCTGTATTCCTAGTAGATCAACATAAGGATTTTGGAGCAGAATCATCTTTGAAAATCTGGAATTCCACTGGTGCCATATGCAATAATTTGGCTGCTGTCATTCTAGGCAGCAAGAACATCCAACAATAATTTGGTGCCAACTGCATTTCCAGGTGTAGTTGAAAGAGCTGGTTCTGATTTATCTAGTGAAGAGTTATAAAGGGTGCCTAGGCCAGAGGCCTTATTACTGTCAGGGTTTCAAGTAACACCCCCAACGAAAGAATAGTCCAAGGCTTGAAGTTCCTCAAAGTTCCATTTTATTAGAGATGTCATATTGGCACATCTGGGAAAACCCGAATCTGAGAGTTCCGGGTTTTCCCCATCCAAAAGAAAGTCAAAGATTCATCCCCTACACCAGGGGTGGGTTCCTCCTGGTTTGGACTGGTTCGCCCGAACCGGTAGTGACCCGCTGGTGATGTCACGATGATGTCACCAAACCGGATCGGTTGGTGCCGGTCCGTGGGTGCCGCCACCTTTTTTTGCTTTTTTTGCTTTTTTTGCATTTTTTTGCATTTTTTTTCTTTGCTGCGTTTCCGGCACTGTGCAAAACCATTTTGTTTTTGGCTTTTTTTAAAAAAAATGGCGGGTTTGTATTGCGCATGCGCGCACGCACCCACAAGGCAAGGCCACGCAGCGTGGGAGGAAGCGAACCAGCAGCAAGGTAAGTTGGAACCCACCTGTGCCCTGCACCAACAAGTCCATCACACGGTCCAATCAATTCACCGTCCCAACTGGAGACATCCCCCAGTCACTCCCATCCGAATGCTCTTGACTCCCAGAGAAAGGAATGTTGTTATGGCTAATCCTCCAACACTCTTTGTAACCCCCCCTCCCTTTTTCCCAGGCACTATATGTGGCCGCTCTGAAGCTCCAACAAAAAAGATGGCTTCCAGGGCTGACAATTACTTTGAACTACTTTAAAAAAGGTTAAATAGGGACAAAGCCTTCGCAGCAATGGCCCCTACCTTGCAGAACTCCCTATCCTTACATATCATCAGCCTGGAATTCTGTTGGAAAATTTGTTGCGATGCAAGTTATATCCAAAATTCATCTTTGGTGTCCTCCCTTACCTTTTCTTCATTGGTATTTTACATATAAGGAAGCAGGGTTTTTCCCCTCTTCCATCACTCTAGGGGGGAAATCCATGCAATGTTTCTTCCCTGAAGAGAATTCGTAAGATCCTATCCCACCTCAGAAATAGACCCAGACTACACAGAGAAGGAATTATGACCAGTGTGGAAATTTAGTATGTACCAATTGCACTGATGATGTAATCAAGTTTAGGTAATGAAATGTCTGCAAGCAACCAAGCTGAGAGAGCAACTGTCAGCCTCCGAAATGCCTGCTTGCTTCGGCTGCCATAGAAATGGGAGGAGGTGAGGTTGGGTTAGGTATTTTGGTGGGGGTTGGGGAAGCTACTGGAGATGTCCCTGCATGTCTCTGATTAGGACTTTAGGGAGGAAAGTTCTCATCACATCTACCAGGCTACACTGACATATTTGTAGCATGCTCAAGGTCAATGGCTTCATTGGACCAGATGTGAAAGTCCAGCCAGCCAGTGCGCCCACATGACACCTTGGCACATGGGGATTGGATGGTTTGCCCAGGGGGGTTTTGAGGGAGGGTTTTGGGATTCTTTGCATATGCATTTTGTGCGCGTTTTGCTTCAGAACTTGCTTTCCTTTTGTTGCTATCACTTCTTGTCTAGTAAAAGTACTCATCTCTATAAACATGGGAGTTGAGGTTTTTATTTCCTGAACTTTGAATGGAAGCACACCTGACATCAACAAGGACCCCACAATCTAGCACACAAATGTCAAACTTGTGCCATCACGTTGCTGTCACGTGACGTTTCCCAACTTTTCCCCCCTTCACAGCGCTGGGGTGGGCGTGGCCTGCACATGACGCATCTGGCTTGCGGGCCGCCAGTTTGACATCCCTGAGTAGCACATACTATGTTAAGGGCAGGGATACCAAAGCTACTACTTTGATTTGAGAATGCTCTCTCTCTCTCTGCTTTTTATAAGTTTATTTTTTTCCCCTTCAGTATAAAAAAATTGCAATCTGTTCCCATTTCTGGATGCTGCGCTCACAGGAACTACTGCAGGGGAAGCACAAAGAGCGCTTGAACCTAAGAAGTGCGAGAAAAGGAAGTCAAGCTCCGAATTTCCCTGACTCTCAGCCAGAGATACACAGATTGGTGTTTCAAGATCTATTTCATTTGAAGGTTATATATTGATCTTGTTACTACCCAACGATCAGGAAAGGATGACTCTAAAATGGAAATAGGGCAGTCCACTCAGAAAACTGCTTCCACAGAACTGCAGTCATCAGCTATTATCCCCCAGATGCTATTAGCTAATAGCTATTAATGCTGTGCTATTGACCTGCAAATCTATCGGTTATTCCCAGCCAACATGACAGAAAGTGGCTTCAGATGGCTGTTAAGAGGCCAGAATATCTGGCTTAGAAAAGCAATCACAGAAGGAAGGGAAAGGAGAATTTAAAAAAATAATGAACAATGGGATTAAACTAAATTTAAGTTCCAGAAAACCTAAAGATCACCGGCACCAGTGGTGGGTTCTATCGCACCGGTAGTGGCGGGCTGGTGACGTCATCAAGAGGCTACCGACCCGGTGCAGTCGGTTGCCGGTGCCTAGGAGCCACCATCTTTTTTTGCGAATTTTTCAGCGATTTTTTGCTTCTGCGCATGCGTGGAAGCAAAATCGCGCCAAAATTTCACGAGGGGACGCGCGCAACAGAGATTTAAGCAAGATTTTGCTTCCGCGCATGCGTGGAAGCAAAATCACACTAGAGGGCGTGTAGTGAGCGCACGCACAAACAAATTGTGGTGATGTGCGCGCAGCGCACCGGTAGCAAGGTAAGTGAGCAACCCGCCCCTGACCGGCACCTATACAATGTCAATTGCACCCCCCCACATTCGGTAAAGCAAACAGCTAAATTTTCATAACGCTACTGCTATGCTTTTATCAGTTGGTCAAATTCTCTAGGTCGACTACCTTCCAAATCTAAAAAGCAACAAAGTATATGAAATATAACCATATCCAGATAAATATTGAGGGGTTTAAAAAGGGTGAAGGAGCGAATAAAAGACAATAGACCCTGTACTGAAAAGTAACCATTTATTAGAACCGATACAAGAAATATGAAAGAGCGGAGATGAGGAATATGGGATTGTTTGTAACATGTCAAGTTGTACAACAAAGAGCTCATTTTAAAAATTATTTTCACGCTTTAAAAATCAGCATAACCTACTTTAGAATCAACAAGGCTTGGCTAAAATGTTACCCCCAAGGAAGTCTAACACAAATGCACAGACACACCCGTTAGCCAAAAAAGTCCGACATTCTGTTGTGGAGGGCAGCATATTGCTGGGCTTGGGAGGAGAAGAGTTGAGACACCATCTTTCTCTTTTTCATCAGGAGTTTAATACTGATCATAGGGAACCTGGATATATTTAATTTATGTAACCAGCACCAGGGGCATTAAACCTCCAAGGCCTTTTCACACATTCTGTGCACATGATTGGGCTTGTGTTTTCACCTGGATCCAAACAGGTGTTCATGAATCTTCCAGACTGCTTGTTGCAAGGAAAAGCTGCAACTTGACATACTTTTGCAAATGATTCAAAGCGTTGCATGAAGAATGGTGGCATCGACCCAGAGTGAACAATTCATACAGTCTTATCTGTCAGAGACACAGTTGGATTCAAGCAATCAAAAAGCTCAATCAAAAGCACAGCAGTTCCTTAAGCCAATTCTCTTTCATTTTTCAGAAGGAAAGAAACCTGAATGTTTGCTTTTGAAGCAGTGGAGTGAGGTTATTACCCCAGATGTCCCTTGTCCACTAGAAAACTTGCAGAGAAATAGTTCCCAGTGGAAAGAAAGAAAAGAAAATGAAATGAGAGACAGAAAAACAGAAAGGAAAAGGACTATGACCAAAACTGAACCAATTTTGTCATAGGGCTAAATACCAAATTGAATTGCATAAAACTATAGTTCTGGCAAAAATGATAGGTCATGTGAAACAAAGAAAAGGCAGCAGTGGTAGAGGTTCTGAGATAATTCAAATTGTGCTGGCTGGGTGATTTCTTTCCCCTTCCTCTTCCTGCTGGTGGGAGGAGACAAAAATCATTAGAGCCCATACAGCCGAGAAGATTTAAATGCCACCTGGGTAAAAATTAAATAGTCAATCAAAAATTAATGACTTCAATTAACACAAAATTAATTGCCTTTGTATTTTAATCCATGCTTAGGTGACTGAGGATAACAATTCATGTTTGATAGCCTCTTAAGAAAGTGTTGCATCAGAAAACTGCACCTACATAATTGAAGTCTTACCATAAATTTAAATTCTGATAAATTCAGAGTGGTCATCAGTTTAAAATGTGCAATTTAAACATACACAGAAAGCCAAGATTCAAACCTCCCAATGTATCATACACATATGCCCCATCCCCACAACTTCCAAATACAAGACGACGCAAAAAAGCTTGACACCAAAAAGCATTTTTGTGTGTGTGTACCATTGAAACATTTAGACCAGGAGCCAAAAAGTGAGGAGGTGGGATCAGTTTAGAAGCCACCTAAATGCAGCATGAATGGCTTAGAAATCCTGGAAATTTAGAATCAGCTGGCTAGTTCTACTACACTAAGAAAGACAAACATGATCTTCAGGTAAAGGGTGAAACTTTTTTTTCCTTTAAAAAAAAATCTGGGCATTCTTTGTTGACGGTTTAAAAAGAACTTTTGCCTTTAAAAAGGAGCTTTTGAATAGGGTTACACCATACTACACAGAGGTCATATTGTGGCACTTACTAAAAGCTATTGCTGTACTTACATTTCTGCCAGTAGAGAAAACTAGTGTTTTAGCATTTCAACTGCAGTAGCTAAAGCAATTCTTCAAGTGTCAAGTTGCCCTATTTTTGCTTCATTTAAGTTTGACAAAGAACTCTAAGAACCTTCAGATATTCATCAAATGATGAAAGGGTCCTGTGTGTGCTACTTTATATTAATAATGTGTCCAAAATAAAATTTTAAATTGTGTAGTTGTGGGAGTGGAGGAAGGCCAAGATTGTTTGCTTTATTCTAAGGATTCTCCCCACATGGCAACAAGTCAGTTACATGCATGCATTCAACAAGCTGTACAAGAGTAAGCATTTAAAACACACATGCACAAGTCCATCTCAAAATCCTAGCAAATACTTGGAAAGAGAAATGTCAATTTTTTTTTACTAATGGCATTGCTGCTACCAACTTTCTAAAATGCCCTTTTCTTTTTAGCCTGACACACAAGTGCTTCAGTGGTGGGTTCTGAATTATTTTGCGCGTGCAGAAGCATCCTGGGCAGGTGGGCGGAGCCTTCTGCCACCGGTTCTAAGAACCGGTCCAAACTGGGAGCAACCCACCGCTGAATTGCTTGTAATCACAGAAGTCTTCCTTATTAACTCTATGTAAGAATTTCTATTAGCAGCTGCTGGTGAAGAAGGTAGCTTTTAAGCTGGTACATACAGGTGTAGGAAAGAAAGGTGCACTTCAAGGCTGTCTTAAGCTTCCTCTCCAATACATTTGAGAATAAAAATAAGGGCAAAATCAGCGAGGTAGCAGGACTTTAATACCTAAAGGTTATCAGAGTTGATTCCTCAACACTTTGTGAAATGTCTCTTATTTAGCCTTCAATTCAACTTGATTCTGGCTCGCCCAATGAACTTAGCTAGTTAAGAGGCAATGCCAGCCAAAATACCTGAAAAAGATGTGGGCTGGAAAGTTACCTAGTTAATAACAGCAGACTTTCTCCATCTTAGACTTGACTCTACAGGATTGCAGCACAGAAAGGAATGGCAGACTATCAATCATCCGCAGCACTTGCTCCAGATTCAATACTCCTTCTACACCATTTTGCCCACTTTCACAAAATACATACAATGCAGAGATAAACACTGAGGCATGGATGAAATCTCCAGGAGTGATTTAAGAGCATCATCATGCCAATGTAATAATGAGGCCAAATTATAGCACCTCAGTAATGGCTGAAATTTGTTACATGATGCTGTAAATCATGAGGGAGTATTGGCCAGTGCTTGAGGGGAAGAAAATAAACCATTATTAAAGGTATATAGCCTTTAAAGGGGAGGTAAGGCTCTGAGGCAAATACAGATAGTCTTCAACTTAATGTAGTCTGCTCATTATAATTGTTAAGTCATGATGGCTGTAAAGCAGGCCACCCACGTGACTGACCCAATTTTACAATTTTTTAAAATACAATGGTCTTTAAGGAACCAATTGATTGCTATGGGCCAAAAATCTGAAGTAAATGCAATCATATAACTGTAAGCATAAATACAGGCCAGTTGCTAAGTGTCTGAAATGTGGTCACATGACAGCAAAGGGAAGATGGCTGTTTTAACTTTGAAACCAGGCTGTAAGTACAGTGCGGCAGTCTTGTAATGTCAAGTCAAGGACTACCTGTCACTCTTGCTCTCAGCATTGACTCTTCAGATGTCCAGCATTTTTGTTCCTGGCCTACTAAGCCACCTCCTACCAGATAGCTGAGGACACCATTTCCCCTCCTCATAAGCTAAAGGACTCAGCTTCCCACCTGATCCAATAGGCCTAACAAACTGGACCATCAAGGGTAAATACTGTATGTAGCCAAGTTTTTCCCCCCTCACAGAAGAGGCGTGTAGAAGGGAGCTTAAATTATTGCCAACATTTTTTTGGGGGGGGCTCTAAAAATACCACCTTTATCCCTGAACTTCACATGTATTTTTCTAGTCCTCACTCTAACAAGAGGTGGTGGTTTGTCCCTGTTCTTGACTCCTTCCAAATACTCTATTTCCTCATTCTTCCATCTCCACCCAGTTTGGTTTACCATTGTTCTTCTTTCCCCTTTACTCCATTGCCATTGTTTTTATGGTTTGTTGGAAGAAAATGGCCTCTTGTGAATGCATGTATCCTTTTGTTTCCAGAATGACTTGGACTTGTATTACACAGAAAACATTTAATTTTACAAATGGGTACCTTGTTTTATAGGCAATTATTTTTGGTCATTAATTATTCAATTTATTTTTTTGTCATGTCCTTGTCCTTGTTTGGGGGTGGGTTCTAGTCAATGAATGTGTCACACAAGCACATGTATGTGCAATAGGGAAAACCTCAAGAATTGCTTTCTGCTGGAATTAGCAATTTTTAGGTAGGGAGGTAGTAAGCTGCACAAATTTGGATATTGTATTTATTTTTCTCTGTTCTGTTCTTGAAGGAGTTAGAAATCAGAATAGTCTTCCTTTCAGGAAGATGTGGAACACCCAGAGTCTTTATGTGTTGCTTTATTTCAGACAGATGGCTATTAATAAATTGTCTTTTATCCTTGATAGTAGCCATACAATACATAATAATTTGACCTATCCAGCTGTCATACAGAAATTTGAGAATTCCAAGGGAGTGGACAGGATAACTAGGATTCTGTGAAGCATAATGATATGAGATATTCTTCTCATTTGAGTGTCACATTCAAAAATCAGAACCTGAGACACTTTCTTGACTAAAAAAAAAACCCTCAAGTAATCATTTATTCAGTGTGTAAGTGGTACAAATCACATGCAAACAGTTAAATCCATATAGCTTCCCAAATCCTGTTTTGCAACTGCTGTCCTCTTCCAGCTCATGTGGTTGAGGAATGAATGAAAACACCCCATACTAAAGAACTAATAGTAAAAAATTAAGACGTTCAGTGGGATTCAAGAGCAATAGCTGGCCATTAGCCAAATGCAGGCAGCTATGCTTCTGTCTATGTGACAGCTTTCAAGTGGTATCAAAAATGCAAAGCTAATGTCCAATCTATAGTCTGAACTTTCACATATCTCATTTAACATTGTTGAAAATGACTGTACCAAATAAGGATTCTAGAACCATTTGTCTGAAGTGATGTAGGGTTTCCTGCCTAAGCAGGGGGTTGGACTAGAAGACCTCCAAGGTCCATTCCAACTGTTATTATTATTATTAGAAAAGAAACTTATTTCTATTAATTTAGCAGCAGGGCATTTCTTTCAACAAAATCCCTTTCAAAGTAAATTCTTGAAAGTGTCACCCATCCCCATTCAGGAAGCAAACAGTAAAAATCTATTCAGTTCCAACAGAATATGCCGAGCAAAGCCATGGAGGCTGCATATTTTAAAGGCAAACCTGCCTCAAAACCACTGAAAGATGGACTGGTTGCAAAATAGATTCTTAAACTATATACTTGGAATGATATCGTGATCCAAACAAATTAGAATACATGTTTCATAAATGTTTTATCTCAATGTGGTTGACAAAAGTACACCTATCAATTGAATCAAAGGAAATCCACCAAAACAAAAATGCCACCAATTTTCTGATGCTGGGCATTTAGCAAGATATAGGGCTTAATTAATCATATGAATCATTAGTTGTGTCACAGATGTAATTCATGTCATGCTACATCACACCATGCCCAGTTGCAATTCCAGACAGATTAGCAGGGTACAGAATACATAAATGGAAGGATGGCAACCTACTTCATCTGCTTGCTAAACAAAAGGAAAGAAATTCAACAATGCAGAAATGAAGTAAGTAGTGGTGGGATTTTCTGATCAAGCTTGGGTAGGAGCATCTCTTCTCACTATATATCTATTTAAAAAAAGAGTACTGCTAAGGCAGCAGAGACCAAAGAGCATGAATTCAGATTCTGAATTAATGTTAAGGAACAGCATCCATTTTAAAGTAGCCTGTACCATTTCAGTAATGATCCAAGCTCCTATCAAATCTTACTAGTATGGAGGATCCGTCTATTGTGAGGTATCCAGAAATTCAGATACTGTAGTAGGAAACTGGCACTTTTCAAAGCTGATGCACCCAAGTGAGCCTGCAGCGGTAGAACATGAAAATGAAATCCCAATCATGCTACACAATGCAGGCATTGCACATGAAATAAAATATGCATGGGCTTTGTCACGAGAAAGGGCTCTACCAAGGGCCTTTGCTTTCTGTTACCCTGTCCTGAAGTTGAAGGACAAGATGGAAAGCCATTGCTGAGATAGCATTTGTTAATGGTCAACATTCCAAACCAGGGACAGGCAATGTGTGACCCTCCAGCTGTTCTTGAACTACAATTCCCATCCAGCATAGCCAGTGATGGATAATTGGATTTGCAGTCCAAAATGTCCTTATTGTGTAACATGGTATTTTTTTGGCTAAATTGCTAATGTATTTTATCTGTAAAATCTATTTCACTATGTATTTTAACTGTCAATTGTTCAGAGTAAAAGTGCCAGTCTGGGACTTTTGCATTTTTCTAAGCTGTTCTAGTCATGCAGCCAGATTATTATGCTCAGCTGGTAGTTTTCTCTGAAAATATACCTCAAGTAAATACTTATTCTGAAAATAACAAATTGACATACTAGGATGAAAGAACAGAGAATATGGTAGGTAAGTCGTTAAAGAAACAACTGAAAGCCCAGAAACAAATCAAATTAGAATTTTGGAACCACAGTTCATAAATTTTTTTAAAGGAAAAAGGAATTATTTAAAGATTCCAAGTATGACACTATGTTTGGCTGATCTACTTACCTACATAACACAAAGGCCCTATTTATGCAACATGAATGATCGTTCTCTTTAAGCCAATTAATTCACATTGGCACATTCAGGGCACATGATCCCAAATGACAGATGGTCACTCAGTGACACTGTATTTAGTCCTCACAGGAGGCATCACTTTCTTACTTCATGCTGTACCCCCCCCCCAAAGTAAATTTAAAATAGAGTTGCCACAATGCAATTAAGGTTGATGTCACTGCAGATTAATGGAGTTACACATCCCAACAGTATCTGCTCACTTTTCAGACATACACACCTGGAGTGCAATGAATGAAAAAACAAAAGGATTATAGAAATGGAATGCCCACAGGAGGAGCATTTTTATAGGGGTTCTCTAGGAGTACATTTTGATCACAGTTGTTAAAAGAGGGAGTTAATTCTCTAGTAAGTGCCAGTAGTCTGCACAAAGGGGGGGGGGGGGGGAGAGAAAAAAGACTTGTTGCCAGGATAGGCTATGGGTCAATTTTTAAACTCAATTTTTGAGTACACACGATTAATTAGATACCCTTATAATCTAACTAAACATGTCCTGCAAATAGCACCAGTAATAAGGAAGATCAGAGATACAAAGGAATGAAAGGAATAAGACAGGTTCAAAAGAGGGATGCTACCCTTGCCAACTAATTTCTATTTGTTCAAGTTTTCTGTTCTGAAGTTAGAAAATTTGGGTGAAAATGGCTACCTAGCATTTTGAATGCAATTCAAGCAACATGTTTAGCAATTTTGAAAGAATCTAGAAAAACCCTCCCCCCTTCCCCAAGATCTAGCTTACTTGTTATTTTGGTGATCTAAGAATCCAAAGCCTGTGCTAGATCAGTTCGGTCTGTCCTGAATTCAGGGAGCTCCTGCCATTTTTAAATCAGTAACAATGATGCTTAACAATTCTCTACACAGAACATGATGATGCAGAACTAAACAGCCAGGCAGGAAAAAAAGGCCTGGAGGCTCTGAGGAAGCTTTAAAAACAAGAACCATTATTGTTATTAATGATGAGGTGAAAGAACTCCACACTGCATGTCAATCTCCTGGAGGGAAACCAAACGTGACTCACACCATTTATGTTATGACTAAACCAACCAATATCAACATTTCTCCTGTCGAGCACAGTAATAAGCACATTTCCATGGATGCATTTGGGCAGAGGGAAAGGGAGGGTGGATATGTACAATTATGGATGGACAGAGAACCCCAGCCACTTTAGCTTTTCACTGCTTCCCGTTCTTTGTTTTCAGCATCTTCTGGGTATGCATGCCAGGTCAGTCTCTCTTCATAAAATGCTATCACAATTTGAGGGCACTTCACATTGGCTTCTTTTGCTAGAACCAGATCAGCCTCATCTGTGTCTTTCCTAAAGAGATAAACAAAAAGCAACAAAAGGAGCACTGGTCACTAACTGGTTAAGCAAAAACATTCCACCCAACAGGTGGTACAATAAAAATAAACAAGGTTTTATGTACCTATTTTATAATGGAAAACAATAGCAAAACAGCATCACTAGGAAACCACCAACAGCACTACCAGGAAGCGCCTGTCTGAACTGCAAATTAACTGGGGATTATGAAGGGAGGCAGGTATTGCAAAGTGTTTGGTACCGATTGATTTTATGAATTTTAGTTACATTTACTGCATATATCATATAATATTGTATGTTTCAATGTGAATATGCTACTGCTTTAATCAGCAACTGCTCCTTCTGGACAATTCATTTATGGATGGATACTGCCAGCAGTTTCTTTTGTCCCAGTTACTCCGGAGTGCTAGTGGCTAACTTAGAGGACACTGCTGGTCCAATCCTAATAAACTGATGAGCCTAATGCTGCAGAAAGTTTACTGGTGTTGTAACTGCTATTAACATTCAAAAAGAAATCTCACTGCATCATCAACTGCTATAATTGATAAAGGGGACAGATGTATTTTTTCCACAATTCTCTCTCCATCTACAAAATGACTGAACTGCAAAAGGGAGGAGAAACATAGGGAGATATCTCCTCTTTAATTGTTTACAGGAGCTTTGTATTTTCAAGATGCCAAAATAAAATCAATCTGTCAAATCAATTTTTAAAAAATGTGTTCACTAACATTTTGCCCTATTAACTAAATTGAAAGTTTTAATGGCACATTTTTAGTGCAAATGCTTATATGAGTTGAAGACAGCAAGCTTCTTTTTGAGAGGCATGGCCATTTTCCAGAGGTATTATCTTAAAGAGGTGAATTGTAAAAACTTACACCCATCTTCTAATCTTTTATTCAATTTTGCCCAGTTTCACAAGAAATCCCCATAAAGATAAAGATTCCCCTTTTCTTTTGGAGCAGAAAAGTACTCCAAATGTTTACAATGCACCCCCCCCCAAAAAAAAACCTGTTGCTCAGATTCCCAAGTTTCATTTTCTTGATCATTTGGCCTTGGCCTTGTATTTAGGCAAATGTGTATTTTCCTACTCTCTACAGATATTTTAAAGACTTATTTTCTATTTCAAAATCTTAATACAAAGTCATATAAGATGAAAAGGTCCTACAGACAAATGAAAAGTAAAAACATTAAGCAAACAGAAAAAATACATGACACCATTGAGTTTGACACCTGTGTACTGGAGGGAACATCTGGGTGACACCTGGATGAGGAATTCTAATAGAAAAAAGCATCAGTTGGTTTATTAGCTTTGTCTGTTGTTCAGTTCTACCCCTGCCCTACCTGTTTAAGTACCATTCAAGGAATAGTTTTACTGATTAAGGCAGTAAACTTTAATTAATGGAACTATACTAAAGATTTCATCAGAATTAATCTTCACCCATTTAACAATTGACAAACACACATTCTGAGACAAAACTCTTATCTATCAGGATTCCCTATAACAGGGGTGTCAAACTGGTGGGCCGGATGTGTCATGCGCTGGCCATGCCTGGTTTAGCGAAGCGGGGAGGGGGAAAGTTGCAATAAGTCAATGCAAGTTTGACACCTCTGCCCTATAACTATGCCAGCAATTCTGATAAAAGAAATTAAGAGGATGACTTTTCTTTTAAATATGTTCCCCAACATTAGTACTTATAGTCTGTAAAAGCTTTTACAATAATCAGTAACTAAGATTGATAATGTTCAATGACAACTGATACAAATATGTTTAAGCCAAGATTTTACAATTGCCTTAATTATGCTTTTTTTAAAAAAGCAGTAAGTACAATATTTCATATTCCAGCAGAGCTGAAAATATAGCTTTTCTTACAGCTATAAAGGTTACTGCTTATTAAATCTGCAAACAATTGCTATCTGATAAAATTCTCATTAGAAAATCTGATTTTCACTGGGCTTTCCCCTAGACTAGAGCAAATGTAATAGGACTGCAACCTTAATTCAATAACTGAGTTAAAGAGCCAACATAGCTAATATGTGTTACTAATGAACTTAGAGCCCATCAATTTCAAAGGTAAGATTAAAAAAATAATCTAAAGCACAGCACAGAGTTAATTCCAATTAGTATAGCTGAATTTTGCAATCTGTTCTAAGAATGTCCTGATTAATTCTACTGTTTAGAAGATTAGGCTCTTTCGAACTAGGTAATTTACTGGTCTGAGTGCAAATGCACTCTAAGGAATAATTTGATCTTGGCCTACAAGCCCTAGGTTTGAATCTAAACCTGAGTCAAGTCTCATTCTTTTAATTCAGTTCTTTTATAAATCAGTAAAAGCAATCTAACTCACTAGAATGTGCAAACTTTTCTATAGTATTTACTGTAATTCTTATATACAGTAAGTACCGCAATAAACTATATATAGTCAGGATAATGTGTAAAATATTACTCTATTAGCTTTACTGAATACATTTCTCGTCCTTCAGAATTCAGGTCAGCTGACAGTGATAACCCTGTACAGACATCCAAACAGTAAGCATTTTAGATCTTACTTTGATCAATAATCTGGGATTTGAAAATTAGGGCTTCAAATTACAACTGCAATTCAGGTGATGCTACAGGAATGCCCAAATTAGGGATTGCAACCATTACAGGATAATTCAGAGACCTGTTTGCATTCACTCACCGCCCCCAAGCGTTAGGTCACATAACAAAGAAAACATGATGGTGGAAAACTACCAAGCCCTTTAGTCCTTGCTCTTCCTTCCTTCCTTCCCTCCTCCTTTTCTAAAGAGTGGCCTGCAGCTGGATCCCCGCCCCCACTATCTTGCGAGGAGCAGCAGCCCCATCCATCTCAGCCCAGCCAGCTTTAGAGACAGGAAAGGAGGACAAGGGCTTATTTTCTCCAATGCCTTGTTGTGGGGGAAGACCTGCTCTCCTAAGATGGAATCCTGATGGAGTTTGGGAGGAGGAAGAGGGGGGGGCATTAGGGGGGCAGCAAAAGGCAATTTTCTTAAAGGCAGCTATGCTATAACCTCTGGCTGGCTGATAAGCCAGGCTCTGCTCTTTGTCTCGGCTTCTGCTGGGGGAGGGGCAGCTGCTGCATATGCAGCCTAGCCAACTCACTCACTGTCTCTCTCTCTCTCTGCTGCCCTGCCTGTCTGCAGAGTGGCTTCCTGCAGAGATAAGCTCAGGAACAAAAACAAGAGGCAAGTCAAAACCTTTCCAGAAGGATTTCCTGTGCTCTCTCTACTTTGGGGGGACAAGGAGGGAGGCAGTAAATTTGCCTTCCTTTAAGCAAAATCCATACAACTGTAAGCTCAGGGTGGACTTGCATCTGTAAAGCAGAAGCTTAACATCCACTCCAGGGAGAACAAAGCCCAGCCAAGGAACTGCCATTAAACCATGGCGCCTCACCCAAGGGTGGTTAATTTACTGGGGTTATTTCACAAAGGAGAAAATATGCAGTTATCAGGCCACAGGATGGGGTGGTTTTTTTTTATAAAAAAATTAAAAATAAAGAAGCACACTCACCATTTCATTAGGAACATTAAATCTCCGCAGGAGTCTGTGGCTCCGATGATTTTTTCTGGCTCCAATCCTCTTTCAAAGCCCCTGGCAATATCGGTGCTCTGATGGAGAGAAAGTGAGAAGAAAAAGAGTTAAAATATTCCTATTCCTTAGCCATTTGTTAGTCTCCTCAACCATGAAGCAGAGGCTTCCAGGGCCACTCAGAAGCAGGTGATAAACAGATGCCATACGTGGCGTGATTGTAATTAGCAGCCGAGGAGGCCTTAATATCTTTCCTGCCTGTATTATTAATCTTTACACACACACACTCTCTCACACTACATGTCGGGGGAGGGAGAGATTGTGGAGGTGAAGGAAAGAAGCCTAAAAGGGAGGGGGGGGAAGACCCGAAGTCGCCATGAAAATGAACTAAGAAAGCGATGGGGGCAGATTGAGGGAATTAAGTCATCTTGCCTTTGCAGCAGCAGCAGCTGCTGCAGCAGCAGCCATTCGCGATTTCCAAAGCTCCCCATCCCTGCTACGCCTCCCCCGCTCCAGAGCGCACCACCTCTACCGGCTCTCACAGTCCTTGAGGTCTTTGTGCCGGTGGTGCCGTCGATGGGTGTGTCCCATTCATGCAGAAGGGGGGGAATTTTTGGTTGGTTGTTGTTGCTGCAACCGAGAGCTTAAGCCTCCGGGGCCCCCCAGACAAGGGTCAATCAGCTCCCTCTGCACATACCATCTGAAGGCTGGTAACAGCTTTCAGTCACTGCAAGCCTGGAGCGGGAAGCGTTCTCCCTGCTTTGCAGCAGCAGCAGCACCACCACCGCACGCTATTCTGCTAGAGATCCACACATTTGTTGCTCACACATACTGTCTAGCAGATGCAGCTATGCAGACCAAGCATGTCAGAGGCAGACTGCCTGGCTTTTTTTTTTTTGGGGTTGCAAGTTCTAAAGCCAGTTGCAAAGTGAGAAAGAAGGAAAAGAAAAGAAATGCATTACAATAAGCTGTGATAGTTAAGTGAAAGAAAAGGCAACAAGATCGAACCAACTCATTTAATGATTGGTACAACCCAGAGGAAGGAAGGAATTTACAAATTATGCAATCTATTGCAAAAGAAATCAAAGTACTTAAGCGCTCTCGCCTTTTAATTTTTCAAAAATGTTTAATATGGACAGGAATTTTTTTTAAACCTAAAAAAAAGACAAGTTCATTTAGTGTGGGAAATTTTAAGATATGAATTGGTCCTAACCTTCCAAGTCATGCAAATGGTGATGATAAGAAAAATGGAGAACTTGATGCAGAATTAAAGCAAAAATAAAAATAAAAATTATGTATCTACAATCCTCTGATATCTCCAAGATCCTGCTAAACCACAACTCCCAGAATGCCTTATTACTGGCCAAGATTGTTGGGGTTTTTGGGAGTTGTAGTTCAGCATTTTACCTGGAGGGCTATAGCATGCCCATTCAATTTAGATACCGGTAAATAGGCATATATGAAATGAGTTTCTGAACGTTTAAAAAATATCTAATTCCCGAAAAGTACCAGCAACCATTAAAATTAGTGTTGCCTTAAAGATTGCTACAACATCACTCAGCAACTTGGTAGAAAAAAATTCTTCAAACCAAAGGTATTGTTACATACAAATTAGCCAGAGCAGTAACAGAATAATAGGCTGACTAAATTATATTACTTTATAAAATTCTGTATTTTCAGGATTTGTAACTCTCATTAAGATTTGGTCCTGCACTGTGAGATTGTAGGCCACTTATCTGTGACTGCAGTGTTTTGTCTAAGCAAGTTTGTAAACATTTAGCAAATTTAGAGACTGCCTATTTTACTCACAGCAGACAACTTCTTTTCCCCTCTGCTCACATTTGAAGGTTTTAAAGATAGTTTTATTTGTTTGGGTTTTATATCTGTATATACGTACAGTTTATTAATACCATTTTTGGATGTCCAAAAAGGATATCATACAACTTAATTTAAAACTCCAGTGCAGAAATGAATGCTGAAATTCCCTCTGGTAAATATTCCCAAAACCAAATTCCATTACTGAAAGTAAATTTATTAAGTTAAAGATTTCACACCTTTGCCTACATTCTCCTCCTGTGCTTTAAATGACATGCCCCAAAACTGCCTTGCATATAAATAAATAAAATCTATGCTAGAAGACAGAGAGAGCCCTTCATTAGGGCTCCTCAAAAGGCTTGCAACCAGCCAGGTAGAGGGAAAAAAGAAACATAGTGAAAACCATCACCACCACCAATAATAATTAAAAAATCCAAATAAGTACTTTTCTTTGAGTGTAGTGCCTGTTGGAAGAAATATCCATCTGGTTCAGTTCCAAGCCGGGAGGAAGGCACTGGAAATAAAATGGAGGCTGGAGGCTGATTGGAAATAGGGTCCATTTATTGATTAACAGAACCACATGTTTGTGGTTCTGGTGCAGCTGACCAAACAAAGTTGAGAGTGGGTAGTTTTTATACCTTATTTGGGCTTTATATTTGAGCTTCCTGTTCCTGTGCAAGAACATGTCATTTAATATTCTATTGGCTGTTGTCAGATTCCTATGGGGTCATGTAGGGGTCATAGCTGGCTCTATAGGCAAAAGAGGAAATGCAAATCCTAGGTGCTTTTTTGAGCTAAGTTTGGTTGAAGTTTCAAGTGCTCTGGGGGTGGTGCAATGTCTGAAATCAGGAGATTGTGCAATGTAGTGAGCTCTCTGCCACAGAGAGGAAAGGGGCAAATATTTTCCAAGGCACCTGAAGGCCAGACAAGGAATAATGGATGGAAACTGACCAAGGAGAGATTCAACCTAGAAATAAGGAGAAATTTTCTGACAGTGAGAGCAATCAACCAGCTTGCCCTTGGAAGTTGTGGGAGCTCCATCACTGGAAGCTTTCAACAAGAGACTGGACTGCCATTTGTCAGAAATGGTGTAGGCAGGGTCTCCTGCTTGGGCAGGGGGTTGGACTAGGAGACCTACAAGGTCCCTTCCAACTCTGTTAATCTGTAATCCTCTGCTAAATGGTAGTGGGTTAATCCTATTATGTCCTGAAGGATCATGTCCTGTTCTTAATACCATCACCCTGAAGCTGAGGGTTTTTTGTTTTGTAGATAGGTCTTTCTTAATGGGCACAAATTATCTGCTGGGGGGGAGTGCTATTAAGAAAGAGTGAGTCTGCTTCCTGCCTCTAAAAAAAACATGTTTCTCCATTTCTCCCTTTGGGGATATATAATATTCTGCCCTTTTTAATATTCCTCAAAATATTTCATTCTTCTAGGAGGGGGTAGGCACTGACTTTCTACATGCCACTAGCACTACAGAATCTTGAGATACCAAAGTGCTTTTATAAAAGAGACTTACCTTTAACAAGCCTCATTGTATTCTTGTCCCCTAGAGCAGTGGTACCCAACCCCAGGTCCGCGGCCCGGTACCGGTCCGCAGAACAAATGGTACCGGGCCGCCCTGCTACTGCGTCTTCTGTGCAGCGGCGGGTCCTGCGACTTTTGCGAGTCCCGATAATAAGCGCAGGGACGGGACTCCTGCGTCTGCCGATGTGCCCCGGCCCAGCTGATCAGTGTGGGGGGCGGGGCTTCTGTGCACGGCTCAACCCCCCCCCCCAGTGGGCCGCGGAAAAATTATCAAACGTTGACCGGTCCACGGCAATAAAAATGTTGGGGACCACTGCCCTAGAGAATACAGGAGGCTGAAGTAC
Organism: Diadophis punctatus similis; assembly: GCA_023053685.1. Taxonomy (NCBI): domain Eukaryota; kingdom Metazoa; phylum Chordata; class Lepidosauria; order Squamata; family Dipsadidae; genus Diadophis; species Diadophis punctatus. The sequence continues at coordinate 962,063 of JALIGW010000090.1, read as the reverse complement.
AATCTACAAGCCACACACTATATGCATACACAATATTTAGTAAGCTACCAAATGTGCACAATCCGAATTGATCATTCCTCTACCACTAGAGTGTCTCAAAACTCAAAACTGACATCTTGTAATATAGATTCAATTAAATTTCTAACTTACAGAAAGGAAGCAAAATTGCCATGTAATAGTCATTATCAGAGCAAAATACGGTCAACAAAATCTATGCAGATTTTTTTTTACAGAAATACCATAAATCAAATAGTGCATATATTGGCCATAGGAAGTAGGTGTACAAAGAACACAATGCTGAGAAAACATCTGATCAGCAATAACTTCATTGCCAATCTATGATTCCCAGTAGCTCTCTGCTGTTGTACAGCCTCCTCAGAAGGCTAATTTATGGGTTGAATGTATATTTAGGATATTAACTGCTGTTAAGATTCCAAAGCCTGTTTAATAACAATGATTACCGTATTTTTCTGAGTATAAGACGCACCTTTTTCCTCCCTAAAAGTGGCTGAAAATTCAGGTGCGTCTTATACTTCGAATGTAGCTTTTTTTTCCAGCCCTAACTAGGTGCTAACAGATCTTCCCAGCTCTTACCTTGCAGGCTTTTTCATTGTTACTCTCTCCAAAGAATGTTTTTCCTGCCCTAAGTCTTTGCAGGTTTTTTTTCATTGCTCTACTTGCTCCAAAGAAGTTGTTTTCTAGCCCTAACCAGGTGCTAACGATCTTCCCAGCGCTTACTGGCTTGCAGGCTCTTTCATTGTTATTCTCTCAGAAGAAGGTTTTTTTAAGTCCTAACCAGGAGATAAAATAATGTGCTGAAGCTGACCAGACTAAGGATGCTAGCCAGATGAATACCTGGTAGGCAGATTGTTCTCCCCTATTTTCCTCCCCAAAAACTAAGGTGCGTCTTATACTCCGGTGCGTCTTATACTCCGAAAAATACGGTAAATACCATGAAGAAGTTAGGAATGTTTAGCCTTGAGAAGACTGAGGGAGAATAATGAAAGAACTCTTCAAAAATATGGAAGGCTATTCATTTATATATCAAATTTTTATACCGCCCAACTCACCTACATGACTCTGTGATATCATGCAAGAGTCTTTTTAAGTCACTAAATTTATGTTAAAGTCCACTGAATGGCATGTTCAATTAAACGTTAGGAAAAACATTCTAATGGCAAAAATGATAATGGAAGCAACTATCTAGAGATGTTATGGACTTCCATTCACTAGATATCTTGTAGCAGAAGCTAAAAAGGCACTTGTTTTAATTTAGATTCCTGTACTTAACAGGAAATTAGGCCTCTATGAATCCCTGCTATGCATAGTTCTAATCGACTTGCTCTAAAAAAACAGAGGCACCATGTTGAACAGGGAACCATGGCAACCTAAAATGTTAAGAGAACTGAAGTAGCTCTGGCAGGAAACAAATCATTCATTTCACAACTGACAGATTTACTTCCCACATTTTAAGGAAAAATCATAATAGTTTTATAAAACTGTAATCTGAATACACTAATAATAATCTGCTGGATATGAAATGTGTGACTTTACAGTATTCCCCCTCATGATTTCATTAAGGGCTAACAGTAGAATGCAGATTTGAATCTCTAATGCAGGGGTGGCCAAACTATGGTTCTTTGAGGACCTGTGGACTTCAACTCCCAGAATTCCTGAGCCAGCCATGCATGCATGGCTAGCTCAGGAATTCTGGGAGTTGAAGTCCACAGGTCCTCAAAGAACCATAGTTTGGCCACCCCTGCTCTAATGACTTAGTCATAATTTTATATAGGCACAGATGTAAAGGGCAGGGCATTTTTTTCAAATAAGACTCTAAAAAAAATAATAAACACATGGAATTACAGATGATTTTTCTCTTCCAGAGGGGAATGGCAAGACATAAAATGCCACTCATTAAGTTCCTCATTTATACAGATTTCACAGGTTCACAGTGCCTAGTAAAGATGTGTTTTAATACCATATCGAATGAATGAATGAATGAATGAATGTATAAACATAATGTATATTTAGGTTATAACTACAATTTTAAGGCCAAATCAACTGAAAGCAGATTCCATGCAGCATATTGTACAATTAAAACCAGTACAATGCTTAAAAACAACATGAGAAAACATTATGCAATTAGTGGAAACATCACAACCAAAGTCAACAGTAAGCATCACACGGGCACATCATCAACCTGTCCCATAGCTTGTGAAAACAGCCATATATTTAAAGAATATTGCAGGGTCAGGCAGTCCAAACTTCCAGAAGGATCTATTCCAAACCTCAAGTACTATGACAGGGAAGGCACACTTCCCAAGACAAAACAACGGACAAATATCCAGTACACTGAATTCAGTGAGCACCAAAACCCCCAGAGAGGTTCTTTTCCCTGGTTTCCTCATGAAGTGTATCTGCTCTGAACATCCTATAATTTCAGCACCAAAGGTTTCAGCACCATTTGGCTGCACATTCCCCCTCCCCCAAGAGATTCTTAAACTACAGACTTTCAAAGCTCTTTTTTCTAGAGACAAAAGTTGGAAGAAGTTGAAGCAAACTAAAGATAATAAAAAGGAAGAATCTATCTAGGCAGAGAAGTCTTCAGCCTCATGCATGCTTTGTTTATTGTCACAATTAAGAATCTTGCTTCAGCCAGCCTTTCAAATGATGAATTGCATTTCATCAGCTCTTAATCTACTCTACATAGTGCCCTGTTTGATTGTTAATCTTTATTATATTTTAAAGGTTGTAATTACTTTAGTGTTTCTTTTCTTTACAATGGTAAAGAAAATAGTGGTGGCAATTAGTTTAAAATACAGCATTTAGAATACAATTACTTTAGAATATAGTGGTGGCAATTAGTTCATCCTGTTTTACAAGATAGTTTTCCACAAGAGGCATGTAAAAATTAACACCAACGAAGTAGGGGCTTTATTTTGAAAAGATGTTTTTCACTCCTGATGTTACTTGAAAATCCAAACTGAAGTTTTCTGTCCAATTTTAAAATGCAGGAAGAACTGTCTACATAAGAATGCCAAACAGAAATTGTCATAAAAAGAGGAAAGATCTTCAAGCAGGATACTCACCTCTCTCTTCTTTTTGGCTTTGATCTCTTCAGTGTTGTTGGCAAGGTTAGACTTTCGCTTGGTGCCCTCTGATTTCTCCCGAGGCTTGTTTTCACCTTCCTTCATTTTTTTGTATTTTTTCATAAACTCAGCAATCAGTTCAGGGCAATCAAGGTTCTTTTCAGGTTCCCAAGTATTATGCTCCCTGACACAACAAGAAATGGGCAACAGTGGGGGGAAAGGAGAGTAACAAACAGAAGAAAAAATGAAGACATTCCCACTCAGTGATCAAACATCAACTGAGAAGTGAGAGAAGTCATAATTCATAATCAACGTATGAAAGAACAGTTCCATTTCCCCCCCCCCAGGAATTCATGACATTTACCAAAACAATATAATTATTTCTCATGTTTACTGAAAACTAGATTTGCTTTAAAACTCAAGTTTATACATTACCATTTGCATTATGTTCTAATCTTAAAGAGAATTTTTATAAAATGATGTATCATTGATATTTGTCACCAGAGAAATTGTCTTGAGTGTATACATCATACTTCAAATCTTTGTTGGAATTGTGAATAACCTGAAGGAACATTATCATGCATGATGGACATGTAATTTTTTTAAAAAAAATCTTGGATACTAATAATACAGGTAGTCCTCAAATTAACATCACAATTGGACCAGAATTTCCATTGCTAAGCAAAATAACTCACACCTGATTTTGCGACCATTTTTAGGTGGCTGTTAAGCAAATTACTGTAGTTAAGTGAATCATATGGTCAATAAATGAATCCAGCTTCCCCCATTGCCTTTGCTTATCAGAAGCCAGCTGGGAAGGTTGCAGATGCTGATCACATGATCCCAGGCACGGCAACAATTCCAAATACATGCTGTTTGACAAGTACCTAAATTTTTAACTATTGGGATGCTACAACAATCGTAAGTGCAAGAACAGCTTGTAAGTCACTTTTTGCAATGCTGTTGTAACTTTGAATGGTTGTTAAGCAAATGGTTGTAAGTCAAAGACACCTTTCTTTGGGGACTAATGGATAACAACTAGAAAAAAGCTATGGAAGCTTTGTTTTTACATGTAATAATTGCAGCAAGACTACTATATGCTCATAAGTGGAAACGTTTTATAATACCCACAATAGAGAAATGGCTGGTGAGCATGATTTATCCAGAGATGGATAAATTAACTTCTTTGCTTAGAAAAAAAAACAATATTTTCATTTATGACTGATTGGAAACCTCTTACAGAATTTTTGTATAGAATAGAAAAAATGTACTTATGGTTTGTGGTTTTGATGATTAGGGGGGAAAACTTGATAATAGCAAAGAATGAGCTTTCTTTCGTAATTTGTAATAGAGTAAGGCATAATTTTGCCGTTGTACTTATAGTCTGCAAAGAAAATAGGAAGCTTCTTTCTATTTCATTTTCTTCTTTCTTTTTGCACTTTTGTCCTTTTTTTCTTTTCTTTTCTGCTTTTTATTTTTAATATTGTGTTAATTTATCCATCTACATTTAATATCCACATTTAATATTGTGTGTTTAACACAATATCAAAATAAAAAGAAAAGAAAAGAAAAAAGGACAAAAGTGCAAAAAGAAAGAAGAAAATGAAATAGAAAGAAGCTTCCAATTTTCTTTGCAGACTATAAGTACAATGGCAAAATTATGCCTTACTCTATTACAAATTACAAAAGAAAGCTCATATATATATATATATATATATATATATATATATATGTATGTATGTATGTATGTATGTATGTATGTATGTATGTATGTATATGTATATGTATATGTATATAGTTTTTTATGAAAAATTTAAAAGAACATAAAAATTAACACAATTAGAACTCATACATATATGTGTGTGTGTGTATATATTTGTGTGTGTGTGTAAATTCTAATTGTAGTTTGTCCTTGCTTCAAAAAAATTGTTATATTTATCTACCATCTCATTCCTGCATAGGGCTGTTATTTACAAATCAGTTTTGATACCTTGATATACAGGTACTCCTTAATTTATAACAGTTCATTTAGTGACTGTTCAAAGTTACAATGGCACTGAAAAAAGTGACTTGTGACTGTTTTTCACACTTACGACTGTTGCAGCAAGCCCATGATCACATGATTTACATTTGAATGCATGACAACTCACTCACATTTATGACGTTTGCAGTGTCCCGGAGTCATGTGATCCCCTTTTGCGACCTTCTGACAAGCAAAGTCAATGGGGAAGCCAAAATCACTTAACAACCGTGTAGTTGTAACCGTGTTACTAATTTAACAACTGCAGTGATTTACTTAACAAATGTGGCAAGAAAAATTGTAAAATGGAACAAAACTCACTTAGCAACATAAATAGTGGGCTCAATTGTGGTCATAAGTTGAGGACTACCTGTATAAAACATTAGATGTACATCTTATTATAGAAATGCATATTCTAAGAATCACTTTCACAAATGGAACATATCCAGGCAAAGGGCATTTTCCCAAATATTAGGTGAATTTCCTGTATACCAGACCAGCATGACATTTAAAATGCAAAGTATTTGTCAGAAGGCACCCTTATCTTACACATCCGGTTTCTTAAGATAGTAATTAAGATGTTAAATAAATGCTAATAAATAATACAATAACCCTTTATTAAAGCAAATTAAAACCTCAAGGCAGCAAACTAATGTCTGAGTCTGAAAGAAACCCTTTATCCAGGCTAGAAGAAGAAATTAAAGAAATCCACTCAAGGAAAAAAGACATGATGAGATGAAGGGGAAAAAATCCCACAGGTTAATTAGGCTAATTTGTATCCAATATATCGATCACATATGCTAAATAAATAAGATCACAGCAAAATACCATATATATCAAAGCATCTTGGGAATGATAAAAAATAATTAAGCTTATATGCCACCCAACTCCAAGCAAGTCTGGGAGATTAATAATCAACAACTATTTTACCTCGGTAACAGAGTAAGACAGAGTAAGACCTCAGGATGTCTGATTAACTGAAATATTGCAAGCCCCCACCAAATATAGAAAGTTTCTCATTTTTTGCTGTTATATCAGAGGGACCTGCTGTTTCAGTTGCTACACAATAAATCAACACCTCAATATTGGCTTGATGGATTTGCCTTCCTTACAATCAAGTAGTGTGCATCCATTTAAATATCACATCCTCAAATCTGAATCTTGTGGATAATGATTCTACAAACAGATAACCTACTTTGATCTTTTGGAACTGTAAAGCCATCTGGCAGAACCAGGTTAATAAGCCAGGATACATATGAATAAACACATTCACAAACATCTTTTTGAGAGCAATTATTTTGTAGTAAGTTAAGTGAGAAAGAATGTTCATCTTGGGTGCTTAAAACGCCCCCAGTCTTCTGCATATCTTGCTCTGATACATTCAACTGGATAGTTATCTATTCACTTAAATTCCATTACATAATCCTGGAAATTTTGCTTGGGCTATCTTGGCTTCACAGATTTTCAGGCATTATTTTGCAGTTTTCAACTTACTTTAATCACACTAGCAACTAGAAAGGTCCTTTATCCAGGATGCTGTTTAACATCCAATACCAAAATTATTTATAGCGTTCAAGGAGCTTACAAAATTTCCCTATGATGCAATAGAGAGATGATACTAATTAAAATGGTAATTCAATTAAATCTCAATCTGATTTGATGTTAAAAACAATGTTAAATTTATTGAATATGATGCCATGGTTAAAAATTAATCCCTAAGGGCCTTCCAAAAGAACCATGCATTTGCCTGCTTCTGAAAGGTCCTGAGGATCCTTGCCTTGGGGCCAAGGTATTCTAAAGGAGGGAGCTGCTACAGAGAACACCCATCACTAGCCTCCCCCCTTCCTGCAGTACTTCCTGATAGATTGGGAACTCTTAGTTGTTTGCGTAGGAGGACAGAAACAGCTGGGAAAAGGCACTACCTAAGATGCCCAGGTTTTGAGCCATTGTAGGGCTTTGTAGATAATTATCAGAGTCTTGAATTGCACTTGGAAACTTACTGATAACCAGTGCAGCTCCTGCCACAGAGGCAGTTTTGTAATTCTTGGCTGAGCATGCATATTGTGTGAAGCTTCCACACAGTCCTCAAGGGCAGCTCCAAGTGCAGCAGGTTATAGTAATCTTATTTGAAGATGAGAAAGGCGTGAAATCATCTTCAGTGCACTGTGTTCCAAGGAAGCTGCACTGGTGAACCAGTTGAAGCTGTGCAAAAGCCCTTCTGGCCATGGTCTTCACTCGGTCTTTGACCAGTAGCCATTCACAAACACAAACTGATTGCAATCGTATGCTTTGCCCAAAGGTGCACAAAGCTGGTGCAATCCTGGAATCAGACATTCTCTGAAACAATAACTACTCTGTCTTGCTTGGGTTGGGTTTGAACCTGCTTTTCTCCACTCAGACTGTGACTACCTTCAGACATCAGGTCATAACTTCTATCTTTCTCCTAGTAGGCCTAGGGTAGAGAAGTGCAATCACTTATAGATGATACTTGGTTCCAAACCAGCAGATAACTTCTCCCAGTGGTTTCATATAGATGTTGAAGAGGATAGGGGAAAGGACTCAACTAGGGCCTCATACAGGATTGTCTAGGAGTCTGACCTCTTTCCCTCCACAGTCAACATCTGGACACCTCAGGTAGAGGAGTGGAACCATTACAGCATCATGCCTCCAACTCTCACCCCTTGCAGGCAATCCAGAAGGACTGTGGTCGACGGTATCAAAGAGATTCAGAAGAACAAGGATGGTCACATCCAAGCCTCACTGTAGGACAGCCAGAAGAGTGACCAACATGTTTCCATCCCATGCTCAGGTCTGAACCCAAACTACCAAGGGCTAAGATAATCCACCCTCCAGAGCCTTCTGCAATTGCAGCACCACCACTTAATCAAAAAAGGAAGAGGATGTTTGTTGTATCTAGTCCTGTCTTTTAAGGAAGTTCTTCTTTAGGGGCTTCTAGGAATTCCCCTTCTCTCAAAAGAATGATAGATTAAAGCCTGGATCCTACTTCTAGTCCCCCTGCTTGACTGCTTTTATTAGCCAAGTGGGGCAAAAGTCCAATCCACAATGGGGAAGCTAAGATCACAGAATTATTGCAGAATTAATATATTATATAGTGTGGAGTGCAGGGAATTAACTTTTTCCCCTCCATGAAGCTCTTTAAGCAATAGTGCTGGTGAATAACTCAAGTGGAACTACCAACTCTGTGAAGTGAGAGAGGGAACGCAGATGCCAGTATTTCCAAAACACATTTTAAGGTCCCAGGCTTTGCCTCATGACCCACTTATTTAAATGGATGCACGCCACTCTTATTTGGAGTGAGCAAAGCAAGCTCCCACCTGTGGGGTTTACCTTCCTCCTTTAAGGGAAAGCTTGAATAATGGCAATGGATTTTTAATTTGAAACACTGCCTGGAGCTCTGCTACCAAGAAAGATCAAAGCCCATGTCAGAAGGAAAGTTGGACTTACTCAGAGAATCCTTTCCACTTGAGAAGATACTCCACTTGACCCTTCACAACACGCCTGTCTAGAACCTTCTCCACAACATATTCCTCCTCTTCTTCAGAGGACGAACTATCTGCTGTCCTCTTGTTTCTTTTTCCCATAGCGCAGAAGTTGTACCTAATGCACCAAGGCTACCCAATTCCTGCAAATCGGAAGTGAAATGTTAATTGGTGGTAACTGCAAACCGGTTTCTGTTTCCATAAATCTCATGCTAAACATCCATCCATATAGTACACATCTCAAAGGTGTCATGTCTAATTACTAACATTCATTGCTTACAGGGAAATCTGGAAGCATATTTTAGAGGAGAATTTCGATACCAAGGAGAAATAAACAGTTAATATTTTTCTTCCATGTTCTCCTTTAAGATGGTTGATACAAGCATAATAATCCACAAAACCACATACAATTTTAAAGCTACCTACAATTCAGCTGAAATATCAACCATTTTGATACAAGTTGCTAAGGACTGTGCAGCTGAATTAATTGATATAATTTATAACATCCAGAAAAAAAATCTCATAAAAAATCCACAATAGTAAAATTAGCCCACAAATTATTAAATACCAATGTTTTATTTATTGCAGATCTGATTGGAATTCAACAAACTGAGCATTGTTTGGCTGTTCATTTTAAATTCAAAATTCTTTGTAGATAAACAATGAGATCTCCTACATTTATTAGTATATTCTTAAGCCCCATTTATTTAAATTCTATCTTTCCTCTAAAAAGTGTTTTAACATAGGTATCAATTATTTAAAATGAATGACTGAAACCAAGAAAAAGTCTTGTCCTTGCCTCTGTCCACAGATATTTATTCGTGCAGTTTCTTATTCTTAAAATGAATGGTAATTTCACACACATTTTAAATAAATAATTCATACAGAGCTTCCAGAAAATGGAATGATTTGTCATTGTCATCTGCTATGTACACAGGGCCTGTAAGATTGTTTAAAAATCTTCTCAAATTTAAACATTTAAAAGTTTGAGAAGTTTAAAAATCTTCTCAAGCAGAAGGAGCATCCAGATTAAAATTCCCCCACCTTTTCCCTACCTTAATGTTTACTTAAGTGCATGAAGAAATGTACCTCCCACTTTTTTCACCTTTAGCACTTTTTACAGGTCTTCTTGAAAACAAATCAGAATGAAACTTTGTTAAGTCACTGACTGAATTCAGACTTTTCTACTCCACCTTGGAGCAGAATTAAAATTTTCCTATTTACTTTGCCTCAGGATCAAGGTTCCACCAAATCCAATATATAGTAACAGAAAACTCTGATGAACTTGCAGGGATTACTAAAGTTATGATATTAGTATAATGTTGAACATAAAAAGCATGCTTTTTGTGCTTTCTGCTAATCACTGTATATGTATTCAGTGTAAAGGTTTCCAGATACTAAGGCATTTCACTTTCTGGAAGTAAGAACTAATGAACTCATTTGTACTTACTTTGGAACACAGTACAAAGATAAATTTGCACTCTAAGTAACTTAGTTGAGGAAATAAAAAGCAGAAAGTATGTCCAGTTGGAATTTACAAGAAGTTACCATTAGAACAGAAATTGTATTTACTTGATAGTCTACATCCTGTTTTTCAAAAGCTCAAGAGGGCTTCCATGGGGATTGCACTTCATCTCCACAACACTCTTGTGAGATGGATTAGTCTGAAAAAGAATGACTGGCCCAAAGTTACCCAGTAATTTTCCATGGCTAAAAGTGGATTTGAAGCTGGGTGTCCTTGATCAAAATCCAACACCTTAACCATTATACTGTAGTGTAATGCTAGAAAATATACATTTGCTTATATTGCTAGATTGCCCTTATTACTCATTTTTTAGACGCATATAAACATTTTAACACTTGGTATAGTGACTAGGGAAACAGCAAAGGAGTCATTCTGGGAATATTAGGAATGTGGATGGAGAGTGGATTTCAAAAAGAAAGATCTAGAAATAAAAAGGGGGGAGAGATACAGAAATGACGCTCTTGACAGCAAGAAATATTTGATATGAAATATTTAAATCTTTGCTGCAACGGTAATTGGATGTTTACTTTGTTAAAAAAAACAACCTTCAAATATTGCTAACACGGTTAAAAGATAAACACATTATCTTAAATCCTCATCTTCCCATTGTAAAAAGAAGACATACACACATATAATGGGTTATTTATATTCATAGCAGTTAGAGAATTCATTTGTTAATTAGGTAATTTAGTGGACGTATTGATAGACAAAATTAAATTTAAAAAAAATGCCATACAAGTAAGTGAAAGTTTGATTCAAAAGTGGGGTTGAAAGACTAAATAACTGAAATGATTTATTCTTCTTATGACCCAGAGTCCCACTGCTACAGTTACAATAACCTGGAATGCAGTGATGTTGTGTTCATGGATCAGTAGTTAAAAGTACTGTCACAGCTACTTATACACAGGCATTATTTTTCCAGCAATTTATAACTTGGCTATAAACATTCACCACAGTTTGAAATATTGGCTTAGGAGGACTCCGCTCTGAGTGAATGCTAATATTCCGCCCTTCAAAGAAACATGTGGATTTGATTGATTATATGCTCTTAGTGAACACATAGACTTCTTCCAAGATGATTTGTCTCCAATCTGGCTCTTCAGGTCTTCCAAGAATAAAAAAATCAATTACCTGTACCATATGAGTTACCAGACTGCAAGGGGGAAGGGGAGTAATTATACTTTCCTTGGGCAATTATAAATTACATTCCCAGTTTTAAATAATTTGAATGTAATAGATGATTAGTTCATAAACACTATTCAGCTGTGCTTGGTGCAGGGAGCTTTAAAAATTTTTCATATTACATCATTTTTATTAATATACCGGTAATTACACAATACTGAAATAAAATTATGTCAATGTCTTAAACTGCTTTATTAACAATGGTAATTTTATTTTGCATTTTATCTCTAAACAGATTTTGTCCATTGTCTAAGCCCAAAATGAAATTCTGTTTATTGTTTCTAAAGTCCTTTAAACTGAGTTCTGGAAGTCTCTGTTTTACTATACTTCCAGAAGACTAAAACCATTAAATATTAATTTAGTATTAATTTAATAATAGCACAGGGTAAGGACATCTATATTTAAACAACTTTTTATTTGTTAGTGTCCCTGAGTATGAGTTCCAACTCAAAGCACTGATGTTACCTAGGTTTGAGTAATGAAACGAGCGAGTTCAGAGAGCATCAAGGACCCCTCAACTTGAAGTCTTCATGCTTTTGCAATCTATAACAGTATGGTGCTAAACCTTTATTTATTTCTGAATAAGAGTTTAATATTCTCACATTTAATCAGGGATGGGTTCCTCCCGGTTCGGACAGGATCGCTCGAACCGGTAGCAACGTTACGGATCCGATTCGGTAGGTGCCAGTCCGTGGGCGCCGCCATCTTTTTTTTGAATTTTTTTGCGAATGTTTCCCTGTTTGGATGGCTTCTCCTCTTCCGCTGCTTGAAAAACGGCTCTCCCGCCCGCCCCTGGGTTAATACTGACCTTTATTTCTTTGCCTGAAGCACAGCTGATCAGCTCCTCAGCTGTGTTTCGGGCTGATTCCTGCTACTGAGCATGCGCGGAAGCGAAATTGCAGGAGGGTACGTGTGCAAAACGGTGCGATGTGAACTGGTGGCGAAGGTAATTGGAACTCACCCCTCCATTTAATAAACTGCATTTAAATTGTCTTAACCAAATCTATCTACTCTGCAAAATACTATTAACCTAGGGACCAACATAAGAAATTTAAAAAGCAATCTCCTTCTGGTGACCAAGCAGCACTGAATGACACTCTCTTTGGCAAACATAATTAAAGAGAAACAATGACAAATAAACCTTGACATGAAATATGTTTATTTGCTCACAAATTGTCTAAAACAATTTCTTGGTTCTTTGTAATAAGGCTAAAAGGAATATTTCTCTGCTTGTTGAAACATCTGTTTACAACCAGTCACTGTTAAATGTCTCAAGGTGCAATAAGCCAACACATACATATATATATAAATCTTTATACTGAATATATATAAATATTAACAGGGTCTAGATTTCAGAAGGTCAGTTTGAGCAACGTGAAAACATAAATGTAGAAAAAATGTTGTAACTAGACTGTATTAAATCAGTGGTAGACGGCATATTATCTACAGCTAATATTCAAATGAATGTGCTTGTGATTTATCCTAGCAAATAGCTTTAGACCAGGGGTGTCAAACTCATGGCGTCATGGTGGTGTTATGTGACGAATTGGGACTTTTTCCCCCTTCGCTAAACGGCGTGGGCGTGACCAGTGCAGGACACATCCGGCCTGCGGGCCGCAAGGTTGACAGCCCTGCTTTAGACAATGTAAAAATGATAAGAACTCAATATTTATTTATTTACAGAATTTATATGGATGCTGGCTAAACTTTAACAATATGACTCAAAATGGCTTACAACTCACCCAAACAATAAGCAATAAAATTAATGACATGCAACCTGATTCACATTCATACTATTTCAAAGTTGTTTTGTTACAAGATGGGCAACAAATAAATTTAATAAATAAATTTCCTGATGGGAACTTACTCAGGGTAGTCATATTTTTAAGCTATTTCTAAACAGGGCCAACTGAAAAATGAGAAGGAGATTGTCCCAGGGGGCAGACACCATTACTAAAAATGCAGCTGTTTGGCTCCTATCATGTGGCACTGTTTCAATGAAGAGATCCAAAGCATGTCCACTCTATTAAAATGAGAGAGACAAGCAGGTGTCTTTAGAAAGAGGTAGTAACAAAAATAACTCAATCCTTTGCCCGATAGCATTGTAAGTATAACCAGCACCTTAAATTGCATCTGGAAGCTATTAGAGAGCCACTGAAGCTCACAAAGTAGTGTTGTTACATGGATAACCCAAGGTGTGCCCATAACTACCCACACTCATTCATTTTGGACCAACTGTAACTTTCCGATGGTCTTTAGAAGAAGCTGTCCTGTCCCAACCCACAGAAATTACAGAGACAGGAACGTTTTGTATTTTTATTAAAAAGGTTTTCAAACAGAATTCTAATGGCCAACAGTTTGAAGAAGGCAGCTAAAGAGTTGAGGAACATGAGATAAATGAAGAGTTGTCGCCAACAGATCTGTGAGTTACATGGCTCCCCTTATATAATGGTGGCATGACCTGGATTTGTTCCTTTGACCGGGCAGGACTTAGTACTTTGTTCAGCCCTCCTCTCCTCCCAGTAGGCTTTTGCATTGGGGGGGTTGGCTCCGCCTCTTCTGAGGCCAGTGATAACTGCCTCTCTTGGTTGCTATGCAACACTTTTTCTGCTTGCAACTTTTCCAGTTGAATCGCTTCAGGCTGATGAGCCTCTTCATTTTCCAAATCTAACCTGACCCTGACATTATCCCCCCTCCCCTGCAGACTAAGCCCTGGGCTTCAGCAGTGTTCCAGTATCTCAGGGGTTGCCACAAAGAAGAGGGAGTCAAACTATTCTCCAAAGCACCTGAGGATAGAACAAGAAGCAATGGGTGGAAACTAATCAAGGAGAGAAGCAACTTAGAACTAAGGAGAAATTTCCTGACACTTAGAACAATTAATACGTGGAACAGCTTGCCTCCAGAAGTTGTGAATGCTCCAACACTGGAAGTTTTTAAGAAGATGTTGGATAACCATTTGTCTGAAGTGGTGTAGGGTTTCCTGCCTGGGCAGGGGGTTGGACTAGAAGACCTCCAAGGTCCCTTCCAACTCTATTCTATTCTACCATCAATGAAACAGGCATGTGAGGCAGGAAGGAAGAACATCACTGACATCGTCCTAGGAATGTTCCTCTGGTCCATAACCTTCCAATCCACCAGATGCTAGAGACAGCTCTGATGGAGCCAAGAGTCCAGAATGTGGGTTACCAATATTATTCAGGTTCCCCTTTAAGCACAATGGATGGTGGGACCAGTGTGGAGGAGCAATGAGGGTTGCAGCAGGATCAGCAAGGAATGATGAAATACAGGATGAACATGGAAATTGAAAAGTAATTTGAGCCAGAAATCATTGGGTTGATAATAGCTTCCATTGGAAATGGCCCTAGGAAGCAGTGATCCAATTTATTTACTGGGTTATAGGTAGCAAGATACTTAGATGACACCCATTCTAAGTCCGCACAACTATCGGAGGATCTGCCTGGCAACGATGGTCAGCAAAGTGTTTATAAAATCCCAGGCCTTCTGTAACTGATTTTGAAGAATTTGATGAATAGCTCGCACTTACTGCAAGAGCTGATCTCAGTTTGGGACAGAAGAAGCTGGTGATTCAGTGGGAAAAAAATCAGAGGTGGAAGCCCTAGTTAACGTTGAATGGCATTTGGCTGGAGGTATACTGTGCATTATTATAAACAAACTCCACCTGTGCTAGCTGTCTTGGAGTTACACAGGGAAGGATTTAAAAAAACATATGCTTGTGGGGAAAAAAGGTTGAGATTGTGTTTCTGCCCACTTAGTTATATAGAAGTGAATAAGTTGAGAGATATGGGGAAGTTAACTCATATCAGAATGGAGTTGATATATAAAGACAATGTGTGTACATGTGCAGAGGTGGGTTCCTGCCGGTGCGGTTAATAGCTGTTGTTCGGCGCAGAGCCAAAGACGCTGCTGCCGTTCGCAGCGCGGGGGCTTTCCCCGGGTGCTGCCGCCGCCCGCATAGATGCCGTTTGCGTTCTTTTGCCCTCTGCGCATGCGCAAAGCGTTCTGCATGCGCAGAGGGCAAAAGAACGCAATTGGCAGTGTCCATGCGGGCGGGGAAAGCGCCCGGGGAAAGCTCCCGCGCCGTGAACGGCAGCAGTGTCTTCGGCTCTGAGCCGAACAACCGCTATTAACCGCACCGGCAATAACAGGCAGGAACCCACCTCTGTACGTATGTATATTGAATGTAAGGATGGAAAGGTATTAAGGGAGAGTGAATGTTTTTGGTGCAAGCTACATTAAGTTTCTGGGGTTTTCATTCTCTAATTAATTAGACAGAGATACACAGAAGGGTAGTTTACTATTTCTTACTTTTCTATGCTTTGCGTAATATCCCTTACCTCAAAAGGAAACCATGTGTGTGTTTAAAAAAATAAGATATTCTGATGGTTGTGTAATTACTATTGAATATTTTGGAGAACAATTAATCATGCTAAACAGATGCACATGACATTGAACCATATTAGGAAGACATAAGAAACCATGGTTATTATGAGGTAACAGCAGAGCAGAAAAAATGATATTCAGACACTAAAGTATTGAACTGATCTACTGTGTAGAATGCTACAGATAACTGCAGGTCTATTATTAGTAGAATAACCCAATTCAAGAAGAAAGTATTTCTGAACTGCTGATAGCACTTTCAAAACATCCAAATTAAGGAAATTGCTGTTCTGCTCCATAGAAAAACGA
Organism: Diadophis punctatus similis; assembly: GCA_023053685.1. NCBI lineage: Eukaryota > Metazoa > Chordata > Lepidosauria > Squamata > Dipsadidae > Diadophis > Diadophis punctatus. Next base: position 946,040 of record JALIGW010000090.1, on the reverse strand, counting down.
TGTGACTGATCAATGCCTTAGTATCTCTGTTCTTCAATGTTTAGAAGCCATTCAGTAAGAAGCCTCGTTATTAGCTTTCTTTCTTTTTATTATGTGCCAAGCAAGTACGAGTATTTTTGAGGATTACCTACAGTTGATTTGTAGGAGAGCTTAATGAGATGAATTGATGCTCTTCTACTTGCTACCACAATTGGGCCTGGATTTCCATCGAGTGAAGCAGCTGTTAAGGGAGACATATGAGACTCCTTTCCTCAATGACTGCAATCCCAGCTCAACCAATTGTGGTCATTAAGTGAACAAAAGTGGAGCACTAGGAGAGGACCTGGGCCTCCCAGGCTTAGTGGAGTAGATTATCAAGAGTTGCAAGCAAGTAAAAACAGTAGGATAAAGATTCTGAAATGTTCTCATAGTTCAACTCATAATTTTAAACTGTTGCAACTATAAAAACAAAGTATCTGAAACTATGCAAATTATGTCTGTTTTAAAACAAGTGGTTATAATAAATTATAAAAATGTCCTCTCCTAGAATTAATCTTCATTCTACCCAATGCATTCACTTATTTGCAATTCCTGGTTACCTGCAGCTACCACTTAAATATGAGTTTAAGTGGTAGCTGCACTAAGCTAATAATCCTCTTATAAAATGAACCTAATGGATACACCGGATTCTGTTCTGGCAGCTAGTTTCCATTTCTAATTATAAAGTTCGAAGAAAAAAGTAATCTGCGTACATTTCCTTTTTGGGTCTTTCTCCAAACGAACCCCAAAGCATAGCCTTATACCAGACAAACCCTATGGAAGTTTCAAGTATATTCTGTAAATTTTAAAAGGGGCTGAAATTTAATTATGTACCAAAAGTTTATTAAAGGCCTCTTTCCATGTGTCATATAATTTTGTATTCTAATATCACTCAAATGCATTTGTCACACAGATTATGCTCAAGTTTTAAAGCCTGGAACTTAAAGACATAAAATCAAAATAGTTTTGAAGTTTCATCCATGCCATGCAAGAGTAACCTTGGCAGAGTCTTAACCATCCATTATAATCCAAAGCAATTTTTCTTTACAGCAATTTAAAAGCTGTAAGAAATGTAATGGTTGATGTCAGGAGAAACAAACCACACAAGAGGTTATTGAACCTTGTACGTTGTCTGAAGTGCCTCCATTGACATTTTAGTTTGAGTAATTGTGCCACAATATCTTAAAATGTGTCCAGTGTTGCAGACAGAGTGTTATTTGAATGGCAATCAAAAATTTGGTTCAAAAAATGAAAATACAAAGAGAAAGCTTTCTAATAGTGTTGTTTGCGTTATAAAATGAGTTACATAATTTAGAGAACTGAGAAAAATGTCTAAATACTGCTCACTAGAGTCATACATACAAATCTAACAAACTTGTTCTAATATGAATAGCACAAGACTGATTTTAAATTCATATGTATGTTAATGTAAGAATTGGTTTCACAAAGTTATTTCTCTTTCCTGATGAAGGAATGATCTTTCTCCTATAACATTAAGCACATTGAAACATAGCATGACCATAATCCTGAAAAGTGACTAGTTTCACCTACATATAGGATCAACATGCCCCCTTCCACCTATTTCTGTTCTAAATAACCTTGGGGGAAGAGTGATCATGTCATATTAAAATTCAATATAATGCAGACACAAGTAATAGAACACAATCAAACCAGAGTCCTAGACCAAAAGTCTCCAACTTTTGCAACTTGGCGCTCAGCTGGGGAGGGACCAGGTGGCATGAGCGGTGGGCCGGTGTGCATGCAGCTCAACTCGCACGAGGCACCACACATGCGTGTGCATGTGCATCAGCCCATTGCTCGTGCAGCCTGGTTCCTCTCACCCTCAGCCAGGCCGCCAAGCCGCAAAGTTGAGTTATGCGCTCACGTGGCCCAGTTGCTAATAGGCCATATCCCAGTAGTGGGCTGTGGGCCCAGGGATTGGGGACTGCTGTCCTAGACTTTGAAAGAGCTGATTTCAACAAACTTACAGCTTGGGAAAGACACCATGAATGAGAATCTTAGTCTGTATTTTGTAAATGAGTAGCTTCGATATACTGTATTTTTCGGAGTATAAGACGCATCTTCCCCCCCCTAAAAGAGGGTGGAAATGTCGGTGCGTCTTATACACTGAATACAGAATTTTTTGGCCTCCCGAAGCCCTGCCCCCGCGTCCCAGTTCTGCGAAAAATGGGGTGTGCAGAGGGTTTGGGAGGCCTACAGAGTGCTCCTGGGGGCTGGGGGCAGGCAAAAACATTGTTTTTGTGGAAAAATGGGAAAAAATGGGCCATTTTTTGCAAAAACAGGGGCATTTTTGCCTTCCCCCAGACCCTAGGAGTACTCTGCAGGCTTCCTAAACCCTCTGCGCGCCCCATTTTTCGCAAAAAATGGGTGAAAAGGGGGCAGGTTTTTGGTTTTTTTTGCAAAAATGGGGTTTTTGCCTTCTAATTACCCCATCTAGCATGACTGGAGGACAAATTCTGGGAGTTGAAGTCCACAAGTCTTAAAGCTGTCAAGTTTGACGTTTAGGGCAGGGGCGTGTGCGTATGAATGTATGAACATGGTTTCAACTAAAGTGCTCTGCATTGTTATAAAGGAAACATTGTTCTTTCTTGCAGAAAAATGTCAAAGCCAAAAAGTGTAAAAAGTGTACATGGTTATAAAAAGTATTCTGCTATACTGGTATTTTATTAAATAATATATTACTACACCATTTGGTTCAGAATACTTTTTTCCTTGTTTTCCTCCTCTAAAATCTAGGTGTGCCTTATACTCCGCTGCGTCTTATACTCCGAAAAATACGGTATGTAGTCCTGAGTTTCTGAAACAATAAGCCAAGCTTTCCTGACATGAATATTAATTTCTTCAGTCTATTTAGTCTTCAATATATGACATTTGAAGGTTCATGGGCCACATTTCACTCTTCTAAATTTCCAGAGGCAACAGACAGTCCTCAACTTATGACCATTCGTTTGTCAACTGTTTGAAATTATGATGGTGCTGAAAAAATAGAACGAAAACCCCTGCCTGAAATTACAGCCATTGCGACGTCCCTGTGGTTACAATCAAAATCTGGGCACTTGGCAGCCCATCTGCACTTACAACCACAGGGCACTTCAATTCCTTCACCTGCCTGCCTCCCCGATTCTATGCCCTTTTGGCAGCCTTGGGGGCAAATGCTGAGTGTTTTGCCCGATATTGCCTGACAGTGGCAATGTTGGGGCTGGACTAAAGTAGAGGACCAGTGCTTTCAGCAGTCTCAGCCAACTGCCACACCCATAGGCCTCTTCTTCAGGCCAAATGCCTCCACTGCCACTAAGTCTCAAGGCCTCAATTGCCCCCGTTGCCTTGTGCTCCAATGGATTTGCCACACCTCTCTTACCTTCAATGTTTTTCTCCATTGTTAAGAGGTACCCCTTGTCAGCTGCTGGTCATGCCAGGCCTTCTTACTGAGACCATCTCATGCCATTCTCGAGGCTGCTGTCCCATCCTTGCATCCTTTGGAAGCCTTATTCCCTAAATCACATTTGGGGTATAAGGTTTCTAAAGGATCGTTAGAATTGGGATATCTCATGGTGCTTTGGAAATCTCATTCCCCAAATCATTCCAAAATACTATGAGAAGGGGACATTGGGTTAGAAAATAGCCTTAATAAGAAGGCCTGGCATGTTCAACAGCTGCCTCACATAGGTTAGGAGCAGCAGGAGAAAAATATCAAAATAGGGCACAGTAGATCTGTGAAGTATACAGTGTAGGGCTTAAAGTGGCACTTTTCTGGCAGTGCTGAGGTTGAAGCAGCAGCCTGGGGGCAATGAGAACTGGCCCCCAGACCTCTACTTCACCCACAGGTCTCCCTATTGCATATGCAGAGTGGCCAATAGGGCATGGATGGGGGGGCAGATGGGAGTGGCAGGAGTTGTGGCACCCCTACAGTTGTAAGCACTCTGGGTATGCACCTGAAGTTTCTGGGGGCATGACAGCTTTACACATGCTGTTGGGCCAGTCTGGGGTAGCTGAGGTTTTCAAAGGTAGCTGATGCTTTGTGCTGCACTGCAGCATCCCTCAATTCATACACAGCCTGCACCAGGCCTCCCAGGGCCTTCCCCACTCTGAGGTACCCCATACCCGAAACTCTGTCCACTTAGCAACCTGTGATTCTCACTAAACAAACACAACCACGAGTGCCAGGACTATGGTTGTTGCAGAGATCACATGACATCTCAACTAGTGAACGCTTCACTCAAACTATCAAGATTTCAGTCCCAATTGTGGTCATAAGTCAAGGAAGGACAATCTGTAGTGGCCTCATCAGAACGGACTGAGCCAACTTTGGAATCTAAGCTGTTTTAATGATGCAAATGGAAAGGGAGTGGGAATATTCTACAAGGTCTCTCACTCCATTCCCTCAATTTAAAAAAGAGAAATACTCAACTGTCAAGTCTCAAACATTTTGCTATTGAATTTTTAGTAGCATGATTTTCTGATGGGGAAGAAGGTATAAATGGGATATTGAAAGTCTGGATAGATCCCTGCATTGTCCATCCTTGTACTGGATATTCATCTGACCACAAGATAAAGAAAAATATAATAGAAACGTCTCTTATATGATGAAGAATGCAGGGAAAACCTATTGGCTTCACCACAGTACAGTATTTTGCTACCTATCCACTTCGTGTTCTTTGATCAAAGTTTGTTCAGCCTTTACACATCTCACAATGCTGATTTCTAACAGGAGATCGGTGTATTTATGGCTGTTAAGACGCTTCAACAGGTAGAAAAATTCAGCTGGCTCCATACAATCACTTATTTTTCCACTCCTGATACTCAGCTGTCACTACAGGTAGCTCTTCTGATACTTTTGAAACAACTGGGAGTGGAGGGGGTGGCTGCAACAAATAAAAGGTAATTTCGGAGGTGGAGGGAAAGCAGCATTATTTTTTATAGGTAAAATCACCATGACTTTATAAAATGAATCATATATAAGTTCATTTGCAATTTTAAGTATGATTGATGTATAAAACTCAACATTTCAGTTTATTCAGACAATAAAACATTGCTTGAATTTAAAATCATTTTAATATTAATTGCAAATATAGCTACAAGCCACTGAAATCTGGAGAATTAAAGAGATGGCAATATTTTGTTGGCCACCATTTTGTTAGTTGCTTGTCAGTTTCTCTCTCTCCTTGCCCAGGACAATTCTAGAGCAGATTTTGAGGGCATTCACAAAGATTTGTTGAAGAAAAGAAGATTCTATTTCATAATAGAAACTTTGTGGAAATATTTAATTAAAATCCATCCATAATACAACTTACTATCATTAAAGAACGCATTACTCAGTTGTCCAGAACTATTTCTAAAAAGCAAAGCTTCCTTTGAGACAAGCCTGATTCCTAGTGATTTTATGGATGTGTCCATGTAGTTTTCTTGGTTTGCTATTGCCTTCTTCTGATGGGTTTTTTTAACTTTCCAATTTAGGTACATCCATGATACTCCCTGATACTTCAGCCAAGTATCAACCAAGTTCAAGCCTTGCTTAGCTTAAGCCCAGACAAGAATGACTATCTACTGTCTCCTGGATCATCTATTTTGAATTAAATATACTTTCTTAAAAACACATCTTTAAATTGCTATTCATTATAAATTAGTCATTTTTGGGATACCTGCCTTATAATTTATCTATTGATAATGTCTAATTTAAAACAATTAAAATGTTGAACATCAAAGCAAACACTTAAAATTAGTGTCAAATATGATATAATAAATTTCTTAGTTATCTATATTTATTTTATAGTAATAGCAGTAACCTATGCCATCACCAATTGTCTGATGAAACTTATTTTCAAACCACTTGTGTACATGGTTCTTGTTCCAGTTTAACAATACATAGATTGGATTTGCTTCTAGAGTATATATTAATGAATACTCTACATTTACTCCGGCAGCAAATCATTAGATGTGTTACATACATACAAACAATCTGATCACTCACTTAAGTCTATAGGGAACCTATTTATTTTTTTATTTTTTTATTTTTTTATTTATTTATTTAGTTAGTTAGTTAGTGAGATTTATATACCGCCTCACAGTGCAAGCACTCTCTAAGCGGTTTACACCAGTAAGCAATGTATATTTATATTGCCCCCAACAATCTGGGTCCTCATTTTACCTACCTCGGAAGGATGGAAGGCTGAGTCAACCTTGAGCCGGTGAGATTTGAACCGCTGACCTGCGGATCAGTGTCAGCTAAAGTGGCCTGCAGTACCTGCCTCTAACCGCTGCGCCACCTCGGCTCTTTAGACACACATTTTCCTTTTGCAAGGAGTTCCAACATTATTTGGGTCAATTGGCACACTTAGAATTGTGGGAGTTACGTGGGCATTATTGCATCCACCTATTCCTATTTTCTAATTCCATCTCTGGAGTCATAAGGCATAGTTAAAATGCAAGTTTGGCTTGAGGCTGGTGGTTTGCTTTGCAGCATGATAGTTTTAATTGGAAAAGAGTTGAAAACTACCTACAAACATCATTTAGCAAGCTAGAGTTTGATGAGCACCAGAAACATATCAATGAGTACAATGTCATTTCAGGGCTCCCACCATTGCATAAGCATCTTAATGTGCTGAGTTTCAAGCTCTGCATAGAAAGCAACTACTTTTTTCTCTCCTTAATAAATATTTTATCTTTTGCTCATGTAAGCTATCTTCATGTGTACCTCAATCATATATGCTTTTTTTTACAAGTTATTCCTACTTTGTTCAATGGTTTTTACAAATATGGATATCATTAACCAAAACCATGTTAATTTTGTGTACATAATAGAAAAACAGAAAAAAATTTATATATTTAAGCAAAAATAAAGCTACAGAGTAAATATTATATATGATAAGCAGCCAGATTAGATTGCTCGTATTCTGAGTAAATATTCCATTTAATAGCAAACCAATTTTATTTTTACTAGAAAATAACCTGAAATGTACCAACATACTTCATGTTGAGATTAAGAAATCAACTTTTTACATTTCAAGAGGAATCTTGAAATCTCCTGAATGTTACCATGTTCCAAGCTGAATCCTTGTGATTACTCTTGAGTTTTCTTCTGTTCTTGAGTCAAGTCATCAAGTTTATGATAATCAGGATACTGTTTATCTGTGCAGATTACTATAAATAGGCAACAACTATCTCTTCCATGATAAATACTAAACAAAAAGTTAGGGTGCAAAAAGCACTTACCTGTAAACTTTACAACGTATAGAGTTCCATGTAAGCCAGGCTCACGCTTAAATGCACTATTAATAGGACATTATGGCTATATATGGCCAACATGAAAAACACTGCAAGTGGGGGACAATAGAACAATTAAGAACATTTTGAATCTAATATCCCAGAACTGCACTGACTTCCCCATTAAGGCTTCCCCCCCCCAAGCATGCTACACCATACGTACATGTAGTTCTTAATTATTACTGAGAAGCAACCACAACTTTACCACTATTCCAGCAACCAATTTAAGGTTTTCTCAGTTTAGAATTGTATATTTAATTTGTATCCCTCCTTTGTTTTTACAAATAACTCAAGGTGGTGAACATATCCAACACATCTTCCTTCTCCTGTTTCCCCCACAACAACCCTGTGAGATGGGTTGGGCTAAGAGAGAGTGACTTGCCCAAAGGCATCCAGCTGGCTTTCATGGCTAAGGAGGGGCTTGCAACTAAGTGTCCTGTTTTCTAGCCTGGTACCTCAAGTACTAGATCAAACTGGCTCTATGTAACCTTTATATATGTATAGAATCATGTTATCAGGCATTAATTGTCCTTGGGCAGACTAGGTACTAGTGAGAAGCTAACTATACATAGGTAGTCCTTGACTTACAACCATAATGGAGCCTGCTCATTACAATTATAAGTTATGGCTAAGTTAACTGAGGCACCCACATGATCACCATGCTTAATGACCACAATCCCTGCTCTTCCCAAGTGACCCTGCAGCCCATTTCATTTGTAATTCCTAAAAAAAGGTGTTTTCTTCAAGCTGATCTTCATGCCATAACAACATGGTGCATTGTGAACAAGAAATTTCATTCATTTCCTCATGGAGGCAAATGCTTTCTACAATTTTAGAGGTAAATAGTAAATTCAGTAGGTAAATAGTAAATTTCTCATCAACATCACACCCAAATACCATACATTTATAGATCTCCAGGTGTTTTAAGTATCAAAGTAGGGCTTGATAAAGTATATCTCAGAAAACTGCATGATTTTTTAGCCCGGTTATTGTCCTCACTTTGCTGTCATTTTGCATAATAGCTATGCACAATAACTACTGTTAAGAGGTAGTCCTCGAGACTTACGACCACAATTGAGCCCAAAATTTATATTGTTAAGTGAGACATTTGTTAAGTGAATTTTGCCCCATTTTACCACCTTTCTTGCAACAGTTAAGTGAATCACTGCAGTTGATAAGATAGTAACCCAGTTAAGTGAATCTGGCTTCCCCACTGACTTTGCTGGTCAGAAGGTTGTAAAAGGTGATCACATGACCCCAGGACACAGCAACAGTCATAAATATGAACCAGTTGCCAAACATCTGAATTTTGATCACATGATTATGGGGATGCTGCAAAGGTTGTAACTGTGAAAAATGATCATGTGTAACATTTTTCAGTGCCATTGTAACTTTGAACAATCACTAAATAAACTGTTGTAAGTCAAGAACTACCTGTATACTCCTAGCTTACTGTAAAACAATCCAGGCATGATGTCTATGGAGATTCTCAGACATCCAGGTCATGGTTGTCCCAAAGGTGCTTTTTCAAGAGGCAACTGGACTTTGTTTTTCTTGACATTTTGCTTCTCATCCAAAAAGCTTCTTCAGCTCTGACTGGATGGTGGGAAATGGAAGGATCTATACTCCTTGCAGACAGCTGGTCATTTGCATTCTTTTAGAAAGTCATTAAGGCCACCTGGAGGTTTATCTGTGTCATCAGGGTCACCTGGGTAGTGCAAATGGGTGTGGAGCCTTCTTGGAACTGTTGAAAGGACTGTGTTGTAGACTGGACACAGATGATGTCCTATCCCTCCTCTTCTCTGTTCAATTTTGACGTAGATGGCATCTTTGACCGCCCCCCTTTCAAACCAGCAGTCCTCTCTGTCCAAAATGTGGACTTTGCAGTCTTCAAAAGAGTGGCCTTTGTCTTTAAAATGCAGATGGGACTGCTGAATCTTGTCCTGATGGGTTTGTTCTACGTTGTGCAATGCTTTTTTGATGTGGTTGCTTTGTTTCCCCAATGTGCAGATCTGCACATGGCTCACTGCTTTGCACTGCATACCGTATTTTTCGGAGTATAAGATGCATCTTTTTACCCCCAAAAAGAGGGTGAAAACTTGGGTGCGTCTTATACACTGAATGCAGCCCCACCCACCCAGCCACCCTCACCCTTTGGCCTCTGTCTTCCAGCAATTTACCTGTTTGCAGGAAAGAGGGAAGAGCCAGTAAAGCCAAGCAAGTCACTAGCAGCTTCCCGACCTACAGCTGATTAGGTTTGCCACGTGGGAAAATGAAAGTGAAACTAACTACAAATAGCTGGGAGAGACATGCAGATTTTTATTTTTTGCTGAACTGGATGGAAGGGGATAAGTGAATAACTATAAATGTCTGTAGAATGTTCAAATTATTAGACTTATTTTTTAAAGACTGCTTTATTATTGTTCTAGAGCCAGGGGTCTCCAACCTTGGCAACTTTAAGACTTGTGGACTTCAACTCCCAGAATTCCACAGCCAGCTTTGTTAGCTTTGCTGGCTGTGGAATTCTGGGAGTTGAAGTCCACAAGTCTTAAAGTTGCCAAGGTTGGAGATCCCTGTAAATCTAGACAACTTAACAAAATAAAGAAGCTTTTTAAAATAAATGCTTGCTCTGAAGAGGCCCAGTGCTATTGTATCTTCTTTTAAATAATAGAGAATAATGTATACTTCCAGAAATTTTAATTAATTTTAACAGCTCTGTACAAGTATAGTATGAAATGTAACAGTGTCCTGTTTAGTATTAGAGTTTAGTTACCTTGGAGTAGATCTATTTAAATAATTGGGAAGAGTTAGTGTGACTACATTTAAGAATACTTTCTGGCATAATGTACATTTCTCCAATTCTTTGCTATTTCTATGGGTCAGGCACACATGCACAGAAATACACAGCAAACAGTGTATATCATCTGTGCTGTTTGCTGTTTGGCAAATTGCTTGGAGGCAGAGGCCTTTTTCCCTTGTTTTCCTCCCTCAAAACTAAGGTGCGTCTTATACTCCAAAAATACGGTATATATGTTGCAGGGGACAGAATTGATGCTGCTGACAATTGGTCTAAGTGGAGTTTTGGGAGTCCATATGGCTTGCCCAACGTATTGTGGCGTGTCAACGGCATTCTCCTTCAGTAGTTGTTGCAAGACATAAATGACCTTTTTCTTACAACTACTGTGGGATCTCTTCAGGTCTCATACGTGACACTGTCCTTCAGAAAATTGTTCACCTTAGCCTTGTAGTCATCCGTGTTCAGGATGACGGTGCATCTTCCTTTATCAGGTGGCACTGATATAGGAAGATGCACATCACCTACAACATTGCAAAACATCTAACCACCTTATTAGCTCCTCTAGTTGGCAACACCCCCCATCACATCAACAATTCACAGACTTTGTCAGCAAGGTTTGGAAACTAAAACTGGATCCGGATGAGACCATGGTTTCCTATGATACATCAGAAACATCAAATTCACACGGGAAGATGTTAAGGAAAATAATCTAGCCTTCCTGGATTGTGCAGTACACATTAAGGAAGAAAGAAGCCTTAACACTGAAGTTTACAGAAAACCCACACACAGAGATCAATATTTACTTTTTCATTCTCGCACCCACTGGAGCACAAAATGGGAGTTATCAGAACCCTGCACCACTGAGCTGAAGGCCTGCCTACCAGCAAAGATGGGAAAGAAAAAAAACTAAGACACATCGAGGAAGCCCTAAGAACGTGTGGCTATCCCAAGTGGGCCTTCATCAAATCTCAAAAAAGACCCAACAGGAGCCCCTCCATAACAGACAAAGAAGTGAACAATAAACGAAGCAACATCGTCATTCCATACATTGCAGGAATATCAGAAAAGCTCAAGAGGATCTTCAGCCAAACACAACATATGTGCACACTTTAAACCCAAGACTACACTAAGGAAAGCGCTTGTCTACCTCAAGGATAAAACACCCAGACACAAACTGAGCAATGTGGTATATGCAGTACAAAGCAGTGAGCCATGTGCAGATCTGTACATTGGAGAAACAAAGCAACCATATCATAAACGCATGGCACAACGTAGGAGAATAAACCCATCAGGACAAGATTCAGCAGTTCCATCTGCATTTTAAAGAAAAAGGCCACTCTTTTGAAGACTGCAAAGTCCACATTTTGGACAGAGAAGACTGCTGGTTTGAAAGGGGGGGGGGTCAAAGATGCCATCTACGTCAAAATTGAACAGAGGAGGGATAGGACATCATCTGTGTCCAGTCTACAACACTGTCCTTTCAACAGTTCCAAGAAGGCTCCACACCTATTTGCACTACCCAGGTGACCCTGATGACACAGATAAACCTCCAGGTAGCCTTAATGACTCTCTAAAAGAATGCAAATGACCAGCTGTCTGCAAGGAGTATAAATCTTCCATTTCCCACCATCCAGTCAAGAGCTGAAGAAGCTTTTTGGATAAGAAGCAAAATGTCAAGAAAAACAAGAAAGGTCAGTTGCCTCTTGAAAAAGCACCTTTGGAACAGTCCAGGATGAACACAAAGGGGAAGAAACTTTGTTGCATGAAAATGTTGCTTTCATATTTTTAAGAGTCAATGAAATTTACTAATAACATCCAGATGCTTTATTAGTTCTACAAGTTTCTTTCAATTAAAAAATAGAAATGCCTGCATACGGCTGTTATTATAGAATATATATATATATTCCTGGATGGTCCCAGGAGGGGCTGAAAGGCAAAAGGAAGCTGTGATGTTTCCTTCCATACACCAGGATGACTCGACAGAATAAACATATAACCCTTTCCTGGTGAAGAGCTGATTGGGAACAGAACCTTGTGGCTCAGAGGTTAATCTTCTGACTTTCAAGCAGACTGCCCAGGTTCAATTCCCACTACGGGTATGGCTATCTGACGAGAGCAAAATAGCTCGAAATAGATCTATAATAGTCTCCCTTTATTTTCATTTATCAGCAACAAATGTTACATATATATATATATATATATATATATATATACATATACATACACATACACATACATATATATATATATACACACACACACACACACACACACACACACACACACACATTTATCTTCTCAAAGATTTATAGTATCACAACAAAATTCTCCAGAGGGTCATTTCTTAGGGACTTAGTACGAGATCTCACATAAATGCTGCCAGACTGGACAAAAATTAACCCACCTTAAAGATCTATTTTTCTTAAAGCAATATATAAACCAACAAAAATAGTAAAACAGGTATTATAGAAGTACAAATGTGTATCAAAGTAAATAATAATGCTTTAGAATGAACGCATACAAAGTAGTTCGTATCATGCAATTATTGATTTCCAAATATTTTAAACCTGAGAATCCCAAAGAGTTGCAACCATCACATCCCTGATACAGGCTTGCAGGTAAATTACGGGACCGCCTACAGTAGTATGGATGCACAGGAAAGGAAGGTCAAGATTAGGGCGTCGAGTAACTAGATACAATTATTTATTGTTCAAAAATATTTGTAAAATTCTCCAATTCTCCAGAAACCATGTTAAGTGAAGGTGCAGATACCCGGCCACCACTTTTATAGAAACCGACTCCCACTTTCTGTGGATCGGGGGGGGGGGGGCGGCAGAAGCTTGGCGAGAAATTCTGCATGGGAAATAGAATAAGACGCAAGCCAAATGAGCGCCTATCCACTGAGCTGGTGGAGTCACGGCGGGAACGCTTTCCTCTCCTAGATCCCCGCCCGCCACTTCCATAAGGAAGGCTCCTTGTAGCCGTTCATTGGCCAGACTGCACATCAATCAAACGGCACCGGGCCAACCCTCCCGAAGACAAACGCAGCACCCCCGTTGGTTAAAACGCCTGTTACTTCACACACTGGATCTCAACGTTCTGACGCTGTTAACTGCCTCAAGCTTTCACTCATTCGGCTGTCACTCACTTTTGAGGGCTCCGCCCAAGATGCAAGCCCCGCCCTCTTCCCAACGGTGCCTCACGGCTCAGTCAATCAGGTTCCCAATCACACCGAAACCACACCCTCTTCCGAAGAATCACTGGCTCTCGGTAACGCGCTTCCCCGCCAAGACTGTTTCCCGTGGTCGCTCACCTGGGGAAAGTAACGGCTCGGTACGAAACCAACTTCCCCCTCCCTGGTTTGTACCCCCTCACGGCCACCGCTTCTGCGCAACGCCCGCCAAAACAGCTTTCTAATGCGCACGCGCTAGCCCCTCCGCCCCCTTCCCAGCTTCACCGCGCTGGCGTGAGGCGCGCGCACCTCCTTACTATCTTCCTCAACCGTTCCTCCCTTCGGCGGATATATTTCAAAACGCATGCGCATATATACAATACGCCTCACCGTGTACGCCTGCCTGGAAGCAAGTTTTATACATAAAACGATCTTTTCCCCCCCTTCTACCCTGACATGTACCTTCACCACCACAGGGATGAATATAGTTCTAACCACCGACCTAAACCCATGTAGAATACTAACTTAATTCCCGCCTCTGATAATGAATGAATAGAAGATAGACCAATCTCTATAAAGATGGCCGGTCGTAAAAGCCAATCAGAATAACTTAACGCTCCGAATGCTCCAATGAGAAGGAAACAATGTGAAGGGGAAGGGTGTTGCCTTGCAGCTGGAGCTCTAGGAGTACAGGGCGGGAAAATTCACCAAATCAAAGGAGTGACAGAAATCCAACCAATAGAAAGAGAAAGGAGGTGGGACAATGAAGAGGAAACAGGCGTAACTTTTCTTATTCGTCCACTAAGCAGCAGACTATTTGCCTATTGACCAATAGGCATCGACAAAAGCTACACAGCCATCCAATGACAGTGGGCAGGGGCGGGTGTTGATAGTGAGGCGACGACGCACGGGAGACTCTGCCCCTTTCGGTATCGGGTGCAGTGAGAGGTAGCGTCGTCCGTGAAGAAGGCTGGCCTTACGCATTGCTACCGCCAAGATGTCCAAATCTGAGGTAAGAGCCTATGACGGGCATTTTTATTTTGTTTTTACGACTCTATACCAGTGGCTTGTTTTTGTGGAATTATGTTTCCTTTGCCTTTAGGGATCGTCTGATTATGGGTGCGATCTGTCGCCTAACGCAGTAAGTGTTACAAATACCGTTTCTCTCCTCATTCCCGCTACTCAAATGCATTGTTTTCCTTTTGCGCTAGTCTTTTTCCGCCGCTTGTCCGCGTTTGGTTTTTTCTGAGTCTCTTTTGTAGTAGGTCTTCCTTTTTCTCCGGTTGGGCCTACTTCCCCTCCCTTCTCCCACGGTGGCTTCAAAACTGCGCATGCGCGTTGCCTTGCTAGCTTAGGCGCCATCTTTTCCAGTGCGTGGCGTTCGCAGCTGCCATCTTCTGCGCTCGTTATGGCTGCGCTTGCGCCCTGCGGCGGGCCGTGCTATGGAAGCGTGCGCCTGCGCACTTCCACGGAACAGTTCGGAGTTTGCGTGGGGGGGGATGGGAAGATGCGACGGCCACGTGCTCCCTTGCTTTGTCTCTGGTAGCTGGTATCTCGGCCTTTTAATTTCACGTTTCTCTGCTCCAACTTCTCTGTGCAAATGGAAAAAGGCGGCCGGCTGGCTCTTTTTCCTTTTCCTTCGGGTGATTTTTTTTTTATGTGGGGGTGAGAAGAGAATGCATGCCCATTCTGAACCAAGGCTTGTGCCCGAGGAAGCTCTAGTTAAAAGTTTTATAATTTTGAAAGCCCTTACATTGGCAAATAGGTGGCTGAGAAAGTGTGTTCCATCAGCCATTGTATGCGTTTTAATAAATGTTTTGAGGTTGCTACAACGTTGGAAATTGAAACGTAATCTCGCCTTTCCCCCTTAAATGGTACGTTTACTCCTTAGTATAAGAGCAACTTCTTTGCTGGAAACACTAAAATACACCTAATTTGGGGAAATGGGGGTAAAGTTATTAAGACAATACTAATACTGTTTTGGTAGACCTAATAAGTGTATTCCTGAATTGCCTTAAAAGTACGATCTGTTGTATTTCTCCTTTTGGGGACATATTAGAACAGTGGCTTTGTTCCTAAAATATAATTCCTTATAGTATATAACAATACAAAAGCAGCCAACAATGTACAGTAAATGCTTTAGACACCTTAATTGCATTAGAGGTGTATGCTAATGTTAATGTTCTACTTATTGTCTTGGGATTCTGTGTACATTAACTAGCAAAGCAGTTAATTGATGTAGGGTGAAATTTTATGACACCACAGAATGGATCAAAGCAAAAAAAATAAGGCTACATTTTCTTAGTGATTCCTAAATTACAACCATTTTTGTAGTGACAGTTTGAAGTTATAAGGCAACTGAAAAAGGTGACTTATAACTTATAAATGAGGGAGGCTCATTCAATCTCATTGTACTCATTATTTGATTGATTTGGGTGTCCATACTTATGACCATTGCAGCATCCCCATGTCATGATCAAAATTTGGAAGTGTAACTGGCATGTATTTATGAAGATTGTCCTGAGGTCATGTGACCACCTTTTGTGACCTGACAAGCAAAGCCAAGGGGGAAGCCAGATTCATTTAACCATATTACTAACTTAACTGCAGTGATTTATTTAATAATTGTGGCAAGAAAGGTTGTAAAATGCAGAAAATTCACTTCATTGTCTTGCTTAGCTTCACAAATTTGGTCATAGGTCAAGGACTATTTGTACTTAAGTTTTGCAGTTGTTAGATAAAAACCTAACTGAAAAAAGTCACAACACCAAGTCAGAAATTGGTTTTTCGGGTTTTATGACCTTGTTTCTGGTACTCACAACAGCTATATTGCTTGTGCATGTGCTAAAAGCACTACCTATTTCTTAAATAGCTAATTTCTGTACTTTTTATCTGGCTCTGGCTGATGGGACATGGTATTATACGCTGAATAAATCATGCTTATTTTCATTATGCCCCCACCATTATACGCTGTGATCATATCCTTCCTAGTGTTGCCTACTTTTCTGTTTCAGTCCCCCAAGGAACCTGAACAGCTGCGAAAACTCTTTATTGGTGGACTGAGTTTTGAGACAACAGATGAGAGCCTTCGCAATCATTTTGAGCAATGGGGCACACTTACAGATTGTGTGGTAAGTATGTCAGCTTGTGTCAAGATGGGCGGCTATCAAATTAAATAAATATGTGTACTTTGCCTGAATTAAGATATATGAAGTATAGAATAGTCAGGGGGAAAATCTCCCAACTACTATATTAAGTACCGTGTTTCCCCAAAAATAAGACCTGTCTTATATTTTTTTTGAACCCTGAAATAAGCACTTGGCCTTATTGCCATGCACTCAAAAGCCCAATTGGACTTATCAGGGGATGTCTTATTTTGGTGAAAACAGGGTACTAATGTTGCCTCTAGTTTATCACTACCCTATTTCTAAGAAAACAGGGCAATTCAGTTTTTCTACATTTAAACCTTGCTTGCACCAGGTGCATTGCTTGCAATTGTGTATTTTAGAGCAAATATATATATATTGTTTCCTCTTAGGTAATGAGAGACCCAAATACTAAGCGCTCCAGGGGGTTTGGATTTGTCACTTACGCAACAGTGGAAGAGGTTGATGCTGCCATGAATGCCAGACCACACAAGGTTGATGGCAGAGTTGTTGAACCAAAGAGAGCAGTATCTAGAGAGGTAAGAAAAACTACTGTTGGATGCATAGTTCAACAGGTTCAAAGTGTTAGCGAAAATGCTGGAAGCCCAAAATATTACATTCATGTATCCTACACAGAACATTGATAATATAGTTGGCTTAATAGTTACTGCTGCATTAGGCATTTTTAGTTTAAATTTATTTATTTGTAAATGTTATTAGCTTTTAGTTTAATTTATTTTGTTTTTATTTTTGCTATGAGCTGTGCAAAGTTAGAGAATATAAGGCAGATGTCCATATAAGTTTTCTTAAATAAGTTCTCCTTTTTTTAAAAAAATCATCCATGAATTGCATTTGGAACAAACATAAAATTTAATTTTAATTGCTGCTCCCTTCCTTCTACTCTACCAATATGTTGGCTGAGATTGAAATAATTGTTTGTTGTTGGGTTTTTTTGCACTGCCAGGTTGGAGAAATTTAGGGTTATAATATGTTAAAATTTGAAATTGATAGGTTTGAAAATTTAAATACCCATGTCTTTAAGATACATCATGTGTTCTCTGGCAATAGAGATAATCACCAAGCAGCCACAAATACTATGAGTTTAAAATGTGTTTGTCTTGTCTCATAGGATTCCCAGAGACCTGGAGCACATTTGACAGTGAAGAAAATCTTTGTTGGGGGGATTAAGGAAGATACAGAGGAACACCATTTGAGGGACTACTTTGAACAGTATGGCAAAATTGAAGTTATAGAAATAATGACTGATCGTGGTAGTGGCAAAAAGAGGGGGTTTGCCTTCGTTACTTTTGATGATCATGACTCTGTGGACAAGATTGTCAGTAAGTATCTTATTTCATCCTTTCAGCTATGCCCTAACTTGTTCTGTTTTCTCTATATGTAGCTTCTACGGAGATTTTGATACTATTTTATCTTTTCATGTCTAGTTCAGAAATACCATACTGTAAATGGACATAATTGTGAAGTCCGAAAGGCTTTGTCAAAACAGGAAATGGCCAGTGCCTCTTCCAGTCAGCGAGGTAAGTGTGCAGTATTTGAACAGATGTAACTGTAGTGACATTTTCCAGGAATGCTACATGATGATGATGATGATGATGATGATGATGTTCATAGGTCGCAGTAGCTCTGGAAGTTTTGGCAGTGGGCGTGGAGGTGGATTTGGCGGTGGTGACAATTTCAGCCGTGGTAGCAATTTTGGAGGCCGTGGTAAGTAAGGTTTTTGAACATTTTAAATTCATTTTAAGACCTTAATCATAGTAAGGACTTAAAGGAATACATTGTTGCATCTTTATTAACATTGCTGGGTTTCTTTCTGGGATTAAGCAGTACTTTGGATCTGTGTATCTTTTCTATATACTTCTATTTTTTTTTTCACAAATGCCAAACGTGTGAATGACTATCAGGAATTCGCCATAAATCTGAAATAAGATTAATATGGTAATTTATTTTTTCTTCAGGTGGGTTTGGCAGCCGCAGTGGTGGTGGTAGTGGAGGAGGAGGAGGAGGAGGATACGGGGGCAGCGGAGATGGCTATAATGGGTTTGGCAGTGATGGTAAGTTCATACAGCTTTTGAAAGTTGCTGTTTTTTATAAACTGTTGATTTGTTTTTAGGGTATATGTATCGCATACGTAAAATTTAAAAATTGTTAAAAATAGTCTTCATTTTAGAGATTTGTAAAATATTGGCAATGTTTTGCACTTCAGTATCTTACTTGCTTTGTAGGTTATGGAGGCAGTGGCCCTGGATATTCTGGAGGAAGCCGGGGTTATGGTGGCAGTGGAAGCTATGATGGATACAACAACGGCGGGGGCGGCTTTGGTGGTGGCAGTGGAGGTAAATGTCAATTCGATTTTGAGCATTAAGATTGTTATTTTATCTAGTACAATTTGATTTGCAGAGGCTGCATAAAAAGTGGCCTGGGTTCTTCAGGAGTAACAGATTGGTTCCCCATAGCCACCTAAAAAAAGTTTTTTTTAAACAGTGAGAACTGAGCTGTTGGAGCAATTGCACCATTCCCCAAGAGTGGCCTTTTTAAGTGGCAGTAGTGTTAAAGTTGAAGGCCAGGCCAGATTCAGTCTCAAGCTGCTGGGTGCCACTGTTCATGGTTACCTAGATGGGGAGGAGGAGAAAATTGTTTCTCGTTTGGTTGGGGGGGGAGATGTACCAGCAGAGTCAAGTTAGGAAATTTTTGACATGCCCAACCTAAAAGGTTTGCCTTCAAGTCTCTAGAGAATTGCAAAAACAAAAAACCAAATATTTGCTGCCATCTAGTTGTAATATGAATTTTTACAGTCTACTGTATTAGGCTTAGCATGCACCTTCATTTAAATATGCTCAGTATATTTGGGGAAATATCTAGACAGACATGAAAATTTCATAGATGAAATATTTGGGGTCTTGTAAATTTGTGGATGATTTTTATTCTGTTCAGGAAGCAACTTTGGAGGTGGTGGAGGAAGCTACAATGAGTTTGGCAGTTACAACAACCAGTCTTCAAATTTTGGGCCCTTGAAAGGAGGAAACTTTGGAGGGAGGAGTTCTGGCCCTTATGGTGGAAGTGGTGGTAAGTGTATGATTAATTGACTAGGAGGAAAATGGATCACATTCATTTCTAGTAGAATTCTTGAATGATTGACATGAAAAACTGAGGTCAGCCCTCACAGTTTCCTCATTCTTTCTCATTATAAAGACAGTAGCCTCTTTTTTCTAAACAGTTTTTTTTTTACCCATTCCCATTTAAGATAACTTACTTATTCTTTTTAGGTGGCTATGGGGGCTCTGGTAGTAGCAGTAGCTATGGTGGTGGAAGGCGGTTTTAATTCCTAGGTAAGACTTCCTCCATTTGCGCATGGATAGATATGGAGTACTAAATGGATTTTAACTAACTCATAATGTGGCTGAGCAAGTTATTGTAGTTTAAGCATATTTGGAATAAAATGCAGATGTTAAAGCTAATAAATGGATTGGCAATCGGGGGAACAACTTGATATTGGATTATAGCCTTGAGTCTCAATATGTTTAGATTAACAACTTTATTCCATATTATTCAACAGGAAACAAAGCTTAGCAGGAGAGGAGAGCCAGAGAAGTGACAGGGAAGCTACAGGTTACCACAGTTGTGAACTCAGCCAAACAGAGTTGTGGCAGGGTAGAACTGCCTCATGAAGACATGTGTTAGACAAGCGCTTGTTTGCAAACATCAGGACTGTATTTGTGACTAACTGTATAACAGGATATTTTAGTTTTTGTGTTCTGTGGAAAGTGCAAAGCATTCCAACAGGGTTTTTATGTAGATTTTTTTTCCACACCCATGCTGTTAACTGCAAACTGTAATAGACTGATCATGACGCTGAATAAATGTGTCTTTTTTTTAAATGTGCTGTGTAAAGTTAGTTTACTATAAGTTAATGTACATTGATTTTCACTACATGGAAAAGATTAGTGAAGAGTCAAATAGCAGAGAATGATTCCCAGAAAATGCCAAGAAATCTTTATATTCAAAGCCAAATATATTGATTTTGTGTCTTGTTTAACTTCATGAAAAACAAATTTGCAGAAATTTGCTTAACGAACGACCACTTCCAAAATGTGTTCCTTATTTAAATAAGGACATCATCTTGGTAGCTTGACCATTCTTTCCTGTTTGCTTTTTCAGCTCATGTCTTCCCTTTTATCTGGTTGAGTTTAAAGAGTGCCAGTGACTGAGGCAGGAGATTTTATATGCTGAATTAAAGGCAAATAAAAAGATTGGCCACATCAGCATATAGGCATAGCAGCTCAACTTAACAAGGAGCTTGAAATGGGACATTTGGCAAATAAGTCACTACTAGAGCCTGCTATGTTTGCAATATCTCTAGGCAGTTATCCAGTTGGACCTAAGTCACCCCAATGCAGTATCAACATTTTATCTGTATGATAAAAATTTCAATTTCTTGGGCTTGACAGCAAGAGAATCAGTCAGCTGTCAAAAGCTGTGAAATTTCCAATAACTGGGATGTTGATACCAGGTTGCTTTGACTCCCTTGCAGTCTCATTTTTATAATAAAAGGAAACAGATTTTCCACTGAAGAGACTAGCGAAATACATGACTTTTACTGCACCGCTAGCTGAATGTGTAAATTAATATCTCAAATGTTAACATTTGCTAAAATTGGTAAGCGTCACATTGCTTGTTTGCAGACGGGCAGCAAACTAATAAATAAATGGATAAAAGTATCCCAAATAATGGTGGGGCGGGAAGGTTACGAGGTTGAGCAGGGTAGTTCATGTAATTGATACCTGTTAGGCAAAAGTTTTATAAAAATCCAATGGTCTGAATTACAATTTGACAGTGCTCTCTTCTCAAAAGTAGACTAGATTTTGTACTGAGAAGTTCTAGCATGAGAAAAATAGTGTGAATCTTATTACGGCACTCAAGTTAATTTTGTGGTATTACTTGAGGCGCTTAAAGTAATCTAATAGTTTGTTACTTGAGGCACTTAAAGTAATCTAATTATCCCCAAATTGGTTCATTCCTGTGAGGGAGCCAAAAAGGTTCTCATCTCTGTTAAAGCTCAGTTGCATTTTGAAATTCCAGAAATTCATTGTTGCCATTTTATGAAATACATTTCATATATTTCCCCATTTAATGCAACTCTTACCATACAAAATGGGTACACTGGCTCCTATTTTCTGGTTCCATTAAACATGGTAGTATGTTTCTGTTCCATGAGATGGAAGTAGAAATGTACTTAAAAATTGGAGGGGTATAGATAATGTCATGGAATTGCATTATACTTTGGTCAATCAATCTCAGATCTGAATACAGCTGTAGCATTTCTTAGTGTCTTATGAAATAAGACAAATGTGTGCTTAAATATGTTTATGGATGCAATGGTGCTTGTATATGGTGTGTGTACAAGTGTATTTATATATAAAACTTCTGATTGGTGACTGGCTTAATTTAGAATGCAAAATTAATAGTCCTGATGGGTTTTTCCGTGGCTGAGTTTGCAGTAGCAGGTGGATCCTGACAAGACCTCAGGATTAATGAAATAATACTCGTTTTTGGCGTGGTAGCATAACCACAACAAAGGAGAGCACTCCAGGACCCGAAAACTAAGTAGCATTACAAAACCGGGAGGCATGCAGATGTTTGAGCTACTAGGAACGGCTAGCAAGCATAGCTCCGAATGGCTTCCAGATCAGACGCTACTACAGCTGAGAGTAGACACGTGTTTTGAGTCAAGTGGACAGATAAGCCAGGTGCAGGCTTCTGCTGACTAGAAGGGAGTACTCAGTGACCATCGGAAGGAGGCAGACGAGAGTAAGGATCCTTGCTCTTAGGACTAGCAGAAGGAAGGAAAGGTTATATTACTGTACTGGTAGGTAAGAACAGATTTTACTTACGTCCTATACAGTTTTGTTATCCTACTAAACTTTCTCCAAGACTGAGTTTACCTTGTAAATACCAGTCTAGCTATCTTTTAATTCACCCAGTGCTGTAATATGCAAGCAGTAGATGGATAGAACGTTACTAATTAATATTTTACTGTCACAGGCCTGGCAACATCGTTAATGAAATGTACTTTAATAAAAATGCCTTTTCATCCCTCTTTGTGCGGCCTTGTTGACTTAAAACAATTTTAGCATAACACAGTGCACTGGCTGTGCTGCTATAAAGGCAGAGGAATTTATGGGGGTTGGGAATGCTTATATAAATGTGAATAGGGATTTAATAAAATTGGCGGTATTTAATTTTTCTTCCTTTTTATAGGAAAAGAGAAACGGTCCGGTGCTAAAATGCCTTTGTACCTGACAGATGGACTGTCTTTGGATTTCCTTTTTCTTTTTAAAGGTAAAAACTGCTAAATTGTGGGAATAAGGTTTCCAAAACAAGTAAGCTAACATACAGTAAATGAGTTTGTGC
The DNA here is from genome assembly GCA_023053685.1 of Diadophis punctatus similis. NCBI lineage: Eukaryota > Metazoa > Chordata > Lepidosauria > Squamata > Dipsadidae > Diadophis > Diadophis punctatus. The sequence goes on along the minus strand of JALIGW010000090.1, from coordinate 923,197 downwards.
TGTAATTTAACTTGAGAGCCAGATTATAACAGTGGTGAACTTTGAATGTTTACAGGTAGAGCTCAAAATTTCTACCGTGTTTCCCCGAAAATAAGACCCTGTCTTGTATTTTTTTGAACCCTGAAATAAGCGCTTGGCCTTATTGCCATGCACTCAAAAGCCTGATTGGGCTTATTATCAGGGGATGTCTTATTTTGGGGGAAACAGGGTATTGTTAAGTGAGACATTTGTTAAGTGAGTTTCCCCCATTTTACGACCTTTCTTGCCACAGTTGTTAAGTGAATCTGGCCCCCCCGTTGACTTTGCTTGTGAGAACATCACAAAAGGTGACCACATAACCTTGGAGGATACAGCAACGGTCATAAATATGTACCAGTTGCTTAGCATCTGACTTGATCACGTGTTCATGGGGATGCTGTAAAGGTCATAACTCTGAATAATGGTCATAAGTCACATTTTTCAGTGCTGTTGTAACTTTGAATGGTCACTAAACAAATTTGTACGTCAAGGACTACCTGTACGTATTTAATATAATGGTGAAAGTTAACGTAACTATTAGGAAATGAGGATTTTTGTGTCAGAAAGTGTACCCCCCTCCCTACCATAATTTATCTGATACAGCAAATTTATTGTTGCTATTTGTCTTTCAGGACTCCTCAGCTTGATGTACCATAAACCTTTCAAAGAAAGTTACTGCTACTAGGTAGCTGTACGTATAATATATTATTATGAATAGATTTATTTAATAAAACAGTTTTTGATATAAATTTCTTGTCCACCTTTTTGTGACTTGTTAACATCAGTATTGGTCTGAGGGACACACTAACGGATATTTTCAGAAACATTTTCTCTACACTGTAAAATCCTGGTCATTTTACTTACAGTATATGTTCTTATAAATTAGCTTTCCTAAAATGATGCAGGCTTGCAGCTCATGAAGCCATTTTGCTTCTTGAACCAGAATTAAAAATAATTAGATTGACTTCAGGATTTACTGATTAGATAGATTTGTTGTTATAGAAATGGCTAGTTTAAACTATTATGTAAAAGTAAAAAGTTGAGGTTTGATGTTTATTTATTTATTTATTTTGTGAGATTTATATACCGCCTCACAGTGCAAGCACTCTCTAAGTGGTTTACACCAGTAAGCAATGTATATTTATATTGCCCCCAACAATCTGGGTCCTCATTTTACCTACCTCGGAAGGATGGAAGGCTGAGTCAACCTTGAGCCGGTGAGATTTGAACTGCTGACCTGCGGATCAGTCAGCTAAAGCGGCCTGCAGTACTGCCTCTAACCGCTGCACCACCTTGGCTCATTAATGCCTTACTCTACTGCACCAAAGGGAGTCGGAAGTCAATGCCTTTTCTTTCTTTCCCCACTGTTTTCCCTCACTCTTTCCTTTCCTTTTCCCTTCCCCATTTTTGCTATTATTTGCTGTATTTTATTTGTATGCTACATTATAAACTAATTAAAAAGAAGAAGCATGGCCTTCATTAAATGCTGTGCTGCACAGAGCTACCTGATGGTGGCCCCAGGAACATGAGAGAGATCATTCTTGTCCTTGATTTTTGGGCAGAAGATTCTTTTATTGTAGATAGGGTGCTCAACTTCTATTGGGTCAAGTTTTACCCAGCCTTTGCATGGCATGCCAAGAGGCATAGTCCAAAAGTAGGCGCACGGGACTATGCTATCTGGAAAATGGGGTTGAGGAATTTGAATTAGTGCCTTAATCCTCTATGAAACTTGTACCCATTTTAACTCCCCTTTTTCCCAAATCACAGGTTTTCTTGGCAAAGAAGCCCTACCTTCTTGGCAAAACACACAGAGACACTAAAAAGTTAACTGGGCCACTCATACCTGTTTAAACGCTGGTTTTCTCCACATCTGAAGATTAGCCCTCATTTATGCGGAAAAGCATCAAAAAAAAGTAAACACCCTGAACTGCCTTAATAGTCAAAACTGAGGTCTCAGTTGAGTTTCGGGCACTAATATTTTCCTAACCAATTTGCCTGGAGTTTTACGGGTACTCCTCAACTTACAACCACAATTGAGACCAAAATTTAGGTTGCTAAATAAGAAAATTGTGTTGAGTTTTGCCCATGTTACAACTTTTCTTGCCAACGTTTGGTTAAGTGAATCGCTGCAGTTTTTAAATTAGTCACACAGTTGTTAAGTAAATCTGGTTTCTCCATTAAGTTTGCTTGTCAGAAGGTTGCAAAGGGGGATCCCGTGACTCCAGAACACTGCAACCGTCATAAATGTGAGTCAGTTGTCAAGCATCTGAATAAATCACATGACCGTGGGAATGCTGCAACAGTCGTAAATATGAAAAATGATCATAACTCACTTTTTCAGTGCCTTTGTAAATTTGAATAGTCACTAAGTGAACTGTTGTAAACTGAGGACTACCTATGTTGCATAGGGAATGTATAACCTTCCAAACAAACCAGGATTCTGGTGCAACAGTTGAGCTGGTAAATCAAATCTGCATTTGTATCATCTTTACATTTTATACAAACATCTTTTCCAGTAGTCAAGATGGACCAGAACCATGCAAAACAGTGTTTTCTAATTCCGGTTAAATGCTGTTACAAAAACATGCCACAGCCTAGCCTGGGTGTCCGCAACCCGCGGCTCCAGAGCTGCATGCGGCTCTTTCACCCCTCTGGCTCCCTGTCGGGTGATCCCACCCATACTTACCTGCCCCTCGCCCTCTCCTCCCAGTCACTCCTTGCCTGGCCAGAGAAGGTAAGAGTGATGGTGGGGGATGGAGACTTGCTCCATATTCCAGAGCGGGAGTGAAGCGCCCCTGTACTTGCTGGGTCTCGCGGGTGCTTCTTCCGGCGGCTTGCTCTCTCCTCCCAGATGTCAGTTGCTGTGATGCCCTGCCTCCCAGCTGATCATCAGCGCACTGCTAGTCTGCCATCCTTGGTGGGCTCCGAAGCAGCAGCACCAGAGTGACCGGCATGCGCGGGTTTTAAGATGTTCACATTTCTCCCAGCTTGTGGTGGGGGAGGCAACAGGCCTGTGGCCGCCAAGCGCGGGGGGGGGGGTCGGGCCTTGGATGGAAGGGGGAGACTCCGCAGTTTCCAGCGCACTCCTTGGTTGCCTTGCACCTGATCTGCTTCAGAAATGCTATAGCTCAGTGATGGCGAACCTATGGCACGGGTGCCACAGGTGGCACGTGGAGCCATATCTGAGGGCACGCGAGGCATTGCCCTATGTCAGCTCCAGCGCGCATGTGCGCGCTGGTCAGCTGATTTTCGGCCATTTTTTTGTCCGTTTTCGCTCTCCCCAGGCTTCAGAAAAGCTTCCTGAATCCTGGGGATGGCAAAAAAATCCAACGGGCCTACCAGAAGTCCGGAGGCTTCAGTGAGGCCTGTGCGCATGCGTGGGGGGGGCAGTACGTGGGGTTGTGCGCATGCGTGGGGGCAGTGCGAGGGTTGTGTGCGTGCATGGGGGGAGGGCATTGCATTATGGTTGTGGGCGCGCACACTATCACACGCGCACACCCTTTTGGCACCCGAGCCAAAAAAGGTTCGCCATCACTGTTAAAGCTCCTGTCACTCCATTCGCGCATTGGCTCATCCTGAAGACCGATTACTGGACGAGTGTAATGGTCTGTCTATATCTCTGCCTGGCCCACCGAACCTTGCCAGCCACACAAGAATTGTTCATGTGCCTAATTTGTCCCAGATAAGTGGATTTGCACTTGCATGGGCAAATTGCATTATTCTGTCTGTTGTCCAAACACACAGATTCAATGGGGAAGAGCCGTCTCTTCTACCCAAACACATACTGTATTCTTGCAGCAACCTACTCTTGCATATGGATGTAGAATGGCTGGGAAGGGGGCTGCTTTACAAACATGCACTCACTTGTTGGTTTTTTCTTTTTCTTTTTCTTTTTACAGTTCTTCAAGCAGATCTTTCACATCATCTCTCTCTCCCCCCGGACGGCAGATTCTCACCACCCAGCACCAGTTCAGGGGTTCCCTCCCCCAGGGGATAGAGAAAGACGAGAGAGGAGGCACAGACACAGACCCATTTCCCACAGAAAAAACACGGAGCCACAAAACCTGGGTAGACGTGGCTGGGGGGTCATGTGACGGTGGGAGTGATGAGTTGGTCACGCCCACCCAGGTTTTGTGGCTCCTGGTGTTTTCTGTGGAAAACTGGTGCAAGTGGCTCTGGGTGTTTAAGTTTGCAGACCCCTGGCCTAACCAAAACAACATCTAAGTGCATCTGGAGTTTGAAATAATCTTTTGCAGAAGTTTCAATATTTGATATATAATTACATGGATTTACCTACAGAGGAGAGCTTGTATGATGACAATCTTTAATATTGATTCTTTTAAACTGGAGAGTCCATCCTATCAAACAGTAGGTAACAATTGTTTCAAAACCTTGAGGATATTCTTACCCCATTTAACAGGAGAGATGAGGATTAATAACAGCAATATTGGAGCTTCATCTTCCTCAGTGACTTGAGATCTTAAATCCACTAAAATCTAAAAGCAGTGAACTAAAGGCCATTTGCAGACCTTGCAGAGGATGTAGCAAGGCAGGCTTATTTCTTCATTGCTATTCTGACACGAGACCAGCGAATTTTGTACCAAATTTTCTTTCACATTTTAAAATCACTTTTTTTTTACATACTGTGTTCTAGGATCACCATCACACAAAAAGACAGATCTTTTCATCAGATGGCAGTATTTCAATCGTGGAGTATTAGAGACCATTCAACACACTGAAATTTTGGGACTATAATTAATTTGAGCATTTTATGCAGTTATCTTTTGTAACAGTATTTACTCTCGAGTAATTTTTCTACAGAACATAACTTACATTCCCTCTGCAGCTAGAAGGAAAGTATCTTGCTTTGTCTTTACAATATCAACTTTTCTCAACTCGCTTTTCTCTTTTCTTCGCATTCAATATATTTGCCAAGGTGGTCTTCCTTTGACTTATAGCAGGGGTAGGCAAAGTTGTCTCTTCTATGACTCATGGACTTTAACTCCCAGAATTCCTGAGCTACCATGATTGGCTCAGGAATTTTGGGAGTTGAAGTCCACGAGTCATAGAAGAGCCAACTTTGCCTACCCCTGGCTTATAGCTATCATCCCACCCTTTCCATAGCAGACTAAACTTTTTGTAAATCAAAGGGTTGGTTTGGCTCTGAGGGGGAAAAAGGCAGTTAGGAATGTATCTTTGAGGTATTTTTTGGTCCATTTCATTAACAGATATAAAACGCTTTGTAAATGCATACTCAATTAGGATCCATCAAATGCCTGAGTCACATTTTAACCACTACAGATAGTTTTTGACCTGTTCATTTAGTAACAAAAGTTACAATAGCAATGAAAAAAGACGTGACTGGAACTTGCATTTACAACCATTGCAGCATCCTCAGTCACGTGACCAAAGTTTAGGCACTTGGCAATGCCATGTATTTATGAGTGCAGTGTCCTGGGCTCATGCAATCATCTACTTTTGCTGGCTTTCAATGAGCAAAGTCAATGGGGGGGGGGGAGCTTGGATTCACTTAAGGACCTCATGATTCACTTAACTGCAGTGATTTGCTTAACTGGCAAAAGTCAAAATCACACAAACATCAACCTTGCTTACAAAAATTCTGGTCCCAATTCTGGTTGTAAGTCAAAGATGACCTGTATTCGTAAAGCGGACTAGAAAGTGATCTGTTTATGACAATGGAAAAAACTAGGTCATTTAGCTGTATCTAAATGCGGCAGTTGAGGGACGCGGTGGCTAAGACGCTGAGCTTGTCGATGAGAAAGGTTGGTAGTTCGGCGGTTTGAATCCGTAGCGCCTTGTAATACTGAGCTCCCTAACTAGTCGCAGCTTCTGCCAACCTAGCAGTTCAAAAGTGCGTAAAAATGCAAGTAGAAAAATAGGGACCACTTTGGTGGGAAGGTGACTGCGCTCCATGCGCCTTCGGCGTTTAGTCATGTAGACCACATGACCACGGAGACATCTTTGGACAGTGCTGGCTCTTCGGCTTTGAAATGGAGATGAGCACTGCCCCCTAGAGTCTGCAATGACAAGCACGCATGTGTAGGGGAAACCTTTACCTAAATGCAGCAGGAATCCTGTTTAAAGCTAGAAACTATATACAGTAGAGCAGTGTTTCCCAACCTTGGCAACTTGAAGATATCTGGACTTCAACTCCCAGAATTCCCCAGCCAGCATTCGCTGGCTGGGGAATTCTGGGAACTGAAGTCCAGATATCTTCAAGTTGCCAAGGTTGGGAAACACTGCAGTAGAGGACCCCATAATGTATAGATTGTGTACACATCATTCTGAAACATCTTATTTGTTTTGGCATCCATGTTTATAACAAATCAGAATATGAATTGAAAATTGGATTTTGTGGGATGAACATTAGGACAACTTCCACTTGCAAGTTAATAAATGCCAAAATCATGAACTGAAGCAACTTTGAGGAAGAAAACCATATTGGTCTATGATAGCCAAAACTCAGAAGTCTGATAGCACTTTTTCAGGCTAACATTTAAAAAGGCATGTACTGTTGTAAGCGCAACTCATGAAAGCTTGTGCCTTTTTATAAAATTCATTACTTTGAAAAGATGCTACTAGACACCTGATTTAAGGGAATTTGCTAATCTTAAAAAGAGTTTTGGCTTTTCAAAGATTGAATCATGCTAACTGCTGAGATTATATGGTGGGTCCTAGAACAGTGATGGCAAATCTTTTTTCCCTCGGGTGCTGAAAGTGCGCGCGCACGTGCCCACACCTATAATTAAGAACTGAGGTGGCGCAGTGGTTAGAGGCAGTACTGCAGGCCATTAGCTGACTCTGATCCACAGGTCAGGTTGACTCAGCCTACCATCCTTCCGAGGTAGGTAAAATGAGGACCCAGATAGTTGGGGGCCATATAAATATACATTGCTTACTGATGTAAACCGCTTAGAGCAGGGGTGGCCAAACTATGGTTCTTTGAGGACCTGTGGACTTCAACTCCCAGAATTCCTGAGCCAGCCATGCATAGTTTGACCACCCCTGGCTTAGAGAGTGCCTTGCACTGTGAGGTGGTATATAAATCTCACAAATAATTCAATGTCCCCCCACGCACATGTGCCTACCTGCACATGTGCGTGTGACCCCCCATGCACATGTGCATGCAACTCCCCCGCATATGTACGCACGACCCCCACGTGCCCCGTTTTGGGCCTACCAGGCCTCCCTGAAACCTCCAGTGGCTGGTGGGCCCATTTTTTGCCCTCCCGAGGCTCCAGAGACTTTCCTGGAGCCTGGGGAGGGCAAAAAACGGCCTCCCCTGCCCCTGGGAGGCCCTCCGGAGGCCAGAAACGGCCTCCTAGAGCCTCCGCGCGAACCCTGTACTTACCTGGCATCCAAAATTGGCCGCGTGGAGACGGGGAGGGGCGGCATGGGCAGAGCCAGACAGAAATCAGCTGGCCGGCACACACGTGCGCTGGAGCTGAGCTAGGACAACAGCTCGAATTCCCTCAGGTATGGCTCTGCGTGCCACCTGTGGCATGCGTGCCATAGGTTCACCATCACGGTCCTAGAACAACACAGGTTTTTTCTGCCTTTTCTGTAGCTTTTAGAAACATCTTTTAAACCGTTTGCTGATTCTTTTATGGCTGGCATACAATGGTAATCACCCTAGCAAGAGCTTTGAAAAGGAATAGCATAGATTTGAAAATGTATGACAAAAAAATCAAAAGAAAATGGGAAACCAATTTAGAGCTTATAATTTTGAATACAAGCAACATTCATTTCTTACACCTCCCAGCAATATAGTCTTAACTAGGATTTAGCAGAATTCATTTTTTATTTTTTAATTCAACATTCTGGAAATGCTTAGAAAGGGATGTACAACTAATTTACAATAGGCTTCTTCATATTTGCTCTGGACAGTGGAAATTGTAGTCCAAATACAATAGTTGGGAACATTTTAAAGCCGTAAGGTGAGCAAGTGCCTTATATATTGTATGCAAGGTAATTTGGCTCAAAGTACCAAAGTAAGCAAAGGGTTGAGGATTACAAATAGTCCTACAAATACTGTTGGGATTATAATTCATCCATCATAACTGGCCACATGGGTGAAGTCTGATGGGACTGTAAGTTTTAGAAAGATGGATGCTTGGATAAGGAATAAATGCTAGGTACCGTTTTCATCAAACCCTATTTTTCTCCTACCCTGTTTTCCCCAAAATAAGACATCCCCTGATAATAAGCCCAATTGGGCTTTTGAGTGCATGGCAATAAGGCCAAGCGCTTATTTCAGGGTTCAAAAAAATATACCACAAGGGTCTTATTTTCAGGGAAACACGGTAATGAAGTGAAAAATAATTCTGGGTGATTTGAATGGTGTTAAGTTCAGCTGTACGGTATGGAACATGAACTCTTTAACATTTGAGTGGTCTCGAGCCCCTAAAGAGATGCTTTTGTTGGGGGGGTCAACTGGCTGCATTCCATCCCCCCAGTTTCTACCACAACTTGTTCAGTTCAGCCGTTGGCACTTTCTGGCTGCTTGTTGCGTGGAACAAGAAAGACACCGCCATCGATAGTGAGCTGCAGCACGTACTCGTCAGGGGAATAGGCGTTGCCAGCTTCATCCCGCAACATGCAAAAGACCTGGTGGTAGAGGGCTCCCAGCTTCTGCTTGGTCAGTGTCAGACTCCTGTTAAACTCTCCGCGGTCCTGTAACAAGCGCTGTCGCTCACGACTTAGTTCATCCAGCTCTTGCTCCAGGTGCACCAATGTCTCCAGTTTGCGCTTGCGACAATTTTGAGCTGCCACTTTATTCTTGCCGCGGCGGCGGATGTCCCGGATTAGTGCCAGCTGAGGCTCACTCAGTGGGAAACGTGACAGCAGCTCGTTGAAGTCATCCACTGGCAGGTTGATGATCTTTTCCACAGGGAAGGGGATTTTCATGGCGAGAGCCCGGCGTTCATCCCTGTTGCCAACTAATTCTCCCCGTGGGCTCTGCCCTTTTTCCAAAGAATGCTCTGGGTGATGCTCAGGGAAGGGCATCTCTGGGACAGGAGCCAACGGAGGGTATGCTGGAACGTGGTCCAAGGGATACAAAGATGGATATTCGGCCCGCTCAAGCCCCTCAGCTTCCAGGGACTCTGCATCACTGTAATTAAGGGATAATCCAGAGTCTGATTCTAGATCTTCTTGGAGCTTGCAAGGTCCCTGTGGTCCATAGCCATTAGTTAGCTCCCTCCCCAACATCATCCCTGGCATCCCTTTATATCCGCCCAGCATAGCAGGTCCTGGAGGCTCCAGGGAGGAAGAGATGAGCATGCCGGTGTAGCTGTAAAGTGTACAAGAAGCAGGCACATTTTCTGGGTAGGAATGGTCATAGGCTGCAGTAGTGGGGTGATTGTAATTGGAACCCTCGCCCATCCCTGCACAGGGCCCATAGCTAACCGATGGTACCATCTGTTGGGAATGACCACATAAAGCTGGATCATAGCAACTTTCGGCTGGCATATCAAGACCCTGCAGGAAGGGAAAACAAAGATGAGAAAGTTCCTCTCTTCATTCCCACTCACCCTTCAAGCAAAGAATGCGGAAAATGCACAAATGAGGCTCGAGAGGATTGCAGTCAAACTCAAGGAATTTCTGATGGCTTGCCCAGGCTCTTTTCTGACAGTCAAATCTTGTATATCCTAGTCCAGTCTCAAAATTCTTTTTTTTTTCCACTCTCACTAAATTGCAAGTGTTCCCAATACCTTTTTCCAAGAGAAATATCATTTAAAGACTTTCAGGTTTTTCTAGAAATGTGCTTTTGTCTGTTTAGCTGTTGACTTAACTATATCATTGTAGCATAAATGTAGCTACCCAAACTGAGCATCTACTTCTTCCTATGTAATGTTCTTATCGCTGAAAGGTTGGGCGGGGGGAGCAAAGAAAAGGGGCACTCAAAAGGACTGTGCAGGTGCCGAGCCCCTTAAGTTGGGTTGATAACATTCCCCCCAAGAACAAAAGAATGATTCATCCCATCGGACAGATCCCCCATTGTACATGGTTTCCCCCACCTCACTTCTCCCCAGGGTTTGCTGTTGAATGGGGGCAGTGTTGGGAGATTCAAGATTTAAAAGGCAGATGGATGTAATGGATACCTGCCACCCTGCAGCTTGGATTCAGTACACTCCTCTGTAGAGGGACTAACCCCCACAAATGCATAAATGTGTATCTGTGGGATGGGCTCCACCCATTCCACTGAGTACTTCAACAGTATACTGTTCAGCCAACCTGGCAGCAACTATCATGAACTAAACAGTTATGTTTTCAGTTCTTTGAGATGTCTCATGAAATAATTACTGTAAACATATCTTGGGACTGTAACTGAATAGTGAAGCACCGTACTGGAAACATTCAGAGCCTCCATCATTAGATCTCTGCTATCAAAAAGAAATATGGAAGATTGTTGTTACGGAAAAATTGAAGCATAAAGGATGAGAAATGTTGGGCTATACTAGAAAAGTTACCTTTGATTCAACTTGGGAAGCACTTATCCTTTTTGCAAAACATCACAGGTCAAATCAACTAACAATTGCTTGCCCTAGTACAGTGATGGCAAGCCTTTTTTGGCTCGCGTGCCAAAAGGGGGGGAGCACGGGGGGGGTCACACGCAAGCGTGTCCAAACCCAAAACTCCATGCTACACCCCCCCCCGTGCATGCGCATGTGACACCCCTGCTCCTGGCACGTGATGTCACGCCTATTTTTTGCTCTCCCCAGGCTTCAGAGACTTTCTAGAAGCCTGGGGAGGGCGAAAACAGCCTCCCGCCCCGGAGGCCCTCCGGAGGCCAGAAATGGTGCATTTCCCAACTTCCAAATGGCCATTTCTGGCCTCTGGGGGTGGGAAAGGCTGTTTTCGCCCCCCCCCAGGCTCCTAGAAAGGCTCTGAAGCCTGGGGAGAGCAAAAAAATGGGACTTCCGGTCCAACCGGAAGTCAGCAACCGGGTGGTTTCTGGCCTCCGGAGGACCTCCGGGGGTTGGGGAAGGCAGTTTTCGCCCTCCCCAGGCTCCAAGAAAGGCTCTGGAGCTTGGGGAGAGCAAAAAAAACCCTCCGGAGGCTGGAAACAGCCTGTTTCCTGACTCCCAGTGGACCCAGAAGGCCCGAAAATCAGATGGCTGGCACGCACATGCGCGCTGGATCTGAGCTCGCGTGCCCACTGATATGGCTCTGCATGCCACTTGTGGCACGCGTGCCATAGGTTCGCCCTCACTGCCCTAGTATATACAAGACAGCCAGTTTGTTTGTGGTTAAGACATCAGCTAGAAACCAAGAGACTCTGAGTTCTAGTCCTGCCTTAGGCACAAAGCAACTGGGTGACCTTGAACCTACCACTCACTCTCTGCACTGGGAAGGAGGCAGTGGCAAACGACTTCTGAAAAACGTTAGCAAAAAAGCTGCAGGCAATCTCCAAGAATCGGACATGAATGAACGGAAGAAAACAAACGGGATATACAAAAGTTGGAATTTTGATTTGTTCTCTTACATCTTTTTAATATTTGTTCATTCCCCTGTGATATTTTTACATTTTAATTGCTGTTTTTATTCTAGGTTATTGTTTTTAATATTTTAAATACTATTTTTAATAATGTTTAATAAAGTTGTATTATCTGTTGCCAAGTTCCTTACCCTGTAACTGTGATTTGCTTTGTTTTCTAAGTAAAATAAAGATTAAAAAAAAGACAGTACAATATTCTACGTATTACATTCTACACACAAAGCTTGAAAATGTGACTAACAGAGCTGAGGTGGCGCAGCGGTTAGAGGCAGTACTGCAGGCCACTTTAGCTGACTGTGATCTGCAGGTCAGTGGTTCAAATCTCACCGGCTCAAGGTTGACTCAGCCTTCCATCCTTCCTAGGTAAGTAAAATGAGGACCCAGATTGTTGGGGGCAATGTAAATATACATTGCTTACTGGTGTAAACCGCTTAGAGAGTGCTTGCACTGTGAGGCGGTATATAAATCTCACAAATAAATAAATAAATAAATAAATAAATAAATAAATAAATAAATAAATAAACAAATAAATAAATAAATAAATAAATAAATAAATAAATATGCACTCAGGTTTGGGGCTCAGAATGTGTTAAGGGCCCTGTTTCTTGACTGTACTGTTAATTGAGTAATTATCTTGGCTGGTATTCATATTTATTTTCTGGACATTTTTACTCTTGTTTTTAATTGTTTTATAAATTTAGAATTGTAAACCGACCAGAGTCACTTGGTTAAGTTAAATTGAAGGAAGGAATGAAGGAATATCAACCTGGAAATGAAGGCCACTGACTTAAGTTATTCCCAAGAAAATGTGGGCAAGATAGTTTAAAACCATCTGGAGGTTTCCTTAATGGTGTCATCATGTCTACAAAATATAGACTGCACCTGCCCTGGATGAAACAAAAGGACTCATCTGTAAATTGAAAATATAAATCTTACACTGAAAAGAAGAATAGCTGCCTAATTTTGCTGAATTTTAAATCCCTGCACCTTTTAGGAAACTTGCTGTAGCTGTTAGCGAATGGTGGTTGGGAGTTCAGTCATTAACAAAAAGATGAAATTCTAGATTGAGACTGATCTAAATAATTTGAACTATTAGTCTAATCCCTATGGCAGAGGATCACTAGTATTGACGGTATAGATTGTAGTAGATGGTATACTGTTACATGAGCTATCTATATTTGTAAAATTTATCCCCCTTTTTTATGTGTATTTTAAATTGGTCTCCGACCGCAATAAAAGCTATCTATCTAACTATTAGTGAACTTTGATGAAGAGAAATACTAGCATTTAAGGCTGTAAGTTTGCAAAAGTACCAAATGAAATATACCATTTCTTCTAAAGGAAAAAAAAAATGGCGTGCGCAGGAAGACCGAAGCAAGCAATATGCAGCTACAGCATTGAGTTCGGGGTTTAAGACTAGAGAAGTGGTTTTTCTAATAAAGGTGTGTTCAATCAGAAAACCAAGGGCTTTACAGTTGGTAAATCACTCTTTTTATCTTGCCCATTGCAGAAACTCTGTATGGCAGATTTTGCTCTTGGTTTTTCTCCCCTTTTCTTTAGCTTTACACAGCTGGCTGCCAGGAAAAAGGGAGATAATTCTTGCCAAAGATCTGAATGAATCACTTTATACCAGGCCAAGGGTTGCAAATTGATACTGGGTTGAGAAGGCAAGGGAAGAAGAAGAAATAAAGATCCACTTCCTGCAAGATACACTGTCTGTTTTGTTTACATTACATTTATGGGCTGTCCAAATGCCATCACAACTATTACAATTGGGTTCGGACATCATATTAGCCATCATGTTTTTGCCACTTGACTATGGACAAAACATGGACCAAGCCACTTGATAGCCAATTAGTGACAAGCCAAATCAATAGAGAAGCCAGCAGTAAAATTGCAAGTTACAGTCACATGATGTCTTGCTTGACGGAGATGGAGTTGCAGGACCCAGTTTTGGTTGTTAAACAAGGACTATCTGTTATGAACAAATCATCTTCACTTTGCTCCTTCCTTCCATCCCTGTTGCCTCGCTCTATGCAGCAAGTTCTTATTGTAACTACTATGTTGACTATTGTCAATATGTCCAACCTATCTTCCTCAAAGCTGTTCAAATAATAACGCATTCTGTCAGTCCCATGCTTACCTGCAATTCTGAGATTGAGAGAATCTCTTGCCAGGTTAGCTCCATTTCCCCCTGTGAGCAAGCTTCCCCCCCTGCTAGGGGGTTGTGCAAAGGGAGGAAGGTACTCCGAGTCCATCCCTGCTGGGGTGGGCAGGGGGACATCTTATCAGGTCGACTTCTGCCCAGTGTCTGCTCCAGCAAGATGCCTCCAAAATCAGCCGTGGGAGCAAAGTTCTGTTACAGAAAAAAGGATAAACAATTAGAGTTGACTGTCTTGAATAGTTCAATTTAGTCAGTTTTCTCTCTTGCTTACATTACATTAAGCTGAGTTAAGCCTCAATCTATTAATCAGCTGTTTTAAAAACTATTGGCTGATTGCTGATTATGGTTAGTCATGAAATCAGTACATATATTCTAATATCTACTGTCTGCATCTCTTCTTACTATTTGATTATGATTTTTGTAATCTTCCTGAGGCTGTGTAAAGTTAAAAAACACAAAATTTACAATACAACAAGGGTGTCAAAACTCGCATTGTCGCATCATCACGCGACTTATTGTGACTCCCCCCCCCTTCGCTAAACCAGGGGTGGGCGTGCCACCCCTGCAATACAAGGACTGAGCAATTTTTTAAAAACACAATTGTCAAAATATATGAGATGTATGAGAAAAAAACAAAACCAACTAGATTGGGCTTTGATTAATTAATTAATTTTATTTTATTTATTTATTTTGTCAAAACATGTACAAGATAGCAGGTATTGGTATAAACACAAACAAAAGCAAAGTAGGTACAGATAAATTTGGACAATAGGACAGTAAGACAGGAACGGTAGGCACAATGGTGTGCTTATGCATGCCCCTTCATTGCTCATGCCCTAATTCAGTGATACATTCACCCACATGCGTGCGCGCACACACACATGCATTCTTTTTTGGATCATTTTGGTTATAAGGTCTCTGAGGAGTGTTTCCAATTAAACAAACTAATACACAATCAGAGTCTGAATGGTATAAATCCTGCAAGCCAATGTAACTGAGCAGAGCATAGAGTACAACTATAACATGGCAGTGGAGACCATTGAGAAAGAGACCTTACTTTTCCATATTTGTTGGATTTTTAGTGAACCACCCAGCATGGTTTTCTTGGGTACTGGAAAGACTGCTCAAGGCCACTCTTGAGGCAGGCTAAACAAACTGCTCAGCAGCCTGCTCTTTTTTGTGCATTTATTATATTTGCAACCCAATAAGATAGACACAGACTTCGGAGGATAATCAGAATTGCAGAAAAAACGATTACTGCCAACCTGCCTTCCATTGAGGACCTGTATACTGCATGAGTCAAAAAGAGGGCCGTGAAAATATTTACAGACCCCTCGCATCCTGGACATAAATTGTTTCAACTCCTACCCTCAAAACGACGCTATAGAGCACTGCACACCAAGACAACTAGACACAAGAACAGTTTTTTCCTGAACGCCATCACTCTGCTAAACAAATAATTCCCTCACCACTGTCAAACTATTCACTAAGGCCGCATTACTATTACTATTAGTCTTCTCATCGTTCCTATCACCCATCTCCTCCCACTTATGATTGTATGACTGTAACTTGTTGCTTGTATCCTTACGATTTATATCAATATGGATTGTTTCCTGATTGCTTATTTGTACCCTATGACAATCATTAAGTGTTGTACCTCATGATTCTTGACAAATGTATCTTTTCTTTTATGTACACTGAGAGCATATGCACCAAAGACAAATTCCTTGTGTGTCCAATCACACTTGGCCAATAAAGAATTCTATTCTATTCTATTTATATACTACTTTTCCTCCAGGTGTTCAGGGGAGTATACAAGGTGCCCTGACCTCCAATGTTTTTCACACAACCCAGTGAAGAAGACCAGATTAAATGAGAATAGCTGCTTCAAAGTCACCCAGACCTTAGTGAGCTTCTATGGCTGAGAGTAGATTTGGAGCCCTCATTTCAATCCTGAACGACAAATATTTTCTTTTATTGGATACCCAGATGCAGCATAAGAAAGCAAAACAAATGTACAAAGCACATTAGTTCCTTACACAGATGAAATACAGAAACTTTTTATGGCCGCTAGTGGTAAAGGGGTTGGAAAAAATTCCGGAAGCTCTACTCTCTGGGTTTTCTATACTTTCTTCATTCTCACTTTACTAGTCTCATCTCCTAGCCCAAATAATGGCAAGGGAGATTTCTCTAGGGGGCAGTAGAATGGAACAGTTTACCACTTTCTCTTTCTGGATGATTTTCAGAAACTTTTTTTCCTTTTTCCCTGCCTCCATTTCTTAGTCCCAATTTGGCAAGGGTGGGATTGTCCATCTGGTCCCCGATAAGCTGCTATGTTTCTTCCCCTTACCTCTGCAGCAGCCCTGTGAATCTGCAGCGTGCAGCTGCCTGGATCAGACATTCATGAAGCCACAAGGATGCCAAGTTTCTTCCTGCAAGAGACAGATAACAACCTTCGTATCAGTCCTAGGGTTTGTCCAGAGAAGCGTTGGAGAGGTGTGTTTTTTTAAATATATGTGGGGTGTTTTGTCAACTGCTCATCAAACAAGAGCTCCGGGTCCACAATTTTATTCATTATTAAAAATCGTGTAAAGTACAGGCTGAGGTCATCGCTACAGGACAAGAATAGTTTAAGGGAGAATGTGACAGAATGCAAAAAAAAAAAAAAAAAAAAGCTGGAATGATAGTAGCCCAAACCTTGACACCATCTTCCTTTTTTGTCATGTCAGACTAAATTCCATGAAGCTGAGATTTCCGGAACTTTATGCTCTGGTCATAACTGTTAAAACATATTGAATTGATTCCATAGCACCTGTATTTTTATTTATTGAAGCTTGTTCCAGAGGTTAAAGGAAATGCTGCCATCTACAAGCTTTTTTCCAAATTGATAAGGCTGCCGAGTGCAAGAAGACAAGCCTTTTGAATAGTGGAAGTGTTTGTGAAATTACCAGACTTCACATGGTGCCTATATGATGTTCCTTGGCATATGTTTGGTGTAGTAAGGCCTCAGAACAGATGGGGCCAGTTCTGTTTTGGAAATGTTCTTTGTCTTTTAGCTATGGCATAGGTCACATCTTTTTTTTTCATTAGTTTCCCACTTCAAAATGGCATGAAATAAAGCCTTATTTTCAGAATTCATGTTTAAATAGGACTTCAAAAACTCATAAAGGGAAATTATAGGCCACCAGTAGCATTCCTCAATGCAACTCAGCCATTATTTATTTAACCAGTCCAGTTCAGTTCAGTCCAATGTCTTGTTAAGCCATGACTTATTTAAGCAAGTTAACCAATTGGCAGGTTTTACACAGCTAGCTACAAACAAACAAACAAACGGACTACAGTATGCTTGCAGTACTGTGCTATGTGAACCCTGTTTCTATGTTAGCTTAGCTTTCCTTGTAAGGTTATCATGAGAATAAAAATTATTCTCCACTCTTTCCAAGTTACAATGCTGAGCAATTGTGAAAGAGTTGAAGATATAAACATAATGAGAGTCAGTTCCATTTTGGGGGAGATGTTTGGGCAAGGGGTCTTCACTAGAAGACATTAGAAGAGCCCTGGTGGCGCAGTGGTTAGAATACAGCATTGCAGGCTAATTCTGCTGACTGCCAGGGGTTCGATCCTGACTGGCTCAAGGTTGATTCAGCCTTCCATCCTTCCAAGATGGGTAAAATGAGGACCCTGATTGTTGGGGGCATTAGGCTGACTCTGTAAACCACTTAAAGCACTATGAAGTATTATATAAGTCTTAAGTGTTCTTAATTACTGGATTATTAACTGGTTGACATTTTAATTCACCAAGAAAAACAGTTCTCTGGTTTTTTCTCATTCACTGAGCCTACTCCCTCATGGTCATAGTTGCTAACTGCTCCTCTTCCTTTTGATTTCTCCTGCCTGTGTCACACAGTGATTTTATTGCCTGTTATATGTATATGTAGGGAGATGCATCCCTATTCATTGTAATGGTTTATTCCTGAGCACGTGATTGATATGTTCTTGTACGCATGTGTGCATTCCATTCTTTCCTTCTGTTCCTGGCTTCCATTGAAGCAAGACCTACTTTTATATCAGACATGTAGACAATGAGGATTTATTGTTTTTGTACCGAAATAAATATTTTTACTTAGACTTCTAAACTGTGGTTTCTTTTCTAATGTCTGATGTCCGAGAAAAGATCAAACTTCTCCTTTGTGAGATTAATTATCGCCTCTGTCAGCCTGCTTGCTTGCTTGCTTGCTTGCTTTGGGCAAATAAATAAGTTTTGTGTCATTTTGTTAGAAAATATATATGTGCAAAAAACCTTTTTCTTAAGAGGAATGCTGGAGTTGGTATGACTACTTGAGTTCTGCTCAACTGATCTGAGAATGTTCTTTTAAGTGGAGGGCTTCAGCCAAATGCGTCTTATCAATTTTCTATGCTTTAATCCTCCTCCAATTCTATTTTTAGCCTTAGTTTTTAAAAAAGAAGATGATGGTTCAAATAGCCAACTCTGAAGGGAGAAAACATATCTTTTTGTTGCTCGTGTCTATATGGGCCTTTAAAAGAAACATCTTGTGACACTATGGTTGACCTGAACAAATGTATTGCCCAACTGTAAATTTCAGAGCCAGCACAAGTTATTGTAGTGCTTTAAAAAAAAAGAACCACAACAGACTTATAGGAAGGCAACCTTACCATGAAAACCAGTTGAACATTTTTGAAATCAGATTATTTTATTTTAAATGTAGAGGAGGATGTTCCAGGAAATTCCAACGCCCGAGAAGACCCACCACAAGAAGGTCTTGAAGAATATTTTCAGCAGAGAAGAGAAAATGAACCAAGGTTTCTAAGCTAAACCTATTCTTGATTATTATGTCTCATCATTCCATAACAAAAGAAGAAACGTCACAGAAAACAGTGACGGCGGCAGGATATAGCTGTTTAAGAATCTTAGTTTACAACTCTTGGAACTGTAAATTATTAGCTCTTAAGGTTTAATTAGATGGGGAAAGCCTGTGGAAATTTCAGAAGGCAGAGGAGTTGTTGAATAAGATTTCCTGTGGTTAAGGGTGGAGAACGAATTACTCCCCTTATTACCAAAACCAGAATAAATTATGCAACAGGAGAGAAACTGTGCACTTTTGTTTATATGGGGGTGTGTCTTTGTGTATGAATGCATAACCCTGCTCTGATATTAAAACACAAAAGCGTATTCTGATACTTTAATCCACAATCGCAGCTACAATGTGCTTGCAGAGGGAAGGCTTGGACAGTTTGCATAGAGTAAATAGGAAACACAGGCTTAATCACAAGTTGTGAGTGACAAATGAGAGGAAGAAGAGGATTGACATACCTAGCTTGATCTCCTATGCCTATCCTCCTTTAGGTACAGTATAGTAGTACATGTTTACCTTTCTCTCGATAGCTTGCTGCTTATCCTAAAAAATGTGAATCTAGAATCAGTTTGGTCTAATGCAGGGGTCGGCAACCTTAAACACTCAGAGAGCCATTTCGACCTGTTTCCCACAGAAGTGAAAACACCGGGAGCCACAAAACTCTTCCCGTGCCTGACTATTTCCTGAGCGGCCACAAAACTAGCATATATAGTTGAATTAAAGATTCTGTTTTCTTCTGAAACTTTTCTTTTCTTGGATTTATCCATGGTTGGCCTACCATGGGTCGAAAAGCTCAATAAATTGCGTGCCGGCAGGTGTCGCACATTGGCAGTTGTGACAGATATTTTGAGCGACAGGGAGCCGCAGCAGAGGGATGAAAGAGCCACATGCGGCTCCAGAGCCGCGGGTTGCTGACCCCTGGGCTAGTGGTTAAGGCACCAGGCTAGAAAGCAGGAGATTCTGAGTTCTAGTTCTGCCTTAGGCATGAAAGCTAACTGGGTGACTTTGGGTTAGTCACCTCTCTTACAGCCTAACTCACCTCATAGGGTTGTCGTTGGGAAAATAGGAGAAGGAAGGAGTGTTAGTTACCTATGTTCACCGCCTTGAGGTATTTATAAAAATAATAAAGGTGGGATATAAATAAATAAATAAATATACAGAAGCTAGGCCTGCTGGGGATGACTTATAGACCTTATTTACCTTTCCATTGATAGATCCAATCCTGTTTCTCACCGCAAGGTAAGTAACTGACTTTTAAATGGCAGTATGGAGGGAGGGCTAAATATGACACTGAATACAGGAATTGGTGTCTGAACTGGCAAAAAATGTAATATGCTGGTCCTAGTTCCATTCCAGGCAACAAAATATCTTGGGCTGACACTGCACTGAAAGAAGGCAAGACCAATCATAATGCTTCTAGATCAGTGGTGGGTTGCTACCGGTTCGCACTGGTTCAGGCGGACCGGTGGCGGCGGCGGCGGCAGGCGGCTCCGCCCACCCACCCGGATGTCATCACAGATGATCTGTGCATGTGCAGAAGCTTCTGCGCATGTGCAGAAGCAGTGCACATGCGCACGAGCAAAGCGAGCACCTGCACGCGCACATCTCTGAACCGGTAGCAAAAGTAAGTGAAACCCATTACTGTTCTAGATGCACATGTATGTTAAGCATTCTGTATTCCTCCCATTGGCCAGACTTCAGGAATATCTCCTCTCTGCTGGGAGCAAGCTCACTGATATTCTTAACTCTTGAACAAACAATTATACTCATGTACCAAGAAGTGGGCAGCAGTGGAGAAGCTCAGCTCAAGGACAAAATAGGGGTACTCCAGAGTACAGTAGGCACATCTAAACTAGGAATCTGAAACAAGTGAAATCATTTCATTTTTATGGAACCATTAAAAAAAAACCTCTAACTTGTAAAGGTCAGCAACTCTGCAAATTATCATTATGGTCAGGTAAAAATATGGAGGGCAAGAGGAATAGTGTTCTGCTTTCTACACCATTCAGAACAGTATGTTACAGAGATTAATTTGTGTTTTCCATCAAATTATGTTCATTATTAGGGTATTTGTTTCAAGATTTTACTATTTTTCAACTAAGCCAGACATACAATTTCATTAATACAATTACATTTCAATTAATGATTGAATTAAGTTGATAGGTGGGGGATTAACAGAAAATTTGCATACAATGTATGATTAATCAAGGCAATTATAAGTGTTCCAAACCCTCTTGAAGAAACAGTTGACTGGATTCAACAGCTGTACATACTGAGAATGGCTGCACTGCTGGCGTCTGATTGTGTATGGCTGTTTTATGAATTCTGAATTGCCTCTTATTGATACTTGTTTTTTCCTGTCAAAAGATCCACACAGTGATCTTTGACTGTTCTGGCATATCCAGCAGTCTCTAATTTGAGGGATTATAAGGATTCTTTCAGTGATCTCTTGCTTCACAATTTATTTGTGATTAATTTAGTTTATGTAGCCTTTTTTGTTGATCCATGCAACCAACTCCTAGAAAGAAGGAGAATGATGTGTTTCACCTGCCTCTTACCTGATATTTTCATTTCCTTGCATATATTATTGCAATGTGTTGCAAACTATAATTTATCAAAAAGGCAAGGTATAAAATGTTTACATATTTTTTTTAAAAAATCTATTATGACAGCCAGAAATTTTACCTACTGTATGAATATCATGGTATCCAATCTAACCCCAAGCCTCATCTAGAAATAATTACAAAACAAATTCATAAAATAACCCACAATCTCACCAAATTTCCAATTATCTGTTTTCAGTGTTCTTATACAAAACTTGCAGAAAAAGGGAGCAAATTGCCCAAATCTTATAAAATTCCATGACATCACAAAATTTTGGAAGGGAGGGGTTTTTTGAGGAGGGAGGGGTGCTCAGAAATACAACAGACTTATGTGATGACAATCACAGACCAAATACATTTTCCAGTCCTGTTCTCTCTTTAATCAAGTTCTATAAAAAGCTGCATGAGCGGATATTTCTCAGTATCACAGAACTAAGCCCTCAGCTATTTGGAAATATCTAGTACTGCACAAATGTATTAGACCGGTGTACAAATCCTTTGAAAGTCACAAACCTGTCTGTCAGTGATTAAGAAAGTCTCACTTTCAGAATAGTGTTTTCACAAATATTTACCTGAAACACATAACATGTTTTATCTGAAACACACAATGCAATTAAAATATATCTGATGTGTGATCTAGTGCAGTAGTCTTCGTGGTTTCTGAACCAAATGTCTATTGACAAAACCTTCTACAAGAACATGCATTTTTTTCATCCATATATATTTAGGATTTTACTGTTTAAATAATTCACTGATTAAACGTGGCTTTAAAAAGAGCCCTCAATTAATTTAAAGTATTTGTAGTAAAAGTATTTATTAAAAACGCTGATGGAAAATACCATCTAAGAAGAGGCATTTCACATTCCCTCAAGTGCAGGAAAAAACACCTGTTTTAAGACTGTATCTATTTGTGACATATATTACGTATACCATCATCTTATTCTGGAATTATGGTTTTTTATCAGGTACAAACACAATCCATGAATTATTTGATTAACCAGTCCAAACTCATGTTTCATCAGTAGATTTCTTTAACTGGGTATCACCTTAATATCATGATAATAAGTTTGGATATATTATTTATTGTATCTTTTTAAAAAGGGTGATTCTGTAGGTTAGCATCAGCTTGTATTTGAGGTGATGGTAGGAAAATATACCAGGCTAAATTAAGGAATGGTCAGACAATATGAAGTTTTTTCTTTGTGTGCTTTAGTCACTACTAATGTCTGCTGACTTTTTTCCTCTTAGATTGTTCTTATTGTTTCAAAGCATTATTTATTACATATTCCAGACCCATGTAGAATGAAGTGGGTTAAAAATAAATTTTTATGTCATTTGTGGCTGAGAGGGGAAGTATATGCCAAGAGAATTAAAAATATAATGGGTAATTCCTGCTACCTCTGGAAGTTCCTGCTCTTCTAAGGACTCCAAATTTCCTCGTGACATACATGGCAAAAAGCATGGAAACGTAACATCATGGAACATTTTGGACAGAAGCCTAAGCCATCATTCAGCTGATGGTAATAGAAATCGGTTATTGCAATAAAACATTATTATCTAAAAAGATACCTACTCACTCATATTACACAATTAAAGTCTAAAATTATCTATTGGCAGCACCAACGGCAGAAATGAGCCTCACTGAGCCTCAATTTTTTACCACTCACTTCTGCTACTGAGGTATCTGAATTGGGGAAAACATTGGACACTATTTAAGTGGCCGGCAGCATGGAACAAACTGCAAAAGACTGCATCAGAGTAATGGAAGGCGATGGAGAAATGATAACTTTTAGTAAATTGCCTGAAGCAATTACACAACGATGCACATACGAGAACTGTTTAAAATCTCGGAAGATCAAACAACTGGAAGTCCTACTGTAATTACTTAGGTATTTGACAAATATTATTACTTTAGGTCTGTACAGATCCGGAATTCATTTATCCTATGTATTTTCTGTTTTCTCTCATACTCCTTATGTCAGTTTAATATTCATGACAAATTCCAGACAATAGTAGCCAAATTAATTTATGGAAACAAATCTACCAAAGAGTATATAGAGAAGATCTTAACTATTTCAACTAGAGCACGGCATAAAAATGATCTTGGCCGAAGTCCACTTTGTTAATTGTTGTTAAAGATACTGGACTCCTGGCCCATCTTAAGATGACCTATTGCTGTTGCTGTTGGCAAGAATGAGGAAAGAATAGCAATAGCATTTAGACTTATATAGTGCTTCACAGTGCTTTACAGCCCTAAGTGGTTTATAGAGTCAGCCTATTGCCCCCAACAATCTGGGTCCTCCTTTTACCGACCTCGGAAGGATGGAAGGCTGAGTCAACCTTGAGCTGGTGAGAATCGAACTGCCAAATTGTGGTCAGCCGGCAGTCAGCAGAAGTAGCCTGCAGTACTGCATTCTAACCACTGCACCACCACGGCTGCAGGTGGCAGTTTTTGAGGTCTGGAGCAGTCCCCCATCTCCCTGTCATTATTTGTAAACCTTCTGATCATTTCTTTCTGTTGAAAAAAAACTAACGGTATGCCATTTGGCTGTTTCCCCACTTCTTTAAAATAGCTAATGTCATCAATACAACTGAGATAAAATTCAGCTACAAATCCACTTGCTTCAGGAGAAGGAATTGAGGCCACCCCTTGTTAAAGTACAATAAATCTCTTACAATTTTCAGATGGCTCTTTCTTGTTCTAGCAAGCATGGCTTCCCCAAAGAATCTTGGGAACTATAGAGTTTCCTCTTAAGAAATTGCTAAAACCTCCTCATATAAACAGAATTGCCAAGGTGCTAAGAGAAAAGAGTAATGATTAAATTATACCTGTGCTGAGAAGCTACAAGAAAAAGGAGTTATCGATAGACAAAAGCTCAATAGTAGCATTCAGGTCATATTCCTCATACACCTCCTTTGCTTTCAGTCACTGCCATCTCCAATTGTGAGAAAGGGGAATCATGTATCAGTGACAGAAAGTCTTCTCTCTGTTGGAGAACTTGCAAAAATCCCTAACTGCCAGAGCGGATAATATTTGGATAGCTGGGTGAATCATATTGATTACTTTACACTTCCGATCCAACACATCTCTTTTGAAATATTACTGGCAGAGTTTTCTGGTATAACTGTGGGATGTTTCTTGTTTGATTCTCAAGGATGGATAAATACGTTTGTTTGCCATCACCCTTAGCTACCATAACTTTGAATGCCATCACCCTTAGCTACCATAACTTAGGGCGAAGGATGAGACATGTTGCTTAGTTGTGAGGTGGGGAGGTTACTGTGGAAAGCACCAAATATCTGAAAGTAATTGTTCCACGATCTTCTTCCTCCATTCTCTTTGTGGTCCGTTATCGCCACTCACTCTTTGCTTTTCTCATATATATTTCAACAGAGACCAGTCCTGCAATTTCCTCAGCCTCTCTGTTGGGATGTTGCACAAGAGAGAAAAAGTACACCCAGAACTTCTGTCAGAGCTCCAGGGACAGGGGAAGAAAATGCATGAAGGCTTTAGCAGAGCTCCAAAATGTTACATTCTCATGCTCATTTCTCCCACCCTCAAGCAATAATCAAGTAAATGACACAAGAGTTTTAGATGAGTGAAAATAAGTCTGTCAACAGTTCCCCCCCCCCCGAAAGTTAAGCCACTTGAGAGGGAATTTGGAAAGTGGGCCTAGAGGATTCTAGCTGAGTGAGGATAAATATAGAATAAGGCATTATTCCTCTTTTTCTAACCTTGTTGAACTGTGACTCCCGTTATTTATGCTCATTAATACGGTAACATTCATTAGAAGAGATGGGAACTATAGTTGAATAATATCTTAGCAACTGACAGAAGTTATTTCATCAGATTCATGATCTGAAAACATGGGTTACGGATGGCCAGTGTCTACCACAGGGGTGTCAAACTCAAGGCCCGCGGGCTGGATTCGGCCTGCGAGGTACTTAGATCCAGCCCGCAGGGCCGACCTGGAAGCAGCGAAGGACTAGCCCACGGAGCCACTGCCAGTGAAAACGGAGCTCGGGAGGGCCGTGCACGTTTTCGCTGGCAGAGGGTTGCAGGAAGCTGTCGCAGCTGAAAACGGAGCTTGGGAGCCCGTTTTCGCTGGAAGAGCACTTGGGCCTCTGCAGGCGCCCCCGACATGAGTGATATCGAGCTGGCCATGCCCACCCCGACCCCCAAGGTCAAACACTGATTCGGCCCTCAATGAAATCGAGTTTGACACCCATGGTCTACTAAATATAATCTCCATGTTCAAAGAAAGTGTTGTGATAAGCAAGAGGAGAACATTCTATGCATGTACTATGGGGGTGGGGGGCATTTTTTGCTAGGCAATAAATAAGTAGGTAATCAATCTGGCTAGAATGTGGTATTTACACACAGACCCAAAGAATGTCCCATACTTCTTCTGAATGGACAATAATCAATTCATTCCAAACCCTTAAAACCACAGCCTGATGATAAAGCATATATATGATAGACATCTTTAGTTTGAACTATCATTAACTGGTGATAGGGAAGACCTCTAGTCAAAATTTGGAAATCAGTTGTTCTTGTCAGTCAAAATCAGTAATCCTGAGCTAGACAGACCTGAAGGAAAGTAACTTCCTATCCTGAGTCTTTGCAGTTGGTCTATCAAGCAGTTGCTTGCTTCTCATCCTCCCATTCAATTGTGCCGCAAATGACCTTGAAATTCACTTGGCAAAAATGCATATATTCATAATCAAATATGGCCATTGAAGAAGATGTGCTTCTTTGATTGTGTTACTGCAAAAATCCGATGCACATATGGGCCTATAAAGTAGTCCCCGTTTTGCTTCTTAGCACATAATCTGTTTATGTCTGCATTGTTATATTCCCACATATAACATTTATTCACATGCTCCCAGAGGTGGGTTCCTGCCGGAGCTGCCCAGTGCGCAGCTCCGGTAGGGAGCGGCGGATTGCGCAACCGCTCCAGAGCCCTCTCTGCCGGTCCATCGCGCGTGTCGCCATTTTTTCCGGGTGAATTTGGGTCGATTTTGCTTCTGCGCATGCGTGGAAGCAAAATCACACTGAAATCTTGCAAGGGGATGCGTGTGCGCGCGAGAGATTTTGGTGAGATTTCGCTTCCGCGCATGTGCGGAAGCAAAATCGCGCCAAAATCACTCTCGCGCGCGCGTCCCTTCACGAGATTGTGGTGCAATTTTGCTTCCGCGCATGCGCAGAAGCAAAATCACGCGAGGGGCACGCGCGCGTAGCAAGCACCCCCCCGAAACTTGGAGATGCGCATGCAGCGCACCAGCACCGGAAAGAGGGCAACCCGCCACTGTATGCTCCCTAAATGGGACACAGGAATGAGGACATGCAAGTATGTGAGTTTTGAATCCCTTATCAATGTATAGTGGAGCATACCCATTGATGTATATTGACCCATAGTAAGTTTGGTAGAAGATCCCTGCTTCCATCCCTAGAACAGCATCTGAAGTTTTTTGCAGACTTCCCTCTGGATTCCACTTGAGAAAAAAATAAGGCAGTGTCACCTATATACACCCAGAAGAGGGCAGTAGACTGAAAACATAAGCACATGTATGTATACACATGTAGATACTGAAATATATATCAACACATACACAACACATAATTCTGCATGCTCACAACACCCCATATTGTAGTGAATTTAAAATGTGAGTTTGCAATTGCATCCTTATAAATCATAGACAATATAGGTTGGATCAATAATAGTTCTTGTACACTGCATATCATATAGGAGGAAACAGCATTAGTGAAAGAGTCTATAGAATACTCAAAGAGTAGAGGGAACTGTTCAATTCAATAGAGGGGAAAATAAACCAGACGTAATCAAAGACTTCTAGTCAAAACTTCCATCTTACCATCTTCTTTATATCATAGTATATACAACTTGCTAAGCCAGAACCAAACACCCACATAATGGCTAAGCATATGTATTAACTGGGTTACTGATTCTTACAATATAGTAACCTCTTCATCAAGATTGTACAGGAAATGCAATCTACATTAATGTACTACAAAGCATAGAGGATAAATCAATAAGATACAATTGTAACTCAAATAGTCTTTTCAGTTTTTCTGGTAGATATGCTAGCTAGCTAGTAGATATTCATTCCCTGTCAAATAGTTTTTCAGGTATCTGAAATAATACAACCCTAAAAAACAACAACCTCTTTACTAGAGGTTAAAAATGCAATGAGCATATATGCACTACAAACATTAAAAGTTCTTGGCCACTTTTAGTATTCTACAAAACATCCAAGAATATCTACAACCAATAACTTTGCTTTGGCCTCTGATTATCAAACCCTGTGGCTGCATGTTCAGCTCTCGGCTTACCTATTGGCATTATGCAGAGTGACTTGGTCCAAGTAAATGAAATAGCTAAATAAGAATTTGAGCTTATCCCCATTGCACTATGCTGGCTCACATGCTTCACCTATTACTACATCAGCCATAACATTCAAACCTTGTTCCTAGATTTAAGTTATGAAACAAATTAAACTGGGTGCCTTTCACTAGACAAAATTTCCCAGTTCCATTCACTGTTAACGACTTCCATTACTGAATATTATGGAACCTGAAAAAATATTTTATTTTTACATCACATTTTATATTACATTACATAAGCATAACTCTCGTGTTATGGAAGCAAATTTCCCAAGCATGTATACTGTAAAAAAAACTACTATTAATCCAACTTAGAAGGTGGCTGCCAATACCCAAGTATTTGATCTATCTGATATTTGCAATGAATGCTTCATATTTTATTTGCTTGCTGCATTTAGCTAGAGATCTAATAGATAATGAGAGCTACCTAATTTGAATCCCACAACATCAATGCTATGAAATGGATAAGGCAGACAGTGTTTACTCATGATCTGTGTAGAGTTGTGTCTATGTTTTCCTGGTATGAGCTTACAAGAACATTCAAAAGACTTGATGATATATAAAATTATCTTCGTGCATCTTTGTATCATGGAGTGGCATTTGTCCACACAATTGACTGCATGCTGCTCTGTTTGTAAGTGAACCTCTACAGTTATACTTTCTAGTGGTTATAATCATGTTCAACAGACAGAGTCTTGTGGCATCTTACAAGCCAACAAATTTATTACAGGAAATTTATCAACATCTGAGTAAGAGGATTGTAGTCCAGGAAAGTTTATGCCGTAATAAATTTGTTAGGCATTCAGAGACCACAAATTTCTTTCTTGTTTTTACAGTTATATGTTCCTCAGTAGTCCAGGAAAGTTTATGCCATAATAAATTTGTTATGCATTCAGAGATCACAAGTTTCTTTCTCGTTTTTACAGCTATATGTTCCTCTATGCATGCAGAAGATCATTGCTTATGTACAGTTTTGTGTGCTTCACTTTCATTCATGTTTGCATTGATCTCCTGCTCCCCTAGAAGTTCAGACCTCACTAGAAAGTTATATTTTCTCCAGCCAAAGCTATGTTGCCTAAAAAGAGTAACTCAATGGGTAATATTATCTCAAAGTTCCTGAACAAAATATCACATTGACACACCTGCAATTTCCACATCAGAATTGACGGGTGAGCAAAAAACCTTCATTTGCTTCCCTTTCTCCATTCTCTCATATTCCCCAGCAAATCCCTTGGGTCATATTCTACAGAACTTAGAACGTCTATTTCCACTGATGAAGGATTTAAAATCAAGCAAAATCCTAATGCCTGGAGACAGGAACTACAGTCCACCAGAATTTGCTCCCTGGGGAACCTTTTGAAGGTGATGCGTAGCTCCATGGGCCAAGGAACTGACTGGTCTTGGAGTTTCAAACACACATTTGGTTAGAGGTCCCATTACTCCCCCCCCCCAAAAAAGCTTGCCTGGTTAGGCATTCAGGTACAGAAATAGCATCCACCCTCCTTCCTTCCCTAACAGGAGTGGAAACAATGATATCCTTTGAGGCTGTGGCATGGCCCCTTACCTGCTGAAATTCCTAGCCGTCTAGCCAGGTGTGCAGCTTGGGGGGTGGGGAAGAAAAGGCTTTCCTCCAGGATGTGCAGCAGAAAGGACCCCCAATTTTCCCCACATATAAGCGCCTTCCACCTCTCCGGGCCCAGTTGCTATGGGGCTTCAGGGTGCCTCCATCGCTGCTGCTGTTCCAAACTCCAGGTGGCCAGAGCTGTACAGTGCGAGCCCCGCCTCGCCTCGCTGGGGGCTGCTGATATTACATAACAGGAGCCGCCCCTGTGCAAGGGGCAGGGAAACCACAGTGTTGGTAGTGGTGGAGATGGCCCTAGCAATATACTTTTCCCTCCCAAGAAACCCTGTATTGCACTCTTTCCAAGAAACACGCTCCCCAGAATAGCTTCCTATCTAAGTTTTCAGTGCTCAGGAAAAGAAAACAAGCAGATCCCTACAATACAGTAATGCACACATGTAACAAAAGGAAGAAAACTAGAGAAATGATCTAAAGCTACTCTGAGGTTACCACACAGCCAACCAAACCAGAGAACGGGGTATATACTAAGAATAAGGAAGAAAAATCAAGACCACACTTAATTACAACACAGGCATGAATGGGATACACCCACACTGTGTCGGCATCCAGAAAGGCATTCAATACAGACACTGTGCATTGTTTTATATTGTTTGCAGAGGTACACAGCAAAGAGAATCCTGTAATGACTGGACTAAAGAGATATTTGGCATACATAATTTATCTTTAAAATGAAATGCCCATTCCTTCTCCCAAATGAAAGAAACCAAAAATTGTACCCATTTGTCAAACCCAATATTTAAAAACTGGTTTGACTGCTTGCAAGGCATATCTCAAAGGCTTTTAGGAATTATGACTTTGGGACATTTTCAAAATCCTTAAAACACTTACCGGTAATTGTCACGTTAGAGTCCAATTCTCAAGTTGCCTGAGATAAGCTATCGCACAGTGGTGGCCAACCTTAAGCATACCATGCGCCAATTTTTTCACAGACGAGTTCAGATGCGCCATACAACTCAAGCACATTTTTTACCTTCTTACTTTCACGTTTGGGGTTGTAAAATAGGGATAGGGGTAGGATCTGCTTTGCTTAAGGGAGGAAAAGGAATAACTCAATCACGCAATTCAATTAATTAATTTACGCCATTTCAAAATTTGACAAACGTAATATATATTTAATCTTGAATCTGTCTTTCAATCACTCTCAATACAAAAACCACGCTACTACACTCAATAAAACACTGCTTCAAACTCCACGCCACGATGGCTCACTCAGCACTGACTGACCATATCGAATGCTCTCCGCTCATTCGCACGTGACTTCAAACACATGATGTGTTGCTAGTGCACGGTGTTTGCGATTGTTTGAGCAGGAACGCTCAATGGCACCACTGATAAAAATATTCGGACGTTTGTAAACCCGCCTAAAGTAACTGGAATAATGTTTGCCTGTCAAACCCTCTTTCATGGGGCCGAAGAGATGATAGTTTGAAGGCGTTAAATCTGGTGAGTATGGAGGATTATTATTCCAGTGACGAGGAAGTGAAAACTGCAGGGAAGAAGTGGCTCAAAGAACAGTCAACAAAATTTTATGAGGCAGGGATACATGCTCTCATTCGAAGGTGGAACATTGCTATTGAGAGAAACGGTGACTATGTTGAGAAGTAGGGATGTGATCCACAGAGGACCAGCTTCATTTTGATGTATGCTACATGTTCCTGTGTTGGTAATTATACCTGGTCCTAAAGAAAATGGCATTACTTTTTGACTCACCCTTATACAAGGTTATGTCAATAGGTTATTTTTGTCAAATGATCAGAGACGTCACACTTGAGTTCTTTAAAACCTGCTGGGTGGTACTAGCATGATACGTGATTTCTTAATTTGTAATTTTTCCCCCACTAAGACCTAGGTGTCCATGTCACCACTATAGTAATTTTGTGTTTTCATTGGTTTTTATATTTTATGGCACTGAAAGTCATCTTCTCAATCTGATGATAAGTGAACATAATCAATCATTATCCTTTAATATATAATAAAAAACACTTTTCCTATCTCTTAGCTTGCACCATTGGGAAAGTATATGTCTGTATAGAGACTCTGCTTAACGTATAATACTTGGATATCTTATTTATAAAGAGGAAGTTTATAAACTTGCTCTCAAGTTTCATATTCGAAGCTTAGTTCAGGTATGTTTTTTTTCTGATAGCTAATATTGTTGAATTTTAGATGTATGATCTATATAGATGGGGGACAATGAACGAACTATGGCCCTTTAAATATATGTACTGTAATTCCTAATTCTAAAATAGAGTTTATTGTGTTGAAGCTTCCTTCCAATACAGCCCCCAGGTATGGACAGAGAACCTACCTGTGCCTTTAAGACAGGTTCTTGTGCTTGAAAATTTCCCAAATGTGTAGGGGGTGGTGATAAAAAGGTCTTTGTTTTTTTGTTTGAGAGGGATGCCCCCTTTGGGAAGGGTGGCCTTCTGTAGCAGGTGGGGGGGAAAAGGGGGGGAGATGCTTGGATACCAGACTACTTGCTTCAACTTTCATTATCCTCCCTTCAACTACTGCCCATGTTCTATGTAAATTGTAATTGACAAAAGTAATTAAGGAGCAGATAGTTACTAGTAAGAATTACTAGGAATCACTATTGTTTGAGGCATGTTACTCTTCTGGTAAGGTAAAGTAATCCTTGGCAGAGTGGACTAACATGGGTTAGACATTAGGAATATAAGAAATGAGATAATCATTAGAATTTCACCAGAAAAGTTCAGGAAAATATGACAACCTTTTAGGCTTGTTTAACATGAAGAAATGTTTTTCATAAGCTAAGGGCAGGGGTCTGCAACCTTAAACACTCAAAGAGCCATTTGGACCCATTTCCCACAGAAAAGAAAACACCGGGAGCCCCAAAACCTAGGTGGGCGTGGCCAACTCGATGTTACTCACTCCCGCCCAGTCACATGACCTCCCCTAGCCACGCCTACCCAGCTGGTCATTAGGGCAGACAACTGGTTGTTAAAAAACACCGGGAGCCACAAAACCCTTTGACCCCTCCCTCCCTCCCTCTCTTTCCCTCTCCCTCTCCCCCTCCCTCTCTGTATCTCTGTGTATCTCTCTCACTCTCACCACCTCTCTCTCCCCCCCTCTGTATCTGTTTGTGTGTGTGTGTGTGTGTGTGTGTGTGTGTGTGTGTGTGTGTGTATGTGTGTGTATCTCCCTCGCATCCTCCGCCATTGCCCTTACCTTCTCAGGCTAGGCAAGGAGTGACTGGGAGGGGAGGGTGAGGGGCAGGGGCAGTCAGTGATGGGATCACCCGACAGGGAGCCACAGCAGAGGGCCCAAAGAGCCACATGCGGCTCCGGAGCTGCAGGTTGCAGGCCCCTGAGCTAGGCTATGTATGCTAGATGTTATACATTAGAAGGATTTATTACTCAACCTCCATCCCCAGCATTAATATTGTGACTTACTTATAACAATAAGATGGCAGTGGAAATGCATTAGTTCAATAAGCTAAGAAAGTTGGTTTAACTTGCATTTATTAAAAAGAAGCTTACAAACTAAATATAATTTGAGTAATGTCTAATTGAGGAAAAGAGTACTTTTTGCTTCCTATATCCCTGCAGTCCCTTCCTCTATGCACAAATGAAACCTGCAATGGAGAATACTCCAATTTTAAAAATAGATTAGGCAACATCCAGTTGTGCTTTGCTTTCAAACAATCACAACAACTGCATACAACCAAACCTGTTCTCTGATTTAAGAATAGCAATTTCAAAAGCAAATTTAAAGAGAGAGAAAATCCAAAAATCTATAGATCTGTCAAAATATGCCAATGGGGTAAAGTGTACTTAAACTTTGCATTGTGAGACATGTAGCAAAATAAGTCTTTCTAATGAAAAAATAACCAACATTTCAGCAAATTTTGAATAGCAAGAAAAAGTGGACATACACAATTTAACATACATTTGCACTGTTAAATGTGTTTTTGGGGGAAAAATCACAGAATAAAAAACAAGATCAAGTGAAGTGTTAATACTACTTTATAATGCCTTAGTAAGGCCCCACTTGGAATACTGCATCCAGTTTTGGTCACCACGATGTAAAAAAGATGTTGAGACTCTAGAAAGAGTGCAGAGAAGAGCAACAAAGATGATTAGGGGACTGGAGGCTAAAACATAAAGAACGGTTGCTGGAATTGGGTATGTCCAGTTTAATGAAAAGAAAGACTAGGGGTGACATGATAGCAGTGTTCCGATATCTCAGAGGTTGCCACAAGGAAGAGGGGGGCCAATTTGTTTACCAAAGCACCTGAAGGCAAAACAAGAAACAATGGATGGAAACTAATCAAGGAGAGAAGCAACCTAGAACTAAGAAGAAATTTCCTGACAGTTAGAACAATTAACCAGTGGAACAACTTGTCCCCAGAAGTTGTGAATTCTCCAACACTGGAAGTTTTTAAGAAGTGATTGAACAACCATTTGTCTGAAATACTATAGGGCTTCCTGCCTGAGCAGGGGGTTGGACTAGAAGACCTCCAAGGTCCCTTCCAACTCTGTTATTCTATTCTATTCTAAGTTGTAAGTTAAAACAGGAAGTCCAGGAAAAAAATAAATATTCTTAAGTAATGATGTACTTACTATTCTTATAAATAAGTGAGCAGTGGGATTTCCTAATGCGCTCATGGAAACCAGTGTTATTTAACAACTGGGCTAAAGAAGGTGCAAAATAATATTCAAAGCGCACATCTGAAATTTTGCGCACATTGTGGTTACTTATGAAATCACGGGGAAAAAACCCTGATAGAAATGTTTGCTCAATGTGGCTGCAGTTATGAAAAACCAGAACTGGGGTTGGAATTGTAAGAAAAAAAGACTGAAAATTAAAACTTCATGTAGCATAATTGAAAAGCGAAGGCAGGAACCTTATATCATGCACAGTTGTTATGCATGCATAAGAATATCAGATATCAATTCAGCCTCAGAATCCAATCCACTGTAATTATTTTCTGAAATATACCACACAAATTACAGCGAGCTTTTTCACAGAGAAGAATACACCAGACTGTGGACTGAAGCTAGCGTTGTATTGATCACCGTTAGACTATTTATTTGGCTCATGCAACTGAGTCAAAAAAAAAAAAAAGATTTGTAGCTCTTAATAGTCTAGGCGAAAATATGGAATGACACACATAGTCCCGTTTACAAACTATATAACAATGTCATCAGTCAGGCGGGCACGCTGCTGTGTATGTGTTTCTCCCTTTCTAAGTCCCCATCCTTTTCCTACCTTGCTCTGCCCCACAGTTGCATCTTTCAAGACTACCCACCACAGGAAGGCAGTTACTGTGGTTTCTGTGGTGCCTCCTGTCTCCTTCTGCCATATGGACCCCTCAAAACCCTCAAGGGTTAGACCTATTTCTGGATATTCCCTGAAGGCCTCTGTGAGCATAAAAGAAAGGAATTCTGGCCTATGTTATCCAGTAAACAAAAAGGGCGGAGGAAGGAGAGCTGTAGGACTGTCAAGGCCACTTTTGGAGCAGGTCAAAGGGAAATGCAACAAGTAGAATCATGTTGACAACAGATAACTCTGAAATTTGCAGAAGCGGGAAGGGGTGGGCATTTAGAAGGGTATTGCCATTCAAGTGTAGTTGCCCTCCTTATTCCTCAATGGCTCCATCCATTGCTGCTGCCTGGTAGACAATCGGCCTTCTAGAATGAGCATCCAGGCTTCCTTCCCTTCAAGGTGTGCTTGGTGATTCAGTGGGGAAGGAGAAAGATGGTCAGCTTGCTCCGAGGCAGTCTTACTCACGAAAGTTACACTATCGTTTCACTGGGAGAACCGAACTCGGCTTGTATCTGCGGTACAAGAAAGATGCCAAGCCAAAATGATGCCTGGAAGAGGCCCCGTTGAACCCTCTCTCCCCCTCCAGCCACTCCCCTGGGCCTGTGGGATATTATGAAACCAGCGAAGGAGGAGGGGAGGCAGCTGGCAAGGCCAGGAAGGAGCGTTGTGTTGAGTTATCAGCTCCTCACAATGCATCCGCCTTCCTAACTTCCTGTACAACAAGCTGACAGGCTTGGGTGGCAGTTATTCCTAACCCAGGCGCTTCCCTCCACTCCAACAGTCAGATCCCCCAGAGACTCATCTGAAGAGCCTCACAACACCGTCCTGCAGAGTTCAGGGGAGGGACCCCTACCCTCCAGCACCATATGCTATGAGGCAGAAACGTGCACATGGGTTTGTGTATGAGCCTGTGGCATCTTATTCCCTCCTCTTCATATTTACCAGGGAGTGCTTTCATAAATCCAGATTACTGTATTTTTGAATTGATGTAAAAAAGGGTAGACTGCAAAACCTGGCATTCGCTTTCAAGGGGCACTGTCTCTAGATCCCATGGAGAATTTTGGATCTTATAAAACTGCCCTTTCAGTAAGGGAAAAAAGTGGTCATGATAGTTTGCACATCTATGAATATTTCCTTGGAATGAAAAGTGCAGGATAGGATTAATGGATGTGCTGCAAAAAATCAAATACCCAGCAGATGTCAGCAAAATGTGGGAAGTTTTGCTGCCATCTAGTGGTTGGCTGGAGTTGGGCAGCACGGATCTCAAATCGGTTTATAGTTGGTACCTTAATTTTTCAAAACCACTTGGCTTCATTGCCTTGTCCTCGGTAGGCCTTGAGAAGGTAAAGTGTCACTCCAGGGAGATTCACCACGACGACACACACAGACAACAGATTTGGTTCCCGTGCTTTAATAGCAATTATGTTAAACAAAGATGTCATCTGCTGTTGTACATGTCACAAAAGTGTTATTTGTTGATTTTTGCAGATTAAGTTGCTATTTAAAAAGCACAAAAACCAGGCTAGCTTATTGGAAAACTCTAAAGTGTAGTGCAGATATAACTTGACCTGATTCATGGCTGAAATACTTTCTTTAAACGACCATTAAAGAAGAGTAACTCTGCTATATTTTCCATTTGTACATTCGAATAAGAGCAAGCTGGTCTTCTTTCTCCTTCAGATTTTTTGGAAGAAAAAGGAAGCAAACCCAAAAAGGAAGAAATAGAGCTAGCTGGTAGTTAGATATTCAAGATAAGATTTTGCTGGCAAAGGAAGACCCTAGATGTTCAAACTGCCTAATCTAAAATCCTAGTTATTCTAGTTTGGGTTTCCTGTATTATAATACTCTGCCTTTCCCCCAAGTTGTCTAATAATAATAGTAAAATAAATTACATTAATGTACAATATAATACTAAACACCACATAAAAATATAAAACAAGGCTGATAAACCTAATTAAAACAAGCTGAAATTTAATTTCAACATATTTCTAAAACTAAAAGATATAAATCATGGTCTAAAACGCCAACATTTAAATGTTAGGTCCGCCAGCTTAATGTCATGTTTAGAAACAGAAGTACAGATCAAAAAGCAGATGATGCATACGGTGTAAGGAGGGGAGAAAAGATCCTAGACCATTTATTTATTTATCTAATTTATATAGCCACCCATTTCACAAAAAGCAATTCTGGGCGGTGTACAATAATCAATAAAACAGCAAGTATAAAAACATCAGATATAAATATACATTTGTATCTATTGCTATTGCTATAAAAATACAAAAACCCACATTAAAAATAAATATTATGAAAACTAATATAAAAACACTAGGCCAGTGTTTCCCAACCTTGGCAACTTGAAGATGTCTGGACTTCGACTCCCAGAATTCCCCAGCCAGCATTCGCTGGCTGGGGAATTTTGGGAGTTGAAGTCCAGACATCTTCAAGTTGCCAAGGTTGGGAAACACTGCACTAGGCAAAAAGAAGATAAGAATGGCCACCTCAGCATCAGCGCCATTCATATTTCTAGCCTGCCAAAGCAAAGGTTATTTTAGTAAGGGTAAATCTGCATTTCTTCCATTATCCCTTTCCAGATCCCTTTTCCTGCGCCTAATTCTGTGGCAGAGCATTTTGTTTGCCCTAACCTTCTTGACGGAGTGAGAATTTATTCTCACAGAGGCGATATAGATCTTTTCCTGGAATTCAAACATTTAGAAATAAAACCGTAGTTTAAGATTCTAATTAAAATATTTATTTCGGTACAAAAACAATAAATCCTAATTAATTACATGTCTGATATAAAATGTGCGACTTCACTCAATGGAAGTCAGAAGAAGAAGGAAGGAAGAAACTTTGGAATGCACACATGCGTACAAGAACATATCAGTCACGTGCTCAGGAATGAACCATTATAATGAATAGGGATGCATCTCCCTGCATATACATGTAACAGGCAATAAATCACATCGTGACACTTCTTGAGTACAACAATAACCATTCAGACTCCATTTCTGTCGCATGATCTTCTTATACAACCTATTCCAACCAGGACCCTTTTCATATGTGAAGAATTGTTAATAATGGCCATGCTGGTTGGAAAATTCTGGAAGCTGAAGTCCACAGCACCCGCAGAACATCAAAGCTGAAGTAGACTGCCCTAACACATTACAGGTAGTCCTCGATTTATGACTATTTAGCAACCTTCAAAGTTACAGCTGAAAGTGATTTATGACTAGTCCTTGCACTTACGACTGTTACAGCATCCTGAGGTCACGTGATCAAAATTTGGGTATTTGGCATGTATTTACAATGGATATAGCATCATTTATTTATTTATTTATTTATTTGGAAATTCTTCTATGCCGCCCTACTCCCTAAGGACTCAGGGCAGCAGGATCATGTAATCATTATTTGCAATCTTCCCAACCAGTTTCCAACAAGAAAAGTTGATGGGGGAAGCTGGATTCGCTGAATGACCATGGCAAAAAAAAAAGGTCATAAAATTGGATGCAACTCACTTAACAACTGCCTCGCTTAGCAATGGAAATTCCAGTCCCAATTGTGGTAATAAGTCAAGGACTCCCTGCCACACATATTTTTATATATATACTTGATTTTATCAATATATGTATGGAACTAATACAGTAGCAGTAACATAGCAGAAGTTGCAATCTTGTCTTTAGATGGTACCAGACCAGTACTTTGAAATATCCACTAAAACAATTCTACTTCTCTCCTCCCATTCAAAGTGATGAGAATGCTTACTATATCACTAAGCAGAACTTTTTATACAAGCCTCAGTTCTGTTGCTTCACAAAATACACAATTTTGGTATGCATGGACTAAACAATTAGATACACTTCCTTGCAAGTGCCCAACAAGTTGGCATAATAAGATGAGAGGCAGACATAACCTTTGCAATCTGCAAAGATTGCCAAGATTGCAAAGCAGGTACAAGAGCACAAGATTGATCTGAACATGATACTTACACATGAAGCCTATTTAAACATTGCACTTGGTCAGCTTTTTTGATATCCATATTATTCAGGTAACAATTCAGATAGACGGGCATGGTACCACATCCCCTCTTCAAAAGCAGCCACAGGTTCCTGTTCAGTGAACTACAAAAAGAAGAGCAAGATTATTTCATCATGAGCTGTCAACATTCCTAGAATTTATTTGCTCACTTTCTGTTCTTGTTTACCTATCACTAAGCCACAGTTTACAATGCACAATTGGATGGACTTGCACATATTAAAGGGTTAGCCATGGCTTAAAAGCCACAACGGTGGGTTTAACCCAACAGGCCAAGATAAGACCAACCAATTAAAATTAAAACTTAAAATAATATGCTTTTATAACTACACGGGGCACTGATTTATTTATTTATTTATTTATAGTTAATAGCAATAGCACTTAGACCAGTGGTTCCCAACCTTTTTGTGATCGAGTACCACTTGGAGGTCCCGTACAGTCGCCGCATACCACCTGGTTCCAGAGAAACTAAATTCACTTTATTTCCATAATTGTACCGTTCCTTTTTTGGCCCCGCGCATCCAGCAACTGGATTCTCGGGCCGCTGGGACCACCAGGTGGGTGGCGTGTGGCAACAGTTGCAAATCGTTGCCAGATTATCTTGTGTTAGGCAGTAAACATTTTTGTGAAGTAAAAAATAACTAACTAAAAATCGTTCATGACCCCGAAAGTGTTCGCGTACCACCTGGAAGGCCCTCGCGTACCACTAGTGGTACACATACCACAGGTTGGGAACCACTGACTTAGACTTATATACCGCTTCATAGTGCTTTACAGCCCTCTCTAAGCGGTTTACAGAGTTCAGCATATTGCCCCCAACACTCTGGGTCCTCATTTTACCCACCTCGGAAGGATGGAAGGCTGAGTCAACCTTGAGCCGGTGAGATTTGAACAGCTGAACTGCTGAACTAGCAATCAGCTGAACTTGCAGTGCTGCTTTTTAACCACTGCGCCACCTCAGCCTTATATACCGCCCAGAGGCGGGTTCCTAATTTTTTTACTACCACTCTGTGGGTGTGGCTTATTTTGTGGGTGTGGCTTGCCAGCCATGTGACCGGGTGGGCATGGGCCTCGGGAGCTTGGCAGCAGCCGGAGGAGCAGGAGGGCATTGCCCACCTGCAACGCAGCCTCCCGCAGCGGGAGCAGCAAGATCACGGCAGCGGTTCTAGGGAGGGTCCGTCTGGCCTGAATGTGATGACCATTCGATGATCCTAGGCTCCTGCCGCCCGTTCCCCCTCCCCTCAGCAGCTCAAGAAGCCTCGAACGTGCGAAAATGCCTGGGATCATCACCGCGCGTTCGTGGCTTCTCGGACTACTGAGGGGAGGGGAATGGAGATAGCTCCTGCCGCCCGTTCTTTCAGCATCTCATGCGCTCCCTCAGCCATCCTCCCCTGCTTGGACTCACTGTGGGGTAGGAAGGCAGCGCATGCGCAATGCTGGAAGCTCGGCTTCTGGGCATGCGCAGAAGAAAATTTTAAAAAAAATTTAAAAAATATTTTTTTAAAAAAAAATGGCTGGCAACCAACTGCACCGGTACTGTGACATCACAAGCAGGCCACTACCGGTGCTATAGAGTGGACCACACTGGTAGGAACCCACCACTGATACCGCCCTTCTCCGGGGACTCAGGGGGGTGAACAGCCAAGTAAAAATACAATATAAACATTAAAATATATATATACATTTAAAAGAAAATATTAGAAGAGACAATCCTTTGCTCTGGATTCCCTTTCCACATCACTATAATACAGCTAGTCCTCAACATAACGACCACAACCGGGGCCAAAATTTCTGTTGTTAAGTGAAAAGTTGTTAAATGAATTTTACCCCATTTTACGAGCTTTCTTATCACAGTTATTAAGTGAATCAGTGCAGTTGTTAAGTTAGTAACATAGTTGTTAAGTGAATCTGGCTTCCCCATTGACTTTGCTTGTCCACAAAAGGGGATCACGTGACCCTGGGACACTGCAACCATCATAAATATGAGTCAGTTGCCAAGTGTTTGAACTTTGATCATGTGACCATGGAGATGCTGCATACTTTCATAAGTGTGAAAAACGGTCATAAGTCACTTTTTAAAGTGCCATTGTAACTTCGAATGGCTCACTAAATGAACCGTTGTAAGTCGAGGACTACCTGTATTGTGTTCTGTCTGTGGGGAAACAGAAGAAGGTTCTTTAATAAAACCCCTTGTTTGACGCTCTCCAGCCCTCATAAACAGCAACCCCACTTAGCCCTAGTGGTAAGAGAACAAAGGATGCTTTCAAGTAGACGGCTTCTGGCCCTGTCAATCAACAGACTTATTGTAGGTATGCCATCTTTCTTAATGGGTTTCATGCATAAAGAAAAACCACAGGTGAGACAGTATAGGTCAGTGATTCCCAACCTTGGCAACTTGAAGATGTCTGGACTTCAACTCCCAGAATTCCCCAGCCAGCATTCGCTTGCTGGGGAATTCTGGGAGTTGAAGTCCAGACATCTTCAAGTTGCCAAGGTTGGGAAACACTGGTATAGGTGGTTACAAAGGGAAGGCCATGAAGTCTGGACCCTCACAGGACATTGCATTTAAAGCGGGTTAACATGGAAGGCCACATCAGAAATTTCCATGAGCCTGGGGGCTCATGTGCATGATCTTTTGGTGCCTGTGACAATTCATGGAGGGCTGAGTTAAGGAAACCATGGCACTTGTCTGCCAAGTTCCCTCAGCCGACAGACATTGAACCTCAGCACCACTGACATGTGGTCTGAGGAATGGGGCTCAGATCAACACTGCCTACAAAAGGAGAAAAGAGGAGAGCTCTTAACTAGTTGGAGAGAAATATAATTCAGGTAGTCCTCAAGTTACAACAGTTCATT
Source organism: Diadophis punctatus similis (assembly GCA_023053685.1). Lineage (NCBI taxonomy): Eukaryota > Metazoa > Chordata > Lepidosauria > Squamata > Dipsadidae > Diadophis > Diadophis punctatus. Next base: position 881,795 of record JALIGW010000090.1, on the reverse strand, counting down.
TAGTGACCGTTTAAAGTTACAACATCTCTGGAAAAAAGTGACTTAAGACCACTTTTCACACTTAACGACCGTTGCAGCATCCCCATGGTCACATGATCAAAATTGAGGCGCTTGGCAACTGACTCATATTTATGACGGTTGCAGTGTCCCAGGGTCATGGGATCAACTTTTGCGACCTTCTGACAAGCAAAGTCAATGGGGAAATCAGATTCACTTAACAACTGTGTTACTAATTTAATAAATGCAATGATTCACTTAACAACCATGGCAAGAAAGATCGTAAAATGGGGCAAACTCACTTAACAAATGTTTCACTTAGCAACCTAAATTTTGGGCTCAGTTGTGGTTGTAACTCGAGACTACCTGTAGTAGGCAGAAGTAAACCGGCAGCCAGAGTAGAGAAAGCAAAGCAAAGCAAAGCTATTAGTCAGATCAGGGCATATACATAAAAAGGAGAATGTTTGTAACTCAGGGTTGAAATGAGAGGTCCTTGGTGGTCATTGAGCTTGGCTATTTTCCTGCAGATGTTTCACTACCCAAACTAGTACTGATGATGCTACCTAGTTTAGATAATGAAACGTCTTCAAAAAAATAAACAAATAGCCAAGCTCAGAGACCACCAAGGACCCCTCAACTTCATGAGGAGGGGGGGGGGAATAAAAAAAAGTCAAGGCCCTGGTTGCCACTACATTTAACCTTGGAGGCCTTGCATATGGCCTGCCTTAAGGCCACTAGTCCTTTCCTTCCTCCATGCTGCTGCTGGTGCCCTCATTATCATCACTGCCACAATTCTTTTTGTTAAAATCAATGACCTGTGTCATTGTCAAATGTGCAGCTTAAACATTTAAAATGTTCTATCCCTCTGCTTAGCAAGGGGAGGCACAAAGACCTCTCAGAAACTAGCTCCATGTTGAACTGGGAAAGCAGTATATGTGTAAACAGGCGAATGCCATCACTCTGCTTAACAACTAATTCCCACAACACTGTCAAATAATTTACTAAGACTATGTTACTATTATTCTTCTCTTCCTTACTAGTTTCTATCTCTTTCCACTTATTACTCTAACCATATGCTTGTATCTTTCAATTTATATTGTTTTTCCTTGTTTCCTAGTACGATTTGATAGCTTATTAGTAACCTTGACTATCACTAAGTGTTGTATCTTTTTATTCTTGATGAATGTATTTTATTCTCCTTATGTACACTGAGAGCATATACACCTAAGACAAATTCCTTGGGTGTCCAATCACACTTGGCCAATAAAGAATTCTATTCTATTCTATTCTATTCTATTCTATTCTATTCTATTCTATTCTATTCTATTCTATTCTATTCTATTCTATTCCATTCCATTCCATTCCATTCCATTCCATTCCATTCCATTCCACTCCACTCCACTCCACTCCACTCCATTCCATTCCATTCCATTCTATTCTATTCTATTCTATTCTATTCTATGTACATATGTGGCACAAGCCATGACCTGTGTCCACTGCAGAACAAAGATTGCAGGGTGTTTCCCATCCCTTCCTTAACGGCTGAATGGTGAAACTGATCCCTCCCTACCACAGGATACCACAGTATTCCGGGAAAGCAGCAAATAAGTTTATTTTAGCATGGAAACAGTTTTATGACATCTTAAAAAGTCTAATATATTTATTATGCCATAATACATGTTGAGAGAGGAAAGATTTTCCTCTCTCCCTTTAAAGAAGAGAACAACCATGTTTTCAGATAGAGGGCTCCTCCTAGTGTCATGGTTTTTCCACTTTAATTCATAAGTAGAATAATAACTGACTATCCAAATTTTAGAAGCTTAGAGCTTCTAAATGTGTGTAAAATGTGTGTACATTTTATTTTGTCTTGATTCTGTGATGCAGTACAACGTTCTGCTATGGGGGTCTGCCCTAAATAGAATATAAAAATCAGGACTACCACCAGATGGTAGCAAACAAACTTTTTTTCCATCTCTGCTGCCCCCTAGTGATTTTCCAAACTTTGGCAGATAAAAAAAATGACTGCAAGGACATTAAATCAAAACATTAAAAATAACCTCACAAAAAAATAGTTGTGACCGTATAGTACAGGGATTTGAATGTACAATCATTTGGCATACTTGTCCATGTCTTGTTTTAAAATGTATTTTTATTGCTTTTAACAGAAAAAGAAAAGCAACAAAACAGTACATATATATTTATTTCTAATACACTTATATAACTATCATTCTTTTTAAATTTCTTGTATTTTGCATAAATGAGTTCTATATCTCATTATACTTGTCCACACAAAGTCTACGTCTATAGGCAATCTGCTCCTAAGTGTCAAGTGCAATCGGGTCTTCAATTCATTGAGTAAATGTGGCCATACATTTATCTTTACAATGCTGCAATAGCAGTCTTTATAGTATATACTATATATATTATGTACTATATATAGTATGTACTACCGTGTTTCCCTGAAAATAAGACATGTCCCCATAATAAGGCCAATTAGCCTTTTCAGCGCATGAGCTGAAATAAGCCCCCCCTGAAAATAAGTCCCCCCAACTACTTTCTGGGGAAAGGGGGGACATGCCAGGAGCCGCTCTTTTTGCGACGGGCACTCTTTTGGCTGGGAGAGCAAGAGCGAGAGCAAGTGAGAGGCGGGTGCGCGCACACCCCGGGGGACTAGCTCAGCTCCTCTGGGCTCTGCCAACGGCAATGTGAAACGCACTCCTGCCTGCGAGGAAGAGGAGGCAAACATCGATCCCTGCCTCACCACCTCCTCACAGGCAGGAGTGCGTTTCAAAACACTGCTGTAGGCAGAGCCCAGAGGAGCCGAGCCAGTCCCGCGGGATGTGCGCATACCCGCTTCTCTCTCTCTCTCTCTCTCTCTCTCTCTCTCTCTCTCTCTCTCTCTCTCTCTCTCTCTCTCTCCAAAAGAGTGCCCGCCACAGAAAGAGCACCTCCCGGCCGGGAGAGCAAGAGCAAGTGAGAGGCGGGTGCGCACACCCCCGTGGGACTGGCTCAGCTCCTCTGGGCTGCCTCTGGCAGCATTTTGAAACGCGCTCCTGCCTGCAAGCGACCGGCAATGCCGGTTGGGTACAGCGAGCCCACAAGTGCAGGGCTTGAGCAGCAGACAGGTGCATCCAGCCCGTCCCTGTCACCGCCCCTTTGGCTCTGCCTCCTGCCACCGCTTCCCTTGCTCGCTCGCCGGCTTGGGCCGCTCATCCTCCACCTGCCCTCCCCGCGTCCTTCAGACAGGGGATGCAGGTGAGGGCGGTGTGTGGGAATCCCCTGCAGGAACAACCACCTGTTCCTCGGTGTTGTGTCCACTGACCCTCCCCCGCCTCCGGCTCTCGAGCAAAGCAGGAGGGGGAAGAAACTCTCGCGGGCTGCGTGAGGCAAAGCACCTTCCTTTCCTCCTTCCTTCCTTCCCCCCCTCTCTGGGCAGGAACCTTTTGGCTGCACGCTGCATGCAAGAAATCTTTCTCTCTTCCAAACTCCGCCAGAAATGAGTCTTTGTGAGACTCATCGCACCTGCACAGTCTCTTGGAGTGAAAGGGGAGAAAGATTTATTGCGTTCAGTGTGCAGCCAAAAGGTTCCTTCTCCTGGTGCTGTGTCTTAAGTGCACTCTTTCCCCCCCCCCCTTGCTGAGAGAGAGAATGAGAGAGAGGGTCACGTTTGGAAGAGACAAGGAAGTGCGTGGCCGGTTGTTAGCTCGGCTTCCTCAGGCAGTCCACAAGAGTTTCTTCCCCCTCCCGCTTCACTCAAGAGCCGGAGGCGGGGGAGGATCAGTGGACACAACACCAAGGAACGCGACAGAGCTACAAGTCCCATGTAGGATGCGCGTCTTGTGGCCCACCAAACTATAATGACTTCTTGCTCAGTGGAAGAACAGATAAGGGAACTATGATACAAACTGTGATTCATATTCTTTATGCTGCTCTTTCTAATATAGACTAGGCCAAAGCTCTTTGTTCTCAGTAAGCAGCCTTTAACAAGAAACAACTGGTCATTTTAAAACTGATTTCATTGTACTCACAGATTTCTGACTCATAGATTTGGCAAACAATGTTGTAAAAAATTGGAATTTTTTTTGCCTCTAAAACAGGCCATTCCATATAGCTCCCAATAAGTTGGTTTGCAAATAGTCCCTTTATGAGGGATTTTAATTTGCACAGAGTAGTGTGCAGATAGCAATGGCACTTAGACTTATATACTGCTTTACATTGCTTCACAGCCTTCTCTAAGTGGTTTACAGAGTCAGCATATTTCCCCCAACAATCTGGGTCCTCATTTTACCCACCTTGGAAGGATGAAAGGCTGAATCAACCTTGAGCCTGGTGAGATTTGAACTGCCAAATTGCAGGCAGCCGGCAGCCAACCGAAGTAGTCTGCAGTACTGCACTCTAACCACTGCGCCACCATGGCTCATATGCTTGGGCTTTGGCTGTTCTTATGACATATTCACCCCAAAATATGCTAAAATTAATTGACACCATTCTTATCATTAACAGGGAACGCTGCATGCATCATGACCCATCTAAGATTGGTAATGTAGACTACACCTTATTTTAATAAAAAGCATTATATGAAAACCTTGATTGACTAAAGTCATAATAGGCGGTAGAAGTCAATATATATGGACCAATCTGCTATTCGCTTTGGAATATACAAAATTGGATTTTAGAAAAACAACATGCTGCAAAGAGCTCAAATTAATGAACGAAATGAAAAAAAATGTAAGTTGTATGTGAGACCAAGAATGCAATACATCTGAATAAAGATAATCTGTTCTTGTAGAGTGGAATTGATAAATTGATAAATTCCATAAATTCTATAAATTCATGGAATTCATAAAAGAAACTAAAGGTGTATAGCAGTTTAAACGGTTTCATTTATGAAGGAAAAATCTAAAATATGTGCCTGAAAATATGGATTGATGTCATCTGTGGGTGAGTATGACTCCATAGGTTGCTGACAGTGACATGCTATGTTCCAATAGATGGTGATAAACAGTTGGAATAAGATGGCTCTGCAAAGGTATGAAGAGGTATAGTGATTGGGGTTGGTATGAACTATTTTAGCTATGTTTTCTTATCCCATGCCTTTAATTTTTTTTGGTAATTTTTACTCCTTCTCTTTGTGCTACATAAAGCTCCTTACTCCAAAAGATAGTAGAATTATAGGATTATAGTATTATAGGAATCTACATACAGTGAAAATTAGATCTTTATGGACTAATTGAGTGTATTTGTTGAAGCCAAACCTCTGGTAATGAATTTATACAATGTACATTTTATGTAAATTGCATACTTTATATATAAATTACCTGTACTTTATGTAATATAAACACAACTTACATAAAATATATGAACGTCACTTGGACTGATTCATCAAAGCAATCTGAATTCAATTTTTGTTGGTTGCTTCTGAAATGTGTTGCATAAAACAGATTTTACAGATTATGAATATGTGTATAAAGAGTACTTAAGGGGAATAGATAATATTGTGTAATACAAATGCATAATATTGTACAGTACAGAATACAGAGTACTGCACATATCATGAGTGTGTGCATATCTTCTTTTTTTGGGGGGAAAACAGGTTCCTTTACAATATGTCTATGCTGTATACAAATCCTCTGAAGGACTCAAATTTTGGCAGCAGTAGTACTGCAAAAGCATGTTTTTTTTCTCCGGTTCCACAAGATAGCAAAGGCAGGCTTATGTTAAAAAGATCATTTCAGATTTACAGCAAGTTTGTTACTCCTGTAGAGTTCGTAGAAGAGGGAGGGAAAGAAAAGGGTGGGCAGAGTAAAAGAAAGAATTCTGTTGTTTTTAATACTTTCCTATCCACCACAGAATCTGAACTGGTCCTGACTGGAATGCAAACAAGGGCAGCATTTCACTCAGAGAAGCTGCTCTTAAAGAGGGGGAAACCTCCACCCCCTCTATCCCAATATACATATATTAAATCGGCAGTGCTTTTTTATTGGGTTTTATGGATGCTGAACTAGAAAAAAATGTGGGAAAATAATATTGCATCTGGTAACTGCAGCAAGATTATTGTATCAATAGAGGGGAAATATTTGTAGCTCAGGGTTGAAATAAGGGCTCCTTGGTGCTCTCTGAGTTTGATTGTTTTCTTGCAGACATTTCATTACCCAGACTGGGTAACATCATCAGTGCTGGTGAAGAGTGGGGTTTGCTCTCAATTTATATAATAATGGCTTGCCCTATCAATGTTGGTGGGAGTAACATTGGTGGTTCTTTGGTCTTTAATTTCGATCAAGGAACTGCCAAACAAGCTAAGAGTAAAGAGCCCAACCAAAGAACCATCAAGATCTCGTCCTACTAGCACTGATGAGGTTACCAGGCTATTGTATGCACAAAGATGAATTGGAAAAATAATGAAATATCCAAAGTAAAGGATTGAGTTATAAAATTGACGGAACTTGCAGAAAGGGTGAAGCTGACTAGTCTGGTCAGGAAAATGCAATAAGAACGTTAAAAAAACAACCTAAAAGCCTTGTATGGACTCAGCAAAAGAAAGGACAGAGCTGATGATTTATGTAAATAGGGATTAAAAAGGGTTAAAGAAAGGGTGAAAATAGCAAAATAGCAATTACCCAATAGAAAGATGGCCGAAGTCAAAATGTTTTTTTTACTTTTCTTTTTTCTAATTTCCTCTTATTTTTTTATTTTTATACCTTTAATGTATTATAAGATTTTAACTGTTTTTAATAAACCAATACTTTGTCTTGCATGTAAGCAGAAAAATGCAACACTTAAGTACATTTGTTTGATAAGAGTGCTGCGATCAGATCGTGAAATGGTTATGATTGCAAATGCTTGTCAAAGTGAGAGGTCTGGGGATGTGAAAAGGAGGCATTCTCGGTGTATCTTGCTTGAGTGTCTTGACCTGCAGCTTATGTCTTGTCTCCCTGCATCCCGATGGGGTGTTCTTAGCATAACTGATCAAATGGCATGATGTAGCCTTTTTTCTTGGTACAGAAAATGGCAGAAGAAATGGTGGGAAAGATAAGTCGGAGGTATCTGAATCTCCTATAAAACAATGCATAAGAAGCTGTTGTGAGATTGCTACTATTACTTTTTCAACACTAGTTGAACACGAAGTTATTTTTCAACACCATTTCCTCACCCAAGTGTTTCTTGCAGCCAGCGGGAAAGCAGAAAAAAAAGGGCCTTGATCTGAAGAACATAGTCAAACCAAGTTATTTTGTACCAGTGGCAAAAAATCCAGCAAACACTCTTCATGGTCATAAACAATAATTGATATTATTTTAATATTCAGTCTTAAATACTGCTTTATGACATGCAAAATAAGTTGCCTAGAACAAGAATCTCACTTTGCTTGTGAAGTGAGATTTTTTTACTAGCCCAGTTTTGGCTTGCATCAGCTGCCAATAATGAGACATCACTGTTCTTCTCTATATGGTACCCTTGTCACATGCATTCTGAAAATACGCTCAAATAGCCTCAGAACATTCTCTGTCTTCTAATAGCTAGTTAAAGTTAACATTTTGCAGATAACTGGATTTTCATTTAGGACTATGTATTTTAAGCCTTGGCTGGATCAATATTTTAGTGAGATGTTATGTCAAACTTGGTTTTTCCCTTCTGTAGAAAGCACGGGAAATACCGGTAACAAAATCATGGTTGTTTATAGTAGGACAAACACTCTTTTTAAAATATATTGTGCAATTCAATTCTCTGAACTTCTTGCATTTTGCAATCTGGAATATACAATATAGTTGGCAAAAACACAAGCTATTTGCATTTGCCCAACTCCTTTCTTTCAACATCCCTATTCAGTAGAAAAATGCCACCAAGTATCTCAAGCAATGAAACACAAATTTATAGCTCATGTTATGGTATGGTCTATTAAGTGAGCCACAATGAATCAGGGTCATAATCCATGGTTGAATGTTCATACTACACTTCTACTACCAATGACTGCAAGATGGCCGCAAAGAGTTACTGTTGTTTCTATCTCGTTGCTGCTGTTGGGGCTCAGCCCAGATCTCATAGCTTTAATTCCATCACACTGTTTCCTCAACAGGCTTTGTGCATTCTTGTATCTTCTCAGTTTTAATGCTAATTGTAGCTATTTTGAATCCCTTAACAACTGTACTACAAAAAAGATGAGAATTAATGCAATAGGTATCTTCAAAGGGTCTTGCTTTATTTCATATGCAATTGCCTATTTATTGTATCTATTCCTCTAGATATCATTTAGAATGTGTCTAATTGTGTATTTAATTATATGCAACCACACTTCTCTCATGATCTATTATCAGCACTTTTAGAAGAGTCTTTTGCTGTAGAGTTCTTGGAAGCAAAAATATTCTAAGCTTTCAATTTTAAGAGGGGGAAAAAGTAAAATGGACAGTTTACCGTCCTTGTCCTGGACAGGAGGGCAAAAGTAAAGTTTGCCATTTTCAGTGTATAGGCAAAACTTTGCTTAGCCTAGTCTACTTTAGCAAAGATTCTTATTTCCTCCTTTTCTCTCTATGGGATTTTTTTCAATGGCAAATCCCTCACAGTAAAACAGATCAACTTTTTGTCAATGTGTTGTGCTTTCTCATTCCCTTAGCATACATAGCCAAGAAAAGTAAAAACTCTTTATAAAAGAGAAAAAAACCCAGGGAGATGAAATCCATCAGACATTGCTGAAATAGAACTATTTCCCCTTCATACTAATTATAGCAATGATAAATAGATAATTGTCTAACAGAAGACATGCTTCTGAGGGACTTTCCTCTGAAATTAAAATTGGCCCTCTGGTGGTTATTTCTACCATAGAGCTCTCACATGTCTCCTTGAAATCATCTGCCAGCCATCTGCCAAAGCTTTGCTGTTACCGATAAAGGCAAAAGAGCCAGTGAAGCAGAGAGGTTAAAACGTGGAACTAGAACCAAGAGGCCGCAGGTGCAATTACAACATGAGCCATGGAATATTACAGAATGACTTTGGGCCAGTAATTTTCTCCCAGTACAATCTACCACTCAGTGTCATGGGGAGCAGGAATTGAAATCCTATGATCAGGCAGGGCATAAATCTAACACAAATAAATCTGATTTATCTCTCTTAGAATTTGAACAGAAAATGTTACGAAAGTGTGAACATGAAAGACTGGATGAAATGTTTTGATCTGTTCAGGCATGAGAAATGCCTTTCAACCAAGTTCATCATTGCAGGCAGAGGTTACATGTCATTAGTGTTGTAAGAAAAATCCGAATTGAAATATGGACATTTGCAATATTTGCAGATAGGGCAAAAGCCAATATTATATAACTTCGGATATGAGAGAAATATAACATGAGCATCTTTGACTTTGTCGTCTCCTCCTTAAAGTATACAGATTAAGTATTAAGTAATATTAAACTATATACTGTTTTTATACATTTCTTGAACTTTGGTAAACTTTAAATCAATAGGATAATATACACAAGAGAGACGAGACAATGACGGAAGGAATATCCTGATGGTACTTCGTGGATTTTAAGAGCAAGCTTTGGCTGATGAAAGCCGATGTCATAACAAATGCTTTCGCCTTTAAAATGTCACAAGTCTCTTCGCTGCTTTCGTTGCCACCGACGAACACTACTTTCTCCAGCTCCACTTTGCTTGCTCGTCCGTGTGACTTCTTCCCCAAAACTCCCAATATAGTTGAAATCCTAATAACGGAATCATACCAAAGGCTTCCATTGAATTTCCGCGACAACCCTTCATACAACCTCCGCGTTAAAAGCACTGAAATCCCTCCTTGAAAATGAATAAAACTCTATTTCCCCATTTGCAGGAAGAGAGCTTTATCCGATCATGTGATCGCATCTGGCCAATAATTGTCCAGGGCCGAAACGGCCTAACCGCTTTCTCCTTCACCATGGAAACAGTCACATTCTTCCGTTCCCCGACTTCCTCGGCATCGATCCGTGGCAAGGTGAGCGGCAGCTTTATCTTCGAATCACAGATGAGGGAGGGTCTTCAAGGTGCGCCACGCCCCACGCTAGAAATTCGCAAAAGGTAGCCTTGGCTGAAAAGGAGGTAGGAAAACGGGATGCGCAGGTTAGACGAGGAAGAAGCGATTTAGCCAATGAGCGGTCGCTTAGAAAGGTGGAGGCGTGGTCTAAGGAACAGATTGGCATGGAGCCAGCCAATGCTGGGCAGCCGCGGCTTGTGCTCCACGTCGGCACCGGGGCGACCAAGATGGAGGCACTGATCCTGGTAGGAGCCGGAGGGGCAAGAGAGGGGAGAGGGAGAATTGCTGGGGTGCGCGCCTGTTACCATGGAGACGGGCAGGTGGGCGGGGCGGAGCTAGTCGGTTGCTGCTGGGGTGCTTCTGGGCCTGGGCTTGAGCTCCTCTGGAGGGAATCCGGGCCCGGCCACCCGAGGAGATGCAGGGAGGCTGGGCCGGTCCGTATGGCGGAGAGGGGACGGCAGGCTGAGGGTGAGAGAAGCTCCAGGTGCTGCTTGACACACCAGCCAGGATAGGACAGAGCAAGGAAAGTCCCTGTCTAGTCTTAAAGATTCTCTGCTCACGCCTCAGAAACGTGAGGCAAATTAGCTCTCTCTTTTATAGAAAAAAAATTCAATGGTTGCTGTTCCGTCTATGAATTTCATCAAGGAAAAGACAAAAAGCCGGGTTAAAGCTTTCGTTCCCATTTGACAGATGGATAAAATAGGACTTCCACTGAAGAAAAGCACTCTTGTACTCTTATTTCTTAACTGCTTACTGCTGATTTGGCTTTTAGGAACAGGAGATTTTTTTTCACAGAAATATGTTTGATTACAGAACTGCCTCTTAAACCGGGAGGTTGTGAAAATAATATTTCCAAGGACCTTGGAACTTCTTTGGAATGAGCCGCAAAACAGCTGGCTGTATGCATCAGAGGTACTCAGAGTTGCTACAAGGCCACAATAGGTCTTACAGGATTGGTCAATGTCTTTGCGGTATTTGTAAAATTAAACTGAAAGAAAACTTTTATGCAGGTTTGTCCTGATGCCAAAAAAAGCTTATGCTCATTCCATAAGTAAAACATAATCAAGACTCTAAACCAGCCCTCAAAAGCATTTTCAGAAAGCGCTGCTAAATTAGTTTACTTATTTTATTTATGCGCACTGCAATCAAGGACAATGTAATTTTTAATGTATAAGGTACAAAGCATATTCACTGTATTTTATTCATCTGACCCAGTTTCCATTTTGGAGTGTGTGCTCCTTTCAAAAGCCAATAAATCTTTATCCCATGAAAGGATGTGTATCTCTGCTCCAAACTTTTGAGGTCATCTGGAGAGTACAATACCTTGATATCACAGGAAGACAATTGAAGTCTCCAATTCAAAGTAAAATATTCAACTCTCACTTCGCAGAGGTCAGCTTCCTAACAGCTACAGGACAGATAAAAATACAAATGAACAATGGGAAAAAAATCCTGCCAAACCTCTTCCCATAATACATCTACACTGGGACCTACTAGAAAATGATGATCTAGCCTTTAACAGATAAGAAATAGCAGCCCTGCTCAATCCAGTCAAATCCAGTCCAGCAAATTATTTATAATAATGACCAATTATAGTCCTATGATACACCACAAATTTTGCAAAGTGTTCCACCTCCTGTTACCATTTATTGATAGATTAGTGATGAGAAACCTGACAACATACTTTGTGAAGTTGAGCAAATAATCCTAAATGCACTTATTGGGAGTATGTTTCATTTGAAATCTTGTTTTTTTCAGTAGGGTGGTAGTGAAATTTGATTTTCCATGAGTGTGCAGCACATATCTTGTAAAACGTGGAACATTAAATGTTCACTGACAGCTGGCTAAGTATCTACAATTGTACCACAACATGGGTTATTATGAAATCACATATGCATCTCATTGTATTTGAAATTTTGGAATCCTGTTTAGTACAATCTTAGTTGAAGTCTTGACAGCTTCTGGAAATACATCCTGCTGAGAGTAACTTTCAGTTGGAATCTCTGTGCTTTATAAATTGTTTTGCAGGCTTGGGTCGAAATCTTGGGGTACTCAATAGGTTCCCCAACCCTGTGGTGTTGGCCTTATTCTGAACAGTGGAGAACCAGTATGTATTCATCTCTTTGTCAGTCAGCCACATTTCAAATACATAACATGCCATTAATACAAATACAAGATCAACAAGACACTCTAAGGTGCTTGATATTTTGTAGGTGCTGGAATGTATTTTCATGCTTGAAGAGAAAAATATTATGGCATAAAATTGTAATCATAGATGGAATAATTTATAATTTGTAGCATTTGAAGACATTTTGAATCTGCTTCTAATATGACCAGCTACCTCATTAAATTTTATTTATTATTTTCAAATGTTAACTCTTCTATATCCCAACCTCTTTTTCTTAATATTTACTATGCTTATAGTGACATTAAAAATACCAGAATTTATCCCCGTGGTCCAATAGCATTAATGCTGGGAAGGTCTGCTTTTTAGGGGGCAGCAGTTAGTTTTCTAAAGCAGGCTTAGTAGATATCAGATATGTGAGATAATAATGAAAACCTAAGTGTGTATCAGATAATGTTTCAAAGTAATTCAAAGGACATAGAATTAATGATAGGACTAGGAATTTGTCTTGGAACTCATGATTGGCAGGTCTTGGCAGTAAATGTAAGTGTAGGTAAAATGCCTTTGAGTCAAGCTTGATTTCTGTTGATTTCATGGATATAACCATATAATATTCTTGGCAATTGGGTGGAAGTAATTTTCGAGGTGGAAGTAGACTTTTTTTGACTTCCTATTATAGCTTGCAATTTCTTCTAGTGGTCTCCCATCTAAGAACCTGCCAACCCTGATCCTCCTTAGCATCCAAAAGTAGGCAGGTGCCTCTACCTGCTCTTGTTGAACAGCAGGGAGTCAGAAATTCTACTTCAGATCTCTTAGCAGAATTTGTAAAATAATGGGTTGTCTTGCTCTGGCTTAGGAGAACAGCAATACACAGTAATAACAATGACAATTAGTATCAGTACCAAAATTGTTTTGCAAAAAAAAACACACCACCTGATGGAGTTCTTCTGGGTAGGGATGATTTGAGTTGTTTGAGAAACCAAGATGTTTTTAATGATCTTACATTCTTTTCCCCTTTATTATTGCCAAACATTTAACTTTGTACTTGGGTCCAATTGAGATTTTCTATGAGAAACAGATAAGACGAGGTGCAGAAATTAGTGTTTTTTATGAACACCTGTGGTGCCCACATACAGGTACTGAATGTAAAAGAGTTAAGTTGTTGTATAAAGTTAAAATGTGGTTAAAAGGAATTGTATACACAAGTAAGTATGGAGCCAAACAGCTTTTAAATGTATGGTAAGTAGAAAGGGGGAGGTGTTTATCCCAGTTCTCCAGAAGGGAGGGGAGATAGATTACATCATAAGGAGCCAGCCAATTGGATCATAGATAGCAGGGCCAGGAACTATAAAAGGCCTAGGTGGAAGAGCTGAGGAGAGCTCTGTTTGTGGTAACTTCCAAGAGGGAAGGTTTATAGTGATTCTCTGCCTGAGTTTAACTGTCCAAGAGGGAAGTTAACAGGAGAGAAAATAGGCTCTAGGCAGTTCTGTGGGAAGCAGGTGCCAGGGTCAGGGGACTTTATTGATTGATATATCGTGTTATTTGTAGATAGAGATAAACGGTGAAACGTGCTCTAATCATAGGCCTTAATCCAAAGAAGAACTGGGTTTTCTTAGACTTAGTCAGAAAAGCTAGGAAAGTTCTCTGAGGGGAAGAAAAGGTGTAAAGGAATTGAATAGCTGGTTGTGGCTGTAAGAAATTTACTTGACATTTACTGAGAAGTTTGTATTCAAATAAACTGTTTTCTTGTTTGTTCAAGAAACGTGTGAAAATCTTTCTATTTCTCATATAAAGTATATCTTAAGCAATTCTGCAGAGCATAGGGATATTGTAACAGTAAAATCAAACCTCTAAGGAGAGAGAGAAGTGAAACAGAGGGCGTTACCCTTGATCGGGGAGATATAAAAAAATAAAATTAAACGTAAATCTGTTCTGAGCACTAATTTACGCTACCAAGACATAAAAAACAATAAACCTGACTGGAGGGGGACAGGCAACCCTCGCAACACCTATTCTAGCTAGCAAACTATTGAAGTATTAGTGGGATGTTGTAACATAAAATTGAATTGGATAGTTAAAATCACAATTATTTGAAAAATGTAAAATAATGTCATGTTTCTCGCTATTTTTATTTGTAAATAATATTTTTTTTCCTGAAACATTTATGTTAGTAATCTGATGGATTTAATACTGTTATTTTTACATGACTCGATAAATATTCTGTGAATGCGTCGATTTATAAACAAAAGCTCTTTGGGGTTGTCCATGATATGGGACGTGGTCTTGAGAGTAAAAAGGTTAAGAAATACTGCTCTGTAGCAGTGATTCTCAACATGAGCCCTGTGGCCCCTGATGAAGTCATGCCATATTTCTAGGGAGTCACAGAAAATTTCTGAGAGAACTATTCAAATGTAACAGCAAGATATTTGTCATAATCCTCACATTTCAGTATCTCTGCTAATTTCAGCAGCATAATCAATGAAAATCGCTATAGTTTATATAGTACAGTATATGATACAGATGAACAGCACAGACAGTAAAGTACCTTCAACAGTGACTGTGAGGGATCACAGAGGTAAATGAGGCTCAGAAGGGTTCCATGAGCAAAAAATAAGTTGAGAACCTCTGACCTGGAAAATATAAATAATATTCAAAACAGTCACAATAGGTCAAAGAAATGGGTCTGAAAATAACGATGCAATTTAAAAGAAGCGAGTGCATTTAAAAGTTGCATGGTTTTAAAATAATTGTCGATTGCAAACTTAAAATGAGCCATCAGTATGCTGTGTCTGCAAAGCAAGCACATGCTTTTTTAAAGGCTCCTGTGAACTGAAGCCTACTTTGCAACTCACAGAAATAATTGTTGTACTCTGTTCTTCATTGGTCCAACCTCACCTGAACTATTGTGCTTAATTCTAAGTACTATGCTTTAAAAAGGATCCAGGGAAAAAAATTCAACAGGATCAGAGACAGGCATAATCAGGGGACGAAAAAGTATAGGCCTCTGTGGGAAAAGACTGAAAGATGTTGAAAAACGATAAGGAGGAGGGACATGACAGCATTCCTGAAATAGCTTGAAAGGATGATGTATAGAAGCAGCACAAGAACTTTTCTTTCTTATTCCACAGTACCGAAAGTGGAGTAATAATTTTAAGACGGAGAAAGTCAGATTCCACTTGAAAGATAGAAAAAACTTCCAGTGAGTAAGAATAGTTGATACTGATACCAGTTACACAGGAAACTGGTGGGCTCTCCTTACTGTGTTCATGCTGCATGGTCTGGGATGCTGTAATTTAAATCCCTGAACCAAGCAGGAGATCCAACATGATGGTCTAATGGGCCCCTTCCAACTCTGATTTTCTTACTCCTCCCCTGGGTTATCCAGAGATAATGACAAAGAAGATTAGTGTTTGAGACAGAAAATGAATGTTTTCGATTTTGCAGGTATCCAATAATGCTAGCTTTTTCTTTGGGAAAAAAAAGTGGGCTGATTTGGTTGTAAATTTTACACAGCAATGTTTCAAGAACCTACAGTAAAAGGATGCATAAGGTCAATCTCTTATAAACAGTAGCTTCATTTATTGACTTATAAAGGACATAAGCCATTTTGGTTTCATTACGTTCTGTAATCTTAAACTCTGGACTTGCTGGTATTAATACCCACTTCTTTTAAATTAGAGATGTACTGCCTGAGGCTCAGAGTTACTTGTGCCTGCAGAAAATTCCCAAACTTGCTATCACATTATAACTTTTAATGTGGTAGGATAAGTGATTAAATACATAATTAGAAAGTAATCATGGTAAGTATAATTTCAATTAAATATAAATGAAATGAAAGTTTCTGGTGTAGCCCCATCTATTCCTTTTTGTAATATATTCAAGAAAAAGTTGGGCACCACTGCATATATGTTAATGTGCATTACTTCAGTGATTTCAAGACTTGGTAAGGCTAAATGGCTCAGCTACTAGGCTTTCCTGCTTATATAACGGAACAGTATTCTGGATTTGTGCTTCAATTTAGTTCTAAACAGTCCTGAACAGTTTAGTTCAGTTTAAACTGAATGGTTTAGAGTGGTATAATGCTTTTAGTTATGTAGCTCACTAAATGACTCATTAAATGTATGTCCTCCTTTCCCCTTGGCAGGCTACAAAAGGGTTGAAAACAAAATCTAAATAGCATGAAGATTTTTACTTTTATTTGTTTCTGATCCATACTAGCCATGGTGACACAAGTGTTTTGCATCCCTGTTGGGCAGCTCTGACATTTTCTACTTTGAATTGCTTAGAAAAAGTGACCAGGAACCTTGGTTGGTTCACAGTGCTGGACTGTTGACCATGGTGCTTTTAATAAGCTCCATCAACCATTGAGGGTACAATTCAGTGGTGTTTTTTTTAAATAAATGACAAAACTCAGTATGCCTTGGTATCAGAGTGTCTGGAAGATCATAATCTTGCCTTTGAGAGACTGTCTGGGTATTAATGTATTCAGAAGAGGTCCTTTTTTGCATTACACCATCATCTGAGGTATGTTTACTAGGAATGTGAGAGCGGGCTTTCTGGGTGACATGACTTGGCCAAGACGAGGCAGTTTAACTAAATCACTTGTCTATTTTGATAAGCAAGTAGCTTTTTATTCAGTCATGCAGTGGACTTTTAAGCTATTCACAGAGGGATTAATGGATGCATGCTGCATTTTTAAAGAATATATGTGTCTGATTGACTTTTGTGTGTTACTCTTTATATTTTACCATCCATTTTCATATTGTAAGCTGCCTTGAGCAATATTGATAATAGGAACACAGTAGAATATATTTCATCAATAAAATAAAAGTTGCCATTTCTCCTCACCCTCCATTTCTAATAATGCAGATCAGGGTGTTTTGCAAGACAAAATATGAAGCACACGGGGCACGCATGCGCGCCGGCCAGCTAGTCTTCTGGTTATTGGCACGCATGCGTGTGCGACAATCAGCTGGTCGGCTGATCTTCCGGTTTCTGGCACTGCCGCACATGTGAAGGCCAGTTGATCGTTGCGCGCGCATGCGCACCAGTAACCAGAAGACTAGCTGGCCGGTGCGCATGTGTGCACCGGAAACCCGGAAGAGGAATGGGTGATGCCGCATGTGCCAGGCGACATAGCTCCACGTGCCACTTTGGGAACGCGTGCCATAGGTTTGCCATCACTGCCCTAGATAATAAAAAGCCTCTGCGTTGAGAAGTGTTGAGTATTCCCAGCCCCATATGCCATGTAACAATTTCTAAGTTCTAGTTCTTTGGGTTGCCTAATAAC
This sequence comes from Diadophis punctatus similis, assembly GCA_023053685.1. Taxonomy (NCBI): domain Eukaryota; kingdom Metazoa; phylum Chordata; class Lepidosauria; order Squamata; family Dipsadidae; genus Diadophis; species Diadophis punctatus. The sequence goes on along the minus strand of JALIGW010000090.1, from coordinate 864,389 downwards.
AAATGTGGGTCCTGTACAAGCAGAATTGCTGGACACCGTAGGACTAGAGATACTATTCAGCTTGTTATCGAATACCATGAAATGCAGGTGCAAAAGACTATCATTTGCAAGAATCTTGATTATCACTTGTTTTAAATTCTAGACTTTGTTTTGCGATGGCTTCAGGCTTAATCTTAAGAAGACTAGTGTTGCCCACTTCCATAGTTATCAGGAGTCCTTGTTTTATAAAACTTAGGAAAAAGCATTCTCCTGCTCCCTTGGCCTTTAACTACGTATATCATTAGCACAGTGGCTGAGAATGAGGAATCAGGCTTAAGCTTGGTGTGTGCAGGTCTGTGCCACAGATGGACTTCTGCTCCCAGAGAGGACTTGTTGTAGCGCTTGAGGTGAAGTTCTGTTATACACTTTGACTGTGGCTACATGGAAGTCAGTGCATCACAGAACTTTGTCTCGAGAGCTTTTCAGCATCCAATAAGGGATAAAAATGGCTCTCCCTCTGGCCCTTTCTCTTTCCAGCTTCACCCTCAGGATGCGAATTAGGAATTTGGGGAGCTGATTTATGCCAAGCCCAACTGTTGATGTTTGATAGGATTTTTATTAAGCCTGTCTTGAAGCTCACCAGGAATTTTGTCTTGAGTTCTTTAGGCAGAGGATGTGCTCCACCACGCAGCTACAGTCTTGTCCGAACCCTGTTAGAATATCTCACTGAGCTCTAAACATGGCAAGAAAGCGGTCCATGTTTCCCATAATTTTGACCCTGTATGTCAGGATTGAGCTGGAAAGTTTCATGTTGCGTATTGACTTACGATGGAAGCTATAACTGGTCATAGCTCTGACAAGCTGATACTTGACTGAACCACATTTAGTTCTGATATTGAGTTGAGAGCGGTACCTTTGCTTGTTTTTAGTCAAGAAGCAATCTGCAAAATGTATGGTCTTATCTTACTACTTCTCTCATAAAAAGGCTGAGGCTCCAAGAACTTCTTAAAGTGAAATTTTTGCAGGTACAGCAGAAATCCTCTCTTCTTTGCAATTATTAGGAGATTGTGTGCCTTTGCTTGAGAGAAATAGAGAGAAAGGAGGGAGGGACAGTATTTCTATCTTCAGTGTATAATCCAGTTCAAGATAGATGGTTTAGTGGGCAAAAATCCCCAAAAGTTGATATGGGAAGGACGTATACATAATATAGTACAGGGGTCGCCAACCTTTTGGACCTCAGGGACCACTAAATTCATAATTTTAAATCCCGCAAACCATTAATATGAATCCAGAGCTCTTGCTCTCTCTCTCTCTCTCTCTCTCTCTCTCTCTCTCTCTCTCTCTCTCTCTCTCTCTCTCTGGTGGTGATTTTGTCAATGCCAAGGGCATTCATGTGATGTTTCACATGTTTTCAGATTACATCCAAGGCACCTATGACTATTGATTCTACCTTTGCTTTGTTTTGCCACAGTTGTTCTACCTGCAGGTCTTTATATTTTGTGATTTTCTCCAGTTGTTTCTCTTCTGTTATCTCCAGATACTGCAGCATCCACTGTCCGGAGGTTTTTTGTCTTTCTTATCAACAATTGTTAAAGGTGTTGAATGGCAGGTGTTTGTCTGTCTGAATTCTAAAGTGCCAGAGCACGTTAGCGTCTTCATTTTCTACTATGTCTATTTTTTAATCCCACCAGTTCTTACGTGTAGGCAAATGATATTTCTTGTAAATATTTCAATGTACCATTATTACTACTTTGTTTTGCCTTTGTTTTTTGTAATCAGACTGTGGGATCTCCTTGCAGCAGCAGCTATTATTAGTAGTAGTAGCAGTAGTAGTAGTAGTACCGTAGCAGCATTTAAATTTATACGTGCCCAACTCCCAGCAACTCTTACTTACTGAATGGGCTGCCATAACTTACTGTATGTAGACTGAATAGACTGTAAGTTATGCAGACCTGGAATGACATATTGTGACAGATTTATTTCATCAGTAGATCTATATGTGTTCTTCACATTATAAAATGGCAGCAGACAAAAATGTAATTTGATCTCTGACAATTCTTCATCTTAGAGAAAAAGAAATGAAGTTTCTAGTCCTTGTGAGGGGCTATGTGAAGTTTGAAAACACGTCTATAGAACTATAAACCTTGGAATCAGACCCACAGTGTGGTCAGTGTGGAAGTTTCAGGGTCCCTTACTATGGTTTTAATTTGTTTAACTCATTACTATCACAATAGCTGAATAAAATTTGGGACATAATACAGATTTCATTTCACCTCAGCATCCACATACTGTAGTTTTGTTCAGTGTGACAAGTTATGATGGTGATACTGTGCATCTCTACACCACACTCTGGTTAAAAAAACGAGTTGCACTTGGCGTTAATTGAATGGAACAGTGAATGTGTACCTTTTTCCCCCACCAGGAACCATCTCTCTACACAGTGAAAGCCATTCTGATTTTAGACAATGATGGAGACCGTCTTTTTGCTAAGGTAAGTCACGGAGCCTGTAAAAAGTAGAAAAATTCAACGTTTTAAGAACTCAAACTGTAGCTCCGATTGCAGGGTTTGCCTGCAATGCTTCCCCCAAATCTGTATCTATTGAAACATTTCTGGTTTAGAATGGTTTCTTTTTTCTTTAATGAAGCTATCACATCTTTTTCTGCCCTAGTGTACTATCTTGAAGGGCGAAGGAAATGTGTTTCTGCAGCTACATTTGATTTTGGGGGATAATTTATGAGATCTTGGCTCAACTTCCTCCTACCCAGATTCAAATGCCTTATATCTGTCACAGTTCCCCATTTGTGGAAAACATGGAGGTGCCTGTCAGTTTTATGATGATGGAAAAGAAACTTAGAAAACCCTTCCACACTTTATAGATGTGGTCGACTGTGCAGTTAAATGAGACATGAGGAGCCAGTGACCCTCTCAATATTCTTGAGTTCATAATTTACATTAACTCCCAACTAGCATGTTTCCTAGAAATGGTGATCCTTACAGGATCCCCTGCTCCTGATTTTAGTATATGAAGTTGCCTTTAGCATGATTGTATGTCTCATTTGAATCTGGCCACTTGTTTTCTTTCCTTGCCTCTCAGCTAATTAGCCTTTCTTTTCCCGTACTAGTATTATGATGATACCTATCCCACCGTCAAGGAGCAGAAGGCTTTTGAGAAGAATATTTTCAGCAAGACCCATCGGACAGATAGTAGGTTTTCCATGGATCATGATTTACCCATTATTTTTCAATGTTTGTTAATACATCCCAAATGCCAGATCCATTCCAGTTGGAAAAACCAGAATTAATGTGTACAAGAAAGTTTTAAGAACATTTTTAAGAATGCTGTTTTTTTAAAAGTTCCCAGGTTATTTTTAATTTACACTTCATTTTTAGGAGAAATTTGTTACATCAAGGGTAAGCAGTCCATGTAGCTCTCTTATGAGACGAGATTGAGGAGACTGGGAATGTTTGACTGAAAAATTGAGTGTGAGGGAAAAGATGCCAGTGTTCTTTAAATTCTGGAAAGTGGATGACCTAGAAGAAAATGTGATCAGTGCCTGGAATGCACTACCTGACTCTGTGGTTTCTTCCCCAAACCCCAATAACTTTAACCTTAGACTGTCTACAGTCCACCTCTCCCCATTCCTAAGAGGTCTGTAAGGGGCGTGCATAAGCGCACCACTGTGCCTACCGTCCCTGTCCTTCTGTCCTATTGTCCTCTTTTATTGGTACTTTTTTTACTTATGTTATGTTTATACAAACAACTACTATTCTATACATGTTTGACAAATAAAATTAAATAAATAAATAAAAAAATGAAGATGTGCTTTCCATTGTCTTAGAGTGCAAGACACAGAATAGTAGTGGTCTTGTTACAGAAAGCACATTTGGGTTGAATGTCAGGAAAATATAGTAAAAACAAGTTTACAGTAAAACCAGCCTATTCAAAGTAATGGTGGGTTCTTTTTTATTGGATACAGTCAGTTGGATGGTAGTCCATGCATAGAGTATTTAAGTCTCAGACTTAAACGTCTCCTTTGAATTCCATGAGTCTACAGTTTTCTTTGAAAAATAAAATTATTTGAGAGAAGTGAGGTCTACCAGCACCTATCCCCTAAAACCTCAGCTGGATTTTGTTCAAGGTTCAGTTTTGAAACAAATTTTCATTTTGATGTCCCCTCCTGTTACATAAAATCGAAACCTCATATTACATGACTGTAAATAAGATACTCCGTTCAAATTTCTTGTTTTCCTGAGAAGCACCCTACATGTTTGTGCATGTGAGCTGATGCAGGAATGTGGATTCATGCTGCACCCTGTAACACACAATTTCTTTATGTAACACTAATTGCAATTTGGTATGGATATAAGTATTGATAGGGTATTACAGCAGTCCAGTTGAAACATTTTTTTTAAAGCAAGAGCCAATTGTTTCTATAGTAGTGTAGATTCTCCCAAAAGCCTGCATTAACTCTTGGGCAACATTTTCTTGTTAAGCAGCTTTTGAAAGTTAAGGGTGGCTGTACTGTATCAGAATATTATCATTATTCAGGATTGAAAATATAGCTTGGTTGTATTTATCTACCTCCCACCCTCTCTTGTTCCAGGTGAGATTGCCCTTTTAGAAGGCCTGACTGTTGTTTATAAGAGCAGCATTGACCTGTATTTTTACGTTATTGGCAGCTCCTATGAAAATGAGGTATGTTATTCTAGGAACAGCAAAGCAGCTGGTTTGCAGTAGCACCACGAGTTTCAACCATGCTGACTTCCATATGAAGAAAACGTTGTTGCCATCATTGTTATATGATGGCAACCTTAGGTTGTGTGAAAACTGACTGCAAACTGCAAAATACTGACACTGTTGATCTTGGACAGAATGTTGTGGCAAGATTGAATCATTACCCTCTCTTATTTCATTTTAAACTGAGAACCTCATATATATATATTTAAGAGAAAGGACTAATGGCACATAATATAGATGCACAATTCTGGCACACCATGCCCTACTTTGGTCCTTAGTGACTTGTAGCAAAACACCAATCTTTTCGGGGGGTGGGGGAACCTCCAAACATTCCAGAATGAATGTAGCCTTTGGGTCATTGTGTATGCATTTGTGTTGATCATATGGATGTGCTTTTCCTTTGCAGCTGATGCTGATGGCTGTGCTCAACTGCCTCTTTGACTCACTCAGTCAGATGTTGCGGTAAGAAGTTCCTTATTGGCTATAGCTGAGGTGAATGGGAGCTGAGGTGCAAGATGTCTACAGGGAACTCATTAGAGACGACTGATTGTCTTTCTCAGATTTTGATAAGATAACCCTCTCAGGATGTATTCTAGCTACTTGTATTAATAATCTGGAGTCCATCTGTGGATTTGCATGTTCGAGAATTGGTAGGTCCATCACGTAGGGCAGGGGTGTCAAACTGGCAGCCCACAGGCCAAATGCATCATGTGCAGGCCACGCCCACCCCGGCTCTGCAAAGGCAAAAAAAGTCACGATATGTCACGTGACGCAGTCGAGTTTGACAGCCATGATGTAGGGTTTTCAGGGGGTGGGAAAGCAGGGGCTTCAAGCTACTGGTGGCTTCATCTAGAGCTAGTTAGTTCATTTGCCTCAGCATACTCAACTGGACACTGGCTGCTTCTGCCCTCCCACTCTGCTTTTCCTCTTATCATATAAGCTTTTTTACATTTTGGGGTGGGAGGAGTTGCATTCCATCTATTTGCTTCCGATGATACCATATCGCTTGCTGAGAAACACCATGTTAAAATAAAGGGTGTGTGTGGAATTTCAGTTTTGAACCAGGTCCTGATCCTTAGAAACTTTAAGAAACTAAAGTGCTACCCAATGCCCTAGTTCCACGCTCAGTAGTGTTTGGCATCTCTTGCAGAAAGAATGTGGAGAAGCGAGCTCTCCTAGAGAACATGGAAGGCCTTTTCCTGGCAGCGGATGAAATTGTGGATGGGGGGTGAGTCCAATGTCTTTAGAAATCTGTTCATGCTCAAAATTTGGGTTTACCTGTATATGGATCTTGTGCATATCTCGACAAAAATATGCATTCTGAATGGTAAGAAATGCCTTGGGTTGTTTCGGGAAATATCAGTCTTTGTTACTCTTGCTACCCCTCTCCTTCCAAGAGCTATCAGAGAATGTAGTTCAATTTGTAGTTGAAGAGCTGCGGTGGCGCAGTGGTTAGAGTGCAGTACTGCAGGCTACTTCTGCTGACTGCCAGAAGTTTGGCAGTTCGATCCTCACCGGCTCAAGGTTGACTCAGCCTTCCATCCTTCCAAGGTGGGTAAAATGAGGACCCAGATTGTTGGGGGCAATATGCTGACTTGGTAAACCACTTAGAAAGGGCTGTAAAGCACTGTGAAGCGGTATATAAGTCTAAGTGCTATTGCTAATTTGGTGAACAATTATTTCTTTTTCTCTTATAGGGTGATTTTGGAGAGTGATCCCCAGCAAGTGCTACATAGGGTTGCTGTACGTGTAAGTGAGCCTTATCTGACCTTTTCTTTCTTGACAGCCTGTCCAGTAGGCAGGAGCTTTCTGACCCAATTGGCTGACAGGTAGAGCAAGGGTGAAATGCTACCGGTTCAGGCATACCGGTAGTGGTGGCTGCCGGTGGTTCACCGAACCAATAGCAATGGCTGCCTGGCCACACCCCCGAACCGGTCCCCCGGTCGCTGCTTGCTCGCTCGCTTGCCCTGCCCCGCCCAGTCTCTGCTCTGCAGCTTGCCTGCCTGAAGCGCTGCGTCCCTGATCTGCCTGCCTGGTAAGCCTGCGAAGTTGTGGCCTACCTAGCTGCCCCTGCCCCCCCCATCCCAGCCTGCCTTCCCTACTCCATTCCCCGCAGCCCCGACATGCTTTCCTGTCTTCCACGCGGCCTTCCCGGTGTCCCCGTGGCCAGCTTGCGAAGGCAGGCAAGCGGAAGGCCACGTGGAAGGCAAGCAAGCATGTCGGGATGGCGGGGAAGGGAGGTAGCAGCCTACTCCCTTCCCCACAGCCCTGCCATGCTTGGCGGCCTTCCATGCGGCCTTCCCGGTGTCCCCGTGGCCAGCTTGCGAAGGCAGGCAAGCGGAAGGCCATGTGGAAGGCAAGCAAGCATGTCGGGACAGCGGGGAAGGGAGGTAGCAGCCTACTCCCTTCCCTGCAGCCCTGCCATGCTTGACGGCCTTCCTTCCCCCACACCCGCTTGCCTTCCAAGGTCGGCATCCAGCCCAGCCAGGCCAGTGAGTGGGCGGGTGGCCCTTGGTAGAAATGCAGACGCTGAGAGGGGCAGCGGTGGCGGTGCTCCAGGAGGGCAAGAGGATGTACCGGGGCTGCTGCACATTTGCACCTGCACCTGCCTGCTCTCTTTGTGGATCGGCCTGGCCGACCACTGGCGCCACTCTAGGAACTTGGCCCGCGGAGTCGTTTCCCGCTGGTGAAGAAGTGGAGTGAGATGTGCGGAAGCTGCCGCCGGCCACCCGAGCAGCAGCCCCCCATGCAGGGAGAGAGCCAGGCCCAGCTGCGCCACCCCAGAACTTCCCCTTTGGCCTGGGCGGCGGCGCTTACCCAGGCAGGCCAGTGCAGTCAGCCCTTCATCTTCACCAGGTCGCCCCACTTGTAGTCGCACGGCTGGCTGGAACGGTACATGGCGCGCCATCATCCTGGCCGAGCAATCACTGTGCCTCCCCAGGAACAGGCGTGCCGGGGCCGCCTTGCCCGCCTTCACCGCCTCCGTGCGCTCTGCATGGTAGGGTCCGCCGCCACCGTTCTTGCCACGCTCCCTCCCCGCTTGGCTGCAGACGTCTGCCTGCCCGAAGCAACCCTGCCGCAGTTCGCTTTCTTCCTTCTCCCACCACGAAACGAAAGTGAACGGTGGCGCGACTAAACGTGGGGCGACCTGGTGAAGATGATGGGCTACCCGCACTGGCCCGCCTGGGTAAGTACCGCCGGCCAGGCCGAAGGGAGAGCTCTGCGGTGGCACGGCCGGGCCTAGCCCTTTCCCCGTGGGGGGGGGGGCTGCTGCCCCAGCAGCCGGCAGCGCCTTCCACCCATCTTTCTCCGCTTCTTCAACGGTGGAAAGCGGTGCCGCGGCTGAGCCTTCTTCCCCCAGAGCACCGGACTCCGCAAGCCAAGTTTCCAGAGTGGCACCGGCGGTCAAAGAGAGCAGGCAGGTGGCCAGGTGGGAAGCCAGTGGGCTGCTTCGGAGCCTCAAGCCGCGCGGAGCCGGCACAGGAGGCACGGGTGGAAGGCTGCCTTTTCTACAGCATCCCCCTCTCCTCTTTAGATCGCCCTGCGGGGGGGCTCTGCTTTTACAGAAACAGGGCGGGCGGTTTGTACGGAGGATTGGCGGGGGGGATGCACGGCCCTCCAGAATGGAGAGCGGGGCAAGAGAAGGTTCCGAGGTTCGCTTGGGCAGTCAAGCCAGATGGCGGAGGGAAACTCAAAGCGTTGGGGGCTTCAGAAGGGCAGAATGTGCTTCAAAATGTGCAGCTCCTGGCTCTAATTGTGAGTGATGTGAGTGACGTCACATTGGCCACGCCAACTTGGTCACATGACCCCCCCACCAAGCCACGCCCACAGAAGTGGCAAATTTTTTTATATTTCACCACTGAGGCCGAGGCAACAGTTACTTAGCTTGTATTTGCAACAGATGAAAGGATGTCACAATTCCATATCTTTATCTGGGATTGTCTGCAAGCGGGATGTAATGATGTGGAGGCAGGGGAAGAGAAAGGATGCGCTCTTGATAAGCATTTGGCCTAAGTGGCAAATTGTAGTTCCTGATTTGGGAACAGAAAAGTAGGAGTCCATCAGATCTATTTTTCAGAAAAGTCAATGAGATATTCTGCATCCCACCAAACAGAGTTCCTTCTTCCTATTTTAGGGGGAGGATGTCCCTCTCACAGAACAGACAGTTTCACAGGTATGTCCTTCTGGTCAGATTTTCTGTAGTATTTTACATTTTGCGTGATATCTTCTTTCCGTGTACCTGGCTGCCCTTGACTCTTCCTTCCAGTGAACCTTTCTTGAATTTACACTTGAAGACGTTGATAGATAGTGTGCCTCTAACATCCTAGGGACATGAGGGCAGTTGCATCACACAAATGCGAGCTTTTGTGAACTGAATGCGCACATTATCTTTGCTTTCATTTCAATGATCCAAACGTTGAATTTCTAGACTTGTTGAATAGCCCTCTTCCATCTGATGCTGTCCCACCGTGGGATGAGCAAAGTTGTTGTAACTTGGAAATGCGATTACAGAATTTGAAACCCCACAAAAGGTTTTCATCAGTTGAGGTTTTGACAAAGTGGACTCCCTTTTTATTTTATTTAGGACTCAGGATTTGCATTTGCACTGAATATGCATAAATACTAGATTTGCCCTTCTCATTTTTAGTTTATGTCTCTGTGTTAGGAACCTCTCTTCTGAGATATTCTTCTGTAAAAGAGTTATGTGGGTGGACAGTTGTGTAAGAAATTCAGGTCACCACCAATGTTTACCACCTTCTTTTTGCAGGTACTGCAGTCAGCGAAGGAACAGATTAAGTGGTCTCTTCTGCGATGAAGAACCATGTGGGATCTGCTCTATTGACCTGCTGTCTCCAACTGAACCTCCTGTGTGTTTGTCTTGCACTGACCAAATTATAACATGACCACCATTTTTGACAGATTTCTAGCTATTTGCAAGTTTCATTGCTCTCCTATTGATTATTAGTGGTATTGTACGGGGAAACACGAATCAAGGTTATTGCACAGATACATGATGTGTCAAGAACAGTCAACTCAGTTCATTTTAGATGTTAGTCTCCCTCCTTTTTCCTCTGTAATCCAGAAATACAGTTATTTATAATATATTTTGTCCAGTTTCTTCCCAGTATTACCACTAGGATAGAAGAAAAGCATACTAACAAAAGTTTAAATTTATTTATTAATCAAATTTATATACAGTAGGTCACAGAAGTGAGTACACCCCCTCACATTTTGTAAATATTTAAGTATACAGTATCTTTTCATGTGACAACACTGAAGAAATGACACTTGGCTACAATGTAAAGTAGTGAGTATACAGCTTGTATAACAGTGTAAATGTGCTGTCCCCTCAAAACAACGCAACACACAGCCATTAATGTCTAAACTGCTGGCAACAAAAGTGAGTACACCTCTAAGCGATAATGTCCAAATGGGGCCCAAAATGTCAACATTTTGTGTGGCCACCATTATTTTCCAGCACTGCCTTAACCCTCTTGGGCATAGAGTTCACCAGGGCTTCACAGGTTGCCACGGGAATCCTCTTCCATGACGATGTCACGGAGCTGGTGGATGTTAGAGACCTTGTGCACCTCCACCTTCCATTTCAGGATGCTCCACAGATGCTCAATAGGGTTTAGGTCTGGAGACATTCTTGGCCAGTCCATCTCCTTTACCCTCAGCTTCTTTAGCAAGGCAGTGGTCCTTTTGGGGTCGTTATCATGTTTGAATATTGCCCTGCGGCCCAGTCTCCGAAGGGAGGGGATCATGCTCTGCTTCAGTATGTTACAATACATGTTGGCATTCATGGTTCCCTCAATGAACTGTACCTCCCCAGTACCGGCAGCACTCATGCAGCACCAGACCATGACATTCCCACCACCATGCTTGACTGTAGGCAAGACGCACTTGTCTTTGTACTCCTCACCTGGTTGCCACCACACACGCTTGACATCATCTGAACCAAATAAGTTTATCTTGATCTCATTGGACCACGGAATATGGTTCCAGAAATCCATGTCCTTAGTCTGCTTGTCTGCAGTAAGCCGTTTGCAGGCTTTAGAAGAGGCTTCCTTCTGGGATGACAGCCCTGCAGACCAATTTGATGCAGCGTGCGGTGTATGGTCTGAGCACTGACAGGCTGGCCCCCTACCCCTTCAACCTCTGCAGCAATGCTGGCAGCACTCATACGTCTATTTCCCAAAGCCAACCTCTGGATATGACGCTGAGCAGGGGCACTCAACTTCTTTGGTCAACTAGGGTGAGGCCTGTTCTGAGTGGAATCTGTCCTGTTAAACTGCTGTATGGTCTTGGCCACCATGCTGCAGCTCAGTTTCAGGGTCTTGGCAATCTTCTTATAGCCTAGGCCAGGGGTAGGCAAAGTTGGCTCTTCTTTGACTCGTGGACTTCAACTCCCAGAATTCCTGAGCTAGCATAATTGGCTCACAAAATCTGGGAGTTGAAGTCCACGAGTCATAGAAGAGCCAACTTTGCCTACCCCTGGCCTAGGCCATCTTTATGTAGAACAGCAATTTGTTTTTTCAGATCCTCAGAGAGTTCATTGCCATGAGGTGCCATGTTGAACTTCCAGTGACCAGTATATGAGAGAGAGAGAGTGATAACACCAAATTTAACACACCTGCTCCCCCTTCACACCTGAGACCTTGTACCACTAACGAGTCACATGACACCAGCGAGGAATAACGGCTACTTGGGCCCCATTTGGACATTATCACTTAGGGGTGTACTCACTTTTGTTGCCAGTAGTTTAGACACTAATGGCTGTGTGTTGCGTTATTTTGAGGGGACAGCACATTTACACTTATACCAACTGTATACTCACTACTTTACATTGTAGCCAAGTGTCATTTCTTCAGTGTTGTCACATGAAAAGATATACTTAAATATTTACAAAATGTGAGGGGGTGTACTCACTTCTGTGACATACTGTAGCTGCCCATCTCCCTCAAAAGGACTCTGGTTGGTGCATAACATTAAATAAGCCAATATAAAACATTTAAGAAATCCAAAAGGCACAGTAATAAATAACCCTAAAACAAAGATACCTTGGATGAAGAGAGGATAAAAATGTCCCCCCTCAGCAATGGAGTCATCAGGACAGACCTTGGATTCTCTGGGAGTCCCATGCCTGGCAGCATAAGTTGGGCCTTACAAAAAAAAAAAAAAGAAATGGCACCAATCTAATTCCAGGCGGAAGGATATTCAGTAAAGTGGGCACAACAGCAAAGAAGATAGATCTCCTGGAATCCACCAAACAAAAATCCCTAGCCAACAATCTCTTCTCCCACCACCAAGCATGTGTTCTGTGCAAGATCTAACAAGGCAGGCTGTTGTAACCAAGGAGAGATGGTTCCTCACACAGCCCATTCCGATGCCTAGAAAGGCTTTAAAGGGTAGAAACAGCACATTGAATTGAAGCTGGAAGCAAACTGGCAACTAATGTAGAGTAGAGGTATAACATGGACTGCCCTAGAAGAGCGCATAACGGCCTGCGCCGCCACATTCTGTACCAGCTAAAGCTTCTGGATACTGTTCAGTGGCAGCTACTATGTTGACCAGTGCAGAATAAAGCCTGCGACTTGGAAGCAATACTTCTACTACATATTATACATGCCCATCCCACTATTTCATTTTTAGGTGAGCAGGGTTATACAAAGTACACAAAAAAGGAGAGAGAGAGTATGGAAGATAAAATAAAAGAAAATTCAATCTAATTTAACTCAACACCATTGACTTCATATTTTTCCCATCCTTGCTTCCACTACCATGCAGAAATTATGGTATTCAATGTCATCGTGCGTAGTCATGTGACCTGTGTTATTAACTGCAATAGAAGCAGGAAATTCCAGGCACCGATTTCTTGCTGATAAACATAACCCTAACTTTCCCCTCCTCACACCCTCGCCCCATTTTTAATTCAGCTACCTTTGGCAACTGGAACATGCAAAGTTTAGTGTTAACGACCCTCTTGGATAGAACCAGGATACAAAGGCTTCCAAGCAGAGTTGTGTGTCCTACACAAACATGAGCAAAGCATGAAATGAAATTAAGCATCCGGATTCCTAAGAAATTTTATGTAGGAAGTAATTTAATTTAATTTAATTTAATGGATTTCTATGCCGCCCACTCCCTGGGGACTCTGGGCGGCTCACAGCATGTTAGATTCCATTACAAGTAATAGCAATAGCAATAGCAATAGCACTTTTCTTATATACCGCTTCATAGTGCTTTACAGCCCTCTCTAAGCGGTTTACAGAGTTCAGCATATTGCCCCCAACAATCTGGGTCCTCATTTTACCGACCTCGGAAGGATGGAAGGCTGAGTCAACCTTGAGCCTAGTGAGATTTGAACAGCTGAACTGTTGAACTAGCAGTCAGCCTGCAATGGCTGCATTTAACCACTGCACCACTTCAGCTCTGAAGTAAGTAAAATGCAATAATTAAAATATAAACAATATCAATACAATAATTAAAAAATACAACAAATACAAAAGTTAAAAAGAGTATCTCATTACCATCATGGGGGGAGACCCTTATTTCATCTAATTGGTCCCACTTTCACCCTGCCTGCCGGAAGAGCCAAGTTTTTATTGCTTTCCGGAAGGCCAGTAGGGTGGGAATGGTCCTGATCTCCGGGGGAAGCTGGTTCCACAGGGAGGGAGCTCCCACAGAGAAGGCCCTCCCCCTCGGCCCCGCCAGCCGACATTGTTTGGTCGACGGGACCTGGAGGAGGCCGACTCTGTGGGCCCTAACCGGTCGTATGGAGGTATGCAGCAGGATGCGGTCCCGAAGATAACCTGGCCCTGAGCCATGTAGGGCTTTAAAGGTAACGACCAACACATTAAATTGGATCCGGAGACTAATGGGCAGCCAATGCAGCTGGCAGAGGATCGGTGTTACGTGGGTGCATCTGGGTACACCCACCACAGCTCGCACAGCTGCATTTTGCACCAATTGTAGTCGCCGGACACTTCAAGGGTAGCCCCATGTAGAGCGCATTGCAGTAATCCAGCTGTGAGGTGATAAGGGCATGAGTGACTGTGAGAAGTGCCTCCTTCTCCAAGTAGGGTCGCAACTGGTGCACAAGACGTACCTGTGCAAAGGTCCCCCTAGCCACAGCTGAAAGATGTTGTTCCAATTTTAGCTGTGGGTCTAGGAGGACACCCAAATTGCGGACCCGTTCTGAGGGAGCTAATTTCTCCCCCCCCCCAAGAACCAAGGAGGGACAGTTGGTCGAGTCCTTAGGGGGCAATATCCACAGCCACTCAGTCTTGTCAGGGTTAAGTTTTAGCCGGTTCTTCCCCATCCAGACCCTAACATCGGCCAGGCAGCAGCCCATTACGTCTACGGCTTCCCCAAATTGAGACGGGGTGGAGATGTACAACTGGGTATCATCAGCATATTGCTGATACCTCACCCGGTGTCGTCAGATGATCTCACCCAGTGGCTTCATGTAGATGTATATTTGATTCACCTATCAAATATATTTGATTCACCTATCAAATCAAGACGGTGTGGGTGGGTGGGATTCTGCTTCTTTTTAGTAGAACTCAAGTTCCATCTTCTCGAGCCAGCATGCATAATGATGTCTCAGAAGGCCAAAGAAGATTGCTGAATATGAGCTGCAAGAAAACCTAATGCACTATGCCTGATTCATGACAGAGCATGGGCCAACACTAAAATTAACCCACAAGGGTTATCTTGCTGTGCATAAAATGAAGCCTGGTGTGTTTCCCCTATAAAGGTGGTGGAATGATGGTTAATAAATTAATACAAAAATTTGTCTGATTTTAATATTAACTCTCCATGGAATAACCTGCTTAGTTAAGTCATACTTGCTCAAGCTCCCCATCTACAAAATGTGAATAATATTAACCATAAATAGTTCTGTAAAAATGTATTCATCCTTGAATTGTCTTTTGAAGTTTTGCATATCTTGGCTAGCAAATGTTATCAGAGCTTCATGTGGGTCCTGTTGATATACAGTATAAAGGCAAACCGAGTGAAGAATACCAAAGATTGCTGCTTATTTCATTTATTTCAGACACAAAGCATGATTTATCAATGTGAAAAAGCAATCGGCTCTCTCCCAAGTTCAGCAGGGCTAGTTATCTGAGAACTTAAACAAGTTTATAAGCTATATAAACGTCACAGAGTTTTGCTATCATCACAGTGAAATTCTCACCACATAAGATTATAGAGTCACATCATCTTCCCCTCAAAAGAAATTTATGAATAAAATTTTTAAAGTTCCGGGCTTCCCTGGTAAAAGACATAGTACTGAAAAAGATTTAGATCAATAAATGAACCTTACTAAAAGTGCCTGTCTTGACAAAATCACTCCCAAGACTGCACCATAAACAATCACAGAATAGCATCCAGAGATTTATTTGCAGATGTGTCTTACTTTAGTTAAAGTCATTATTCATGACTTCACCATCCAAAAGAACCTGGATAAAAATGGGATTCATGGAAATGTAGCAACAACGGAAACCATTGGCTAATAAGAAAAAACATCGCTTATCTCAAATTTCTAGGCCACATAACCACATTATTTGGTGAAAACCAAAACCTGCCCTCCACAATAAGAACCTCAAGCACAGAGATGGTGTCATGGGTTTTGCTTTGCTACTTCAGGAAGTAGGTGATTCCCCATCATTGAAGGAAACATGAATTCTGCTATGCATCGGAATTCTGCAGAAGAACTGAAGCCAAAATGAACCAGGTTGTGCAGCAAGTTTATAGTCCCGTCAAGTCTACAAGAAAACTGAAGAAGAACCAATTAAGTATTTTGGAATGGCTAGAGTTGCCATACAAAAATGCAGCAGAACTTGAAATGCTACAACTGCCCCAAATATAACTGAGTCAAAGGAATTTGCTGTAGAGGAATAGTCCAAAATTACTACATAATGATATGAGACTAATGGCCAATTACAAGAAGCATTCTGGTAGCAATTATTACAGCAAAATCTGGTGAAAGAACGGAGGAGGGATTGTGTGATTGCTTTTTCAGAGTATTTTGGACCATCATGCGTGCTTTTTCACCCTCTGGCATGCACAGAAGGTTAAAAAAAGGAAAATGGCGATGTCCGGGTGGGTGGGCGGAGCCTCGTGCTGCCGCTGTTACAGGTTCTCCGAACCACAGACGGCTGCCGCTACCAGTACACTCAAACCAGGCCGAACCGGTAGCATTTCACCCCTGAAAAAGGGCATTATAAATGTGTGAAAGGACAATTGTCAGTCACTTTAATTCACAAGTATGGTGCCATGTTGTAATTGGCTGCAGATGTTTATAATAAAGTCTCCAAGAAAAAAAAATCTTTCTATAGATCCCCATCCTTTTTAATATGCCTGTAGTAGACCTTGAAACGTGTGACAAACATGTGATAGTCTGCAAGTTCAGAGAGCACCAAGGATATCACAGTTCAATCCTGAGCTACAAATATTCTCTTCTATTCGATGCTAGTGTTGCAGAAGAAATCATCATTGCCAGTGGGATGAAAAAAATGTACTTATAAGTTTCTATTTTTTTCTTTTTAATCTTCCATGACTCAATGGGTGGAAGGTTTGCCCTTGCTCTGTTTTTTCTTGGAGACAAGGATGTCTTTTAATGGAAAAAAAAACCCAGGTATGTTATGCACGCACACAATTGTGTCATAGAAAGTTAGTAATATGCTTCCCTGTACCACTATTTTAGATACTACCATATTTTTCGGAGTATAGGACACACCGGAATATAGGACGCACCTAGATTTTAGAGGAGGAAAACAAGGAAAAAAGTATTCTGAACCAAATGGTGTAGTAATATATTATTTAATAAAATACCAGTATAGCAGAATACTTTTTACAACCATGTATACTTTTTACAACCATGTACACCTTTTACAAACTTCAACTCCCAGAATTCCTCCTCCAGTCATGCTAGCTCAGGAATGGGAGTTGAAGTCCACAAGTCTTAAACTTGCCAAGTTTGAAGACCCTTGCACCCCTAACCCCTAAACCAGGGCTCTTCAAACTTGAAAGTTGTTCTTCAAACCTGTCAGGCTGCTCGCTTTGGGGTGAGTGGCGGCGGTGGCAGCTCCGGGCAGCAATGGTGGCGGCGGCTATGGCAGCGGTAGCCAACAACAGCGGCAGTGGCTCTGGGCAGCAGCAGCAGCGGCGGCCAGCAACGGTGGCTCCAGCAGCGGCGGCCAGCAATGGTGGCAGCGGCTCTGGGCAGCAGCGGTGGTGGAGGTGGCCAGCAATGGCAGTGAAGGCGGCCAGCAACGGTGGCAGCGGCTCCGGGCAGCAGCAGAGGCAGCGGCAGCCAACAACAGCGGCTCCAGCGGCAGCGGCCAGCAACGGCAACAGCTCTGGGCAGCAGCAGCGGCCAGCAACGGCGGCGGCAGCCAGCAATGGCAGCAGCGGCTCCGGGCAGCAGCGGCAGCGGTGGCCAGCAATGGCTGGAACTGGCCGAAAATGCGACGTGCGGAGGCCAAAAACCTCCGAAGGGTGGGGGCTGGTGGGTGGGTAGGGCTACATTCGGTGTATAAGACACACCCAAATTTTCACCCTCTTTTGGGGGGTAAAAAGGTGCATCTTATACTCCGAAAAATACAGTAAATACTATGGTTCATTGCTAAGAATATTGATCCATAAGTTAGGGAGTTTATTTCCGAGTAAGCAAAATACATTTTCCACATTTATATACAGTAAATACATTTGCAAACAATACTTGCAAGATTTTCAAGCTGCTTCATTCTGTGCTCCTTGGAAACATGATTATTATTGTAAAAAAATAATTCAAAATACATACAGTATGGGGATGGATGGGGACAAAATGGCAGCCTCCAGGCAAACTGCTTCATTTTGCTGCCTTAGCAAGGTTTGCTGAGTGCTGCAGAAGCTTCTGAACACTACAGAAGTTGACCTATTATTTTAAATAGTAGAAAAGCAACTAGGATGATTAAAGGCCTGGAGACTAAAACATATGAAGAACGGTTGCAGGAACTGGGTATGGCCAATCTAGAGAAAAGAAGGACTAGGGGTGACATGGTAGCAGTATTCCAGTATTTGAGGGGCTGCCACAAAGGAGAGAGGGACAATTTATTTTCCAAAGCACCAGAAGGCAAGACAAGAAACAGTGGATGGAAACTAATCAAGGGGAGAAGTAACCTGGAGAAACTTCCTAACAGTGAGGACAATTAACCAGTGGAAAAATTTGCCTTCAGAAGTTGTAGGTGCTTCATCACTGGAGGTTTTAAAGAAGAGACTGGACAGCCACTTGTCTGAAATTATATAGTCTCTCCTGCTTGAGCAGGGGGCTGGACTAGAAGACCTCCAAAGTCTTCCCTTCCAGTTCTATTCTGATTGATTCAATAATAAGAATCATGTTTGCGAGATTGTGAGAAGCGTCACGGCGAGACAGGCTGGAAAAGGTGAAGATCCGACGAGCTTCGTGGAAAAGCCAGCCTGACGAACCGCTGGCGGGGGGGGGCTTCGGATCGGAACCGTCCTGAAGGAACAGTGAAGAAGGAGAGTCATCTCCGGCGACCCAGAGGAGCAGGCAAGCTCCTCGAGTGGTCAGAGACAGCTGTTCGAATCGGTGGCAGGGGTGGTGGCTATTATTAAATGAATAATACTGATTATTCATAATAATCATAATTAATATAAAAATAATAATAATAAAAATGAATAGAACTGTCAAAGGAAAAGGGAAAAAAATGGAGACTAAAACTTTAAAGCCCAAGAAGATCCCTTTCACTTTGGATTTAACTTGCAATTGGAGAAATAAAAATAACAGAAATAAGAAATTGCTGAGAAAGCCCTTTGTTTTTGTGGATTCCAAATAATTATTGGTTATTTTGACAATCAGCTGGAAGCATAATGTGAATTGGAGAGTACCATCTACTGGTTAGAGGAAAATATTGCAACAATTGTAACAATTTGTGGATTACAAAAGAGAAAGTACAGCTGTCTGACCTTGGACTGAAAGAAGATAAGAGGAAAGCCTGAGAAATTATAAGGAGTGTTCTGCTTTGCCTAGACTGTCTGGCTTTGTTCTTTGATAGTGGCGGAGGATAAACAAATTCTGTAACTGGACTGGATTGGATATTATTTGAATTGGAGTTAATAAAAATTGAATAAAATTTTAAAAAAGACTATATGGACCTTAAGTTTGAAATTAGTGTGATATAATATAAAAAACATAAATTGGCAACATGGAGGATTGATATATGAAGAATTATTTGCTATGTTAAAAGATGTGGGAGAAACTGTAAAAGGTGACAAAAAATTAGAAACTGGGCTGGAGCATGAAAAAGTAGAAGAGTCAGAAACTGTATTGGAAGATTTTGAGCAGAAAATAGAAAAGAAGGTGGTTAAAAGAAATGAGGAACAAGAAAACAAAATAGAAGAAGAGATGGAAAGCAAAAAACTGAATGATTTCACTGGGATTTATAGTGGCGAGGAAAAAGTTGAGAGAGGAGAAAAGTACTTAAAAGGGCAAAAAGCGAAATGGTGGGAAGAGATTAGAGAAACTTGAAGGGACCACAAAAATAATAAATTTAAAAAAGAGAAAAAAGACTCGAGAGAAAAGCTACAAACAAGAATACAAGAATAAGAAAAAGAAAAAGAAGAAGTTAAAGGAATGGGATAAAAGGAGAGATCTAGTAAGAAGTGGAATTTTGGAGGGATTAAAGGAAAATGGGTAAATAAAGAAAGGCGGGGAGAAAGAAAGAAAATAAGGGCCATATTAATGGATTTAAGAAAACTGTATTAATATTGTTAATGGTGGATAGTTGAATAAATGGAAGGCTTATTGTAAAATGGTTTAGTAGTAATTAAGATATATATAGTATCTAGGGCAAAACAGAACTAACAGAAAAAGTGGGATGAGGAATTCATTGTAGTTAAATGAGGATTGCTAATTAAATTAAGAGGTTTTAAAATATAAGATTTGAAGTAGATGATGAATATTGATTGGATTAAAATAGAACAGTAGATGGAATGTGTAAAAGAAATTTGCCTCATTTTGAAAGATAACTTGATATAAATTGAATTAATTAAAATATAGAGAGAAGTTGCAATATAGAAAGATAGAAAATATGAAAAATTTATGTAGTAAATATTATAATTAATTGATGTGGGTGAAAGGGACCAGAAATTTGGGCGATTAGTAAATTATGTACATAATAAAAAGAGAATAAGTTAAGATAAAGAAATATGTATGGATAATACTATGGGTTGGAATTGAAATAGAGAGATAAATAATGGAATTGATTATGCATTGAAAAACTATGTATGATTACAAAATGTGACCCGGACAACGCTTTGTGCAGAAATTATGTATTGTTTGTCGAAAAAAAATAAAAAACCTTTTGTAAAAAAAAAAGAATCATGTTTGCAAGCAACAAAGAATGAAGCAGGTTAAAATTCTTACAAATATTGTTTACAAATTTATTTACTGTATACAAAAGCTTTAAAGCTTTCTGCAGCACTGTGCAGACCTTGTTGAGGCAGAAAACAAAACAGTTTGCAGGTCGCCATTTTATGGGTGGGACAAAATGGTAGCCACTTTTGGAATTGTGCCTTGTTGCCTCACAAAAAAAAGGACAGGTGGGCCTAGGCTTGTACTAGGCCTCCAATGGCCTCCCCCATCCATGAGTCACTCCACGCTCTGCTTAATGACCCACATGTTTATTTAACATTATATTGGATTTGAAAGTTTTGGAGACAACTGCTGAGATTTGGAGAAGTCAAAATCTATTTTCCCAAACAAAAAAAGAAAAACAAACAAAAAATAAAAAAATAAAAAATCAGCTATGGAGGAGGGGTGTCCAAAACAGAGAGTCTGGTTTCTCAACTCTTTTTATGGAACATCATGATGGAAAAAATTGTCCCTTGTGAGCCAAATTGCCTATCAGCTGCAGCCAGTAGGGGCAATGGTGGAAGATGATGAGGGATGCAATTTAGCAGCATTTGATGGATTTATCAGCTAACCAGCAAGAACTTTGAAGTTATTAGACTCAACATGTGGCTTAATTGGACAAGATATATTTAACACCATCAAACAATAACATCTGCCTATCCTTCTGGTCCTTGGGAAGCACTCAATAAGTGGATAAAAATGCCAAATCCAGTCTTAACATCTGGCTGATTGTTCAACAAGCCATAATAATAATGAGAGGAGTGTGCCAAAGGTCTATTCCATAACCCTACTTATTTAATTGAAATGCAGATTATACCATGGGAAATGCTGGACCAGAAAAAAATGTTGAAATTAAAATTGCTGGAAGAATTAGTAGCAACATTATATCTGCTTATGATGTCACCTTGGTGGCTGAAAGCAAAGAAGACATAAGGGATCTCTTGCTGAAAGTGAAAAAAATGAATCTGATGTTTAATATTTAAAAAAAATCACAAACCTAATTTTGTGTTAACTGCTAGTGCCAATGAAGTGCAACCAGAGACAAAAAAGAAGAGAAAGAGTAATAGATTTTATCCGATAGGTTCAAAAACCTACTGTAAAAGAATGGTAAATGTGACCATAACATAAAGCAACATCTGTTTCTTGGGGAAAAGACTGTGACAAACAAGTATTGTATTGTATCTAAACAAAACAAGTGTGGAGGCATCCTTTTGTCAAGAAAGTTTAAGTACATAAAGGCTTGGTGTTCCAAATTATAACATATGGCTGTGAAAATTGGACCATCAGAAAGGATGAATGAAGAAAAAGCAATGCCTATGAAAGAAAGTGTGCAGCAGTGTGCAGCCGCCGCCAAAAAAGCCAATGCAATCCTAAATTGCATTAACAGAGGGATACAATCAAGATCAAGTGAGGTACTAATGCCATTCTATAAAGCCCTAGTAAGACAACACCTTGAGTACTGCATCCAGTTTTGGTCACCACACTATAAAAAAGATGTTGAGACTCTAGAAAAAATGCAGAGGAGAGCAACCAGGATGATTAGGGGACTGGAGACTAAAACATATGAAGAACAGTTATAGGAACTGGGCATGGCTAGTCTAGTGAAGAGAAGGACCAGGGGAGATATGATAGCAGTGTTCCAATATTTGAGGGCCTGCCACAGAGAGGAGGGGGTCAAGCTATTTTCCAAGGCACCTGAAGGTCAGACAAAGAATAATGGATGGAAACTGATCAAGGAGAGATTCAACCTAAAAATAAGGGGGAACTTTCTGACAGTGAGAACAATCAACCAATGGAACAGCTTGCCTTCGGAAGTTGTGGGAGCTTCATCACTGGAGGCTTTCAAGAAGAGATTGGATACGACTTCAGCAACAGAGTGATCAATGCCTGGAATGCACTACCGGACTCTGTGGTTTCCTCCCCAAACCCCCAAAACTTTAACCTTAGACTGTCTACCGTTGACCTCACCCGATTCCTAAGAGGTCTTTAAGGGGCGTGCATAAGCGCACCAGCATGCCTACCATCCCTGTCCTAATGTTCCCTTTTATTCGTATTCATTTCATGTATTCATAACCATGTTTATACATTTTATGTATTCACAATCATGTTTATACTTTTTCTGTAATCTTATATATGCTTGACAAAACAAATAAACAAATAAACAAACAAATAAAAATAAAATAAAATAAATAAATTTGGTCTGTACTGAAGCTGGGTATATTTTTGTCTCTTGTGGTTGCCCTTTACAGTTTCTCAGTTACATTCAATGTATCAGCAATTTTATCTTCTTTTGCTTTTCACAATACAGAATGTTTTTATTTGCTTCGTTTGTAATGTTAGCATAAATTTAGGGTTCAGAGTACTTCAGGAATACCACTCTATCAAATCACTCATTTATTTGACCTGTATATGGAAAAGACCCAGTTTGGTGCACAGGCAGTCCTCATTTAGTGACCATAATTGGGACTGGCAACTTAGGTGTTAAGTGAAGCAGTTGCTAAGTGAAACCACAATTGTGCTTGCAATCTTATTTCAGCTTTCTTTTGCTTTACAAACCTGTGAAAGTTGCAGATGTATGATTGGCAATGAAGTTACTCTTTCATCACCATCATAATTGCGAATGGTCACTAAATGAGGCAGTCGCTAAACAAGGACCATCTGTATGATTAAGGCATCAGGCTAGAACTCTGAGAAATTTAGTTCTAGATCTGCTGTAGGCACAAAGCCTTATGGGGGACTTTGATAACTACACTGTCATTTTTTGTTCTCTGTCAACAAGGTGTTGCTAATTAGGCTACAACTGTTCAACATTAGCTTCCTCTGCCTCTGTGGCTGGACTTGGCAGAGAGCTGGATCATTATACACGCAGTCCTTGACTGATGGTCATTTGTTTAACGACTGTTCAGAGTTATGATGGCACCAAAAAAAGTGACTTATGACAGTCCTTTCACTTATGGCAACTGCAGTGTCCCAATGGTCACATGATCAAAATTTGGGCGCTTGGCAACCAGAATATATTTATGACTGTTGAAGCATTCTGGAGTCATGTGATTGTCATTTGTGATCTTCCCCATTGGCTTCCAACAAACAAAGTCAATGGGGGGAAGCTGGATTCGTTTAGTGACTGCGCAATTCTCTTAACAACCATGGCAAAAAAAAGAGCCGTACAAGTGGCACAACCGAGTTAATGAACGATTAGTCACAGAAATTCCAGTATCAATTACGGTCATAAGTCAATGACTGTCTGTAATACTGAAACGATTCCTTAGATTCAAGTTGAAATCATCTTTTCATTTTCAGAGTTGCATCGTCAGTGTCCTTTCCTTAGTAATGATGACTACTCCATTTTTTTCTATAGTCTTTTTCCAAAGATGATGATACGACATTCCTTGGACGCAGTACCCCACTCCAGTTTATTTCATTTTTCTGATTCCCAGAATATCCGTATTCAATGTATTCATCTGTGATTTCTTACATGTATATTATGGCTTTTCTCTAAGTAGGTGTAAGTCCTCATTTTATTCTCACAATAGCACTAGCACTTAGACTTATATACCGCTTCACAGTGCTTTAGAGCCCTCTCTAAGCGATTTAACAGAATCAGCATATTGACCCTCAACAATCTGGGTTCTCATTTTACTGCTCTCGGAAGGATGGAAGGCTGAGTCAACCTTGAGCCGGTGAGGATCGAACCATCAAACTGCTGGCAGGCGGCAGTCAGCAGAATTAGCCTGCAGTACTGCGTTCTAACCACTGCGCCACCACGACTCTTATATTTCAATAACAGTTCTGGGCAGTTGGTTATGCTGAGATAAGATGAGAAATTGCACAGACAGCAGCTATTAGTGGCAGGACTTCAAAGTCAGCCTAACAATACCCAGTTTTGATGCTGGCCAATAGTGCACTTAATAATCACAGAATTATAATTACATGTTTAGTAGACTTCCTAGCAAGACATTTTTTAAAAATAGCCTTTGTAGTACATCGTAAAATCTGTGTTTGTGCCTTGATTTATAGAATGCTGGGGCATAAGCTTAATAACATGGCTTTCAGGCAGGAAATCCTCCAAGTGAAACATCATCCTCCACCAACTTTGCTAGGGTGAAAGGAGCCTCTTCTTCCCATTATAAATCTTTGATTCCCATTTGCACCACAATCCTTTACAAGAGATTTCCAGAAATTCCTATGCTCTCCAACTGATGGCCCACCCAGACAGGTTTGCATATGGTCTCTAGGGCAAGAGTGCCCATTGAATTAACTGGGATGGTCCCATAACCCTGCCTGTCCTACTTTTCTAGGAGGAGAATCTTCCTAAACCAAATATTGGAAACTACCCACCTGGAAAGTTATAACTTTGTGTACACACCCCCATTCCCAAATTATGCCCTTCTCACAGTTTTTTGGAGCTGTTATTTTTTTTTAAATTATGACATTTCTCCTCTCTCATTCTTGTCCTCTGAATTTCTTATCCAGCTCTTTAAACCGTACTTATCAGCACTGCAATCACATGTTGGAAAATTAGATTCAAGTTGGTTCCTTCATTTGTTTTCAGTTTTCTGTATGCTCTACTTATGGCTTCTAGATTCCATCTCCTATTTGACTTTCCCTGAATGTATTGGGTAAAACCCTTGTAACTCCTCCAGAATTACCACGTTTCCCCAAAAATAAGACATCCCCCGAAAATAAGCCCTCCCCAAAAATATTTAAACGCATGCGTAGCCGGTCCCTGCCATTTCCTCTGGTTAGGGTTAGGGAGACAGAGCTGGAAATCAGGTAAGACAACAAGAGGAACCACGTCTTGCTCCATGCGCCCCAAAATAATAAGACCTCCCCAAAAATAAGGCCAAGCGCTTATTTCGGGGTTCAAAAAATATAAGACAGGGTCTTATTTTCAGGAAAACACGGTATAATACCTGTAATGCTGAAGTATGTGGAATAGTGTACAGCTAGTCTTCGACTTACAACAGTTCATTTAGTGACCGTTCAAAGTTGCAACGGCCCTGAAAAAATGACTTATGTCCATTTTTTCACACTTACAACCGTTGCAGCATCCCCGGGGCCACGTGATCAAAATTCAGACACTTGGCAACTGACTCATATTTATCACGGTTGTAGTGCCTTGGGTCATGTGATCTGCTTCTGTGACCTTCTGACAAGCAAAGTCAATGGGGGAAACCAGATTCACTTAACAACCAGTTAAGTGAATCTGGTTAACCTATCAACTGCAATGATTCACTTAACAACTGTGGCAAGTCGTAGCAAAACTCACTTAACAAATGTCTCACTTAACAACAGAAATTCTGGGCTCAATTGTCATAAATTGAGAACTGCCTGTTTTGGGACTCATGATGAGGAGGTTAGGCCTGAGCATGGGGACATATAAAGCAGCCATTAAAGAGAAAGATGTGACATAGTCCAGAGATCAAAAGAAGCATGAGAAAGAAACCCAGAGTAGATTTTTGTCTAGTACAAGAGTGGATAGAATCTGGGACAGATTTTCAAGATTTTGTTTTGACACCCTGTAACAATAAAGAAGAATTCCTAGAATCCCGGCAGTATCTGTTTCTTGACATAGCCTACTTTGAATAGAACTCCATTACTGACAGCACCAATTCTTCACAACCTTCTCCTTTCATCTCCCTTCGGTCTATTATTGCTACTAGCTCTGGACTGCAGTTTTATGGACAACCACTAGATGACAACAAAAAATATATTTTTGGTATCTCTTTGCTGTCACCTAGTGGTCATTTCAATGTTTACCCCATGGGTGAAATCCAGCAGATTCTCACAGGTTCTGGAGAACTGGTAACAGAAATTTTGAGTAGTTCGGAGAAGCAGCAAATACCACCTCTGGCTGGCCCCAGAGTGGGGTGGGAATGGAGATTTTGCAATATCCTTCCCCCAGGAGTGGGGAGGGAATGGGGATTTTGCAGTATCCTTCCCCTGGAGGGGGGTGGGAATGGGGATTTTGCGGTATCCTTCCCCTGCCACACCCACCAAGCCACGCCCACCAAGCCACACCATGCCCACCAAGCCACGCCCGTAGTAAAAAAAAATGGATTTCACCACTGGTTTACCCTCCAGATCTTGGGTCCTAATCATAGATGCTTCTTGAGAGCAGGTGCTATTTTTTTCTTAAGGAAGTATGGGAAACAAATGGACAAGTAGAGACCTGAGTTAAACGTGACCCCTGATTCACTTCTGTAACATCCTTGGAGGTCCATCCAATGAGGGTTGCCAAAAGTCACTTGTATGGTTTCAAGGGAGCTGCAAAAAGCATAATGAATTCCAAAAATGGGCTTCATGCAGTTTTTAAAGGGAAAAAAAGCAAACCTACACAGAACATTGCACGGATTTTTCTTGATTTGAATACAAAGCTGCACCCAAGATTAACTTTTCATACACTCAGGGACATTGGCTCTTTTCTACGAAAGCTTCTGCCAGTCCTTTAGGCATGAATCTGCAGTCAGCCGTAACAAGGACAACAGGGACAAATGCAGCCAATTTATTTTAGCATAATCTTTCCATAGGAGTAGTGCTTGTCTTTAGAGTCATCACACGACTATTGTTTTCTCTGCTGCTGTCCTTTTTTAAATATAAATGTTATTTAAAAATGTAAGGAGAACATAAAAACTAATACCAAATAAAGAAAACAAAGAGAAAGAAAGCGAGAAAGGAAAGACAAAAAACAAAAATGGAGAAAGGCTAAAAGAAATAAAAAGAAAAACGTTCCAATTTTCCTCTGCAGCAAAAATAAAACGATCTTTCGCTCTGTGCTTACAGGAAAAAGCTCACTTTTTAATTATCCAATTTGGTTTTCACTGCTGCTGTCCAATAGGACTATCTGCTGTGAGGTCAGGTAGTTAGCCATAAGGGTACCAGACATGGGCTGCCAAAATCCTATGACTCATGTCAGCCACATTCCCTCCAAATGGATTGGCTTACAATTCCCACATTCTTCAGACAGCATGGGTTAAGGCTGCAGTAGGGTAAAATTTAGGCAGAAATAGGCAGGGAAGATGAATACCTGCAGCTCATGCATAGAAAATATGAAAGGAGATGCTCTCTGCCCAACTGCTTAGCCATACAAGCTGAATTTAAGCATTCACTGGATGGCTCCACTTGCTGTCACGAAACAACAAATACACAGCAATAAAATTAAGAATTCTGCATCCTTCTCTTTCCCGCTGGCTATTTCTAACCCCACGGGACTTGGTGCCCGCATTGGTGGAGCAACAGTGCCACCTTCTGTTTGCTATAATAATTGCAAGCCGCATCCAAGTCATATATATTCTTGAGGATTAAAATTATAGAGTATGCAGGATTTTTTTTTCTTCCTCTTTATTTCTTTTCCCACCACTTCAGGAGGACAGATTGAAAAGCTGGGTATTTTAAAAGGTAAGAAATAGCCTTTGCTTTGTTCTTTTAAACAGCAATCCTCAAATGTGGGAGAGAAAATGGCTTCCTGCTCTCTGAAATAATGAAGTGGCAATTCTTAGTGGGAACTTGATTTCAATGTTTTTTTGCAATGGCCTTTTAAATGCATTAAATGCATAGCTACTATTTATTACTTTTGCTATGCAGGAGAAACGTTTTCCCCAGTAATAGCTTTCTGATAATTGCATATAAAAATGTACATATGTGTGTGATTTATACCCTACCCTCTCTTCAGGAGCTGAAAGCAATTATTATTTTTAATCACCCGTGTGGTACTTTTGGCTGAGAAACCAGTGGCTGGGCCAAAGCCTCTTATGAGCTTCCATAGCTCATAAGGCAGAATGTGTGTCTCCTGGATCCTAGTCCAGCATCGTAACTACTACATCCCATTAGCTGTGTAGAACAGGTTTGTCCAAAGTGGTCAATATTGACTGCTGAGGGTGGAGGGGACTAGCGAAGAGAACAGTATTGTTATTTGTAGTTCTATTGAAGTCAAGTTTTTCCATTATTTTCATATAATAAATGTTTGTGAGGATTGATGAATAATCTGAAAAAAACATGAAAAAGTCAATGAGCACAGGAGTTTGAGGAACCCTGGTGTAACTAACCAGCTAGGTAAAGATATTGGGCATAGTTCTGGGAAAGTCTACTTCACAGGTAGTAGCATACAATTTCCTTCCATTTCTTACGTTCAGAAGAGTTATAATATAATAACAGAGTTGGAAGGGACCTTGGAGGTCTTCTAGTCCAACCCCCTGCTTAGGCAGGAAACCCTACATCACTTCAGACAAATGGTTATCCAACATCTTCTTAAAAACTTCCAGTGTTGGAGCACCCACAACTTCTGGAGGCAAGCTGTTCCACTCATTAATTGTTCTAACTGTCAGGAAATTTCTCCTTAGTTCTCAGTTGCTTCTCTCCTTGATTAGTTTCCACCCATTGCTTCTTGTTCTACCCTCAGGTGCTTTGGAGAATAGCTTGACTCCCTCTTGTTTGTGGCAGTTGTCAGTACCTTCAGTCAAAGGCTTACTAAAAGAACAACCCGCTTTTTAAGGAGAAAAAGGTTGAAGGGGGAGGGGGGGTGAAGGCTGAGAGTCACCTGTGGGAGCAGAGCATCATGGGAAATGGCAAGGTTGATTGGCTGAAACTGCGAAGAGGCACTCTCTACCCCAGCTGTCTCTCAGGAGAGAGTAAAGCAATACTGCGTCATAGTGACACAGGCCCTGCTCCTTTGCAAACTGCAGTTTGATATTATTACATGCACATGGAAAGGGGTACAGCTTGCAGCACGCTGGCCTTTTATCACTGCGGAAAATGCTTTGGATGCTGCAAAATGCCTCTGCACTCCACGCTGCAACACTTTACATCGAATCTGCCCATGCCAAGCAGTGGGTGGGTGGGTGGGGGAAATGAGGCAGCTGTGTGGTCCTTGTGACAGCAAGACATGCCCGATTTCTCCATCTCAGCCCATCACCAGCTGATAGAAAAGGATCACAGCTTCATGGTACAATATATGCTTGAAACCTTGGAGAGCTGCTGCTAAGTCAACATTGGATGCATTCATTAATTTCTGTCCTTTTCGTCCGGGAACTCAAGGTTTTTCTTTCTTTCTTAAGATTCTGGAATTTTTCCCTACAATCTCAGCATGAATCCCTAATTTCAGCTACTCAAATGTTATAATCCAGTCACTGTCTTCATTTCTCCCTTTGAGGCTCCTCTGAAAACATGTGGTTAGTGTAAAGTGACCAGATTTTTTTTTTTTTAAGCGGGACACCGACGGGGGGGCGGGGCCGCCTGGACGCCGCCATTTGAGTTTTGCCCTCTGCGCATGCGCAGAATGCTGCGCATGCGCAGAGGGCAAAAGACGGCTAATGTCGGCGTCCGGGGGGGAGGCGGGAGGCCTTTCCTCGCCTCCCGCCTCCCCTTCGGGAGCCGGCAGTGGCTTGGGCTGGCTTGGGAAGGGGAGCAGCCCCCAGCGTCTCTTGGCTCTCCTCCTCCCTCCCCCCCGCCCGCCCGGGGGTCCCGCGCCGCCCGCTGACCTCGCGCACGTCCTTGAAGGCTGCGAGAAGCGGAGCATGGCCCAGCCGGACATCGGCCTCACCTTCCCTCACGGCCCTGGCACCGCGGCCGCTGCTTTAACGCGACCCACTCGCCGGAGGACGGAACGCCCGGAAGCTGGCCGTCGGGTCTGCGCTTCACATCCGGCGCGGGGTGATGACGTCGCGCGAGGGACTTTTTCCCGCCCTCGCCTTCAGCAGCATCTCAATTGAAGCTCGTAGGTGACCAGACGTCCCGATTTTGAGAGGGCCTGCTGCTGCTGCCCAACCTGGCCGTCCTCGAGTGCCTGCAGGCCCGATTTTTTGAAAGAATGCCCTAGTCGTGCATTCTTTTTAAAAATCGGGACTTTTTAGAGGGCGGGCGGGACGCGGGACAAAACATTAAAAAGCGGGTCTGTCCCGCCAAAATCGGGACGTCTGGTCACCTTAGGTTAGTGTAAAAGCTGTTAGTCTTGTTCATTCTTCAGAGCCTTGCAGGTGCCCATGCTCCCCCATTTCTCTCTCAAGGTATGTGTCAAAACAGGGAATAAACGCCTTGTTGTTCTGCCAAGCTTCCTCACAACCCTACATGTACACAAGCCTCCACTTATCAGACTGTGGTTTCTCTTTCCTAGATTCTCTTTACCAGAAAAACAAAATTAAGGGAGAGACAGATTGTGCAAATATGGCGGTGCTGAGCAGGCAACATTATTTAATAAGTTTTATGCATGTGTGCTAAGACTCTGACAAGGAGCGTTGGCACAAAATTAGAGGATTACTAGGATGCCCCTATTTTCCCACTATTTAGAGGGTGCCAGAAGGGTCATCTGGAAGGGAAGAAAGTAGCTAGAAGATCAGATGTGAAAGGAAAAAGTTGGGACAGTTAGAAAGTTGGGGATAAATCACCAGATCAGCTTTGTCCCTCTACTGAATGGTACAGTTAAGAATAAAGACTAGGGCTTCTTGAGTTATAAGCAGATTATTCTGATAATGATCATTCTCTTCCACTCAAGTTCTGGGATACCTGAATGTAGAACACGTTACGCTTTTTTCATTTAAAATTCTTTTATACAGGCTTTTTCCAGGCAGTTTCCGTAATTAAAATTTTAATTACAGGCTAAAAAGGTGAGGCGAGCCAGTCTGATGCAGTGGTTAACACCGATCCTCCGCCAGCTGCATTGGCTGCCCATTAGTCTCCGGATCCAATTTAAGGTGTTGGTCGTTACCTTTAAAGCCCTACATGGCTCAGGGCCAGGTTATCTTCGGGACCGCATCCTGCCGCATACCTCCATACGACCGGTTAGGGCCCACAGAGTCGGCCTCCTCCAGGTCCCGTCGACCAAACAATGTCGGCTGGCGGGGCCGAGGGGGAGGGCCTTCTCTGTGGGAGCTCCCTCCCTGTGGAACCAGCTTCCCCCGGAGATCAGGACCATCCCCACCCTACTGGCCTTCCGGAAAGCAATAAAAACTTGGCTCTTCCGGCAGGCGGGGTGAAAGTGGGACCAATTAGATGAAATAAGGGTCTCCCCCCATGATGGTAATGAGATACTCTTTTTAACTTTTGTATTTGTTGTATTTTTTAATTATTGTATTGATATTGTTTATATTTTAATTATTGCATTTTACTTGTAATGGAATCTAACATGCTGTGAGCCGCCCAGAGTCCCCAGGGAGTGGGCGGCATAGAAATCCATTAAATTAAATTAAATTAAATTAAGATACCAGGCTAGAGGCCAGGAAACTGTGAGTCCTGGTCCTGCTTAGGTATGAAACCTTGCTGTGAGATGGGCAGCAAATAAATTAAACAGATAAATAAATTAATTAATTAAAAATTCTGCCTAGGAAACCAGCAGGCAAGAGAGGCAGGAGGACTGACTGGTTTGGTCAGAGAAAAAAAAAACTTGGGAAGAACCCTCCCTAATGGACCAAGCAGTTCAAAGTGGTAGCAGGAAATTCCTGACTTCAGACTTGCAAGATTCTGCTAACGTAGCCTTACAATAAAGTAGAATTATTTCATCTAGTCCTATTTCCTATCTGGTATGCCTAGAAGAGCTCACAGATATAATCAACAAGCTTACCAACACCTCCACATAGAGCCATTTGATTGATTGATTATGTGCAATCAAGTTGTTTTTGACTCCTAAGGTCCACAATGGATAAATTTTCTCCGTGACATCTAATCCCTAATCTGCTCTTTCAAGTCTTCCCCATCCTCACTTTAACCGAGTCTATCCACCTTGCTGCTGGTTGTCTCTTTTTCTCTTTCCTTCCACCTTTCCTGGCATTATAGACTTTTTTTTTTTAGAGGGCTGGGTCTTTGCATAATGTGTCCAGAGTGGAATAATTTCAGCTTGATTATTTGTGCCTTAAATGAAAACTCTGGATTGATTGATTTGTTTGATGATCCTCTGGTTTCTTTTTCTTGCCTGTCCACCGCATCCTCAGGAGCTTTCTCCAGCACCAAAGTTCAAAAGTGTCAAAACTCTTCCTGTCTGGCTTCCTTCTTCCAAGTCCAATTTTTGCTTTCGTAGAGTGTCACAGGAAATAGCACACGGTTTAAAAATAACGGCTGACGATTCCGTTTGGCCATTATCAGCCAATAAAGTTGCTCCAGTATCATACATTCGCTCCAATCACCAGGCAGCTGCATTTCTCCCAACTGGGATTAACAGGAGCTATAGTTTTAAGATCTGAGAGATCAAGATTTTCCCCGCCCCTTGTTATAAACTTTTCTCCCATCCGCTCCCATCTTTCTAGGGCCTCCTTCCTGTCCTTCTATTATCAGCCAGACACACAAAAGTTAATCCAGAAAAGTGCTTTATTTTATCATGCTCAATTTCTGGGTTAAAAGCCCAAAGGCAAGGGCTGGTAAATTCAGCAGGCTAATTATTATTATTATTATTATTATTATTATTATTATTATTATTATTATTATTATTATTATTATTATTATTATTATTATTATTATTATTATTATTATTATTATTATTATTATTATTATTATTATTATTATTTTTGTCCAGGAGTAGAGGGAAAAAAGTTACCTGCTCTCCCCAACCCAACCCATGGCTTTATTGATAAGGCACAGGAGCTGTGCAGTAGAAACTCGACAGGTATATCTTTCCTAGCCTCAAGAGTCTGCCACACAGCTTGTAAAGTGGGATAGGTAAGTGGTATCTCTAGGTAACATAAATACATTAGAAAGTGTCCAGAGATACTTTACGAGAAGAGTCCTCCACTCCTCTACTCGCAACAGAATACCTTACGCAACCAGACTTGAAATCCTGGGCTTAGAAAGCTTAGAACTACGTCGCCTTCGGCATGACCTAAACATAACTCATAAAATTATCTGCTACAACGTCCTTCCTGTCAACGACTACTTCAGCTTCAACCACAACAATACACGAGCACACAACAGATACAAACTCAAAGTGAACCGCTCCAAACTTGACTGTAGAAAATACGACTTTAGCAACAGAGTGGTAAATGCCTGGAACTCACTACCTGACTCTGTGGTTTCGTCACAAAACCCCCAAAACTTTACCCTTAGACTGTCCACAGTTGACCTCACCTGATTCCTAAGAGGACAGTAAGGGGCATGCATAAGCACACCAGGGTGCCTAATGTTCTAATGTTCCCTCTTATCAGTACCCATCTTATGTATATAAACAATGTTATATCTATGTATATTACCAATACGTACTTGACAAAATAAATAAAATAAATACATAAATAAAATAAGCAGAGTGGACAGCTAGAACATGCTGTAGTCCAAAATATCAGCTTTCTACCTCAGTGTACAACCTGGTTACATTCACACAACCTTACAGTTTGTGTGGAATTCAACTAACCAGGGTTGAAATTCAGCAGGTTCTGACAGGTTCTGGAGAACTGGTAGCGGAAATTTTGAGTAGTTCGGAGAACCAGCAAATACCACCTCTGGCTGGCCCCAGAGTGGGGAGGGAATGGAGATTTTGTAATATCCTTCCCCTGCCACGCCCACCAAGCCACACCCACAGGACCGGTAGGGAAATTTTTTGAATCTCACCCCTGCAACTAACCCTCCAACCTTCCCAGGGGGGCTGGGTAGTTGTGGTTCAAATGCTGTGGCTTCTTTGAGCATAATATGTGAGGTGAATAGCCACTATTTTATTAAACCTGGGCTTTGGGAATTACGGTAAACTAAAGTCAGTCTCATTCAAATATTTATGGAGCTGGCAAAAAGCATGATAGAAGGAATTATGCTTCATTTCTATGATATACTACTAACAGACGGGGAGGCTCCACATTTTTGCCCTCTGTGGCACAAAGCTGTTAATATGTCTATTTTTTTAAAAAAAAAACTAAGTTCATGACTTTGTTGTGTCCTTTTCTCAAATCATGGATGTGTATTTATTTATTTGATTTATATAGCTGCCCCTCTCATTTTTATATGACTCTAGGTGGCTTACAATGAAATTAATAAGATAATATAAACATAATGAGTAAAAAAATAAAACACATAGCAACAGAGCATTATCTAACCAATCGTTCATACAGCCAAGAGAGGGGCTCTATTATCCCACACCCCAGGCTCAGGCACAAAACCCTCATTGATGTGTAGTATTTGTGTGACATATGGAAACTCAACAGGAAACATATTGGGATAATGATGTACACAGGTCCCTTCTGGGAAATTTTTGCTAAGTCGCATGATGGTTCAAGGGAAGGGAGCCCTGTATGCAAGCCCGACTTGCATGCCTGCAAAATAAGTTTTTCTGTATGTCAAAGGCCACAAATAAAGAGACAGTTTGTTGTAGTGGTGAAGCTATTGGCCTAGAAACCAGGAGATTGTGAGTTCTAATCTGGCCTTAGGTGTGAAAACTGGCTGGGTGACCTTGGGTCAATCATTTTCTTTCAGCCCAACCCACCTCACAGGGTGGTTGTTGTTGTGGGGGAAGGTAGGAGGAGGAAGGAGTATTAGGTAAGTTCGCTATCTTGAATTATTCATACAGTAGTAAAAATAGGATTTTAAAAAAATCTAATAAATAAATAGTTACACAGTCCAGGACTTCTGCTGGGTAGCTCTTTCAAAAAAAATGTATCTGAGGTAATTCATATTTTGGGTTTTTTATTATTATTTATTTATTAAATTTGCTTGCTGTGAGGCCTGTGACTTTTCTAAGAGAGAACCATTCTGCCAATTAAGGAATGACTATACTAAACCTATATATCAGATGTAGAGATACAGCAGAAAGATCTGATTCCACATTGGAAGGACGCCTGGCCAGAACAATAACTCCCTCAGAGAGGCAGTAGGCAGCCTCTTTTGGAGATGGCTAGGTCAGGTCCACAGAAACATTTAAATATTTTGAGGCTACAACATCCCACTAGAGAACCACAGAGATCCTTATTTCTTTCTTCATTTTAAATTTCTTTATTGGGATAAGTATGTCAAAACATTGAACTAAGTGTTGTGAGGTGCCTTTGGGCTAAATCTGGGCCTTCCCACCAGATAAAAGAAAATGGAAGAGTGTAGATTATTATGAAATTAAAGCAAGTGATGCTTCAATTTTCTTGGAGGAAAGTAGTACATAACTACAATCTTACTTGTAAACATGTTGCAGAGTTCTTTATCTAGAATGCAAGTGAGGGGTGTCCTTTCTGCAAATGTCCTCTTCGGTGTAATCAATCAATCAGAATAGAGCTGGAAGGGACCTTGGAGGTCTTCTAGTCCAGCCCCCCCCCCCCCTGCTCAAGCAGGAGACCCCTTAGCTGTTACTACAACTCTGGGGATCCTGAAACTGTAAATTAAATTAAAATTGCAATTAAAAAAACACTTGTGCTTTTATGTCTTAATAGTTGCCTAACATGTTTATAATTTCTGAGATTTATAATTTCTGAGGAAGCTTTCCTTCCAATAGAAGAGAAGAGAAAACTTTCCTTGTCAGCTTCTCTATTGTTTCCTCTGAGCCATCTATTGAGTGGTCTTTATGTCTAGCCTTCAACATTTATTGCAAAATAAAAGCAGCTGAATTAAATGGGACTAATTTCCAGTTAGGTTCACAACACTGATTATCTAAGCTTCAGTTCTGTACCCATTATTAAATGCTATTATAGATTTATTTCTATCTCCAAATTGAAGTAAGAGTAGCCCTTATTTTATGGGTACAATAACTCTTACCAGAAGAGGGCGCCCTCACCTGTCAAAAGTTGATAAGGATTGTCATCCCTTCCACTGAACAGGAAGGACAACTCTGTTTCCAGCCTGCCTTCTTGGTTTTGAGCGTTGTGTTATAAATCTTGCACAGGACTCCCGAAATTATCTGCTACAAGGACGATCCAAATCTCGTCCTTATAGCATATCACCGTTTAACTTTAAGAGGTTTGGGGAATGTCATCCAAAGTTAGATGTAGTACTAGTTTTCACCAGCAGAGGGCGGGAACCATCTTTTTCTGTCTGACTTGTTGCACTGCAGAATAAGTAAAACAAGACAAAAAGAAACTATGCATTGTTAACCAAGATAATCATACAACAATTCACAATAGAGAAGAAGAAGAAAACCCCAGAAAATGCACATAAATTTGGTGCTGAATCAGAAATGATGAAAAGTATGTTAACTTTTTTTGCCGGCTTCTCTCTATAATGGTTCCATCCTGACACTTTTTTTTAATAGAGACTTTAACGTTATCATTTTTGGTAGTAGTCAGAGACCCCAGTGCAGAGCTGCAACATTTATGAGGAACAGATTTCTGTTCATTGGATCACAAGTTACAATTATTGTAGTACAGTGCATGATTTAGGTCATCTCACCTGACTCTGTAGTTTCTTCCCCAAACCCCCAAACCCTTAACCTTAGACTGTCTACCGTTGACCTCACCCCATTCCTAAGAGGTCTGTAAGGGGCGTGCATAAGCGCACCAGCGTGCCTACCGTCCCTGTCCTAATGTCCCCATGTATTCGTAACCATCTCATGTACTCATAACCATGCTTATACATCTTATCTATTCACAGTCATGTTTATACTTTGACTGTAATCATGTATACACTTGATTAAATAAATAAATAATAAATAATATTAATAATAAATGAATGAATGAATGAATGAATAAATAAATAAATAAATAAATAAATAAATAAATAAATGTGAGGTGTTAGTATCACTTTATGCTGTTTTGGTAAGTCCACACTTTGAATACTAGGTTCAGTTCTGGTCAGCACGATAGAAAAAAAGATATTGAGACACTAGGAAGAGTGCAGAGAAAAACAATAAAAAGGATTAGGTGGCTGGAAGCTAAAACATATGATGAATAGTTGCAGGAACTGGGTATGTGACAGACTAGGAGTGATACGATAGCAGTTCTCCAATATTTGAGGGTGTCACAGAGACATGGGGGTCATCCTATTCTCCAAAGCACCTGAGGGCAGGACAAGAAATAACGGATCAAAGCTCATCAAAAAGAGATCCAACCTAGAAATAAGGAGAAATTTCCTATCAGTGAGAACAATTAATGAGTGGAATGGCTTGCCTCCAGAAGTTGTGGGTGCTCCAACACTGGAGGTTTTAAAAAAGAGATTGGACAGCCATTTGTCCAGAATCATATATAGGGTCTCCTGCTTAAGCAGGGGGTTGGACTAGAAAACCTCCAAGGTCCCTTCCAACAGTGTTATTCTGTCATTCTAATAGCTAGGTCATTTGAAGGACTGCCTCTCTCCAATCACATCTAGCCAGAGGTGGGTTCCTGCCGGAGCTGTCCGGTACAGAGCTCCGGTAGGGAGTGGACGATTGCACAATTTGCGTGCGACCGCTCCGGAGCCCTCTCTGCCGGTCCGGCGCGCGCGTCACCATCTTTTTTGGTGAATTTTTGGCCAATTTTGCTTCTGCGCATGCGCGGAAGCAAAATCTCGCTGAAATCTTGTGAGGGGACGCGCGCGCGCATGAGATTTCAGTGAGATTTTGCTTCCGCGCATGCGCAGAAGCAAAATCTCACCAAAATCTCGTGCGCGCGCACGTCCCCTCGTGAGATTTTGGCGAGATTTTGCTTCCGCGCATGCGCAGAAGCAAAATCACATGAGGGAATCGTGGAGATGCGTGCGCAGCGCACCAGCACCGGTAAGTAAGCAACCCGCCCCTGCATCTAGCCACCCCATCACATCTGCAGGAAGGGTATGTTGCAGGTCCCATACTCAAAGTATTGTCATCTAATATATGTAGGTCCCAGGAGGACAGCTGCTCTTTCTGGAAACACGGCTTTGCCATCTGATCTGGGGAACTGTTAACAAGTGGCTGCATTGCTAAGGGAATTGAACACACTCTCCCACAGATTTTTTTAAAATGATTTTTGTTGTTATATTCATGGTTATTTTGTTGTATTTTTTTGTGTTTTTAACTTTGCACGTTGCTCAGAGTCACATACATGAGATGGCAGGCTATATAAATTTACCAAACAAACAAACAGTTTATGCAACCAAACTTTCTTAATGAATGCATCACTTACTGTGTGATGTGGGAACTGGCTCAGGCTATTTCCTCACTAGTGATTAGTATCATCCTCTAGTGCCACACAACTAGTTTTGTGCCAGTTTCGCAGTGATGAAGACAGGCATTATATTGCCATGAGAGTGACTGTATCACACTCTAAATCACCATTCAGGAAACTGTTTTGTTTGATAAATGATACCTATCATGCCAAGCCACAATTATGTCATGCATGTTCTATAAACTCAGTCAATTCTGGCTTGTTTAAAGAAAATCCAATTAAGCAAACCACGTTTTGATCAAACTATCCCCATCAACTTCGGCTACTTTTCTATCACTATTGTTTTATTTATAACTTGGTTTCCACCACCACCTCACCTGTTTAAACATACCTGCTGATGTATTCTGCAAAAGTTCATACCTTCTTTTTGACCTTCGATTTGGCCCGTAAAAGTGTTATTCTGTTGGGATTTCGAGAACATCTTTTCTTCATTATTTTGTATCCCTGTGCTGGGGTGGTGGTGAAAAATCTCTTTCCTGGAGAATATATGATCTTGTCTAGTAAATAAAACTAAGCATTTATTTGGCAGTGCATATTAGCTCCTCTGCCAGACACTTGCATGACTTGAGAAAGGGAGTAGACGCCTTAGATGGTTGGGAACAGGAAGAGGATCACCGCATTCCTACTCTTTTCCAGACTATCTGAAGGCTGCAAGATGGTTCCAACGTGGCACTTCTTTGTTCTGCCAGGCCAGACGTCTTTCTTTCCTTATGCAGATCTGCCCCACGTCATCTGGGAAGAGATGCCAGCGGCATAGACAAACAACCACACTTGCAGCTGCATCTCACCTGTGGGGTTGGCAAGTGCCCGATGGGTTCCTGCCAGTAGGTTTTGAGCTAGTCTGCAACCACACAGCCCTAAGATGCTGAAGCTTGGGAAGATGCCAACACCTGGTTGGAGGATTATCTGGCCTCATTATATACCAGCTGCCTTGCCAGGAGAAGGATGTATTGGGCCTATCATTTTGACTGCGGGAACTATGGAAAACAGGCAAGAAACACACAGCCCGTTGCCAGTCTCTCGTTTTTCATATTCATACCAGCAAACAATTCAAGCCAGCCTGAAAGTACAAGGAGATCCAATCCAGACCAGACTGAGATGTTCCAGATTCAGCCTGGTCCAGTATTTGAGCATAAGAAGGTCCGGTCTTGTGTTGAATTTTTCCATCTTAACTTGGAAGTACTGGGGATTGAGCCTTGAATATCTGCTTGGAAAGCAGAGGCTTTGCCATTGCTCTTATGGTCCCTTTTGCCTTCTAGGCTGGAGGTTTTCCCTCCATCTTTTGATTAAAATTCATGGCTGGATTCACTTTGTTGAGAAGACTTTTTCCACATGCACTGAGGTGGCACTCACTCACCACCTTTGTGATAGTGTCCTTATTCAGAATGGGAATTGATCTTTAGTTCTCATTTCTAAACTGTGAAACGATTGCCTAATTTATGACTTATTTATACTCGGTTCTTAGTGTTGGCAATTCATTTTTAATTTCAATTCAGTTTTACATTAGCTTGCACTGGATGTATCAGAAGCAGTCAGCGGCTGCTGCTGTCTTCCAGATGTTTTCTACTGCAGCTTCCATTTCCTTGTCATTCGCTGGGGCTGATGAGAACTGCAGTCCAAAATACCCAGGACCTCTGTCTCTCAGCACTAAATAATCAATTCCCAAAATATATGCATTTGGGAAGCATTCCATAGTCCTATAACTTATTCTCAAAAGTAACGGCTGTCACTCACTCCATTCACTCATTCCGTTTGGTCTCAAGTGTAACCATCATTGAATGAGAGGAAACCTGAATAAGTGGCTGGAAGAACTACCGTATTTTTCGGAGTATAAGACGCACCTTAGTTTTTGGGGAGGAAAATAGGGGAAAACAATCTGCCTACCAGGTATTCATCTGGCTAGCATCCTTAGTCTGGTCAGCTTCAGCACATTATTTTATCCCCTGGTTAGGACTTAAAAAAACCTTCTTCTGAGAGAGTAACAATGAAAGAGCATGCAAGCCAGTAAGAGCTGGGAAGATCGTTAGCACCTGGTTAGGGCTAGAAAAAAACTTATTCGGAGCAAGTAGAGCAATGAAAAAAAATTCTGCAAAGACTTAGGGCTGGAAAAACCTTCTTCTGAGAGAGTAACAATGAAAGAGCATGCAAGCCAGTAAGAGCTGGGAAGATCGTTAGCACCTGGTTAGGGCTAAAAAAAACTTATTCGGAGCAGCTTCAGCACATTATTTTATCTCCTGGTTAGGACTTAAAAAACCCTTCTTCTGAGAGAATAACAATGAAAGAGCCTGCAAGCCAGTAAGAGCTGGGAAGATCGTTAGCACCTGGTTAGGGCTAGAAAAAAACTTCTTTGGAGCAAGTAGAGCAATGAAAAAAAACCTGCAAAGACTTAGGGCTGGAAAAACATTTTTGGGAGAGAGTAACAATGAAAAAGCCTGCAAGGTAAGAGCTGGGAAGATCTGTTAGCATCTAGTTAGGGCTGGAAAAAAAAAAGCTACATTCGAAGTATAAGACGCACCCAAATTTTCAGCCACTATTAGGGAGGAAAAAGGTGCGTCTTATACTCCGAAAAATACAGTATGTCCCGAAGGCTCCTAAGTCCTATCACTTCAGCTCCAATGACGATCACCTATTGTTGGTGTTATGTATTGACTTTGAATCTAACATTAAACTGTTTACACCAACGTCCGCTTTCCAGAGCGGGAAAATAATGATCGCTGATTTGTTGAACCAGTCGGCAGCCCTCTATTTAAGAGAGAGCTTCCCGGCTGGTTCTTTGCTGGATTCTACTACCTTCAATAAAGAGCTGTTAGTCACACACTGTCTCCAGCCTCTTCAGTACCAGAACTTAACAGTTGGTATTTAGCAGATGGCTAAAAACAATATGCCAGAGAGTGAAACAGTATGTGAAAAATGCTTAGGACTCCTCAATCACTCTGCCTCCATTTGCAAATCTTATTCTACTTATGTGGTTTATTAAACACTAGTCTTGATTATATAAAGCTGCTACATAAAATTCACCCAGCCAATTCTGTATTAAAATATCAGCTGCCGAATAAAAGTGAAAAGAAAATATTCCCGGGGATTACGTGACCCCATCTTGGGGAACAAATTCATCTTCAGGTGTGAGAGCCATTCACTTAACTCTAATTGCTTTAGACTAGGAGTAGCAACTATCCTAGCCAGGATCCATAATTTAAAAGAGGTTGTTGGAATGCAGGATAATATGGACAGGTCTGAACTGAGCAAACTATTGGCAAAATTCCTTGAGTTAGGAAAACTCAGCAGTACTTAGCTGCTTGTCCACCATTGCTCAGACCACCCAGCAGGCCTGATGTGTTGTGTTGCCAACATGATTCAAAGTTGATGGAAAGGCTACATGTTTTCAAGGAATTGGTTGGCTTTTTTTTAGTTTGGAGTGTATTACTCACCAATAGTATCAACTCTGTATCATCATTATATTTGTAGCTTTATACAGATCAAGAAAACGGATCTTTGCCCTGAGAAGTTTATAATCTGACATCTAGCCCAACATCAGCATAGGCCATGGCTAGGATAATTTTCCAAAGTGATTAGATGAGCAGGAATCCCATTCCTACACCAAATCTTCCCATGCATGTTTCTTGGCCAGTTGCATATGTACACAATGTGATACATATATGGAGGCAAAAGATCTAGTGAAGGAATTGATTTCAGTGAAGGAATTGATTTCAGCCCAAGAATAGATATTTCAACCCATGTTTACAGGCTCCTTATGGCAGGGGCAGAGAGAACCTTTTGGGGTCAGGGCTAATTTTGAGAGCATTTCATGAGCATCCTCTTAACATGCTGCCATGGGAAACTTACTCTCATAAAATGGTGGCCATGGCGAGCCTATCATCACATGTTCATATTCCATAAGATGAATGAGCATTTCAGGATGTCCTTGACCATGCCAGTGAGTACAGGTAGTCCTTGACTAACGACTGGTCTCTTAGTGACCGTTCTGACCTACATGAAAAAGGGGACTTATGACTTGGATCCAAAGTTCAGATGGTCACCATCTGCTGCCATGGCCACATGACAGCACTTTGGGCGTCATGTTTATGGCTGTTTGCAGCATCCCACTGTCACATGACTGTGTTTTCCTTACTTCCAGTTTATCACAAAACCACACCAGAGTGAACAGTGGATTCATTTAATAACCTCAGAATTCACTCTTACAAGCACCGTATTCATTTAATGACAGTAGCTCCATTACCGTAACTCAAGGATTATCTTTAGTACCTTAGCAGGATTCAAAGGCATACAGGTTACTTACAGGATGTTATTCATACAAAAAGCCTAGCAAATTTACCTGAGTTGTTAGATCGTTTCCATGCAGATCTCCTCATAGGTTTGCCTCTGAAGGATCCCGTATTTGAAAACTTTAAAAAAAGTTGTTTTTTCTTGTTGTAATACTCTGTGATTGGTACTCCGGTGACAGGAGCATTTTGAGGATAGGGACAATGAACTTATCCCGGATTTAGGAACAGAAAGATAATACAGAGGTTTAAGGGAAGGGTGTGAATGATTTTGGGGGTGCAGTGAGATGATTGTGTTAAGTAGTGGCCTCCAATTCTTCAGTTGGGAGAAGAATTACTAGCATAAACTGGGCTACTTCAACTGCTATGCCATGTTCTGTCTTGGGAATGAAACACAGTAGTGCTGTTCTTACTTTTATTATAAAATTTAAAGGAAAGTTGTTAATGCAGCGGTGGGTTGCTACCGGTAATGGTACGGTTCTACGAACTGGTAGCAGTGGCGGCGGGAGGCTCCACCCACCTGCCCCAGAAGGCTTCTGCGTAGAAGCGTCGTGCGCAAGCGCAAGCGCGCGAACCGGTAGCGATGGGATTTAGAACCCATCACTGTGTTAATGGTTTCCTCTAACATCAAACCCCCCTTCTCAACAGAAAAAGGAAGTGACAGAAGTGGCAGGTGTTTAGGAAGGAGAAAATAGCCCTTTTCAAGTTGCCGGAGTGACAGATTTCAGGGACAGAAACCTTTTGCATCAGCAACTTGTCTTCTGGACTACTCCTGCATGTGGGTTTAGTGTGCTTCTGGAAAAGCGTTAAACTCTTGTTGAGAAATAGCCCAACTAACAGGTCACAGGCGCAGGGCACTTGTGAGAAGCATACTGGATCCTGGTTTATCCTGCACCCTTCCTGTACTCTATCAGATGGATTAACAGGCCCAGAAAAATGGCACAGGAGGAAATAAGGAGTAAAAAGGTTTTATGAGCAAGCTGCATCCTTGACTTGCACTACAAAGGAAGGTACTGTAGGTGATCCTGGTTCCAGGTGGCTGTAGAAGGCAGCACCCAGAGGTAGCCCATGGAGTAGGTAAAATGATCGGTAAATAGTAAGTGTGTGCAAAATAGTGCGTTTTAAACACACATTGGTTGTTCTTTCAAAAGAACGTTTAATACATGTTTAAAGAACAGGACAAAGTGCTAAACTTATAATGTATATGAAGATTCTGCATATGAGGTGCCAGTGTTAAAATGGTTAATTGTGCCTTGGTTAGAGAGGTGCAATAATGAGCCCTTGTTTTTTTTTAAAAAATTAGTTATTTAACTCCGAGTTGGATTAAAAAATAATAAGTGTGAGACATGGGAATACCTAATTAAAACAGCCTTCTCCAACCCAATGCCTTCCAGATGTGTGGAGGAAGGCTTAATGAGCTCCTGAATTAAAGGTGGGATATAAATCTAATAAATAAATAAAACTGTCCTAGCTAATGGCTGGTGATAGATCTATCTTCCATAATAAAATCCATGCGTTTGTCATTGGTTCAGTTAGTACCTGTGGTACCACTTTCTACCAGCAGAGGGTGGGTTCCCAGGTATGAAGATCTGTGATTGAATATTTCTTTACTTGTCCATTTTCTTCGCTCTTCCTTCATTCCTGGCCAAGTTTTGTCATTGGTTGGAATTGCAAATACTTGCAGTAAATAAAATCCTGAGCCCTGCTTCAGATGCTGCCTTATATGTTAGTAATAAAAAGAGGCATAGACATTTTGTAAAGTCAGTTTATTTCAGTATGAAAATGTCAATGCATAATAAAAAAAGATCTCTTACAATTTCAGTAGCTGCTTCAAAAATGCACGCAGTTGATAGGAAAAACCTCTAGTTTATGAGCTGTGGTTTGCCCACCCCGTTTAAATCCATGGAGCTCTTTATTTACAACATAGCTGGTGCAGTTAGTGAGCTCAGCCTAACTCATGGATTTGTTTGGGGGACCAAATGGGAAAGTGTGGGAAAACAATGTGCACCAAATTCTTTGAAGGAAGAGTATAATAAAAAAACAAGAGAAGATATTAATTCCAAGTCCTGAAAAAAATATCTTTCAGGCCTCCTGGGATGACATCTTGAAACGCAAACAACAAATCACATGTCAGGAATGGAAAACTCTGTACCTTTTCTTGCTAATTCTCACTGAAAGAGAGAAGCTATCTTAATAATGAATCAGACTAGCGTTAAGTCTATGAAAACAACTTTTTTTCCTAAAGCCTGATACAAAACAGAGGCTTCCTCAGGCAATGCAAAACTATGGGACTAGCATT
The DNA here is from genome assembly GCA_023053685.1 of Diadophis punctatus similis. Taxonomy (NCBI): domain Eukaryota; kingdom Metazoa; phylum Chordata; class Lepidosauria; order Squamata; family Dipsadidae; genus Diadophis; species Diadophis punctatus. The sequence goes on along the minus strand of JALIGW010000090.1, from coordinate 819,672 downwards.
TCCGGAGCAGAGGTTGAATGCAGAAATTACTCTGCGTATCAGATCTGAAGTTGGACACAGATCCTTTTGCGCACAAACCTCCTCCTGTTTTAGTCCAAGCTTTCTTCATAACTTCAGCCAATTTCTGGAGGAGAAAAGATCTTCTGTTATTGTGATTGCTAAACTATTGGAACTCAGAACCCTTGCCAGGGCCCTGGAAATCACCCAAGGAACTAACCAGGTCATCATGATTTATCTGCTGCTGATTTGGTCTTTGTGGTAGCAAAATTCTTTTTGTTTTATGGGCCAGCGACTGAATAGCTCTACGTGACTTCAGCCAGCCAGCCAGCCAAGCTATAATCTGCACAGGAAGCTAAATTGAAGCCCTCCCTATTTCTATATTAAAAAGGTTATATAATAAATGATTGATTATTATGAATAATTATGAATATACTGTAAATAAACTGCACAATGTAAAATAAAATATGAACATAATAATTTATATTGAAAACTATAAGTATTCTAAAATCTAAACTCAAAATCCCATTCATTTAATAAATATGCTATAGGATAGGAATAGCAATAGCATTTTGACTTATATACCGTCCCATTGTGCTTTGCAACACTCCCTGGGTGATATACAATGTAGATGCATTATGTGCATATTCACCCCCAACAATCTGAGTCCTCATTTTACTGACCTCAGAAGTATGGAAGGCTGAGTCAACCTCTAGCTTTAACCACTGTACCACCAGGGCTCCAGGATGCTCCTTTTTGCTAACATCTGCTTTTATTTTCCATGCTCTGGTTCTGCATTTAAATTATTCTTGTGCACATGGGGATGGAGACAATATTGTGGCCCTGGGAGAAAATATTTAATTCTTGTTGGCCAGTGTGCAGGAATGAATAGAGCTAATTGGGTTAGTAGTTCAGGTGCTGGCCGAGAAAGCAAGAGATGCTAGTCCTGCTTTAGCCATGAAAGCCACCTGAGTCACCCTCTCTCAGCCAACTCATCTTACAAGGTTGTTGATGGGAAATCAGAGGCAGGAATATTAAGTAAGTTTTTACCTTGATTTACAGTATATATAAATAGGGTGGGATAAATGACTGTGGCAAAAGAAAACATAGTACTAACAATAATGAGCACCTTTGTGAAATCCCAAAACATCTGGAGCACCACTTAAACATCATTGGGCATTGACAGCCTCACCATCAGTCAATTGCAAAAGGCAGCTTTACTCAGGAAGCACTTACATCCTACAACAATACCTTTTGCCACCATCAAACATCAACATCTGCCTATCCCAGGTCCTTGGGAGGGACTCGATGGGTGGACATAAATGCCAAATCCAGTCTAAACATCTGGCTGACATTGGGGACCAAAACCACGATGATGGTGAAGATGATAATGATGATGTAGCCATTCTCCCCTAGGAGAATCCCTGTGCATTTTCAAACATCAAACAGCAGGGGGCAGCGTGTTGCTGGATAAACAGAGGTCATTCTAAGATCGTTAATCAACTGTTTCAAATAACCACTGTTTTCACACACACCCAAGTCCCAGAAACATGTTTGCCCTGCACTTTGAATAGTGTCATCACGACATCCTGACAATGCTGAGTGCTCCTCCTCATGAGGCAGCAGGTGCTTTAGCAGCTGACCTGCAAGGGAGCACAAAAGCCAGCAGCACTCCAATGCTTTGTCCTCAGCCTTACTTGGTGACGCTTGTTTTTGTGGTGAGTTACAAAATAATCCAGTCACTGGGAGGAGTTACTGGGAGGGAGTTTAAGGATTGCAGTTTGAGGGCTTCCCAGGGACAGAGAGGTGCAGAAGAGGCAGGAATTCCCTCCACAGGTAGCACGCCAGCCAAATCCAGAGATTCGGCCATTGAATGTCGGAGAATGTAACATTTGTGCTGTGCCACAGGCAGACAACAAGCATCAAACACTAATATTGCATATAGGGCCACCAGTGTTAGCCATTCAAGGTAAACCAGATTAAGAAACCCAAGTTAAGCAAGCCAATGCAGGTACTCCTCACTTAACAACTGCTTGCTTAGTAACCATTCAAAGTTATGACAGGCCTCCCCAAAGCTACCTCTAACCCATTTTAAAGTTATGACAGAGAACCGGTAACAAAGACTTTGAGTAGTTCGGCCCCGCCCCCATCTGGCCCCGCCCCCATCTATTCTCTGCCTCCTGAGTCCCAGCTGATCGGGAGGAAATGGGGATTTTACAGTATCCTTCCCCTGCCATGCCCACCAAGCCACGCCACGCCCACCAAGCCACGCCCACAGAACCGACAGCCATTTTTTTTTTTGAAATCCACCACTGAGTTATGATGGTTGCACATATACTCCTGGGGTCACATGACCACATTTATGGCCATTTGCAGCATCTTGTGGTCAGCTGATCACAATTTTCAGATTTTTTTTTTTTACCAGTTTCCAACATGTACTTCCGGTTTCTGAGGAAAATAAATTGGGGGAAAAGGTTTGCTTAACGTCCAGAGTGTTTGCTTAATGTCCACTGCAAAAAGGTCATAACATCAGGGGCAGTCACATATGTGACTCGTTTAATGACCACCATGATTTACTACCATAATTCAGGGCTGAATTATAGCTATAAGTCAAGGACTTACAGCTATAAGTCTAATTTTATTATAACCTTACAGTAACAGAACCTTTTAAGTCAAAGTGCCTCTCCGTTCCCTACCTTTATCTACCCAAGAACTGGGGAGGGTCGGTCTGAGATGCTTACTCAGATTACATTTCTGCCCTGGACTCAGATTACTTTTATTTGACCATTGTCTTGGCTGTGGTTCTTCCTCCTATCCCTCCAGATTAGTCCTTTTTCTTTATTATACCACTCCTGACACCTTCAAGCACTCAGAGCTGCTTTCTCAACTCAGGTGACTCTTGTGAGTGAGTCAAGCTGTATGCTACAAAGGAAAATCTCAAGATTTTTTCATAGGGGATTGCTCCACTATAGTTTGGGATGGGTTGTTGAATATATTTATGGACTGGTCCCAAAAATGTATGATTATGGACCATTCAGTTATCTTTAATTTCCCACAATGCACTTGAATGCCCAAGTACTCTGGAGCATTGTGGGAAATTTAAATGAAGGCTCAAAGATAGCATCCTGCCATTTTGCACCATAGACCAAAAACCAACACCCATATCAGGCCTGGTTCAAGTCCATTCAATGGTTTATGTGTTAATTTATGGCAGGGGAGAGGAAGGAGCTGGAGGCTGTGTCCCCTTTCCCCATTCATGGTGTTTGGCTAGAGCAGCTTTGTCCAACTTGGTATCTTTAGAAATTTTAGGGGCAACACCTAAAAGGGTTCCAGGCTGGGAAAATCTGATGCTAAAAGAAAAAAAAGCATCGTGAAATTGCTATTTCTAATCATGGGCTGAACCTGCAGGATGCTGCCCCTATCCAAACTACCCCCTGGCTATTTTCCAAAACTTTTAAAATCATTTCATCTTCACTGACATTAGCATTCCAAAGCTCTGCATCCTATTCCTTTCTACAGTTGTCAGCTTTTCCACATGGCTGTTGCATAAATGCATTTGCATTGGCTAATTGCTGCAGATCAGACCAATGATAAAGTTTATTTCCTTGCTGTTAAAAACTTGTCTAGTTAATTCCCGCATATGAAGCTGACAAGCTGAAAAATGGCCAGTTCTGCTCCTGCTTTGGAGAAGAAGAGAAATTAATAAATTTAAATATAATAAGGGGGTGAGCCAGTGCTCAGTAAGAAAATCTCTCTGCCCTGTATCTTTAGATGAACTGGGACAGCGTCTTCTTGTAATGGGGAAAGAGTGGCTGGAAGATCTTGCAGAGAATAAATGCCATTACAGTTTGCTTTGACGGATTTATTATTTATTGAAGATTTTATGCTGTCCTTTTAGAAGCCCACTTAGGGCAGTTTTACAAATTAAAAGAGTGCAATAAAACTACCATAAAAATCTCTGCAGTACAAATCACAAAGGAGAACATGTAAAAAGGAAACTGACTGAGCAAAGAAAAACCCCATCCACCACTGAAGGCTAGCAAATCACCTGGCAACCCACCAACCTCACCTAGTTCTGCCACTTTCTGACTGCAGCATGGCAGCTACTCCAGTTTTGACAGAAGTTCACCAGATAAAGTGTGTTTTCCCTAACCTGAGAGTCTATGGAGATACTCAGTTATCCAGATCATGGTTATCCCAAAAGTTTTTTTCCCAGGAGGCAACTGGACTTTCTTGTTTTTTCCTTTGAAGATGTTTCGCTTCTCATCCAAGAAGCTTCTTCAGCTCTGACTCATCCCCAACAGCCTGCGCCTGTCTTCAACAGTGAAGGGACACACAGGGCAGAAAACATCCTGCAGCCAAGAAGGCTCCACCCCCATTTGCACCACTCAGGTGACCCTGAAGACACAGATAAACCTCCAAGTGGCCTCAATGACTCTCTAAAAGAATGCAAATGACCAACTTGTCTGCAAGGAGTATAAATCCTTCCATTCCCCACCATCCAGTCAGAGCTGAAGAAGCTCCTTGGATGAGAAGCGAAACGTCTTCAAAAGAAAACCCCGGAAAGTCCAGTTGCCTCCTGAAAAAAGCAACTTTGGGACCCCTAAGCCGAGATGAACAAATGTTGTCCTTGACTTACAACCATTCATTGAGCAACCGTTCAAAGTTACGACAGCATGAAAAAAGTAACTTAAGACCAGTTCTCGGACTTATGACCGTGGCAGCATCCCCATAGTCACATGATCAAAATTCAGGTGCGTGACAACCGACATATATTTATGACAGTTGCAGCATCCAGGGGTCACACGATCATTTTTTGCAACCTTCCCAGCCAGCGTCCAAGAAGCCAAAATCAATTGGGGAAACTGGATTTGCTTAACAGCCATGCGATTCACTTAATTGCAATGATTCACTAAACATCCACTGCGAAATGAGTGGTAAAGTGGGGCACAACTCACTTAACAACCACCTTGCTTAGCAACGGAAATTCTTGTTCCAGTTGTCATAAATTGAGGACTACCCATAAAGCTTCCCTGCTGGTTGTCCGCCTACCACTGAGCAGTTTCTCCAAAGGCAAAAAAAGAGGAAAGTTTGGTTTGAATCTTGCTCATTATACAGGTAGTCCTCAAGTTGCAACCACAATTGAGCCCAAAATTTATGTTGCTAAGTGAAACATTTGTTAAGTGAATTTTGCCCACTTTTCTTGCCACAGTTGTTAAGTGAATCATTGCATTTTTTTAAGCTAGTAACCCGGTGGTTAAGTGAATCTGGATTCCCCATGGATTTTGCTTCTCAGAAAAGGTCACAAAAGCGGATCATGTGACCCTGGGATACTGCAACCGTCATAAACGTGAGTCAGTGGACAGATGCCTGAATTTTGATCACGTGACCCTGGGGATGCTGCAATGGTCGTTAAGTGTGAAAAACGGTTCCTTTTTTTCAGTGCTGTTGTAACTTTGAACGGTCACTAAATGAACTGTTGTAAGTCAGGGACTACCTGTATATCCTCTCACTTTTCATGATGACTTCCAGCCGCTACTGCTATTATAATTGTTGCTGGTGCCCTTCCTCCTCCTCCTCCTCCTTTATTTTTAGAAATAAAGCAACAGAATTGGTGGAGATAAGGGAAAAGGCATCTCAGAAGGAGCAAGTTTGTGGGCACTAAAATGTCATCTTCATCCTTTTTGTGCTAAGTTTGGGCTGCAAATTACTGGGAAGTGGAGTCTTGTTTCTATTTTCAGTGGAAAAGGGTCATTAAAAAGCCGCAGAGCTCCCCCCCCCCCTGGTTTAATAACATTTTAAAAATAACTTCTCTTCTCCTGAGTCTAAACATGCAATAGTCTGCCTCAGCCCCAGTCCGCCCTAGTGCAGTGTTTCTCAACCTTGGCCATTTTTAGATGGCTGGCAGGGGAATTCTGGGAGTTGAAGTCCACATATCTGATAGCTGCCAAAGTATAGAAACACTGCACTGGCATATATGTTATTGATCGTTTTCCTGCCTACTGGTCCAGCGTTCCTCCAACTGTACCATTGGGTCTCCAAAGTTTGTCTCTGGTATTCAGGTGCAACCTAAAAAAAAATTCATTAACGCAGGTCAGAACAAAGTTTGGGAGAGGGATCCACTGAATGAGTTAACTGGGGCTGATCGGAGATGTACTCCCAACATATTGAAGGGATCGGGGGTGAAATTCAAAAATTGTCCCTACTGGTTCTGTGGGTGTGGCTTGGTGGGCATGGCAGGGGAAGGATACTGCAAAATCCCCATTCCCTCCCCACTCCTGGGAGAAGGATATTACGAAGTCTCCATTCCTACCCCACTCTGGGGCCAGCCAGAGGGTGGTATTTGCCGGTTCTCCGAACTACTCAAAATTTCTGCTACTGGTTCTCCAGAACCTGTCAGAACCTGCTGAATTTCACCCCTGGAAGGGATCCACCTTAAGATACGCTGTGTTAGGGGCATCCCCGTCCATTCTAGCTAATAAGGGGAAGTGTAATGCAGCCACATCTGAAGGGCTGCAGATAGTTCATCTTGGTTTTGGACAAAAATGGATTAACTGATCAGAGCCTAACCTTTGACAGCAGAGGAGCAGACCAGAGCAGTAATTCATCAGAGATGTGACAGGTAGCCTTAGAGGAGGGGTGTCAAACTCAAGGCCCGCGGGCAGGGTGGTTACATCCGGCCTATGGGGTGCTTAGATCTGTCTCGCACGGCCGCCCTGGAAACAGCGAAGGACCGGCCCGCAGTGCCTCTGCCAGCAAAAATGGAGTTCACAAGGGCCACGTACGGCCCTCCCGAACTCTGTTTTTGCTGGCAGAGGGTTGCAGGAGGCCATCGCAGCTGGAAACGGAGCTTGGGATCCTGTTTTCGGTGGCAGAGTGCTTGGGCCACAGGCACCCCTGACACGAATGACGTCGAACTGGCCATGCCCCCGCCCCGAGGTCAAACACAACTCTGATGCGGCCCTCAATGAAATCAAGTATGATACCCCTGCCTTAGCTGCGAGTAAGGAAGACAGAAAGCTGCCTTACATTGAATCAGAACAATAACATGCCAGATTTCAAGAAGCTTACAGCAGAATTAGAAACCTATGGTTCACCAAAGATTGGCTTATGATGCAATTGTTTCCGAATCTAGTTGATGCTGGTATTTTGTCAGAGATGCTTTGTGGGCTTCTATCCCAGGTTAACGCTGTCTGCTTATGGCTCCTAGGATTTCAAGCAGGATCCTTTTACTAATCCTGTCTGTAAGTTCTCGGGAGAGAATCTGGGGCTTTCTGCAAGCAAGGTGATACCACTGAATTATAGATCTTCCCTTGTGAGTCTTCTCTGTCATGAAATGCAGCAAAGCACCCCATGACATCTGAAAGACAAATAACAGTTTTTTTTTGGCAACCCAAGCTTCACAGGTAATTCTCTGCTCCATCAGATTCCATGCATTGGAAGAAGTGGACTGGGAGTAGGCAATGTTGGCTTTAAAATGCCACAGAGCTCTTAGTATTGGTTATTATAAAACTCAAACATAGCTACCAGTGCCTCTGGTTTCAATGTCACTACAGATAATCCTCGACTTACCACCACAACTGAGCCCAAAATTTATGTTGCTAAGCGAGAGAGTTTTTAGTTTTGCTCCATTTTACGATCTTTCTTGCCACAGTTAAGTGCAGTTAAATTAGTAACATGATTGTGAAGTGAATCTGGCTTCCTAACTTCCTAACAGGGAGGACAATTAAGCAGTGGAACAGCTTGCCACTAGAAGTTGTGGGTGTTCCATCACTGGAGGTTTTAAAGAAGAGATTGGACAGCCATTTGTCTGAAATCGTATAGGTTCTCTTGCTTAAGCAGGGGGTTGGATTTGAAGACCTCTTCCAAGCTCTTTTCTGATTGATTGATTTGCTTGTCGGAACATTGCAAAAGGTGAACACATGAACACACTGCAACCATCGTAAATATTAAGCAATTGCCAAGCAACCAAATTTTAATCACATGACCAATGGGCATGCTGAAATGGTGGTGTGAAAAAATGGTCATAAGTCATTTTCTGTGCTATTGTAACTTCGAACGGTCACCAAATGAATGGTTGTAAGTCAAGGACTACCTGTAATGTTCGAATGCACCAACTTCAGTGATGCAGATGCTCAGCAGGTACTAGTACTCAGCAGAAAGAAACTTGATGTAAGGACATCCACAGTGAAATAAAGCAACTTTTCTGGGAAACGGGTAATTCAGGGTTGATTTTTTTGGGACCACACCCTGAAGACACCTCTATCCTTAAATCTGCGGCTGCATACTATAGAATGTTCACAGAAATAAACCACAGCCTCCCAACAGTCAGTGCCTGGGATCATGTAGGCATGGAGCTAATCTGGGAATGGGACAAATGCCAGGTGGCGGGGGGAGTGCCTACAGAATTGAGAAAGCTCAAATAGCACTCCCTCTGCATCCTCCTCCTCCTCCTCCTCCTCCTCCTCCTCCTCCTCCTCCTCCTCCTCCTCCTCCTCCTCCTCCTCCTGGAACAGTTCTGTGCCTAAGTAAGCCAGAGGTGGGTTGCTCCCGGTTCGTACCAATTCTATAGAAACGTTAGTGGGAATTTCCCGCCGCTCGCCGAACTGGGAGCGATCGCCAACTGGCCATGCCCCTGAACTGGCTCTCTCGGTGGCATCATAGGCGGTGCCATCTTTGTTTTTCGCTTCTGTGCATGCACAGAAGCTGGTTTTTGCTTCTGCGCATGCGCAGCTGAGTTTTCAGCACTGTGCATGCACGCGCGCAAGACATGCGTGCCCACACGGCGCGGGAAGAAGCGAACCGGCGGCAAAGTAAGTTAGAACCCACCCCTGAAGTAAGCCCTACTAGTAAATAGTGATCCAGCTTGGAGAAGAATTTGGATGCTTTTTGTAGATTGTACAAAACAATTTTCCATACAATATGCCAAGTTGGCTTTAAAATTCCAGGGTTGGCTATCATGCCCCAAGGCTGGTGGTTAAGTAATAGAATTACAGAATTTCCCTGTAAGATAATTACCCCCATTTTGATGGGGAAATCAAACTGAAAAAGATGGATGGATGAAACCCTCCAGCATGCTTAAACTGAGACCAGAATGTTAACATTTTTTGGAGGCCATTGCAATATACAGAGAGTAGAAAACATTTGGAAAGAGCAATGGCTTCCTATGGCAAGCATGTTCTTCCTCTTCTATGCACTGGTTTTTGCATTGCTTGAAAAAGCTGCTCTGGGTTAAAAAAAAATGTTCTGGGTTAAAGACATCACCACATCAAGAAGATGAAACACAGACTGACAGACAGACAGACAGACAGATGCTGCCTCTCTGAAACCATCTTCATGCAGACAGACATCCCTCTCATGCTATTCCTTGATCGGAGTAAATCCACTTATAAGTACAGGTAGATCTCGACTTACATCCGTTCATTTAGTGACCGCTTAAAGTTTTAACATCACTGAAAAAAGTAACTTATGAGTCTTACAACCATTTTTCACACTTACGACCATTGCAGCATCCCCATGGTCATGTGATCAAAATCCAGACGCTGGGCAACTGACTCATATTTATGACGGTTACAGTGTCCCGGAGTCATGCAATCCCCTTTTGTGACCTTCTAAGGAGCAAAGTCCACGGGGAAGCTAAATTCACCAAATAACCTTGTTACTAACTTAACCACTGCAGTGGTTCACTTAACAACTGTGGCAGGAAAGGTCGTAACATGGAGCAAAATTCTCTGAACAAATGTCTCATTTACCAACAGAAATTTTGGGCTCAATTGTGGTCGTAAGCCGAGGACTACCCGTAGTACAGAAACGCAGTAAGAAGTTGTAAGCCAAAGAAACTGCAGGGCAAGAGATAAAATCTGCTTCCTCCTACCTACCCCAAATATTTTGCAGCTCTTTTTTTTATTCCTGCAAAAATTAACATTGCTATTTAATGTGTCCAAGAGGAGAGACTCCAATTGTGTGGGGAGATGAAAGGGAGGGGGGAGAGACTTACTCTTGACATACTCCCAGGCAGGGGTGGGTTCCACTTACCTTACCCTACCAGTTCTCGTCATGTCACGTCGGGGAAATGACCCTCTGCGCATGCGCAGAAGCCTTTGCGCATGCGCAGAGGGTTCATTGCCAGCCGCTTTCGAAGAGCGGTTCAGGGGCGTGGCCACCTGGCGATCGCTGCCAGTCGGTGAGCAGGGGGCAAATTTCCGCCATCGGTTCAGGTGAACTGGTCGGAACTGGCAGCAATCCAACACTGCTCCCAGGTCTCCTACAGTGACACAGGAACCCATTTTGCTCCTACCTCTGATACTCATATAGAAGAGATGAAGTCAGAAGGGGAGCACCGCAATTCTCTCTAGCTGTTCCCCCAGTACTATTATTTTTTGCATCTTCTGACCACTTTCCCATTTATCAAGTCAGTCAAGACTGATTCAAAGGCGCGCGCGCGCACACACACACACACCCTATACAATGGATGGGGCACTTGACAATCTGTAACCTCTTAAGTTTGATGTTAGCTATTTCACTGCAGCCAAACCAAACCTGCATCTGATCAGGACCTGCGTGGTGGGCCTAATGAAAGAAGAATGAAAATCAGACGAATAGCATTTGCTCACACGTTGAAGAGAATCTTATGGCTCCCCTGATTTCTGATAAAAGTACAGATGTTCTCCAAAACAGTGTGTCCAGCTTCCCTCTGGAAACATCTGCTCCAAAGAGTACATTCAAATCGGATAAGGGTGTTCTGCATTTCTGCCTTTTGGGGATCTAGGGAGCGCAGGCAGAAATTCCACAGTTTTTGCTGCTGTGTTTTAGTTTCTTGTTTTTAATTAATTATAGTACTTTTGTTGCCATTTTTAAAAATACATCACTATTTTAGATTTTTGTAAGCCATCTGGGTTTGGGTTGGGAGAGCAGTGAATTGAGTTGGGCATTTCTCAGGCTGAGTTTTCTGCTTGTAGCTATTAATCTGGATTCATTCCTAAATATCAAAGCTACAAGGAAGTCCAGATTTTCAGTTGCACTTAAAATTATTGATATGAGAATCCCTTGAATTTGTAATAGATTAGTTCTTCCTTATTTCACAGCAAATCTAAACAAAACCAATAACCCTATGGAAATTGTAAAAATTAAGGCTATAGCCTATTGGTGATCCTCTGGTCAGATTTTGAAAGACCAGGTATAGCTTGCAGGTTGACGGTACTCTTATTTTGTCTGGATTAATTCTGGACAAAACCATTTTGTATTATTTCTAGGTGAAGTTTGAATTCGATGCATTGTACAACTCTAATAAATCCTAATGAGCTCAATATGATTTTAGGAATGTAGATTATAATCTACATCTTCCTTCCTTCCTTCTGATGTATATGCTTCCTTCTTTTCAAGAACACAAAAGGGCTTAAGTAGGGATCTTTTCTCATTTTATCCCCACTATACTGAGGGAGAGAGATCAAAGTCCTTAGCTAAGTGTGGATTTAAACTTAGATCTGCCACTTTAACCATTTCACCATGTTTCTCACTCTCAGCAATTTAAAAAATCTGTGGAATTCTGGGAGTTGAAGCCCACACATCTTAAAAGTTGGGACAGATGAAAAACATAGCATTGGATCATATTGAATCTCTTTACAATAGCTGGGTCATGGAAAATTTAGTGAAGCATTTTTAAAAAAATCATGTGGGATCCATGTTAATCCACACTTACCTTTGAAAAAAGGGTCTCCTTCTTCAATACCTGCAAACTGTAATATGTATCAACTGCATGGCACTTCCTCAGAGGAAAACCTTTACTTTGTCCTCAAGAAGTATTTGTACCTCTGTGTGTGTGTGTGCGCGTGCACACATACTATGACCTAGTTCACTCCTAATTTCATGGTTTGCTTAATCATTAATTACTGAACAGAATACACTGTCAGAATACTACAACACACCAAACTCTAGATCTAGAGTGAAGTACTCAGTGGTGACATTGGACTTGCTAACATGTTCTTTAGTGCCTTCAAAACTCCCTGCCCTACATAATTTAACTTTTAAAAGTTGGTCAACAAATATGGTTGTTCAGTTACCGTCCTGTAGCTACTTAGCTCTCTGTACATCTCACTGAATTTAATAGTTGCAAAGTTTGAAGTAGATCTACATTTACTAATCTGTAGTAGTAATTAATCTCAACTGTGTAGAAACTAATTTTTCAGAGGTTATGGAAAAACAGTTTGCATGTGTTTAGGAGCATTCTCTCCATGTTGTGATATGTCCCAGGGACAAATGTCCAGGCAAATGTATCTTGACATATATTAGTAAAGAAGCCTTGAGTTGGGGAAAATTATTTAAAGGAGAGAGATGCTAATAAGTATTGTCACAGGAATATTATTGAATTACACGAATTCTAAAGATGTTTTTATTTTAATTGAGAGCCAGTAGTTGCTTAGCTGATATTTTTAATGCCTGATAATTATAGTTACAAGATACAGAATCGCTAATTTTTCAGAAAAGGTATAAGGCTATATGAAACATTTTGAAAATAAAAATAGCAAGCAAAAATGACAAACACTGCAAATTTAAAGGTGACAAGTCGCTCCAAGTTCTGCATTTTTTTCATGCACTTGTTTGAAGTCTTGTCTGTTCCATCAAATTCATTTATAAAGATATAAATGTCACTGATATGCCAAATACCACAACCAACAGGTATTTTTTTTTGGGGGGGGGAGAGGAAGCCAGTATTGGAAAATCATGATCTTCTCCATCCTCAGTGCAGGGGGTTATAAACAGTGTATGAAACATGAAACAATGGAAAGTGGGAGAGGGGAATTTAAATTTAAAGGAAAGTTTAGACTTTGTTTTATACTGGTATGTGGCTGGATTTGCTAGGAAAGGAAGGCAACACATGGGAAATGTTTGTTGCTGGGCTGTGAAAGATAAATGGCTAGATTTATACGCCTACCATGCCCAGCTGTGGGACAGAAGGTAGCTCAGCAAATCTTAAAAAGTTAAGGAGCACCAGATTCGATTATTATTTGGTTGGGAGACCACGAGGAAATCCCTAGGCTGTAAACTAGGTTGGGGAGTTGAAAAAAGCTTCCCAAAGAAAGCCACAGGAAATCTCTTTCATAATGATGCCACACACACACACACACACACACACAATAAATTACATAGAAAGATGAAGCTGGAGGGAGCGTGCCCTTAAATAAGAACTCAAAATTAAAAAAGATTTACTAGAGGCCTCCTAGGTTCTGGACTAAAAGCCACGACAGATGAAAAAATCCGGACGGCCATTAGTTAGTACAGCAGGGTACTTGCAGCCCAGACCCTGTAACCCAATGGATGGGTCTGTGTGGGTGCCTGGCGCCCGTTTCCCCTTATTTCCCCTTATTTTTCCTTCAAACATTTTCTGCCTCGCATGTTGGCGTGCGCGCTCCATCCCCCCCCCGCCCCTTCCCCGAGGCCTCTGCACGTATCGATTCTTCGCACCCCTCCTTTTCCCTTCTTTTTAGCAGATTTACGGCTCGCCCTTCCCGATTGGCTGATTGGGTTGACAGCTTTGATTTAGGTGAGCCCCGGATTGGCTGGCTTTTGACAGAGTTATTGATGGGCGCTGCGCGATTGGCCGGTCTGGACGTTTTGAGGAAAGGAGGGGGAAATAATTTACGACCCCGGGGCTTGGCGAGGGTGGCGTTGGGCTGCAGCTGCAGTGTGGAATGTCTCCCTGAGGGCTGAGGCTCCGACCGGGATGCGTTCCTGCTTCGTGTAGGCTGCCCTGTTTCTGTAGTCCTGATTTAGGAAAAGTGAACCGGATTCGATTCGGGCTGGGTCTTCAAAACCCACATATTGGCGGTGCTTCATTTCACCACCGATATGTGCGCAGAAACACAAACCTACTTTTGTACAGAGGTCTCTTGGTGGCTAGACGTTTCCTTTTTTCTGCAAAACCCAGCGAGGTTGTTGCTATTATCCGTTGTGGATTTGATAATCCGATTTATAGTGGCATAAAGATTCACCTTTAAGATAACCTTCCTTTCAATCAATCAATTCAGTCGATGTGGTTGAACACACAGGAAAGTTTGAAAGCTTAGCCTGCAATTACAAGGCAGACTGCACCAGGCACTCGCTATAACGGGATGTACTCGCCCTGAAAAAAAAGTTGCAATTAAAAAAATCTGAATTGAGACTGAATTCATGCTTATCAAATTGTAAAACGTCTCCCAAAATGTCAGCTGAGCATGATAGGCAATTTTTAAACTCAAAGGAGTTTTTTTTAAAAAAATGGAAGCACTATTTTTCTTCCACAAATTAATGAACTAATTTGACAATTGGTGAGGAATATGTATGTCAAAGTTACCTTCGACTATGGCAACGAACTGCACATGTGCTCCTGTGCTTAAGGAGTAAACTGAAAATACTGGAAATGTTCAGACAATTGCATGTTTTCCAGAAGTATGTGAGAAAAGAACGGTTAAGTCTTCACAGTTTTATGGAAGAAGCAGGGAAACAGAGCCACTGGGAGCTACTTTTTATAAGTAAAATGATGGTAAACTTGTATTTTTCTTAAATGGCAATCTGTGGTATGTATAATGCCCAATTGCCTAGGAAGAAGCTCCTGAGCAGAATGAAACTTATTTTTAATTATATAGGTACAGAAAATATTACACCATTATGCTGAAGTCTCACCTGGACTTCCCAGAAAGTACAAAAATCTTCCAGCCTAAATTACAATCTACTCGACAGAGATTCTAGGTGCTTTTTTCTCTCTGCAGCTTTAAGCTTCCCTAATACATAAACTGGCTGGAAATAGAGCTGGATTAAGAAATCCCTCGATTGACAGATTCTGCTGTTTCTTTTTTCCTTCTGAAAATCTGCAAACAGGCAAGCAAGAAAAGAAAAGAAAAGAAAAAAGCCCCCTTATTGTTTTTTCCAGTCACTTGGGCTAGAAAAGAAAAGTGGCAGAACTCTTCTCAATTTCATTTGCCTTAAAAAAGGTCTGACTTTCTACTTTTTCATCAATAGAGAAGGAACTTGGAAAGGGGAAAAAAAAAGACAGGTCGACCATTTCACTGTCTCATCCGTGAACTTATTAAAAAGACCCCACCCACCTTTTTACTTGCTGAAATTCTAAAAATATGGCTATAGAGAGCAATGGCCAATTATCAAAGGGAAGGAGGGCATTCCTGCTAATGGTACATAGTAATGGATTGGAGAGGAGGTATTGGTGTAAAATGAAATGAGCGCAGCAGGTGAACCAGATAGAACCACATAAATTAGAAATCACTGCTTTGGTCCATAGCAGAAAAAGGTGGATGAAAAATGTCTTCCCAGTGGGCTGGAGGGCAGAAATGGGATGGAACTGTATGTTCCTGCTCTTAAGAAACATCAGTGGTCTGTACTTAAATGGGGGCTCTCTCTGTTTTGTCATGATCACAAAGCGAGATTAAATAATTAATCATAAGTACCACCAGAAGGTGGACTTCAAAAATCCTGCAAAATGGAGACATCATCTCTCTTTATTCTGGTTGGCTGCTTAACAGGGAAGAAGAGAGATGGGGGGGGGGGGAATAGCTATGGCTTACATGGTGTCCCCCCTCCCCCTCCCTCCCCATTATTCCTGAAGGAATTTGGCTAGAATCCGGCGAAAAAGGCAAAGACCAGTGAAGAGAAAAGCAGTGACTAAAATTAAGCATACAGTAGCATTTAAGTTGTGTGTAAGGAAAGGAAGGAAGGAAGGAAAGGGAAAAAGAATGGACCTGAAAGGAAGAGAAAGGGGAGAAGAGAGGGGGGGAACTTTGGGTGTGTATCCTACAGAAATCAGAATCAACTTTGATTTTTTTTTTGGGAGGAATGGCCATTCACACCACCGGGGATTTTGCAGCTGAAAGAAAAGTTGCAGATTTCTCGAGGATCGGTGGTGTGTTTTTCCCCCTCCTCCTCCTCCACAGAAATGTGAGATTTTTGGGGGGGATGAGGGACGGGAAAGGATGCATCTGGATCCCCCCCAGCGTGTTTCTAACTCCACCCCCTGGTCTGTGAAGTAAGTGACTTTGCCATTCTCCGTCCCCGCCAGCTGTTTAAATGACCAGCTCCTTTCTCTCTCTTTCTCTCCTTTCTCTACCTTGCCTTCCACTCACCCATCCTCTTTTTCTCCCTGCAGACATCCCCCCCCCAGTTCTTTTCCACACTCTTCCAAATTACAAGGACTCTCCAACAAGCTTTCTAGAAAGATAGAAAAATCAAGGTTATTCTGAAGAAAAAGATAAGGGAAAGACAGCAAACAGATTGATTGCTCTGGAATATGGTACTGTTATCTGAATTGTTAATCCAGTCTTTTTCAACCATGGCAACTATAAAATGTGTAGACTTCAACTCCCAGAAATCTCCAGCCAGCACAGGGAATTCTGGGATCTGAAGTCCACATATCTTAAAGTTGCCATTTTGAAAAACACTGGTTTGAACAGTTGTTGCACTACTGCCTCCATTCGTAGATTTTTTTTAGCATTTCCACAGTTCAAGCGGAGATGATCATTGAACAAATGAAACATTTCTTTGACCAAAAAAGTAGGGATATGCAGATCTATATAAATCTGGTTTCCTAATAAGACAGTATTCTTGTCTGGATTTTATTTTATTTTTTTTACAAGGTCTGAGAAAAAAAACTTCACAACTGTTTTTATTCACAACATTTTGGGGGAAGCGGAAGCACAAAAGAAAAAAGCAAATAGACAAATTTGGGAAAGAGAATAAGGGAGGCTGAAAAAGCAAAGTAGAAAGAGAATGAGATTGGGAGGGAGGGAGGGAGGGAAGAGTGCTGGAGTGGGGAGAGAGAAATGTGGGAAGTGACATTCAGTAGAGAGGAATGAAGCAGCCAGGAATGGTGGGGAAGGTAAAGAGATCCAGGGGCTTCTCTGCCCGGCAGTGTCACTGACAACTTCTTTGATACTTGCGTACAATAGGCTTCACCACTATAAACCATCTCTTTGTGTACTGAAAAGCATCCTGGATTAAATGCTTAGGGCATTGTGAGAAAGGGGCACTGCAGAGTTTTCCCTCCCTAACTCTTACGCCCTGAAGTATTTCTCTGCCACACTCAAATTTACAGGTAGTTCTTGACTTATGACCACAGTTTGGACCAGAATTTCGAGGCATCCTGTGACCAGACTCAATTTTATGTTCATTTTTATGATGGTTAGAATTTAGAATAACTTTATTGTCACTTGGAATGTACACTAATCGGCATACATTAAATGAAATTTTGTTGCCTACAGCTCTCAGAGGGTCTCCACCTCCAATATACACTACATAAACATGACAAAATAAATACATACAAAATTATGCATATAACCACATATATTATATGATACGGAGAAACAACACAGTCTAGTTTGGATGTATACATGTACATGGCGAGGAAAAAACCAAATCTTGTGAGTTTACCAGATGGATGGCATAGGGAACAAAGCTGTTACAGAATCTGGTAGTCCTGCTAGAAATACTTTGAAACCTCTGCCCGGAGGGGAGCAACAGAAACAGAAACAGAAACATAAAGTGGGTGTGTGGGGTCTCTAACAATGCTTTGAGCTGTAAACACATAGCGCTTATAAGCAGTATACTGAATGACAGGAAGCGAGCTTCCTATAATCTTCTCAGCTGTCCTTACCACTCTCTGTATGGTTGGAAAGTGAATCACCACAATCATTCAATGAATCATGTGGTTGTTATGTGAATCCATTCTTCTGAATGGGCTTTTTTGTTGTTGCCAGAAACCAGCCCAAAATATCAGAAAATGGCAAAAAGCATTGCAAATTGTGGTCACGTGACCGTGGAACACTTTCTCCCCTCCTTTCCTTTTATGCTGTAGAAAACTAGACAGAAATCTGAAATATTTCCTATGTCTTCTCTAATTCTTTAAGCTAAAATGCCTTTTACATGCTTTTTATCCAGTCTAGTTCTTCCTCTTGTCTGTCAAGGTCATTCCCACATACCATTACAGTAGGTGTTCTTTCCCTTGGGACACTAACCATGGACAGAGGGCCATAATCAAAGAAGTGACTATATTACGGTAGTACATTTTGCTTCACACTGAAGACTGATGCATAGCTATATATCTGACTACAGAGCTTTACAGCTGCTTCCAAATTTGTACATTTTGGGGGGGAAATGCAATTTCTGTTCCCAAGAATGAGCAAAGAAACTTTTTAAATTTTTTTTATTTTTTTCTCCACAATATCCATACACATATCAATGCATATACCTTAAAACATATCAATAATATACATAATTATACATTTCTATCTAATCACTTATAATTCAATATCCTGTTATGCACCTACATTGTGCTGTTATTTATCAGTCTGTTTTTCTTTTTTTCCTTTACACTCCCTCCCTCTATCTCCGTCTCCTCCATCTACCTTCTTACTCCTTCTCTTCCCCTACCTATTTCCCTCCCCTCCTCCTCTCCCCTCCTACTTCCTCTTTCTCCCTCTAAACCTTTCCCTGAGTGATTCTAATACATCTAATATTTAACAGACTGACAGCATGTTACCATACATTTTTAAATTGTCGGTGTCCCTTCTAAACTCATTATTTTTTATATCATATCTATATGATATAAAAAGAGCCAAGGTGGTGCAGCGGTTAGAGGCAGGTACTGCAGGCCACTTTAGCTGACACTGATCCGCAGGTCAGCGATTCAAATCTCACCGGCTCAAGGTTGACTCAGCCTTCTATCCTTCCGAGGTAGGTAAAATGAGGACCCAGATTGTTGGGGGCAATATAAATATACATTGCTTACTGGTATAAACCGCTTAGAGAATGCTTGCACTGTGAGACAGTATATAAATCTCACAAAATAAATAAAGAAATATATCCATTATCCTTTAATCTAGGTATACACTATTACTCTAATGCTGCCTCCTTAAAATTCTAATTTTGTCATCTGGGTTACCCCCATTTATTCTCAATTTTCTTATCTTTTAATCTTTTAATCATTCTAATTTAATTTCTAAATATATTCATTTTGTATCCAATCATAAAACGTCATCCATACATTATAATATTCTAAGTCTTCCTTATCTTTAATTTTCATCTCCGCACAGTCCAAAATTTTCTTAAGTACTTCTCCATCCGATGGAGTCTTGGCTCCTTTCCATTTTTGTGCAAATGCAATTCTAGCTGCTGTCACCACATGTACGATTAGATATGTATCCTCTTTATTAAATTTCTCTGGCAGAATACCCAACAAAAATATCTCTGGTTTTAACTCTATATTTTGTTTCACCATTTTTTTAAATCCATGTCTGAATCCGAGTCCAATATTCTTTAGCTTCTGCGCATGTCCACCACATATGATAGAAAGAGCCTGGTATTTGCTGACATTTCCAACATTTCATAGATTTATCTTTAAACATTTTAGCAATCCTTTCCGGTGACATGTGCCATCTATAAAACATTTTATACATATTATTTTTATATGCTGTTGCCATAGTTAATTTATAATTTCTTTCCCAAAGTTGTTTCCATTTATCTAATTCTATGGTATAACCAAAATTTCTTGTCCATTTTATCATTGTTTCTTTCACCTGTTCAAATTCTAAGTCAATATAAAGTAAATAATTATATAATTTCTTAATTAGTCTTTCATCTGATCCTGTAAGTATTTCATCTAATTCTGTCATCTCTAAATTAATACCCTCCATTTTACTATCTTTGTCATATCTTGCCTACATTTGCAATCTCATATACCAATCCATTTTTATTTCTTGCTCCTCTAATTCTTGAGTCGATTTCAATTTCCTTTCATCTGTCAAAATATCCTTATATCGTGGTATGCAAAGAAACATTTTAGATCCCACTAAATTAATCCAAATCACCAAATACTGCCTATGGGAAGCCCAAAGCAGGGCACAAGTGTAGTCATATTTCCTTTCTCCACTTTTAAACCTGGGAAAAATGTTTATCTGGAGAGCTCTGCATTCAATCAAGTTTTTGATGGAAACGATGGGGCTAAAGCAAATATTGCGGGTGGACACACTGTTGGAAGAATATTCCTAGTTCGTTCCTGGCTGGGAAAAAACTCTCTGCAAATGTTTAGAAATAATTTCGAAATGAACAGCCAAAAACTCCTATGAAAAATTTAAATTATCTCTTGTTGGTCAAGATAAGTTTGATGACTATATAAGGAATATTTGTGTAGTTTCCTTGGCATTAGCACAGAGGTGTTTGCCTTTTGGGGGTGAACGTCTTTGAAAGAAGGCTAAGGGACACATGCAAGTGAAGGATTGCAGGTTGCCCATCCTAATTCTAGGATAGGATCAGCCTAGGATAGGATTATGGGCTACTTAATGTGAGGCACCCTTGGTGCTCTCTGAGCTTGGTGATTTTCTTGCAGAAGTTTCAATGAGAGCAAACCCCACTCCCTATCAGTATTGATGAAGTAACCTAGTTTGGTAATGAAATACCTGCAAGAAAACTACCAAGCTCAGAGAGCACCAAGGACCACACAGTTCAATCCTCAGTTATAAACATTCTCTATTTCTCTTCTATTGGTGCTACTTGATGTGCCAGAATTCTAGAATGCCTCGGAACTAGGTGTTCATTCCCAGTTTCCTTGCTTGCAGACTTTTGCTCCATGCCGATGAATGAATCCACAGTATCCATTTCCTCGTAAGGAACAGGGAAAGCTTTCATTCAGAACATTCACTTAGAAAGAGGACTCCCCCCCCCACTTCGAATATCTTGTGACAAAATAAAAAGAGCTGATGTCCGTCCCCCTCCCAGCAGACACACTCATTTCAATTTCTTTCTATTCAGCAGGGAAATAAAAGGGGAATGTTTTCACAGTGAAAACAAAATTTTGCCTCTTCGTATAAAATGAAAGAGGGGTGGGAAGCCAAATAGCTTGAGGTTGCTTTTCTTCCCAAGCTACCTTGAGAGCAATGAGCTCTCTAGGCAGCTTTGAGTATGTTACTAACAACTTCCTGCCTGCTTTGATATGCAGTCCGCTGGGGAGTTGCATTATGTATGCAAGGTTGATTGCGGAGAGGGTAGAAGGGGGATGTATGAATGGTCTTGCTTTGGCCTGGAGAATTGCACTTGAAGGCTTCTAGCTTTGTGTTGTTATTTTTAACCTTGGGCTGGCTAGAGTCAGGAATGAAGGATGCCAGATTTCTGTTTTCAGAAAAGAAGGTGAACACAGCTGCCTTGCAGAATCCACATTAGAATGCAAACCCAGACTTGCCTTGAATGAGCCTCACTCCTTTGGGGCTGAAAGGAATGAAACAGAAACAGAAATTCAGAATGGATTATTGTTCACTCCTGGGTGGTCCAGAAGGACATTGAAAACCTCCAGCCCAATTCAAAAAATAGGGCACTAAACCATGGAATGTGAGGGGTCCTTGGTGCTCTCTGGCCGGAAAGCAGAAATATGTGAATGGTACATCTCTGAATGCTGCAAAATCACTTAGAGGTTTTAAAAAGAATATTATTCAGGCTGGAGAAATTCACTAGCTGGAATCTAATAGTTAAAAGAATCAATTAGCAACCTGTTGATTGAGTAAAAAGGGTCTACCACTGAATTATTGAGGTGAAATGACCAAGGGACTGGAGCAACTTCTCTACAGGGCAAGATTATACTGTAGAGTTTGAGGCATTTCAGCTTAGAGAAAAGATAAGTAAGGGAAAGGAGAGAAGGAAAGGGTGTAGGAAACATAGATTTTAACATCTGTGGATTATAATTTTTCTTGGCATCTACAGATCTTTCCTTCCTTCCTTCCTTCCTTCCTTCCTTCCTTCCTTCCTTCCTTCCTTCCTTCCTCCCTCCCTCCCTCCCTCCCTCCCTCCCTTGTTTTCTTGTTTTTAATTGTTTTTAATAGATTTTATAATTATTCAGCACCCAAAGTGACTTGTTTCAGATGGGCAGCTGTAGAAATTGAATAAACAAATAAAAACTGTGCATAATGTAGGGAAAGCAGCTAGGACAATGTTTTCCTTCTCCTCTTATTGTGTTATATAGCCTAGAGTCATCTAATTATTTTGAATTGAGGGGCGATTCCAAATAGGCAGGTGGAAGTTGTCTATACAGCATGAAATGAAATGATGCGATTTGCTGTCATGGGATGGACCATGGCTGCTGACTTGGACTTGGCTACCTCTATCTGTACTTTAGCTTCAGTTGCTGGGAAACCTGAGCATAGGGAGATGACAGCTCTTATCTATCCTGCTTGTGGGCTTCTCAAGACACACATTGTGAGAACAGAACCCTGTTAGTTTAATCCATGCGCAGAGTTTTTCCTATGTTCATATATCCTGTGGGAAAAAATGCTTCTTTTGGGTGAGCGCCTGCTAAAGATAGCACAACTTAAGAAAAAAAAACCTCCACTGGAAATGTATTTAATTGATGGAGTATAATTTATTTGTTCAAAAAAAATAAAAGAAACGCTTGATCAACTGTATCTTTTTAATGAGACCATTGGGGCAACTGTCTTAATCCTTGTTCGTACAAATGTAGTGCAGCTAATACAATACTTGGGGTTTTCTGCAATAAAATACTGTATCCTTCATCTTATCTGTTTAGCTCAGTGCGCTGCTCCTAGCAAGGATCATTATCACTGGAAATGAGGTGCCCTTACATAGTAATAGCTGAATTCTAAAACCCAGGATCTTTATAATGCATATCGGGGATGTAGATCCTTCTACTTGGCAGAGTGAGACATGTGGGAAATTCAATTTGGGTGACTATTAAAGAGCAGCAAATGGTCAATTAATTTGTTATTCTATTTTTATCACCATCAGTAGCCTCATTTAGACTTTCTGCCTCAGGCGCGAAATGTCATGGATCATCAGTATAATGTATTGTAAGTACGTGGAAAGAAATCAAAAGGCGTTCAGAAGCGAGAAAGCTGCCTTTTGACTGACAGATGATCTGAGATCCCATTTACTGCTAAGCCTCAGGGAAACTTTGATGCTTCAGAAAAAGGAAAAGAGTAGAAAAAGGACAAATCCTAGCACTCTATAGTTTCAAAAGTAAATTCTACATGTACCATGGGAATGCCTCTGAAGTAAGTACATTTAAAAATGCAGCCTAACAATACACTCCTAACCAGGGCTTCTCAGAATTACATCCTCCTTAATTAAACGAAATAGGGCTTATTGTTTTAGATAAACAGAGATATTAAATGGGAGGTTTAATCTCTCCATTGAAATATGTGGATTACTATTTTGCCTAACTGATCTGTTCCTCCTTGGGCCATTTCATATTGAGAGTGCCACATTAGATGTCCTGGCCTAATTTTTAATCTGCAGTATACAATTTTTGTAACAATATCAATATGACTATGTTACGTTCAATAGTTTACATCCCCAATTCCAAAACTAAGCACGTCCATTATGCGAAAATGTGTGGAAAGAAGAGGATGCACATTTGAAAGTTAAAAGAAAGTTAGGAGAGGAAAAATGTCTCTGAATTCACTTAATCTTTATGTAAGGCTCTCTTTGGTTGGCCCTATCCCAAACCATTTATTTTATTAGTTTCTAACTCTCCATTGAAGGAATGCTATGCAATCTATTCGCAGCCATAAATCACTTTCTCACTTAAGGCTGGACCAAGGTTCTCTATACCAAATATTTTTTTGTACAGAGGAGGGTGACAGTAAAAAAGTTGGAATTCCAGTTTTACTTTGGCTTCACAAGACAGATCAGCCTTACCCACCTTGGCAGTTGAAAGATGTGTTGGGATTACAATTCCCAGAATGTCCAATTTCAGAGCTTGTAGTTTGAACATGTTGGGAGGATACCTCTTAAGAGGGAGGCTGAAATAGATAACATATAGCTCATTGTGCTTTTTGGATCAGACGATATATATTCCAGGTTGTCTAATTCTTGCTTGAAATATATGCACCAAGGTATTTTTACACGTGTGCTATGTCAGCAGTTTGTTGTTTTCATGTATATGTATAGCATGATATACAATTTGTACTATCCTGAGGTAATTGCTCATGAGTCACTGTCCATTCTAAGCTGTTTGTATCACATCATGGCTGGTTTGAATGAGTAGTTAAACATTTCTTACTGTGATTTGAATAATAGCAATAGCAATAGCACTTTACTTATATACCGCTTCATAGTGCTTTCCAGCCCTCTCTAAGCGGTTTACAGTTCAGCATATTGCCCCCAACAATCTGGGTCCTCATTTTACCCACCTCGGAAGGATGGAAGGCTGAGTCAACCTTGAGCCTAGTGAGATTCGAACAGCTGGACTGCTGAACTAGCAATCAGCTGAAGGTCGCAATGCTGCTTTTAACCACTGCGCTATCTCAGCTCCTGCCGGGTGGGAGGTTATGGGAGCTGAAATCCAAAAAATTGGAGAACATATTGGGAATGCTGCTCTTAGTTAAATATGTAATTGTTCAGTTTCAAATACAATGGTCTGTGAATCTCCTTTGTCCATATCTCATATTGCATCTGGTGAACTCGCATATTCCCAATTAATGCCCACCTGCCATGGATTCAGGCAACATGTCAACATTATCCTATGAGACAGGAGATCAAAAGGCTTTTATACGATTGCCCCAATAATCCTTGTTGTCCTGGAATCTTCTGCTTTATTAAAAGCATTTCTCAGGATTCTAGAATTATGTTACTCATTCCACTTGGTTTGGTAATGTTCTGTGCATGTTGATTTTGGCTTCATTGTTTTAAAGATCCCATTGTCGCAGTTTAAAAATGAGCTCTCTGGGAGATTGGGTAAATCTCACTTCCAGCACAGCAAATAAACACGAATGAATATTGAAAGTAACCTCATTGAATTTCTCCTTACAATCTGATCCCCAAATGTGAGGATATTCTGTCTTCTTAATGTTGAATGAATGAACCCCACCAATAGGCTTCATCTTCCTTAGTAAACCACTGCCAGAGTCAGATATGCTAAGGACTGTGGTGATTAGTGGCCATCACAATATATCTGTGGCAATGGTTGCTCCCACTGAATTACAAGGTATTCAGTATTAGATCAGTACATTTACTAAATCCACTGTCCAGTAGGTTTAAAAGACCTCTGTCTGAAACTGGGGTGGGAGTAGGGTGTCTTTCCCTGGTAACAGTGGTGGGTTGCTGCCGGTTTGGACCGGTTCTAGAGAACCATTAGCGGAAATTTGGCATGGTTCCCCGAACCAGGAGTGATCTCTGGCTGGCCACGCCCCCGAACCGGTGCCATGAGAAGCTTTTTTTTTTTACTTTGCAAGGTTTTTCCCTGCACGCAACGGCTGAGAGACTCGACGGAGTTGCCTGTCTCCGGGCATCTCGCAGTGGGGAACAATTTGGGGGTGGCAGATGGGGCAGGGGATGGGGCGGGGCCTCTAAAGGAGGGGAAATTTCCCTACCTTTTCCTGTGGGTGTGGCTTGGTGGGGGTCATGTGAGTGGGCGTGGGCGTGAGTGATGTCAAGTTGGCCATGCCCACTCAGTCACATGACCATCAAACTACACCCACAAAACAAACCACACCCACCGAACTGGTAGTAAAAAATTTAGAACCCACCCCTGCCTGGTACTATCTATATTGATATTGATATTGTGTGTGTGTGTGTGTGTGCATGCAATATGCAACCTGAAGACTCTTCCCAATGGTCTTGGGTGCCCCCCATCCTTTCCTCTAGTGCCATGAAATTCAGTGGCCTTTTGAAATGATATGTAAAGCTTTAAAAATATACAGTCATTGTCAAGTTTATTAACTAGAAAACATGATATTTAAGGAGATTGAAATAAAAGCACCCTTATCCCAGTCAGTTTTGGAGGGCAGACTCAATATGTTACTTACAAGCAAGGGGCTCTTCCTCATACCTCACTAATCACAGCATGAACATGGCCCTATAGTTGCTTCTTCCTGCCATATCCTCATGATGTTGCATTTATCTTACTCTCCCATCTGCTGCAGAGGTGTTTAAAGTGGCATTCTCTCTTTTTTCCCCATAGGATAATTTTTGTGGCATGCTTCACTGACTATATGGTTGCTGATATGACCAGAAGTTGGCACCTGGACAACTTCTATTGTACACCTCAGGTTGCTGCAAGCACACCAATCTCTGAGAACTGTCCTCTGTGGTTGCTTGGGCTACAGAAGAGACCAGACTTATGGTGTCTGGTCACATAATGTCTTCTTTCCCAGCACTTTCCATAGCACTTGTCTTATGATGTAGTAGGCTGAGGAAATAACCTTGAGGAACAGAAGGAAGAACAGCAACCAAGCCAACAGTCAGATAAAAGATACTTGAGTCTAGGCCAGAAATGTAATTTGAGAAAGTCTCTCAGATGTGATTCTTCCTAGTTCTCACAAACATAAAGGAAGAGAGTGAATAAACACATTTAGTCTTGCAAGATTTGATTACTGTAACCTTATAACAGAAGTAGTATTAGCTTGTGTGTTTTTCGTTTCCTCTGGTCTATCTTGGAGGGCTGACATATACAGCCTCCTTATAAACATGGGGTTTAGTGATATTTGGAATGAATGCTACATCTGTGCTGCATACAACGTGGATCTATACTAGGAAAAGCAATTAGATTCTAGCAGCCGGATGTGTTTTACTTCTGTCACTTTTTGGGTGGTTGCAGGTTTCCCTCTATTTCTGCCAACTTGGGGGTTCACTCTTTCTGCTACTTTTATTATTTCCAATGACACAAATGCAGCCACTGCTACTCTGTCTGGACCCAATGATCACACAGCTGCAGCTAGCAGGACTATACTCACTGAGGCTGCCATTTTGTTTGAAGGGCACTATGCATCCTCATACTAAAAGCTGTCACTGCACACAGGTCAATCACAATTGCTTGTTCTTCGTGGCCAATCCGCCATCTACTCTCTGTGAGTCTACCGTTCTCTTGCAGTATTAGTTGAAGACCTATTCACACATTATTGATCATTCCTCTCAATTCACCGCAACCACACTCACCTTATTTACTTGCCATTTGGACTATGTCAGGCTTAAGCCTTAACCACCTACACCCAATGTTCCTTTAGTGCCTGCTGCCTCTTTGTCAGGCGACTTGACAAGTGGCAAAACCTATTGCTCTGAGCATCTGCCCATATTCTCCCAATTATATTAAGGAAAGGAATTGATGGTTGTTGTCCCCCCCGCTCCCCCATTGGCCAGTGATACTTTTTTTAAATAATTTTTTTATTTTTTAATATAGTAATTCCATCTTCAATTAAACAGTGTGTCATCTGGGTACAAATATCTTTGTAAAATAGTAATCAAGATTTACAGCGATATTCATTACATTAACATCAATTCTATAATATTAAAATAGTAATATTAAACATAATAATCATATTTGCTTCTCACTCTTAACATATCTTCTTTATTTCACTAATCTTTTTCATTTGTTTCCCTGTTTCTAACTTCCGTTTTTATTATCTAACCGTTGATAAAATAAGTCCCATGTCATGTAATATTCAGTTTGTTCTTTTTCCTTAATTGTTAATGTTAGTCTATTCTTCACTTTTCCAATTTTGTGCAAATACGATTCTAACTGCAGTTAATATATGAATAATTGAATAATGGCCAGTGATACTTCATGGGAGGGGAAATGATGTCAGGGGTATCCACCAATCCTTGTCCTCAAGTTAATTCACAGTATATGTAAAGAGAGCCCCATTAGCTGAGGCCCCTGCTGTGATAAAACAAGGATCAGCAATGGGGGCGGGGCAGTTTATCTCTGCATGTTTTTCTGCAGGGGGGGGGGACAGCACTTTAACTTGCCATCTGGAAGAGCCCCAGAGTCTGCTTCCGAGAGCAAAAAAGATCGCCTTCTCTAAGTATAACTCATGTAAAGATTTAGATTTAGATTTATTATTAGAGTTGGAAGGGACCTTGTAGGTCATCTAGTCCAACCCCCTGCTCAAGCAGGAGTTCCTACACCATTTGAGACAGATGGCAGTCCAGTCTCCCCTTGAAGGTCGCAAGTGTTGGGGCTCTCACAACCTCCGCTGGCAAGCTGTTCCACTGGTTGATCGCTCTCACCGTCAGAAAGTTTCTCCTCACTTCCAGGTTGAATCTCTCCTTGGTCAGCTTCCATCCATTATTCCTTGTTTGACTTTCTGGTGCCATAGAGAACAGCCTGACCCCCTCCTCTCTGTGGCATCCCCTGCTATCATGTCACCCCTGGTCCTTCTCTTCGCTAGACTGGCCAAGCTCAGTTCCTGCAACCGCTCTTCGTATGTTTTATTTTCCAGACCCTTTATCATCCTGGTTGCTCTCTTCTGCACTTTCTCTAGGGTTTCAATGTATTTTTTGTAGTGTGGTGACCAAAACTGGATGCTGTACTCTAGGTGTGGTCTGACCAAGGCTTTATAAAGTGGTACTAGTACCTCTCTGGTCCTTGATTGTATCCCTCTATTTATGCAGCTCAGGACTGCGTTGGCCTTTTTGGCTGCTGCTGCACACTGCTGGCTCATATTTAGTTGGCTGTCTACCAAGACTCCAAGATCCCTCTCGCAATCGCTGCTATTGAGTGTGGTTTCACCCAGTTTGTATGTGTATTTTTGATTCTTCTTACCTAGGTCTCCTTTCCTGCCCACTTAGCTGTTCGAAAGCATGCAAATACGAGTAGATAAATAGGTACCACTTCGGTGGGAAGGTAACAGTTTTACATGTGCCTTTGGTGTACAGGTAGTCCTCAATTTAACAACAGTTCATTTAATGATAGTTCAAAGTTACCACGGTGCTGAAAAAAGTGACTTATGACCATTTTTCACACTTACAACCTTTGTAGCATCCCCATGACCATGTGATCAAAATTCAGATACTTGGCAATCGGTTCATACTTAACGACCGCTGCTATGTCCCAAGGTCATGGGATCACCTTTTAGAACAGTGGTTCCCAACCTGGGGGTCGGGACCCCTTTGGGGTCGAATGACCATTTCCCAGGGGTCACCCCGGCATCCTCAGCTCCCCCCCCCACTGCCACAAGCCTGGCCATATTGACTCAACTCGCCCGAGCCCTCCGATTGGTCGGGAGAGGTGCCATTCAGTGAGAGGTGTTTGTGACGCCTGGCAGCCGAGCTTTGGCAGCATCAGCTAAGGGGCCAGCTTTGCTCTCAATTCTGGGAGTTGAAGTCCAGGCACCTTAAAAGTTGCTGAGATTGAGAAATATTGCTGTACACTTGTTGGTTATCAAGTCTAAATACAGAAGTAGACTTGTTGTGGAAGATGATATTCCTTGTGTTCTTGCAAAGACTGGCCCGAGAATTTCTGATCTCGCATAATTACATATTGTTTTTGTGATTAATCGCTATGCTTTAATTATGTTCAATTTGTAACAATGAAAATACATCCTGCATATTAGATATTTACATTATGATTCATAACAGTAGCAAAATTACAGTTATGAAGTAGCAACGAAAATAATTTTATGGTTGAGGGTCACCACAACATGAGGAACTATATTAAGGGGTCGCGGCATTAGAAAGGTTGGGAACCACTGTTTTAGAACCTTTTGACAAGCAAAATCAATGGGGAAGCCAGATTCGCTTAACAACCATATTATTGAATAGTCAACTGCAATGATTCACTTAACAACTGTGGCAAGAAAGGTCGTAAAATGGGGCAAACTCACTTAACAAATGTCTCACTTAACAACAAAAATGTTGGACTCAATTGTGATTGTAAATCAAGGACTACCTGTATAGAGCCGATGTGGCGCAGCGGTTAGAGGCAGGTACTGCAGGCCACTTTAGCTGACACTGATCCGCAGGTCAGCGGTTCAAATCTCACTGGCTCAAGATTGACTCAGCCTTCCATCCTTCCGAGGTAGGTAAAATGAGGACCCAGATTGTTGGGGGCAATATAAATATACATTGCTTACTGGTGTAAACCGCTTAGAGAGTGCTTGCACTGTGAGGCAGTATATATATGTCACAAAATAAATAAATAAATAAATATAGCCTGGCCAGCCAGGTGATCGCTGGCTCCCTCGGCCAAGAAGCGGAGATGCCCTAGACTGGACATCACTGATAAGAAAAACTTTTTTCTTTTCCTAGCTGTGGATTACGGCAACTCCTTTAACCATTCAGTCCCTAATAAAAAGCAATTTCTGTACTTACTTTGGACCTTATTATTTTTATTTTGAAGCCCAAAAGCTGGGCTGGAAAGCATCTTCCACTCTCAACTGTGCTATGGGCAGGAAACGGGAAGGTCTGCTGCAGAGGAGATCAAAAGTGAGGTTGAGCTCAGAGTCATCTCCTGTCAGGATGTCCTTGAGCCCAGCCTGCCTTGAAAGCCTCTTGATCCAGACTCTTATTATTATTCTGAAAGCGACACCAGAGAGTCAGAGATGGGGGCCGAGGGAAGAAAAAGCCAACTCAGCTTCATCTCCTCCAGATTTTTCTTTTTTTCCTGTCTCCTGGGCTTCCCCCCTCCCTCTCTTCCTTTCCCCTTCCCTCCTTTTGATGCTGTTCATGAAGATGAAATTACCAGGTTAGAATGAATGGAAAGAACTTGGAGGGGGGGGAATGGAGGAGGGGAACACAGCAAAGCCGAGATTTATGGGGGACTCTCTCAGAATGCCAGTGCTGGGGAGAAAAAACATCCCTTCTCCTTTGCAACATTGGTGCAGGCGACTCTGCGGAGCCAGGGGGAATGGGGGGGGGCAGCAAGGAGTCCAGGAATGTGGCTTTGTGCCTTTTTAATTTATGGGCTGCTTGGATTAGATTGCAGGAAGAGAGGCTTGGAGCCTGCAAAATAATGCGCGTGAGAATGTGTGCAAATGTGTGTGATGGTTGGTGTGTGTCTGTTTATGTGTTTATGTGCACAGGCTTGAAGACCTCCATTTCTGATGCTCTGTCTGTGCCATTTCCCTTGCACCTCCAAAATGAAAAGAAAACAATCGCAGACACCGCTCCTTTCATCTAGTGGCTAATTACCATGACAGGGGCTGAAAGTCTTGAGGGACAAATAGAACCTCCATGGTTAGGAGCAGCAAGCTCTCCTATTCCAGATACTAAGGGGCAAATCACAAGGGGGTTGTTCTCTTTGTGAGTTGCTTTGTGTGAATTCTACAGGCAACGGATTTCTCATGTTTAAGAAATATAACGATGCTCTAAACCAGTGCTTCTCAATTATTTTCTGTTACGCCCCCCCTAGAAAGAAGTAAACATTTCGCGCCCCCCAACTCTCCGATCTGGGCCCCAATGGAATTTTAGTGTTACTATTTATTATTTTACTTATTATAAGCTGCAAGCAAACTATTGGCTGGGGAAGGCTGCTCTACTCACTTACCTGGGAGTAAGTCACACTGAACTCAGTGGAGCCTGTTTTTAGTTAGGCAGGCATAGGCTACCATGGTTAGGGCCCTCTTTTGACACAGGGCCAGGCCAGCTTAATCAAGCCGATGTTTTGGGGTCGCCGGCCTGGCCCATAAGCGCCGCCTCTGCCGGGCACTTATGGCGGATGGTGTGGAAAGAGTCTTTAGGGTGCCGTTCGAAGCTTTCGCCCAGCTGCAGAGGATCCTCCTCCTTGTCCAGCAGCCGTTCATGCAAAGTGACCAGATTTTTTTATTTTTAAGCGGGACGGGGGGGGGGCGCCTGGGCACCGCCATTTGTTTTGCCCTCTGCGCATGCGCAGAACGCTGCGCATGCGCAGAGGGCAAAACAGCAAATGTCGGCGTCCAGGTGAGGTGGGGTGGGGGGGAGGCGGGAGGGCGCTTGGATGCTTGGAGCAGGTAAGCTGCCGGCTGCCTCCTTTCCCCGTCTCCCGCCTCCCGTTTGTTGCTTGCCAGCCCAGCCGAAGGGGAGGCGGGAGGCGAGGAAAGGGGCCGGGCGGGCGACCGGGAGACCGCAGCGCTTGGATGCTTGGAGCAGGTAAGCTGCCGGCTGCCTCCTTTCCCCGTCTCCCGCCTCCCGTTCGTTGCTTGCCAGCCCGGCCGAAGGGGAGGCGGGAGGTGAGGAAAGGAGGCAGCCGGCAGCTTACCTGCTCCAAGCATCCAAGCGCCGCGGTCTCCCGGTCGCCCGCCCGGCCCCTTTCCTCGCCTCCCGCCTCCCCTTCGGCCGGGCTGGCAAGCAACAAACGGGAGGCGGGAGACGGGGAAAGGAGGCAGCCGGCAGCTTACCTGCTCCAAGCATCCAAGCGCCGCGGTCTCCCGGTCGCCCGCCCGGCCCCAGGGCAACGGCGGCAGCGAGGCGATGGGGGGAAGAAAGGGGAGGGGGACGAGGAAGGGCTGTTTGCGCCGCTCGTAAACTCAAAGCGGCGACGGCTCCTCGTCCCTCACCCCTCCCAACAGCAGCGGCGCCTCCGAGGGCGGGGCTAGGGATGGGGCGGGGGAAGGAGAGGAGGAGCAGCCTCCCTTCCCCCTCCCCCCAGCTTCCAGCCGCCGCCGGAGGAGTCAACAACACGGGACGTCCGCCCGCCGCCAACACCGCCCACGGCCGGCCCGAGCTGAGAGGCCTGCTGCCTTTCAGGCCGATTTTTTGAAAGAATGCCCTAGTCGTGCATTCTTTCAAAAAATCGGGACTTTTTAGAGGACGGGCGGGACGCGGGACAAATGATGAAAAAGCGGGTCTGTCCCGCCAAAATCGGGACGTCTGGTCACCTTACGTTCATGGCTACTGCGGCGCCCACCGAGAACAAGAAAAACCCATGCAGCTCCCCCGCCCCTCCTGGCCGCCTTCTCTTCCAGGCTCAGAGCAGCGTGCAACTGGGAAAACACTCCCCATCCGGGGGAATCGATCGAGAGGGATCACACATGTTCCCCAGGGTCACACCCCCCCCTGGCATTGCTCCTTGCCCCCCCAGGGGGAGACGCCTCACTATTTGAGAAGGACTGCTCTAAACAGAGTCTAATTCTAAGGAGGTAGAGTTTGAATTACAAATTCTGCCCTAGAACCCTCAATTAAAGAGGTGTGGGATTAGAACATGCTTGCTAATTTAAGTGATAGGAAAACATTTTCTGGACTTCCTCTATTCTTTTGTCTGAATGCTAGTGGGTATCAGGTACAAGAAGTCTCGAACCAGGATATAGTCCAAAAGTTCTGCATGTTTATTTCATATTCCCCATACACTGAAGTACTATCGGTCAAGGCAAATTGGCGCCAGATAGAAAGTCAATGTACTTCAGGGGGATCTGGATTTAGGTCTCTTACAGGGGCATAGGGACTCCAACTGATGATGTGTTTGACCCAACCCTCGGACCCCATACTGGTCATCTCCTACAGTTGGTTTCCTAGCTGAATCCTCAGGGGATCATCTTGGTTCAGTGTTGCATGAACTTTTTTTCGTCTTCTGTAGCGAAGAGGTGTTCTGTGTAAATTGCGCAGTCTATTAATCTGTTACTGCAGGTGGGTTTTTTTTTTTTTTTTTTTTACAAACTCTGGGTGTGGGATTCCATGAGAGGCCAAAGGCAAAACAACCCCCCCCCCAAAAAAAGGCTGACTCTAACATGGTTTATTTTCTATCATTACATCTTTGCCTCTTGATCAAGGGTTCCACAGGTTGTTTTTTTTAAAGAAGCAAGTTCCATAGCCAGAAAAAGCTTGAAATCCCGTTCTCCACCTCTGCTTCGTACTGAACCTATTTTCCAACAAGCATCAACTGACCCTTATGCACCAAAGACAAATTCCTTGTGTGTCCAATCACACTTGGCCAATAAAGAATTCTATTCTATTCTATTCTATTCTATTCTATTCTATTCTATTCTATTCTATTCTATTCTATTCTATTCTATTCTATTCTGAATTCTATTCTATTCTATTCTATTCTATTCTGAATTCTATTCTGAATTCTATTCTATTCTATTCTATTCTATTCTATTCTATTCTGAATTCTATTCTATTCTGAATTCTATTCTATTCTATTCTATTCTATTCTATTCTATTCTATTCTGAATTCTATTCTATTCTATTCTATTCTATTCTATTCTATTCTATTCTATTCTATTCTATTCTATTCTATTGGCAATGCATTTGGAAAACCTTGTTTCCTGTTCTGCAACCATGAACTCATAGTCCAGTCTCCAGGATTTAATCCAGAGATGGGTAACCTGCAGCCTTGAAGCTTGTCAGATTCCTTGAAACCTCTGCCATTGTCTTTTAGATTATTTACTTTAAAAAACAACAACAATAACTGAGTGCTGCAAGTTCTACAGGTGGTCCTCAACTTAAAACCATTCATTTAGCAACCATCCAAAGTTGCAATGGCAATGAAGAAAGTGACTCAAGACTGGCCCTCGCATTTACGACTGTCACTGCATCCCCACGTGCAGTCACCTGATCAAACTTTAAGCATTTGTTAACCAGCATGTATTTAAGACAGTTGCAGTATCCCAAGGTTATGTGATTGCCATTTACGACCTTCCTAGCCTGCTTCTGACAAGCAAAGTCAAGGGGGGGGAGCAGGATTTAACAGATTTAACAGATTAACAGAGTTGGAAGGGACCTTGGAGGTCATCTAGTCTAACCCCGCCCCGCCTAAGCAGGAGACCCTACACCAGTGATGGCAAACCTTTTTTGGTTCGTGTGCCAAAAGGGGGGGAGCGCGGGGGAGGTCGCATGCGTGCGTGCCCACACCCATAATTCCATGCGCCCCCCCACGCATGTGTGTGTGACCCCCCCCACACGTGATGGCACGCCCATTTTTTGCTCTCCCCAAGCTTCAGAGTATTTGTAGGAGCCTGGGGAGGGTGAAAACGGCCTTCCCCAACCCCCTGGAGGCCCTCCGGAGGCAGAAAATGGCCCATTTGCCAACTTCCGGTTGAACCAGAAGTTCTGTTTTTTTGCTCTCCCCAGGCTCCAGAGCCTTTCTGGGAGCCTGGGGAGGGCGAAAATGGCCTTCCCCACCCTCCCGGAGGCCCTCCAGAGGCCAGAAATGGCCCATTTCAAGTTGGGAAACGGGCCATTTCTGGCCTCCGGAGGGCCTCCGGGGTGGGGGGTGGGGGTGGGGAAGGCTGTTTTCGCCCTCCCCAGACTCCTAGAAAGGCTCTGGAACTTGGGGAGAGCAAAAAACAGGCCTTCCCCACCCCCTCCGGAGGCTGAAAACAGGCTGTTTCCTGACTCCCAGTCGGCCCAGAAGGCCCAAAAATCAGCTTGGACCTGAGCTCGCTTGCCCACCGATATGGCTCCACATGCCATTTGTGGCATGTGAGTCATAGGTTCGCCATCACGGCCCTACACCATTTCTGACAAATGGCAGTCCAGTCTCTTCTTGAAAGCTTCCAGTGATTTGCTTAATGGCCATGTGATTCATTTAAGAACTGCAGTGATTTGCTTAGCAACCATGGCTAAAAAGGTTGTAAAATCACTTAACAAGCACCTGGCTTAGCAACAGAAATTTTGGTTGCAGTTGTGGTCATAAGTCTAGGGCTAATCTATAAAGTACTATACTCTAGCATAATCTTCTCGTTTTAATTCTTCGCACGAGACACCTCTGGGAGCTGCGGATTCCATAGATGTTCTTAGAAAGTAAAAAGGTTGAATTGATGCAGGCTCCTGCTTCTCCTGGAAGTGTGCCTATCTAGCCAGGAGAAAAAAAGAAGCAAATAAAAATTGTTGTGCTAGAGAGCATCTTGGGAAACAAGGAAGCAACCTCCCCAGATTTTGTTAAGTGTGGATTTTGTGAAGACCTCACCCACAGCCATTTGACAAAAAGTGTCCAGGACTTGGGGGCAATAGGCCTCAGGTGCCTCTCTATTCAGAAAGCAAGGCCGTCACTCCATTTTATACTACATTGTTATCAGTGGTGGGGTTCAATTTTTTTTACTACCGGTTCTGTGGGCGTGGCTTGGTGGGCGTGGTGTTGCTTCATGGGCTTGGCTTGGTGGGCGTGGCAGGGGAAGGATACTGTAAAATCTCCATTCCCTCCCCACTCCAGGGGAAGGATACTGCAAAATCCCCATTTCCTCCCGATCAGCTGGGACTCGTGAGGCAGAGAATAGATGGGGCGGGGCCAGTCAGAGGTGGTATTTACCGGTTCTCCGAACTACTCAAAATTTCTGTTACCAGTTCTCCAGAACTGATCAGAAACTGCTGAATACCACCTCTGATTGTAATGAAAACAATCGACTTAATAGGTTTTTAAAAAGTGCTTTGAATTTATTTGCTACTGATGAAAGAGTGACATAGTTAAATCTGGGGTTTTTTTTGAGGGGGAGCTACCATATTTAAATTGCCATATAAGTTCCCAAATGAGAGATAGCTGTTGATTGCACTCAGAGGAAATAATACCTGGTATATATTTTTTGTCCTCATCCAGGCACTTCCAGATATGTTGAATTATATTTCCCACCATCCCAGTAAAGTGTTATAAAGCGGCAGCTATTATTAATTGTCCCATTTAAACTGTCTGCAATTACCACTGACTCTAAATTTATATCACAGCTGATCCGAAGCAGCCTGCTCTGATTTCTTTCCTTTCGTTAGGAACCCTGCCGAATAATTTCTTTTCCGGTAATTTTTATGCCACTTTCTATGAAACACTTCACATGGGTACTCTTTAAATAGCCCTCCAAACTCTCAGAACAGAATCAAACATGGTTAGACTGTGGGCTCTCCAGTCCCTTTGTAGGTTGCAATTGTAGATGGTCTTGCAAAGTTGTAGATGGTTGCTACGGGAAGGAATGTTCATAATGCTACTTGTTCTTCCTCCCTTTTGTATGACACTCCTAGGACCTGCGTGCCCTTTTATTCTTTCCCCGAGCAAGTGGACTTACTTTCCATACAAAGCCTTCCATAATTTGTATTTTCTAAAAGGTCTGATGGAGCCTCTTTGAGCCGCGGGGGTGTTCTTGAAATTAAAGAGGACGCATTGCCATGTTGTCAGGGGTGGGTTCCTCCCGGTTTGGACCAGATCGCCTGAACCGTTAGCGACCTGCTGGTGACGCGACGATGGCATCATGGATCCGGTTTGGTCGGCGCCGGTCCGTGGGCACCGCCATCTTTTTTGGGGAATTTTTGGTGAATTTTTCCGTATTTGGATGGCTTCTCCTCTTCCGTGGCTTGAAAAAGAGCCCGCCCGCCCGTCCCCGGGTTAATACTCACCTTTATTTCTTTGCCCGAAACACAGCTGATCAACTCCTCAGCTGTGTTTCAGGCTGAATCCTGCCACTGAGCATGCACGGAAGTGAAATTGCACAGGGGCAAGCGCGCGAAATGCACGCGAAATGTCGCAATGCAAATTAGTGGCGAAGGTAAGTGGAACCCACCCCTGCATGTTGTTGCTGTTGTTATGGCGTCTCTGGTTCACTGCATTGGGAACTCCAAGGCTGGATCACATTGTTTCTTCAATGAGGGATTTTGGTTGGAATTTGTGTGGCCCGTCCAGAAAGGAGGAATAGAGTAGCCAGAGAAAGGGGAAATCACATCAAAGTAATTGCAAGTATGGAAACGAAGGCCCGAAACAGAATCAAAACAAAGTATTTGCGGTCTTAAATGTTTTTCCAGGAGAAATTTCCATCCCAGCCATTCAATACCTAGTTTTTCGTGCCAAAAGTGAAAGTGGAGCGTAGCCGGTAAGTGTTCTACTTCATTTGACTATTCACTTGCAAAACCCAGGATTCCAGAGAAAGAACAGAAGATGCAACCAAAGCCAATGTTCGTATTTCACATCCTATGTTGTCCAAATCTGAAATGTGGAATTCCAGAGAAAAGTATAGAAAGAATGGAAGAGGCTAGTGGACAGCAATGGGGGGGAGTGATGGGCTTTTCGGAAATCAGAGTTAGATCTGTCTTGTTCATATTGACCAGCACTTGGTGCCTTTGAATGTTTTCAGGCAGGAATGATTTCAGTTCTTCTGAAATGTTGGCTATCATGGGGTCTTCTCAAAGAAGAACTGGTGCTCTGTTGCTGAAGAAAAACACCCCAAGAGCTAAGAAGCAGTAGCTTTGGGGAAAAGAACAAGACTGAGACACTGAAGACTGCAACATATTTTGTTCCTGGTATCCTCCTGATTTCAAAAATTTGACCAAATTGCTATCAATACAGTGTTTAATTAAGCACAAACCTGTGCTTTTTAAAAAATTAAAAAAAAAACCAATCCTAGATTATTTATTTTATATGGCCACCCATTTTACAACAGTGAATAATCAGTTTATGGTATTAAAAAAGACCTAGGGATTATTCACTACATGGAACTGTAGATAGTGTCTACAGAAGCAATTTTAATCGAGGAAATTTAGCTAACATATGGTTTTGCTTGGGAAGTACATATAATTATGTTCCCACTGGCAGAATTCACTGATTGGCACCAAGTCCTATTTTAAAGAAAAACTTCTCATTCCATACAAAAGAACCACCAGTATCCTTTTTAAAGTTCATATGGATGAATGCAATAAATTAAATAAACCCAAAGTGATTCCTATTATGAGAATAGCACTTAGAACTAGCACTTAGACTTACCGTATATTTCGGAGGATAAGATGCACCTTTTTACCCCCAAAAAGAGGGTGAAAACTTGGGTGCGTCTTATACACTGAATGCAGCCCTACCCACCCACCCACCCCCACCCTTTGGCCTCTGTCTTCCAGCAATTTACCTGAGCTCTGAGTGCGCGCTTTGCGTTTTGCATGTGCATGTGCGCGAAGCACGCACCACTGTCATACATGCTTTTTCACCCTCTGCGCATGCGCAGAAGGCTTTGCACATGCGTAGAGGGTTAAAAAAAAGAAAATGGCGACATCTGAGTGGGTGGGCGGATCCTCTCACGGCCGCCGCTAATGGTTCTCCGAACCACCGGTGGACGCCGCTACCAGTACGTCCAAACCTGGTCGAACCGGTAGCATTTCACCCCTGTCACATTCCATCAGATCTGGTCCACCTAGTGACATTGCTCGAAAAACTTTTATATGAGAGAATTACTACCATTTGGAGGATACTGCTGTTCCATGTAGGCTTTATGACTTAAACAACAGACCAGGTTCTCTTTCCCAGTCCTTTTACTTATTTATTTATAAAATTTATGGGCCGCCCATCTTACTTCAAAGTAACTCTTTTTCCTTTTTAACTTTTAAGCTGCTGAACATTTCTAGAAATCGCAATGTGCCCTGCTGATTTTGTAATGTTTTAGTTATTCCCAGTAAAGATATCGCTCAATGTACATTTTACGTTATTTCTTAAACACTAATGCCTCTGCCTTTGCTTTTTAATAATTCACCCATCTTCCATTATCTGTAATTCTGTCCATTTGTTTGGCTAAGATAGTCATTGGCTACCCATGAGAAAAACCTCTCTAGAGTGATGTACACATTTAAAACCATTTTAAAAAGAAGAAATCACAGTGGGAACAGTGGGAAAGCATAAATGCATGCTCAATAAAATGCCCATTTCCAAAGAAGAGGCTTTTCATTAGAGGATAAGCTTGGCTTCCTTTCATTTTTGCAAGTTGTAATAGAATGCGATGACCATAAATCTTTCTTCTTTTCCTAACTAGCAGATTACAGTGGACTGCTTACTCCGTCCCATGAAATGATATATTTATGCTCCCCAGAAAAGCTATTTTAACTGAGACAACAGTGCAAAACAAAGAAACCAGTTTGGTGTATTGTAATGGTTAGGGTGCTATAATAGAAAATGGGAGACTGGGAGTTTTAGTTCTTCCTTAAGCACAAAAGCCGGCTGGGTGACTTTGGACCATCTGGTTTCTCTCAGTCCAACCCTCTTCACGAGATGGGCGCCTGATATAATATGCCTTGAATCGTACCAAATAAATCTGTTATTGAATAAGAAAACATTTTACTTCTGCGTATTTCAATGGAACAATACACTCTGTGCTTTCTTGGAAATTATATTTTCACTGGTTCAGGAGTACACAAAAAAAATGGAATAGAGCAACATTTGTACCCACGGATGTAGGTACACACAGACATTCTGAGTTAGGGGGTTTTCTCCCATGGTGCAGTCTTAAGTTTTTGGTTAGTGATGTGGGTGGGGCTAACCGTTCAAGCAAAGCTATCAGGTAGGTTGTTTCTTGCTGACCAACCAGAGGTGGGTTCTTCTCGGTTTAGACCAGTTCTATAGAACCGGTAGTAACTTGGCAGCCTGGGTCGCTAGAACCGGCAGCAACCCAGGCCTGCCACGCCTCTGAACCGGTTCTTTCCATCTTGGTACCACCATCTTGTTTTTTGCTTCTGTGCACGGGCAGAAGCTTTAAGTACCGTGCATGTGCACGCAAGCGTGCAAAGCGTGCGCCGCGCAACACGCACACGCCCCCGCGGCACATCCCTGAGCGAACCGGCAGCAAAGAAAACCGGAACCCACCCCTGTGACCAACATGTTATCCTTTTTGTGAGATGCGCAGCTATACAAATTTTCTAAATAAATAAATATTCAAAAATGAATTTTAAAAATGCTACCCGAATCATTTTTATGCACTTCACATACAGCCTGAGCTGCTTTGCTTTTCATGTGGCTTTTTAATTAAGTCTCTTAAGTCTTGATTTGATGAGAGTCGTGAATGGCCTGGAGATTGATTTATTTTAAGGATTTGTGTCCCATCTTTCTACCTGAAAAGGGTGGTACAAAAATAAGCATTTTTTAAAACATACATTAAAAAATACAATTCAAAGGAATTGTATAAAGAACATATAAAGCCAAACATTCATTCATATGGACTGGTTTCAATTATTATCAGAAAGGGAAAAAAAACTTAAAGGGATCAAAGTCTTGATAATCTTTCTAAACAAGAATGAAGGTACAATATAATGCCCAAGGAAGCCTTTACTTTGAACATTTTGGTCTCTTGTTAGTATGGTGCTATTAATCCTGGTTTCAGAACCAGTTTGGTGCAGTGGTTAAAGGCAGTAACCTTGGAACTGGGAGACTGAGTTTCGTCCCACCATAGGCACAAAACCAGCTGGGTAGTTTTGGGCCAATCACCTTCTCTCAGCCCTGGGAAGCAGGCAAGGGCAAACCATTTCTGAAAATGTCTATGGAGATTCTCAGTCATCCAGGTCATGGTTGTCCGCTTTTTTCAAGAGGCAACTGGACTTTCTGGTTTTTCTTTGAAGACGTTTCGCTTCTCATCCAAGAAGTTTCTTCAGCTCTGACTGGATGGTGGGGTCAGAGTCAGAGCTGAAGAAGCTTCTTGGGTGAGAAGCGAAACGTCTTCAAAGAAAAACCAGAAAGTCCAGTTGCCTCTTGAAAAAAGCACTTTTGGGACATTCCTGAAAATCTTGGCCAGAAAACCGCAGGGAAAATCCAGGCAATCATCAGGAGCAAGATTGATTTGAAATCACAAATAAAACAAACAGATTCCTAGTTTAGATGCAGAATGGAGTTAGTGCCGATACGGCGACTGCCAAAAGAGCACAACAGCAATAGTAGTCATACATAAATAATATGGTAAGTGGATTATAAATAATCCATTTCCCAAAACACAAAAGCCACGCCAAAGTAAAATAAATAAATACAGTAAAGGACAATACAATACAATAATAATAAAGAAAAAAAAACAGGTTTCTCGAGAGCCCAATCAATTCTGCTAGAGCAAATTGACCCCCAGAAGGGCTGGTGAACAGTGGCTACTAGATTTAGTTAGTGTTTAGAGGCTCAGATGGATAGCAGCTGCAACCAGAAAGCTCCAGTGTAAAAGCAGGATTTCTTTGATAGAGTATTGATTTTCCTCCATGTGCCCATAAACCAACAGCACATTGGATGTCCGGGGGAGGGGGGGCAGGGGGTAGGAAAAAAATCTTTCTATATACAATTAATTCAGAGATCAAAGCCTGCATGCCACTTTGCTTTCCCTACCTCTGTCCAGCCATGGAATTCATCTGTGAAGAAAGGAAGGAATAGAATAGAAAGAATAGAAAGAATAAAAACCAGATGAGGTGAGAAGGAGCTTTGGGTTTTGGGGGGGGGGGAGGCATTCTGTATTGTATCCCCCATTTTTAATTGCACTCTTCCAGGGGTGGGTTCTGGTTTTCTGTGCTGCTGGTTCGCTCAGGGCCGCACTGTGTGGGCGCACACGCATGTGCTAAAAACACAGCTTCTGCGCATAAGCAAAAAACAAGATGGCAGCGCCTATGGTGCCGGCGGGAGAACCGGTTCAGGGGCATGGCAGGCCTGGGTCGCTGCCGGTTCCAGCGACCCAGGCCACCAAGTTACTACCGGTTCTATAGAACTGGTCCGAACCGGGAGGAAACCACCTCTGCACTCTTCTCCTAGTTTGACAAAAGCAAACGGACAAAGCTGACTCCATTACATCAGGAGCACGTGTGGCGTTGGACTAGGCCTGGGTTCAAGTCCCCGCTAGCCACAAAAATTCCCTTGGTGATTTTGAGCCAGTCCTTCTCTGTTGGCTCAAGGTACATCCCAAGAGTGTTATTCCCAAAATGAGAGGAAGGAATGCTCAGCTTCTAGATGCAAATGGTGGAATAAATTTAATAAAGCACAAATTAGATCACAGTTGTGGGCAGGGCTGGAATTGTCAGTCTTATTTCATTTGAGTCAAGGGAGGGGCTTTAAGGAGCAAAATGGGGGCTTTACACACTTACGTGGCAAAATAAAATAAAAATCATGAAACTGCAAATCAGATGGTCTTTTTTTTTACCAGGTTTTGTCAGAGGAGCTCTCTGGGCTATAAAAATGGGAATTGGGGGGCAAATGGCTACCATAGATCTGAGCTCCCCTCCCCTCCCATAGCAGCTCCCTTCCCATGTCTAGAAGGATGACGTTTATCTGAAGATTGTATCTTGAGCAACTTCAGCTGAAATTATGACGGTGGAGTAGAATATGGGGAAGACACAGATACAATAAGAGGAGGTTAAGTGCTTCAGAGAACATCACCAAAGAAATTTGACTCTCAGGATGAGCAAGGTGAGTCTAACTGGAGCAGGTTCATGATTATCCAGGCAAGGTAATTTCAAATATCAAGATGCAAATGTTGGACTTAAAGAGTGAGTATGCCACTGTACAGTTCAAAACTGGAAACAATTTTTCCCCCCTAGAAAGAACTGCATTTCCTCAGAGACAGACCTTCAGGAGCTTATGTTGGCAGTGAGTAGGCCAGAGCCCTCCTTTTTCTTTTTGAAACCATCAAACCATCACACTTTTTTACCTCTCTTTCTAAAAATGTTTTGAAAGATACAAAAATCCAACACCCTCCCCTTTTATCCATTATTTATCTTTTCTTTTGTTTTTCCTGTCTTCTCTTCATTTCATCCCCTCTGTTACTCTACCTCCCATCTTTAAAGACTTGCCACCTCATCATATTTCTTTGAACTGCAACAATTTAGCTGTTGCCAAAATGAAAATTAGACGGAGACCACGAGACAGGAAACAGCATCTGTGAAATCAGCAATAAGGACAGATGAAGTGAAGTATTTACGGTAGTTTTCTTAGCTGCGTCTCATACTTAGCCTGTTTTTCTGCCTCTTTGTAAGTCAGCTTCTATTTTTGATGTTTCAACATAACATAATGAATGATTGGGGTGGGGTTTTCTTTTTTTCTTTCTTTCTTTCTTTTTCTTTCTTTCCTTTCTTTCTTTCTTTCTTTCCTTCCTTCCTTTTTTCTTTCTTTCCCTCCCTCCCTCCCTCCCTCTTTCCTTCCTTCCTTCCTTCCTTCCTTCCTTCCTTCCTTCCTTCCTTCCTTCCTTCCTTCCTTCCTTCCTTCTTTCATTTATAGCAGAACAATTGCATTACAAATTTTTACAGCAAAATCATGACATTATGAATAAAATCACAGACAAAGTCTATTTGTCTCTAATAGAAAACTCTAATAGAAATGGGAAACTCAGCAGCAGTTAGGAAATAATTCATTTCTAATCATCCAACTGCCCTGAACAAAAACCACTGTGGTTTCACAAGTAGGAAGCTTGTAATTAAAGATATAATAGTATCTAGAAAAACTTCAGTTATAGTTTGATTAGTTATACTTGTCAGGTTAGTAGTGCAACTGCAGTCTATAAAACACTTATTATACAGTATATCCATTCTAAAAAAAAGCATTGAATGTTTGCAGAAGAATGAAACTATATAACAATGATGTCATCTGGAATACACAGTGAATTAATATAGGATACCAATTACCAAGAAAGATATAATTATGCAGAACATACCCTCTTCGTTTCCTTTGTTACAGAGTTTATTTCGGCTGCATGCTGCTTTTAGTGTTCAGCAATCCTGTGCCAAAATTTCTCTTTTAAATAATTGTGAAAAAAAGTGCTAGGATATTTTTCTTGGATTTTTGTAGTATTGAAGGATATTGTCTTAGGTCAGTGGTTCTCAACCTTCCTAATGCCGCGACCTGCCCCCATGCCCCCACCACGACCCACCCCGCAACCCCCGCCCCGCTGCCGCCATTTGGGTTCTTTTACCTTCTGTGCATGCACCAAGCGTTCTGCGCTTGCGCAGAGAGTAAAAGAACCCAAATGTCGGCGTCCGGCCGAAGTCTCCCGACC
This sequence comes from Diadophis punctatus similis, assembly GCA_023053685.1. NCBI lineage: Eukaryota > Metazoa > Chordata > Lepidosauria > Squamata > Dipsadidae > Diadophis > Diadophis punctatus. The sequence continues at coordinate 775,330 of JALIGW010000090.1, read as the reverse complement.
CCTGTGAAAGGGTCGTTCGACCCCCAAAGGGGATGCAACCCCCAGGTTGAGAACCGCTGTCTTAGGTACATTTGAAAGGAGGGGATATGGGGGTCGCATTTATAATGAAGGAGTATGAGGGAGGCAGTCTTGTCAAACACAAGTATAGGAAAGAATTAAGATGTTCATTTATTTATTAGTTCCCTATTAGGCACCTATTTCAAGTGGTCTTTTAATAAAATATTTTGCATGCATGAAATTTTACTTCCTTGCATGAATCATTTGGCAAAGTGCTATGTTTGGGTTTTTTTGCCATTATTTATTAATTAATGGGGTCACCAATAAATGCTTTGCAAACAAATCTGTGGGTTAGTTTATACAGTGTGTTGGCACAGAGATGAAATAGCATATACCCATAATATGCTCTGTGCAGTTTTCATTTATTTATTATGTATTTATTTGGCTTTCTTATATGCCGCCCAACTCCCGAGGGACTCATGTTCATGTTCCATCCAACAGCCTATCTATACATTTGATCCACATGTTTGCTTGGCCCACTCCCAATATGGGACACTCACTGCTTCCTGTGCCCAGAAATGGGTGACGATGCCCCCAATGTCCATATTCTCCAGGTTTCTCCATCTCAGCTGCCTTAAACCTTTCACAGTGAATAATCTCTGGTATATCTTTCCATTCTAGCAGTAGATGCAGCTCTGATTGGTTGCGGTATCTGGCCCACTCTTTTTCCTTCAGTGCTGATGGCTGATTGCTGATTGGCTCCTGTGTGGACCAATCAACCAGTACCTTCCAGAGCTGCCAAGTTGCTATTTTCTCCACTGGTGGGCAGCTACCATTTTTAAAAATAGTTTTGCAGTTGATCCCACAATGGTTGTTAAATCAAGAAACTATCCCAGAAGCTGGCATTCCATTCACCACTAACTTTTCCCTATGGACATTTTTCAGTTTCTGCCCAAGCTCTGTGAAGCAAGCTCCCTTTGCTTTCCTAACCCTTCCCGACAGAAATACAAAGCTCCCCTTCTCTTTATTTTTTAAAATAACATTATTTTGCAACACAGGAACATCACTTCTTTATTTCTGCGAAGCTGTGCTATCGATTCCTCCTCTTTCCACGATTCAGCTGAGAAGCAAGAATGAAAGAACAATTGCTCTCTACTGCTTTGATTACAGCAGGACGAGAGCAAAGATGGTACCATAAAGGCCTGGGGTGCTATGGGAGAATCTGCCTTAACGTCAGTTGAGACAATGTGGGAAGAGGGTTGTGCGTGCATGCGGGGGGGGGGAACACGGGGGGTTGTGCATGTATGCGTGGGAGGCAGGGGCACAGGGGGTGTTGCGCGCACATTGCATTATGGGTGCCAGGGTGTCGCGCACGCACGCTTTCGGCACACGATGAGAAAAAGGTTAGCCATCACTGCACTAGATCAAACTGGCTCTCTTGTAGCAATTGTCTGAAAAGTTGGTATTCTTAGTCTTTTCCAAAGAGCAGGAAAAAGGCCCAGAGCTATCTTTACAGGCTGCTTCTGACCAGCTAGGATTGTCAATATTTCTACTGGCTCAGCTGAAATGCCTTTTACAGCAAACAGACCCTGAGCAGCTGAACTTTCTTCCCACCCTCACTTTGTCCCCATGCCAAGAAAGCTTCATCTTCTTCACTTTTCTGCCTCTGCTCTTCTAAAGGGAAACAGTCCTAGCCATTTCCTTTTCCCCCTCCCCTTTCCTTGGTTACCACAATTCCCTGTCTGTACATTGGAGTGGGGCAATATATTTTCTTTTTTATTAAGCATCTATATACCGCAGTATTTAGAACAATATTGTAAATTTTTCTTTGTCCGTCAAAAATGCACCTAACCTGGTTTAGAAGAAAGAAGTGATCCGTGAATGACAGGATGAATGTTTTGAGTTTGTAAATCTCCATCTGTGAGATTCCCCACCCCACCCCCAAACTTGGGGAGGGAGGGGTAAATATGTAAATCTTGGATAGATTTATTGGAAGGAGGGTAAGAAAGCACACCGAGATATAATAGCATCAGTGAGACATTGTTGGCTGTTGTGTCAAACTTTGGCACCCGTATTTTCTTTGAAACAGATGTTGGGGAAAAAAATTCTGAACTGCAGAAGGAACTGTTGAAGAATGATTTGAAGGCTTGGGAAAAAAAAGCCAGGCTGTAATGGGATCACAGGATCACAGTCCTTTCAGCTTGTCAAAGAAGTGACATGATTGCTACGTGTAATTTACCTTTATGAGGAGTGTGTGGTGGATGCTGGATGCCTTTTAGAAGAGGGCAAAAATATAGCGCTATATCACACAGGGCCTCGTGTTACAGTCGGAGAAACTCATGTTTCTAACGAGGAGGATGACTGAACACAGTGGCATCTTATTTATTTATTTATTATTATTTATTAGTGAGACTTCTATACCGCCTCAAAGTGCAAGCACTCTCTAAGCGGTTTACACCATTAAGCAATGTATATTTATATTGCCCCCAACAATCTGGGTCCTCATTTTACCGACCTCGGAAGGATGGAAGGCTTGAGTCAACCTTGAGCCGGTGAGATTTGAACCGCTGACCTGCGGATCACAGTCAGCTAAAGTGGCCTGCAGTACTGTACTCTAACTGCTGCGCCACTTCGGCTCTTCACTTTCACATCCCATCAAACAGAGCAAATCAGAAGCAACTGGCAGGAGGCCAACGGAAACACCCAGAGTCTCAGTATCCTCGCAACATTTCTATAGACTCAGGCAAAAACCGCCTAGCACTGTGTGTGGGTATCCCTTGCGACCTGAATTCTGGCTCATCCTAGCTTTTACCTTCTTGGTATAACGATGTCAACGTAGTCCTCGACTTACAACAATTACAGTTCATTTAGTGACCGTTCGAAGTTACAACAGCACTGGGAAAAAGTGACTTATAACTGTTTTTCGCACTTAAGACCATTGCAGCATCCCCATGGTCACGTGATCAAAATTCAGATATTTGGCAATTGACTCATACTTATGACCTTTGCTCTGTTCAGGGTCATGAGATCACCTTTTGCAACCTTCTGACAAGCAAAGCCAATGGGAAAGCCGGATTTACTTAACAACTGTGTTACTAACTTAACAACTCCAGTGATTCATAAAGAAAGGTAATAAAATGTGACAAAATTCACTTAACATATTTTTATTTAGCAACAGAAATGTTGGGTTGAATTGTGGTCATAAGTCGAGGACTACCTGAATCTCCCAAGCCTATACACATACATATACACAAATGCATGCACACATGCTAGAGATACACACACACACACACACACACACACACACACACACGCACATAATATTCACACATCTGTTTTTCTTTTGTTGCAATCATCATCGGCATCACAAACCATTTGAAAAATAATTTTAGAATTACTGCAGAGACTGGAGATAAGTACCACCATAATAATATGGAAAATGTCCAATAAGTACTCCCCACAGCTGGCTTTTGATCAACACGTAGGACATTTGAAAGGCTGCCTGCTCTTCTTGCATCACAAGAATGTCTATGTTTAATTACAGAAGGAAAAGGCAGCCATACCACTCCTGCTGTCTTTAAACCAGGGTGAAATCCAGCAGGTTCTGACAGGTTCTGGAGAACTGGTAGTGGAAATTTTGAATAGTTCAGAGAACCAGCAAATACTACCTCTGGCTGGTCCCAGAGTTGGGTGGGAATGAAGATTTTGCAATATCCTTTCCCCAGGAGTGGGGAGGGAATGGGGATTTTGCAGTATCCTTCCCCTGCCATGCCCACCAAGGCACACCATGCCCACCAAGCCACGCCCACAGAAACAGTAGTAAATAAAATTGAATTTCACCACTGCTTTAAACAACTGCACCAGGGGTGGGTTCTAACTTTCCTCGCTACCGGTTCGCTTCCTCCTGCACTTCGTGGGCACGCCTCGTGGGTGCATGCACTATTCACACGCACACACATGCGCAGTGCTGAAAAATCCAGGAAAAAAACTGAAAACAAGATGGCGACCGCATACACAGTGCTGGAAAGTCGGCTTCTGTGCATGCTCAGAAGAAAAAAAATATTTTAAAAATTCAAAAAAATAATATAAAAAAAAATTCAAAAAAAAGATGGCGGTACCCATGGACCGGCACCGACCGAACCGGATCCATGATGTCATCATGATGTTACCAGTGGGTCACTACCAGTTCGGGCGAACCGGTCCGAACCGGGAGGAACCCACCCCTGAACTGCACCCTGTTTCTACTTTTTAAGAAATATTAGCACTGGTTGACCCAAGGAGCAAGATGGACTTCAAGTGTTAGGAATGTCACAGGCTTGTGATAGTTCCTTTAGAAAATTGATCTTTGTAGAACATCTGGTCCCATTGTGAGACACAACATACTTTCAAAGCTTCACTTCTAAAAGTGCAGTTTGTTGAAACATACAAGTCACCACATTACTTGGCTGAGATTATATTTTTATCAGTTTCTGCTGGTGAACAGCTGAAGGCCATGCGCTTGGCACTTTATGCGTTTTTATTTTAGGCTGAGAATTGGTTTCTAACCCAAAATATTCAGCGAGCTTCATGGTTGATTGGAAGCTGATTCTTCCCTGCTCATTGCTATCCACTGCACATCTCAGGCAATGTTTAAAGTATCTAAATCCTAGTGACATAGAAAGCATACACTGTTCCTCTCTTTGGAACCTCAAAAATGAATGTACATGGCTCTCTAGCTCGCCTGGAGTGATAGCACACTTCAAACAACACTAAGGTTCCACACAATCACAGCACAATGCAATTCTTGATATTAGGAATGCAGTGAAAGTAGGTTTATTTGACAACGCTCATTTATTTATCTGCCAGTCTGATCCAGTCGGATTCTAGGTTGGGATGCATGTTGCAAGGAGAGGTTATGATGCTGGCATTTCTTTTGTCCTTGAAACACAAGTTAATGGCATCAGATTATCTATTAGCCAACCATTGTTTCTATTATTAGTTGCCACTGAAGAGGTAAAGGAGACAACATAAAACCTGATGACCCTGGTTGATGTTTTTGCAACTTGGCAAGCTTTTCAGAAGTGTCTGCCCTTGCTTCCTTCTTAGGGCTGAGAGAATGACTGGCCCTAAGCCATCTGCTGGCTTTGTGTCCAAAGTGGGACTAGAACAGGGTTGGGTTCTACTTACCTTCCCCACCGGTTAGCATTGTGATGGAAGTGCACGTTTTGCGCGCGCGTGTCACTTCCCGGAAATGACCCACTGCGCATGCGCAGTACTTTAAAAAAAACTTCTATGTATGCGCAGAAGTAAAAAAGGTGGCGCCGCCGACGGCACCGGTGAGAGAACCAGCTCAGGGACGTGGCAGGTCTGGGTTGCTGCCGGTTCCAGTGATCCAGGTCGCCACATTACTACCGGTTCTATAGAACCAGTCCGAACTTGGAGGAACCTCTGGACTAGAACACAAAGTCTCTCCGTTTCTAGCCTGGTGCCTTTTACCACTGCATCAAATTGATTTTCATAAACAATAATAGATAATAATAGTATCCTGAATGTTGCATAAACCAGGCTTCTTTCAAACTTGGGTATGACTGGATCTTAATTCCAGGCTCAAAAAGTATTCTGTGATATCTTAGCAATAAACAAATGCATTTTCATATCATAATGTCCCAGGATTAAGCCTGCTGCAAATGAGTGAAGGAAATAGGGCAAAACTGAGATGAGGATTAGGACACAATACAGACAACAGAGCTGGAGATTTTGGAAGTTAAACATCTGGGACACCAGTTTGGAGATGACTGCTATAGATTCTAAACCAATGTTTCACATAGATATGTGACACAGATATTGACAGTTTTTGTCATTGTATTACTGCAAAATTCAGTGGCTGCAGAATAGCGGTGGGTTGGTCCCGGTTCGGACAGGTTTTTAGAACTGGCAGCGCCGGCGGCGGGAGACTCCGCCCACCCGCCCAGGACGCTTCTGCGCATGCGCAGAAGCGTCGCATGCGTGCGCATGCACAAAACAGTAGTAAAATCATTTACAACCCACCACTGTTGCAGAAGAGAGAGGGAACAGGATGGATGGAATCTATCAACTAAATAATGTACTTGCATCGGGGAAAGATGTATGAATTTTTGAGTAATACTTGCTTAGATTTTACCATCTACTAAATAAAAATAAAGCAAAACACGGAGGTTTTGTTGAGACACCAAGAAATGCAATGGGATTGATACCATTGGTCCCTCTAATGTTAGAAAATGGCGCGCGGCAATTGGAAACGGCTGTGCGCCGTTCTCTCGTTATGTGCGCGGCCATGCAGCTTAGAGGGAACATTGATGATACTTCTTCAGGGGAATCTTTGCTTGTGGTTCCTTGCTCAGGCAAGGCGTGCTTAAATAGTTCTGTAAATTATGCCAGTAATTCCAAAAGAAAAGAAGCAAGGTGTCAGTAAGGTATGTACATGTCTCCTGCTGTAATAAATGGGAAATAAAGCCTTTATTGCATTTTAAATTGGATTGAGTTCACATTCTTTGTAGAATGAAGCATCTAGTCTCATCCAAGAAATATCCCTTGGATGAAGTAACACATTCTTTCTTCCCCTATCACACGGTAGGAGACTTACACATCTGAAATGGATGAAAGAAACAATATAACCTACAAAATCAACTGTAAGCATTGCGACCAATTCTACGTGGGACAAACATCATGTCAGTTAAAAACCGGAATCCACAAACACCGGCTGGCAGTCAAATTCCACGATCCCAAATCCTTAATCTTTAATCACACCGACACCAAACAGCACCAGTTCGATTGGAGCAACATAAAAATCATCGGCCACGCTACCATCCGCCATGCTCGTGAGTTCCTCGAAGCCTGGCACTCCACAAGCATTTTCATCAACAGACACATTGACCTATAACCAGCCTACGAACCCCTCAGAACCCAAATCAACTGCACAGCCAACCAGAGACAGCACCTACTCTCAACCAACCCATGGAACCCCCACCCCACACACCAGCAGTTCACCTTCCAATGACTTTGACCTGATGTAGCCTCCCTATCACAAGACCTGTCTTACTGATGACTCACACCTGACCCATCACAGGACCCTCACTTGACACACCCACACATGAAACCCTTATAAACACTGACACTGGCATCCCTTAAACTCTGCTGAAGATGTTACCTAGCCTGGTAATGAAATGTTTGGAAACCAACCCACAAGCTCGGAGAACGAACCTTCACCCTCATCCTACACCCTAGCTACAGATATTTGCCACTATTGCAAACTTACACATCTGTTGGCCTTAGCCTATGCAATTGTTTGGATACAATTCTAAAAAGCTGGGAAAGGCAATTGCAGAAATCATGGAGAAAGGTACAGCTGCTTTAAAGAGTTGCAGACAGGTCCTGCAATCATATCTTTGGGTACTACAAAACACTTTTTTTTGGCATTAAAGGGAAGATGCTGCATAGCTCTAGTCCAGTGGTTCCCAACCTTTCTAATGCCGCGACCCCTTAATATAGTTCCTCATGTTGTCGTGACCCCCAACCATAAAATTATTTTTGTTGCTACTTCATAACTGTAATTTTGCTACTGTTATGAATCATAATGTAAATAATATGCAGGATATATTTTCATTGTTAGAAATTGAACATATTTAAAGCATAGCGATTAATCACAAAAACAATATGTAATTATGCCAGATCAGAAATTCTCGTGCCAGTCTTTGCAAGAGCACAAGGAATTTCATCTTCCACTGGATCCGACCCAGCTGTCCTCCTTCCTGACGTCGTACGCTGTGAAACTTAAGTGGTCGTTGGCTGGCCGTTCTCTCCCATGACTCCCTTTCCCTTCGACACCAGCGGGAAGAAACTGCCGCTGTGAGCAGGAGACAGGGGCGGCCACAGATGTCTTAAGCACCGCCTTGTACTCTCCAGCGAGTAATCTTGCGATGCCCCGCCCCTTAGCTCAGCCGCCAGGCATCACAAACGCCTCTCACCGAATGGCACCTCTCCCGACCAATCGGAGGGCTCGGGCAAGTTGAGCCAATATGGCCAGGCTTGTGGCAGTGGGTGGGTGGGTGGGGAGCTGAGGATGCCGGGGCGACCCCTGGGAAATGGTCGTTCGACCCCCAAAGGGGTCCCGACCCCCAGGTTGGGAACCACTGCTCTAGTCCTTTCCCCATATTGGTAATTAGCAATGCATTATGTATCCTTTCTTGCAACAATGAAAATTCTCTCTAAACTGGGTGAGTTCTCTACTGGGTAGCCTCACCAGGGTTTTAAAAAAATAGGGCTCTTGGAAAGGGCAGGAGAATACACTTCAGCGCAATCATTGAGGCCCGCTCTGGAGCCCTGTCTCTTTAAAAGCAACCTTTGGAAAGGAGGTGCTGATGTCAGAAGATTAAAGAGTTGCTCTGATGGAGATGGATGTTAATGGAAGTGGTTCACTAAGTGGCTGGCGCTGAGCGCAGCCCAGAGGGCAACGACATGCTGAATCTGTCATGATAACAGCCTTGCCAGCCTGTTTGTAAATCACCCAATCACCCGCTCTTCCAGAAGTAACCTCCCCACCAGATCAGGAATCACTGCCCTGTACTTGGGCCTAGCCCAGCTTTTCCATGCAGTGACTGGCAGGGAAGCCATTCAGCAATTATACGTCAGTCTTTCTAATTATTTTGCTGGAAATAGTCCATTTAGGATTCTTCATGTTGGGCTAGTTATTCTTCTTAGAGGTCATTGCGGGAATTATGACAATTGAGGGCATAAATCACATGAGAAGATAGGTGGGTGTTGGGTTGCTCTTATGAGGTTCTCCCAGGAAGTTGCCAGGGTAGATAGGAATACAGACTTTGAGAATATCTTTGAAAATATCTTGGTTGGGATTTTAGAATAGAATAGAATTCTTTATTGGCCAAGTGTGATTGGACACACAAGGAATTTGTCTTTGGTGCATATGCTCTCAGTGTATATAAAATAAAAGATACAGTTGTCAAGAATCATGAGGTACAGCACTTAATGATTGTCATAGGGTACAAATAAGCAATCAGGAAACAATCAATATTGATATAAATCGTAAAGATACAAGCAACAAGTTACAGTCATACAGTCATAAGTGGGAGGAGATGGGTGATAGGAATGATGAGAAGACTAATAGTAATAGTAATGCAGCCTAGTGAATAGTTTGACAGTGGTGAGGGAATTATTTGTTTAGCAGAGTGATGGTGTTTGGGGAAAAACTGTTCTTGTGCCTAGTTGTCTTGGTGTGCAGTGCTCTATAGCGACGTTTTGAGGGTAGGAGTTGAAACAATTTATGTCCAGGATGCGAGGGGTCCGTAAATATTTTCACGGCCCTCTTTTTGACTCGTGCAGTATACAGGTCCTCAATGGAAGGCAGGTTGGCAGTACCGGTAATTGTTTTTTCTGCAGTTCTGATTATCCTCTGAAGTCTGTGTCTGTCTTGTTGGGTTGCAGAACCAAACCAGACAGTTATAGAGGTGCAGATGACAGACTCAACGATTCCTCTGTAGAACTGTATCAGCAGCTCCTTGGGCGGTTTGAGCTTCCTGGGTTGGCTCAGAAAGAACATTCTTTGAACATTCTTTTAAAGATTTAGTTGACTTCTTGAACTGACAGAAAAAAGGTTTTGTGTTACCAGCACTAGACAATTAGCACTATGCATAGCATACTAAAAACTCATAGAGTTGATCTTCCCAGGCCCTTGGGTACAGCCATGCAAATCCCACTCCTGATGTTGTCTTCAACCAATTGCCAGTGACGTGTTCTGAATTGTGTCCATCATGGCAAGGGAAGAGGAATAGCACTATTGCAAAATTGAAACAGATAAAAAAAATGGCACGAAGCTGCCTCTGCTGTGGTGGTCTGGAAATGAGGGAAAGAGAATATTATGATTTAAAAAAGCATTTACCGGGTTATGTTTGTGCTACAGTTAGAGATGTCCCCTTGCCTGTGAGCACCACACTGACACTTTCCTCCAATACTGGCTAAAATAATACCGAATTTAATTTGATTTTTTTAAAAAATCCCAAAATCTCCCTACGTGTAATGCATTTAAGTCTTTATAAAAAAGATTTAAGGGTGCATGTTTGTATCAATTAAGGGGACACGAGAATAAACTTTATGAACAGAGCCCTGCAAGATAACTTTCACAGTAATTCCACTCCTTTATATTTTATTTATTTAATTAATTTAATTTATATGCTGCCCATCTTACTATTGCAGTGACTCTGGGTGGATCTTATGTGATAATTAGTTTGGATGACTGATGTCTTTGCTCTCCTTCACTTTGGCCCTAAGACAGCTGGTCTATCCATTATTTTCTCACATCAACTTGGTGTCTCCTTGCTATGTTTTTCACTGGTTGGTCTTTCTTTCTCATTTCTCCCAGAACGGCAGGCATGTTGCAAAAGTAACAGTCCACTTGAATCAGCAGTTCTCCAAGGCTGGTGCTTTGCTTCACACCATACCCTAATCACATATTTTAAAAAAACAAATCAGCACCTAAGATCAACTTCCCAGTACCCCCTGAAGCCTGTAGGCCTTGATCAGGGCCCCATGGCTGCTGCTTTTTAAAACAGTCTTAAGTCTGTGCTTTGAACAGCAGCTTGAAAGAGAAGTTTAGCAAATTATTTTTTTTTAGAATAGAATAGAATAGAATTCTTTATTGGCCAAGTGTGATTGGACACACAAGGAATTTGTCTTTGGTGCATATGCTCTTAGTGTACATAAAAGAAAAGATACATTTGTCAAGAATCATGAGGTACAACACTTAATGATTGTCATAGGGTACAAATAAGCAATCAGGAAACAATCCATATTAATATGAATTGTAAGGATACAAGCAACAAGTTACAGTCATACAGTCATAAGTGGGAGGAGATGGGTGATGGGAATGATGAGAATACTAATAGTAATAGTAATGCAGCCTTAGTGAATAGTTTGACAGTGGTGAGGGAATTATTTGTTTAGCAGAGTGATGGTGTTCGGGGGGAAACTGTTCTTGTGTCTAGTTGTCTTGGTGTGCAGTGCTCTATAGCGTCGTTTTGAGGGTAGGAGTTGAAATAATTTATGTCCAGGATGCGAGGGGTCAGTAAATATTTTCATGGCCCTCTTTTTGACTCATGCAGTATACATATCCTCAATTAATTTAAATTAATTTTTTCTTGCTATCCCATTTTCCATTTGCCCTACTATGAATAACAGGGAAGTTTCATCTGCCTTTTTGTTGTTCAGTCGCTAAGTCATGTCCGACTCTTTGCAACCCCAGGGACTACAGCATGCTGGGGGCCCCTGTTCTCCACTGGTTCCCAGAGTTTGCCCAAATTCATGTATGTTGCGTTAATGACACTTATCTAATCATCTCTTCCTCTGCCGTCCCTTTCTCCTTTTGCCTTCAATCTTTCCCAACATCAGGGTCTTTTCCAATGAACCCTCTTTTCTCATTAGGTGGACGAAGAATTTCAGCTTCAGCTTCCGTATCTGTCCTTCTCCTCTGCCTACAATGTACAAATCAGGTAACGCCTTCAGCCCAGGAGTGACTTTGATTTCTTTTTATTCATTCCATTTCTATACAGACAAATCAATAAAGACTTCACCGCGCCCTCTTCTGAATCTCTGATTAAATTTAGGTAGTTGCTTAACCCATCATCCCACAAATTGCAGATCTGCATAAAATCCACATATGCTGTTTTACAGATATGGCTGTAAATCAAGAAATTATTGGTGCAGTTTCAGCCCACATACAATACTGTTCTTCATTATGGAGAAGGTTATGACCGAGTGACCTGCATGTCTGCCCCATTTGAGGCGTCTTCAAAAGCCCACTTCGTTCTTCTTTCTTAGGGCTCTTTATGTTTAAATCAAAGTTGGATGGTCCAAAGGTTCACACAGAGGGCTGTCTCCTATAATTTAGGACACAATTCATATTTAAGATGGCATCTATTCTAGTTGGAGGGAGTCATAGTTTAAAATGGAAGTTAATTTGCACATTAAAGAAGGCTTTCCTGCTACTTCAGAGTTCCTAAAAAAGGATAAGATCATATGTAAAATATGTTTACAGTGTTTGTTTGATTCGCTAGTTTTGCCAAAAACAAGGCTTACTAAAGATTGCATCCATAGGCACATGTACTCATGACCTTATTCACACACAAACAAACATTAGAAAGGGATGGGCTATCTTTTTTTTTAAATAAAACAAAAATAAACATATTAAAATTTATGGGGTAACAAATCAACATGACAGAAACTCGGTACATTAAAAGAAGGAGGGGGAAACACAAAAAGGCAATATTTAATTACTTTAGTTCCCAGGTGTATACATGTATGCCTGTATCTGGAACATGAATACCTCATTCCTCAGCCAGAAAATCTTCCATATCAATTTACAGACTGAATAACAACCAAAACAAATATTAAGAAAGTCCCAGTACTGAGGCAAATCAAAAGACACCCCGCTCAACTCCCAGAACTGTGGAAAGGAATGGGGAGGAGAGGAAAAACAAACAAACCAAACCAGCAGACTCAAACACCAATATGAATGCTTTAAAGTTCTTCTAATAATCTACTGGCCTCTTAAGTGGGCACTAAGAAACACCACAAGAACCTGGTCTTTTTCAAAGTAACTGTAGTAAGGTTCCAACTATTGCTCTTAAAACCTTGGATTTTTGAATGTAGCTTGAATTTGTCCACTTGTTGTTATTCTTGCTGCAGTATGGTCAGCTGTGATGTTGCCCCAGTCTGCCTGCTCTAGGAAATGGTCCCTCAATAGCGATCGGAACAGAGGACCTCTGTGAGGGGCAAAGTTGAGTTGGGTAGAGTGGAGAACAACAGCAGCAGAGGATATTGCTCCCTGGTGTTGCTTTTCTTCTTGTTCTCATGTGTGCACCCCACTTTCTCTGTCAGTGGCTCTGAACACCTCTTGTGTTATTTGTGTTTGGTATGTTAAGAGATACGAGAACTTAGAATTTGCTTTCCAGTCTATACAGATAGGAAGAAAACGGCAAATTTCAACTGCCTGGAATTAGAGAAACTTCTTCTTCTGCTATAGGGAGGGGGGATACTCCTTTCCTCACAAATTTATTGTGTATTAATATACTGGGAAGGCAGGATCCTGTCCAGTGGTGGGTTCCTACCAGTGCGGTCCACTCTATAGCACTGGTAGCGGCCTGCTGGTGATGTCACAGTACCGGTGCGGTCAGTGCCTGGGCACCGCCATTTTTTTAAAAAAAAATTAATTTTTTAAAAAAATTTCTTCTGCTGAGCTTCCGACACTGCGCATGTGCTGCCTTCCTACCCCACAGTGAGTCCAAGCAGGGGAGGATGGCTGAGGGAGCGCGTGAGATGCTGAAAGAATGGGCGGCAGGAGCTATCTCCATTCCCCTCCCTTCAGCAGTCCAAGAAGCCACGAACGCGTGGTAATGATCCTGGGCATTTTCGCACGTTTGAGGCTTCTCGAGCTGCTGAGGGGAGAGGGAATGGGCGGCAGGACCTATCTCAGTTCCCCTCCCTTCAGCAGTCCGAGAAGCCATGAACGCGCAGTGATGATCCCAGGCATTTTCGCATGTTCGAGGCTTCTCGAGCTGCTGAGAGGAGGGGGAACGGGCGGCAGGAGCCTAGGATCATCGAATGGGGAGAAGCATTCAGGCCAGACGGAGCCTCCTAAAAGAATCGCTGCCGCGGTCTTGCTGCTCCCGCTGTGGGGGGCTGCGTTGTGGGTGGGCAATGCCCGCCCCCGCTTCTCCGGCCACTGCCAAGCTCCCGAGGCTCACGCCCACCTGGTCACATGGCTGACAAGCCACACCCACAAAATATGCCACGCCCACAGAGTGGTAGTAAAAAAATTTGGAACCCGCCTCTGATCCTGTCCCTCTGCAATTTTCTCTGTTTTAGCCAGTGTAGTTTAGAGCAGGAGAAATACACAATGGTTTTCTCCTTCAGCTTTTTTTTTTTTAAGCTTAGGTTCAGTTTTGAGGTCACAGGAGATTCTCCCACACTAGCTTTTTCTTTTGGCATTATTCACACAATCATTTATCTTGAGGAATCAGCCGATTAATACAATGATGTGCTGTTTGTGTCAAACACTTGCATTCTTGACGTTCCTTATATTTCCTGTGAGGATAGGATGTGGATTACTTTACAGAGGTCAGCCCTCTGTTTCAAGGCCTGTCCAGCCCAAGTCAGGATTAAAATCAAGAACCAGGAAAGAAAAAAAAAAGAGAGAGAGAAAGGGGGATCCATTCGGAATTAGCCCCTGGATGGCAAACGGAGAAGACTCAAGAGGCAAACTTGAGAAGACTCAGTAGGGAAGACTGTAGGTGGCTACAGTCTTCCCTACTGTGATGAAATCTATTGTATATCTATTTTAAATCATAGCAATAATCATTGTGTCTGCATCTAAAACACACTTATTAGTAGATGAAAATTCCCTGCAAAGCCATATCATCTTATGGTGATGCACTGCCTTTTTTAAAAAAAGTCTTACAACAGAGTATAAGAACAATATAAAAACAGTAGCAAAAATAAAACATTTAATTAATTAAAAGATTAAAAAACCAAACAGCACATTCATACCTGGGGGAGACCTAAGGTGTTCATTGGTCACATCACCCCGCCTGCAGGAAGAGCCATGTCTTAATAGCTTTCCGGAAGGCCAGCAAGGTGGGGATAGATCCGATCTCTGGGGGTAGTTGGTTCCAGAGAACCGGAGCCCCCACAGAGAAGGCTCTCCCCCTTGGTCCTGCCAACCGACATAGTTTGGCTGAAGGGACCTGGAGGAGACCGACTCTGTGGGACCTAATTGGTTGTAGGGATGTATGAGGTAGGATGCGGTCCCGGAGATAACCTGGTCCTAAGCCATGTAGGGCTTTAAAGATGATAATCAACACCTTGAATTGCACCCAGAGACCAATGGGCAACCAATGCAGCTGGCGGAGAGTGGGTGTTACGTGGGTGTATCTGGGGACACCCACCACAGCTCGTGCAGCCGCATTTTGCACCAGTTGCAGTCTCTGAATACTTTTCAAGGGTAGCCCCATGTAGAGCACATTACAATAGTCCAAGCGAGAGGTGACAAGGGCATGAGTGACCGTGAGTAAAGCCTCCAAATATGGTTGCAATTGGTGCACCAGGCAAACCTGTGCAAAGGCGCCCCTAGCCACAGCTGTAAGATGTTGGTCTAATTTTAGCTGTGGATCTAGGAGCACCCCCAAATTGTGAACCCAGTCCGAGGGAGATAATTTGTCTCCCCCAAAGACCAAGGAGGGACAATCGGTATAATCCTTAGGAGGCAGTATCCACAGCCACTCAGTCTTGTCAGGGTTGAGCTTGAGCCTGTTCCTTCCCATCCAGATCCTAACATCATCCAGGCAACGGCACATCACATCCACTGCCTCCCTGAATTGCGATGGGGTGGAGATGTACAGCTGGGTATCATCAGCGTACTGTTGAAAACTCACCCCATGTCGACGAATGATCTCCCCCAACAGTTTCATGTAAATGTTAAACAGGATGGGTGAGAGGACCGAACCCTGAGGGACCCCACAAGTCAGGGATCTAGGAGACGACCTCTGCCATCCTGACAACACCAACTGCATCCTATCGGCGAGGTAGGAGGAGAACCACCGTAACACGGTGCCTCCCACTCCCAGCCCGCCGAGTCGGTGCAGAAGGATACCATGGTCGATGGTATCGAAAGCCGCTGAGAGGTCAAGTAGCACCAGGATGGAAGAGTAACCCCCATCCCGGGCTCGCCAGAGATCATCCATCAGGGTGACCAAGGCAGTTTCCGTGCTGTAGCCGCGCCTGAAACCTGATTGAAAGGAATCCAGATAATCAGTTTCCTCCAATAGCCAAAGAAGCTGAAGAGCCACCACCTTCTCAACAACTTTACCCAAAAAAGGCAAGTTGGAGACAGGACGAAAGTTCTTCAGGTCCGCTGGATCCAGGGAAGGCCTCTTAAGGAGGGTCTCACCACCGCAACCTTTAAGGGCTGCGGTATGGATCCCTCCCCAAGAGACGCATTGATCACCGCCTGGATCCAGCTACATGAAACCTCCCTGCTGGCCGAAACCAGCCAGGAGGGACACGGGTCCAATAAACAGGTGGAAGAGCTCATCGCTCCCACGGCCTTGTCCACATCATCAGGAGTTACATCATCAGTTCTGCTCTTTCTAAAAAAAAATATTATTTTTTGTAGCAACTGACACGCTTTCCTTCACTAGGGCACTGGGCAGTACAGATGCTATTTGTGGTGTGCATGGATAATCCTTTACAGTGTTTTTCCATCTAGTATTTGTATTCACACTATATATAAATAAGCCATCACGATGGTGTGAATTTGGCTACTTGTGTTCGATTAAAGAAAGCATGTTTAACATCTGACTTACTAGAATACATGAATTGTTTCTATTTATTACAAATCTGTTCTGCCACTTCCATGCAGATACACTTAAAATGAAGCCCTAAGGTCATTCGTTATAATTAAAACCAGCTTTTGGAATAGCTGGTTTAAGACAAGACGTAAAATCGGTGAAGGACATGCATAGTCCTTGCCAACTGCCTTTTGTAACTCTATTTTTTTTTAAAAAAAGTTCACTGGTGGAAAAAATGAAACACTCTTTTTTATAAGTCCATTGATAATATGAGTAAATAGTGAAAAGACAGATCTATTTTTTCTTTCTTCACTTTTTAAAAACCAGGATAAATTGACAACAGTTTTACAACTTTCCCTTTGTAGCCCAAAGGAACAGGAAAAATGGTACAGGATGGTATATTCTTTAATACAGATATTCATTGACTTATGACCACAATTGAGCCCAAAATTTCTGTTAAGTGAGACATTTGTTAAGTGAGTTTTGTCCAATTTTACGATGTTTCTTGCCATCGTTGTTAAGTGAATCACTGCAGTTGTTACATGAGTAACCTGGTTGTTAAGTGAATCTGGCTTCCCCATTAACTTTTCTTGTCAGAAGTCTGCAAAAGGGGATTACATGCAGAGGTGGGTTGCACTTTCTTTAACAAAGGGTTCGCTGGCTGTGAGCGCACGCCAGTAGTGGGTTCTAAAACCTGTTACTACCGGTTTGTGCTCGCCGCTGCTGCCGCTACCGGTTCACAGAACCGGGCCGAACCGGGAGCAACCCACCACTGGTGCACGCGCCCCATGAGAGAGAAACGGAGCTTCAAACAGGCTCCTAATCAGCTCAGGCAGCTCCGGTGAGAACAGCAGGGGTGGCGCGGAACACAGCTGGGCCAGCCAACGAGCCAGAAAGTAAGTTATAAATGGATAGCATAGAACAAGGGCGGGTGGGTGAGCCCAACCAGCGATCAGAACTAAGGGTTCGCCCGAACCCTTGCGACCATGCAGCAGCCCACTGATTACATGACCCTGGGGCACAGCAACCGTCATAAATACGAACCAGTTGCCAAGCATCTGAATTTTGATCACAGGACCATGGCGATGCTGCAAAGGTTTTAACTGTGAAAAATGGTCCAAAGTCACTTTTTTCAGTGCCGTTGTAACTTTGAAAGGTCGGTAAATGAACTGTTGTAAGTCCAGGACTACCTGTATTCTTTCTGAATTAAGGTAAAAATCAAAGGGAATTACCAACCATGTAGAGTCCATATGGAACCCCAGGTCATCACTATGCCTAAAGCGGAAAAGGAGATGAAATCCAGAAAGGCAGATTCATTTCCAGTTGGTTTTCAATAAAGGAGTCCAATAATTTAAGGTTTCTGGGTAGAAAAGCCCCAAGACTCGTTTTAGTTGCTGTTCTCATATAAAATGAAAACTCGAGGTGCTCATCTCCGTTTCTTAGCCGAAAGAGCCAATGTTGTCCAAAGACATTTCCATGGTCATGTGGCCAGCATGATTATACGCCAAGGCACATGGGACACTGTTACTTTCCCACCAAAGTGGTACCTATTTATCTACTCGCATTTGCATGCTTTTGAATTGCTAAGTTGGCAAGAGCTGAGGCAAGTTAACGGGAGCTCACCCCTTCTCGCAGCACTCGGGTCTCAAACCTGGGCTGTCAGCTTTCCAGCGTCTTTAACCACTGAGCCATCACACCCCTCAGTTTACCATTACAAACAAAGAATTGGAAAGCAGCTAGGGTTTTTAAAATTTCACTCAAGCAGCTAGGGCCGTGGTGGCGAACCTATGGCACGCGTGCCAGAGGTGGCACGCGGAGCCATAGAAACCGGCACGCGAGGGTTTCCCACCGGCAAACCGGAAGTGCAAAAAACGCACTTCCGGTTTGCCGGTGTGCTGTTTTTTGCACTCCAGAGGGTTCAGGGAAGCTCCCTGAAGCTCCGGAATGCAAAAAACTACAAAACGGAAAAACCGGAAGTGCACTTTTCCGCACTTCCGTTTTGTCCGTTTTGTAGTTTTTTGCATTCCGGAGCTTCAGGGAGCTTCCCTGAACCCTCCGGAGTGCAAAAAACAGCATACCGGCAAACCGGAAGTGCGTTTTTTCGCACTTCCGGTTTGCCGGTTTCGTCGTCCCAGGCTCCGGTAAGCCTTTGCGCGGGGGTGGGGGGGTGTGCGCATGCGCGGGGGGCAGCATGGGGGGGTGTTGTGCGCATGCGTGGGGGAGGGAGGGAATGGGTGTGGGCATGCAAGCGCGCGCGAGCGCCCCCCCTTTTTGGCACGCGAGCCGAAAAAGGTTCGCCACCACTGAGCTAGGGGTTTCCCCCCTCCCCTTCCATTTCTGAGTAAATAAACCAGAGAAAATATGCCATATATCATCTGTGGCTAACTAATGAAAGTTACCCTTCCCAAAATTGTCCTGCACACTCTTGAAGTGCTTTATAATATAACTGAACCACTGTCTGGTAGAGTGAAGCCGAATTAAATCCAGATCAACATCCTCAACAACACTGAAATTAAAATCCCGAAGCTGGGCTTGTTTTTCCTCCTTGTTTCCATAAGAAAAGTATCTTACATCAACATAGCTACAAGATCTTGTTACATTTTTGTTGGAGTGAAGTAGGTCCAAAGAAAGGGAGATGTGATCTCTTGGCCTTTCAAGATGTGGGTTTTAACTTATTCCCCAGCCGCATGGGAAGGATCTGTGGCACATTTCTTTCCTCAAAAGGGATCTTCTGTTGAGATTCAGAATCGGTTCAAGAATCAGTGCTACAGCAGCAAGGGATGCAGAAGGCAGGGGAATCACAAGTATTATTACGAAGCATTTAAAACTTGCATTTAAACTTTTACATTTAAGGACCCTCACATAATTTTAAGCAATGGGCGCTTTAAAGCATCATGGATGCCTGAAAATAATTGGATTACTTTAACAAGTAGTATAGCTGGGCTATGTTCATGTATGAGGTCCAAAGCAGTTCTTCCAAGTCCTTTCCAAAGTGTGCATGATCCTAGGACTATTCTCAGGGGTGTTGTTGTAAGGAATATCCTTCTGGGTTCAGTTCCAAGTGGGGAAAAAGACACTGGATTCATGAAAGTTGCTTGGAAAGAAGGCTTTAATGGTGGACAGGAGCACATGGCAGGAGCCCCTGTACAGAAAAGGTAGATTATATGCTTCCAGGTGTGGGTGAAGAGGAAAAAAGGGAAGAAGAGATGCTGAGTTCCTTGCTTTATACTCTCTCTTGGGCCCCTCCCTAACTGTTTCCTGTTCCTATATTGAAATGTATTCCGTTGGCTGTCAGACCCCCAGGGGCATGCTGGGGCAACTCTTGTGGGCTGTCCTAAGTCCTAGGCTTGACTGATGTAGTCTTCCCAGGTCCCATGTGGTATAATGAAAAGGCTTTGGGATTCCTATTATGGTTCTGTTATGCAGAAGACTGCTCCAGGCTAGGTGGGAGGAATGTGTGAGCTGGGCCCAGTCCTTAATGGCCCATTGGCAAAGGGTGGGGGCAGGGAGCTGCAGGAAGCGGCTTTGTATTTAAACATTTCTCCTTTCCTCATTCAGGGAAACATATTCTTTCCTTTTTCAATATTTCCTAGGATATTTCATTTTTTCCTAGGAGGGGATGGGTGCTAACTTTCTACAGTGAGCTGCTGGGAGTTCGCAGGGGTTCGTGAGAACCTCTAGCTAAAATTCTGTGCAGTTAGGAGAACCCCAAAATCCCACTCCTGGCTGGCCCCGCCCACCCCTCCCCTCCCAGGAGTCCTCATGTGGCCCATTTTGGATGCAGGTAACTGCAGGGTGCGTGCGGGGGCTCGGGGAGGGTGAAAAATGGGCCTAAGTTCGGGAAGGCCAGAAACGGGCCCGTTTCCGGCCTCCAGGGGGCCTCTGGAGCCTGGGGAGGCCATTTTCGCTTTCCTGGAGGCTCAAGGAAAGCTTCCAGAGTCCAGGGAGGGAAAACACCCCCCTTGCCGTGGTGCAGGAGGCTGATTAGGCCACGCCCACCATGGCCACACCCACCCAGCAACTGGGCAGAGAACCCCTTGCTAAAATTTTTGAAGCCCACCCCTGACTATTCTTCCCCCCTCCCCCAACCTGGAAATTTCCCCAGTTAAAATCAGGCCTCTCCAGTTGTTACTCTGTGCCTCCTATTTGGCAGAAAATATGAGAGACCCTCAATCTTAGCTACACCCCTACTTTTGCAATGTCGGGATATTAACATTACTTAACACCCACAGATCGTATAAATCTGCCCTCATGATCTACAGTAGGTCCATCAATTAGTGAACCAAAGATTTCTATGATTAATCGACTGATATAACTGAAATGTTGGCCCTCCAAATAACCATACATTAAAAAGAATCGCTAACACCTTTTAACCAGCCAATTATTTTTCACATTTTGCTGGGATCAGGGCAAATAAGATGGCTAAACAGCTGAAGCCATTCTTCAGCTATGCATTTTAATGGCCATTTGATTTGCAGCAATTAGCAGGGGATTCCATTTATTACAAGCCAAGGAAAACCTTCAGATATTAATGCCCACATATCAAAGGTGCTCTTAAAAGCATCAGACTATGCCAATTTTTTTGTGTTTTCCTAGATGATTCTGCGAAAGACTACTGTAACTGTGAAAGACAAATGAAGTTGTTAACAATAAAGTGAGTCATAGTTTGGCTTATCAGACTAACTGTAAACCCAGGTTTACAAGTCACAGTGGTTCAGCACATACTGTAGCACGTAAAGCCCAAGCCAAGCAAGCTAAAATATGATTAAAGATAGTCTGTGAACCTGGTCATGATTTCTGTGATTTATAGTTTTATTTTTGAGTTATGTTTTCTGTTGTAGTGAAGTCTGGATATGTTCCTTATCCCAACTGTACTTTTTTAAATTCTGTAATCAGCCAGAGAAGGATTTTTGAAGCATGGGAATAAATCATTGTTAGCCATTTGTTTCTTTATGGGCTGTTTTGCTCAGCCCTATTTTTTTTCATTGAAAAGCTGCTGTTAATTTACCATAGTATCAATATTTCTTCTAATAGTTGCTGAATTTCCTTGTGGTGGGAATGGGGAAATGATTAGAAACTTGAGAAGCTGATCATCCCACACTGAATGGATGGGTTGGGCACAGTGGTGGGTTGCTGACTTACCGGTGCCGGTGCGCTGCATGCGCATCTCCAAGTTTCGGGGGGCGCGCTCGCTCGCTACGTGCGTGCGCCCCCTCACATGATTTTGCTTCTGCGCATGCGTGGAAGCAAAATCTCACCAAAATCTCACGCACGCACGCGTCCCCTCTCAAGATTTCGGCGCAATTTTGTTTCCACACATGCGCGGAAGCAAAATCTCGCCAAAATCTCACGCACGCCCACATCCCCTCGCAAGATTTCGGCGTAATTTTGCTTCCGCGCATGTGCAGAAGCAAAATCGCCCAAAAATTACCAGGAAAAAATGATGACACGCGCAGTGGACCGGCAGAGAGGGCTCCGGAGCGGTCGCGTGCAAATTGTGCAATTGGCCGCTCCCTACCAGAGCTGTGCACTGGGCAGCTCCGGCAGGAACCCACCTCTGGTTGGGCATCTATATGGCGGATATGGGCATCTATTCATTGCCATGAAGTGTGATCAAATGCAAGAGGTGTTCTACCTTTCATATATATTATACTGTGTACCTCTTTAAAGTTTTCATTATTCCCCCCCCAATCAAATGAGACAAAAGCAGGTGCCTCCATAGAAGTTGCTATACTCATTCATTGGAAGTAATTCCAATCAACTTGGCCATGATAATGAGCATTATAATAGCAATAGCACTTAAGACTTACATACCGCTTTACAGCCCTCTCTAAGCAGTTTATAGAGTCAGCATATTGCCCCCAACAATCTGGGTCCTCATTTTACCAACCTCGGAAGGAGGTAAGGCTGAGTCAACCTTGAGCCTGGTGGGATTTGAACTGCCAAATTGCAGTCAGCCAGCAGTCAGCAGAAGTAGCCTGCGGTACTGCACTCTAACCACTGCACCACCAAGAGATTCTTGATGCTCTCTGAGCTTGGTTGTTTTCTTGCAGATGTTTCATTACCCAAACTAGGTAACATTATCCGTGCTAATAGGGAGTGGGATTTGCTCTCATTTTATATTTTATATACACCAACATTAACATTAAAGCAACAATCAAGAAGTAAACAATACCCCAATCAAGAAACTGCCAAACAAGCTAACAGTAAACAGTCCATCGAAAGAATCACCAAGATCACTCCCACCAACACTTACAGGGCAAACCACTCCCTACTGGCACTGATGATGTTACCTAGTTTGGGTAATGAAACATCTTCAAGAAAATAACCAAGCTCAGAGAACATCAAGGAGCCCTCATTTCAACCCTGAGCTACAAATATTATCCTCTGTGGGCATTATTAATATTGTCTATTTAGAGGTGTACCCCACTAATCGACAGAAGTCCCTCTGCTGTACTACTCAGATTCTTTTCTCTAGTGCCCAGCTTATTCCTGATTGTTTAGATAGGCAGAACCTAGCAATTTTGGTTGAGGTTCCAAAAAGTTAATTTCTAATACCATTCCTAACAAATTGCAACAATGCTGCCATGGTATCATCAGACTGACAATGTCATTGTGTAGATGTTGGGCTACAAGTGCAGATGTTGGGTTATATAATTGTGATATTTCTCTGATGATGTCATCTCATCCATGTCATCATTCCCTCCCCATCCCCCCCCCACCTTTCCCTTCCCCTGAAATACCCATTCTAATCCTGGTTATATCTAGTCAGTATTCACAAAGCAAACATCATAAAATCTCAGAGTTGTAGGCTAGACTGGGAAGTCAGAAAAATATACCCAAAGAAGACAGTAAAAAACTACTTTTGCTTGTTTCCAAGAAAACTGCCTGGACTTCTCCATGCTGTTAAGCCCAGCTCCTTCTGCAGAAGTCTTTACCTTTGCCCACTAAGTGAATATGATTTATCCTCAAGAAGGTGGGTGTAGAAATGACCATCCTAGATATAAGGAGAAATTTCCAAACAGTGAGAACAATCAACCAATGGAACAGCTTGCCTTCAGAAGCTGTGGATGCACCATCATTGGAGATTTTAAAGAAGAGATTGGACAACCACTTCTCTGAAATGGTATAGGATTTCTTGCTTCAGCAGTGGGTCAGACTAGAAGATCTCCGAGATCCTTTCTGTTAATTCTCTTTTTTATTGTTTTATTTTCTTTCCTAGGGGTCCCTGAGATTTCTCTGGGTCTGATTAAATACCTTCACCATTTGAAAATAAAAGCTGCATTTAATTTCCAAGCTTATAACAAGCTATTGTGAATTAAGTTGGCTTCACAGATCTACATTCTGAAATGTAGCATTTCTGTAGCATTCTCATGTAAGGAAGAATGGGAAGTTGTGTCAGGCAGTGATTTTATATTGCCTGTTACATGTATATGCAGGGAGATGCATCCCTATCAAATATAATGGTTTATTCCTGAGCACGTGATTAATATGTTCCTAGTACGCATGTGTACATTCCTTTCTTTGATCCTTCCTTCTTCTTCAGCTTCTGTAAGGAGCAAGACCTGTTTTTATAGCTAAGATGTGATTAATGAGAATTTATTGAGAATTTATTGTTTTTGTACCGAAATAAATATTTTCTAATTAGAACTTTAAACTGTGGTTTCTTTTATAATGTCAGAGTTCCAGGGAAAGATCTATTTCGCCTCTGATGAGAGTTATTCTTATCCGTCAAGTTGAGAGTGAGGATTCCAGGTGCACATACTGTTTCTCCATCTCTCTAATCATTCCTAGACAAAATGTTGAAGAAATATCAGGTGGGGAAGGGTTGGCACCAGACAGAGAGGTGAAATTAAAACCTAACTTTCTTAATACCAACTTTGTGTTGAGCCAAATGTTACACCTTCCCCCAGCTACAGCACTGCTCTGACCAGTTCAGCTTCTAACCCCTCCTTCACCCCCAACCTTGAACAGGCTATCCCTCCCCCACCTCCACATGCTGCCCAGTCACTTCCCAGGGGAGTGTGAACTCCAGTCCCTGGCAGTCTGGCCAGACAGAAGCCCATAAATTGGATGGATTTATGGCAGGAATGAAGGAGAGCGGTGGAGGGTTCATGGCCCTGGCTGGAGAAGCAGCTTGCTAGAGCTTTCGGTTAAATGAGTTGGAAGCTCCCCAACCCCTTCTCCACTGCCCTTTTGTAAAGCGCCCTTTGCTTTGCCTTGATAGAGGGGGCAGAAGAATTGGGAGAAGATCATCTGCTTTCAAAGGAGGCCAAAGACAAGCTACAATAAGTCCCAGCAGCAGCCATTCTCCCAAGCCAAGCTATGCGTCTCTCTGTGTGTATGCATATAAGCCATACCTTCAATTCATGTCTTTCAGCCCATGAAAATTCTGCTGATTTGCTTTCAGTCCACCTAGATAATTGTCTTTGTTTAATGCAGGACTCCTTCCTCCCAGTCAGTGGCTGCGACAGGCATTCGTAATGGGATATGGTATCTCTATTGTGCTTACCCCAATTAATTATATGAACTTTCATAATGCTTAAAAGCAGTAGTCTTGATAACTCAAGATTGTAGGTGGTTCAGATGACCAGATAGAGAGAAGAAGGGGGTTCCCAAATTTTTAATAGTTGGATAAAAAAGATAATTTCAATAGTAGAAGTGCATCACAAGCCCTATCCGCTGAGAACACTATTTGTCTGCAGTAATGAAAGGTATAGGAACACTGCTTTCTTTTGTAGTTTATAATTCCTCAAAATTTTAATGGATGATTATGAACATGTCAGATGCAACAACAATACTTTTTCTAACATCACATAAAAAACTGGGATAAAACCCTTATCTACTCAAATTTGGAACTCTTACCTTGTATATGAACAAAAAAACAAAAATTAAACCTATAGCAGAACTGATGATAAAATATTAGTCCTCAATTGTTCAATAGCTATATAGCCTATTGCAAAATTATAATTTTCTTTCCTTTTTGGGGGGCAGAGAATGGATCATTAAAAGATTTGGAGGGTGGCAAGTGTGATTTTATTGTTATTTTTTTCACTTTCTGACTTGTTTAATCTCTTTAATTGCCAGTTGTCTCTGTGCAATTGCAGAACTGAGACTTTGGAAGGAAAAAGGGAAGTGGATGGAGATTTTTCAATTTGCAAAAATTAATAATGAAGATAGTTAGCACCCACCCGCCTCCTAGAAGAATGAAATATTTTAGGAAATACTAAAAATGCAGAATATTATATTTCCCTGGATGAGAAAAGGAGAAACATGCTCTTGAAAAGCAGCCTCCACCTTTGTTAATAGTCCCAGAAAGACTGGGCCATGTTATCTACAAGACAAAAGGCCTTCAGCTCCAGGGTGATAGGATTACCGTATTTTTCGGAGTATAGTTTTGGGGGAGGAAAACAAGGGAAAAAGGTCTCTGCCTCCAAGCAATTTGCCAAACAGCAAACAGCAAACAGCACAGATGATATACACTGTTTGCTGAGTATTTCTGTGCATGTGTGCTTGACCCATAGAAATAGCAAAGAATTGGAGAAATATACATTATGGCAGTATATTAATCCCAGAAAGTTTTCTTAAATGTAATCACACTAACTCCTCCCAATTATTTAAATAGATCTACTCCAAACATGACTAAGTCAGGGTTTAATTCAGCTGCCTTATTTTAATACTAATACTTAATACTAAAACAGGACATTTCAGATTATACTTTTACAGATCTTTAAAATTGATGTGGCTTTCTGGAAGGCTTTCTGCTATTTAAAAGAAGATATAATAGCACTGGGCCTCTTCAGAGCAAGAATTTATTTTAAAACACTTCTTCATTTTGTTAAGTTGTCTAGAACAACAATAAAGCAGTCTTTAAAAAATAAGTCTAATAATTTGAACACTCTACAAACATTTAATAAAACAACATATTAACAGAATCTGCCTCTACCTAGGATAGAACTCACAACCTCCTGACTGTGAGGCAAGAGCTCTACCTCTAGGCTATAGAAGCTGTAGCTTACTTCCTTGCAATTTCAGTAGTGTAACATTGCCAGCAGTTTATCTCCCAGCATCTTGTCTCATTACAGCCACCGTAGTTAGTTTCATTTTACCACGTGGCTTGCAAGCCTGTCAGCTGTAGGTAGGGAGGCAAGTAATCTCTTAGTGTGCTAATAAGGCTTTGCCCTGTTTGCTGCAAAGAGGTAAATTGCTGGCAGGCAGAGGCCAAAGGGTGGGGGTGGCTGGGTGGGGCTACATTCAGTGTATAAGACACACCCAAATTTTCACCCTCTTTTTGAGGGTAAAAAGGTGCGTCTTATACTCTGAAAAATATGGTAGCCCTCACTCAAGATCCAAACCAGGACAAAGCCATTAAGACATAATAGGAATTGCCCAACACCCTTTCAGAACACAAGCCTCTTCATTACATCATCACCCAGCAACCCAGCAAGATTCAACCAAGCCTGGAACACAGACAGCCTACAAGGTTAGCTGGACCCCCGCATAGCCCTCTGGGAGTCTGACAACCAATAGGATACATTTCTTGCACAGGAACAGGAAGCTCTAGGGCAAGGCCCAAGACAGGGTATAAATCTCTCTCTCTTTCTCCACTCCATGTAGCCAGCTACCCAGCATCACACGTGCTTGGTGGTTCTGCTTCACCATTAAACCATCCTTCCAAGCAGTCTCCATGTTTCCAGTGTCCTACTCCCCACTTGGAACTGAACTCAGATGGACATTTCTTCCAACAATTGAAAAATAGGTTGCTTCCAGGAGATAATGCCACCAGATCTCAAAGTTCCTTCTTGTGAATTTATTTTATCTTAGGGTGCTTCCAAACAGATGAACGCTCTTAATGCTACAGATTACACTGATACAAAAAAGAAATGCAAGGATTCCAAATGGATTATGACCAGGGGTGGGTTCTAACTTACCTCGCCGCCAGTTCGCTTCCTCCTGCGCTGTGTGGCTGCGCACGCATGTGCAGTGCCAAAACCCGGCTTCTGCGCATGCGCAGAAGCAAAAAACAGCTTCTGTGCATGTGCAGAAGCCAAAAACAATATGGCGCCACCATTGGAGCTAGTTCGGGGGTGTGGCCAGCCGCCGATCGCTCCTGGTTCGGCGAGCGGTGGAAAATTCCCGCTACCAGTTCTATAGAACCGGTCCAAACCGGGAGCAACCCACCTATGATTATGACCTTTTCAAATTCTAGAATTCTATCCAGTTCTGTGAATGAAATTATACAGCTGCACAGTGAAAGCCTTGTTTGGAAGCAACTTTACAATAAAAGCTGAAGCTTCTAGAACAGTGATGGGCAACTTACAGGCAATAGATGTCAGCTGCATTGCTGATTTTTTTTTGCAGCCCCCGGGTTTAGCTGAAATTGTAGCACTGAAATGGGGCAGCAACCTGATGCAAAATGGAGGAACATTTTCCTGAGGGTTTTCAACAGAAAACAAAGCAAAA